>JAUIMM010000101.1:4135000-4735000 GCA_031769625.1 Taudactylus pleione | reverse complement strand
ATAAGCCCCCATAGGCAAATTATATTATACAAATGACACCACGTTAATTCCCTCATTTTACCTATTGGGACTTAATGAATTAATTTCATACATGCAGAAGAACTCCCTACTTCTTGACTAAGGTGCAGCTAAGGAGGGCAGGTGGAGCATGTGCTCTGGGTGACAGAAGGAGGGAGCGCCAGCACAGGTTCCAAAGTTGCAGCTGCCTCAGCTGCGATAATAACATAAAAGTGGCTGCTTTGCTCCATGTACCTACAGATATTGCATAGAGCATGAGCGGGCCTCCCACCAATACCTGAAGATGGCATCTGCTGTCTGACCTCTGTTGTTGATGTGGGACTGTTGCAAGCAATGCAGATCCACTTTCAACTTCATGGACAAATGAGAGTGCCAGAAATCATAAGATAATATAAGCAATATAAAGCATGAGGTTTACAGGGTGCTGCTATCCAATATTTGTGTGTCCACATTGAATAATGGATGAGCGATCCTGCGAATGTCTCTAGAAATAAAATGCAGAGAGAGAGTCACCCCATAAACTTTATGTTTGTCCCTTTCCCTTGATGTCAAAGGACAGCGCAGGGTGAGTATGGGCAATAGTTAAGCAGGTGGTCCCAGAAATGGAAAAAAGATATCTGTCCAGGGTGTGAGTGAAGTTTCTGTGTTTCCAAAGGAGTCTCCATGTGCACGGATTTTTGAATTGGTGTCTGCTGTTCGTTAATGCTGTGCCGGTATATTGGCAGGCGCGGCCAATGAGATTTGGGAAGGAGTTGATCGGCGTCCGCTACCGCCAATTACATGGAGATGGAAATAGTTACCCACTTGGGTGTAGATTGACATCTGGTATCATCAGTTGTGTGAAAGTGGGAGGGTTGCCCACATATGCATCCTTTCAAGTGACAGCATGTGCCACAAATGACGATCATGCCTTGCTATCAACAAAATAAACAGGGGAAGTGGTCATACCTTCTTTCTACATTAAGGGTATACGTTGTTGCCAAAAGAATAGATTCTGGAATGGGTAACTTGTTAATTAGTGTGACTCTCTTAATACTTAATAGATGATCTAACTAATGAGATACAAAAAGGGGAATTGATTATGATAGATGTATAAGGTAAAACACATTACTGCATCACGAATGTAATTGTGGTTCTGTGCTGCAATTGCCAAGTAGAAGCATAGCCGCTGACAGTGCACTTATTAATGTAGCCCTAAATTCACCCTCACTACATTACGGTAAGTAGCCTAACTACTAGTAAGTTTGTTTGACTATATATTGAATCAAACAAAGAAATAAAATTCACCATAATATTTTTAAACTCTTGTTTTCTTTTACCGTTGTCTCCTCAAAGGGGCCGTGCTCTGTAGCAATGGGCTGCGCGGCCCCTGTCTACCCTGCCTGTCTGTGCATGGCCACGCCTCCTCACTGACAGCAGAAGTCTTGGCAGGAGATGCCTGGCAGGGAGCTTCTCCCTGAGCACTGCTGTGTGGGTGCAACAGTAGCCGAACAGATTAAACAGAAGATATCTCCTACAGGTAATTTAGGGTAAGAGGGTGAATGGGGTGGTTAGGTATAGTATATAATAGGTAATACTAAGAATAAGTTGATTTAATGAAGTTAAATTGAATTTTCTATGATACTAAAGGATGTAATTAGGTGTTTTAATGTTGTTTGTACTATATAGCAGTAGCTAATGCTGTCTGTAGTATATGGCGGTCACTAATGCTGCCTGTACTATATAGCAGTCACTAGCACTGCCTGTACTATATGGCAATCACTAATGCTGCCTGCACTATATGGCGGTCACTAATGCCGTCTGCACTATATGGCGGTCACTAATGCCGCCTGCACTATATGGCGGTCACTAATGCCGCCTGCATTATATGGTGGTCACTAATCCTGCCTGCACTATATGGCGGTCACTAATGCCGTCTGCACTATATGGCGGTCACTAATGCCGCCTGCACTATATGGCGGTCACTAATGCCGCCTGCATTATATGGTGGTCACTAATCCTGCCTGCACTATATGGCGGTCACTAATGCCGCCTGCATTATATGGTGGTCACAAATGCCGTCTGCATTATATGGTGGTCACTAATGCCATCTGTCATGAGTATTTGCCCTAGTTGACAGGCTATCTACACCACTGCTTCTTGATAAATCAAGATCCTTGCTATATTTGATGGAGATGTTCTTGATCACCTTACAGGAAAAAGGAGGCTAAATTCCCATTATGGCAACTACAGTATTAGAAAAGGCAGTTTTAAAGTAGTAAGGCAGATACAAAATGCTAGAGAATATTCCTCTGGTATTTAGAATTGTTTGACCACTTGTAATAATTTATTATTAAGGCAAACTGCACAAGCTGCAGCAAGCTAGAAATTTGCATGTACAGTACAGTATCTGAACAATTGATTCTCCATTTTATAAATGTTTTGCTCCCTAATGCCTCATAGTAAAGGACATGCATTGTAAATTCAGACTGAAATGCTTCCAAATATGAATCAGCTATCAGTATTGTAAAATGTATGTACAATTCAAACTCAGCGACTTAATTGGTAATACATTCATACCTCATGATGTACAGCATTTTCCTAATACATGTTACCTTTAATCTACTCTACGTGTTTCTATACATCATGCCATACTTCAGTCTCAAGAAACATAATTTAAACAGTCTGCTCTCACCCCTCCCCTTTCTCTTCATGTTTTGTAAGGCTGAGCTTGCCCTAAGCTACCTCAGATACCCCGAGAGCATCCACAGGTCGCTTTGGCAACCAAATGCTTAACGACTACCTTGTTTCTTCATGCTCTATTTCAGAATGAGCCCTCCTACTTATTTAACAAGTGAGCAGTTTTGCAATGCTAAACCTGTATACCAGCAAAGTAAAGTATATATTTGCCATGTTGGCAATTCCAGATATCTGTGTAATTACTAATTATACACAGATAGATAGATAGATAGATAGATAGATAGATAGATAGATAGATAGATAGATAGATATTCATACATATACATTAATGCTGGTTACACACTAGGCGATCTATCATTTGTACAGCTTACAAACATTATATTGTTCAGTCCATCTGGCAGTGTGTACACCCTATATAACTGTAAAATACATATTTCACAGATATATTGCATCGGTTGTGCTGCACTGCAAAAACGATATATCTGATATATCTTTCACATCTACTTTTGTGTACACATGACCATCCGACCGACCCATATGCTGGCCACATGAACAGCAATAATGACATCACAGCTGATTCTGCTGATCAGACATATTGGGCGGCCGAGTGATAAGTGCAGGGCTGCCGTTAGAAATTGTGGGGCCCAGGACTGACAAACATAGGCAGGGTCCCCCCTTTGCCCCCCATGAGCGTGTCAGCTAGTGGAGAGGTGTCTTCCCCACCCATGGAGTGTGTCACTTCCTACCCTCATTTTCCACTTCTTTTTTCTTAATTATATTTTTTTTTATTCAGTAATCATTTTTATTTTTAATAATTTTACACTTTTGGCACTGCTTTTACAGGTGTTCCCCCTCACTGTGGTGTACCTCTGGGATCCCGCTAGAACTTGTCTCCAATAAATGTTTTATTACTGACCTAACATTTGGGGGCCCAACCCACACAGACTCCAGCAATCGTCTTACGCACATGGCTGCACAGAGGTCTGTGGGGCACTTTTTCCTAAAGGAGTTATAAACCTATTAAACTCTGTATGCATGTTAATAATAACAGCTCAATCAGCTTAATGACATACTACAGGTGCTTGTAAAGGGCAGGGTTTGCACTGAACTACAGAAAAAAGGAATTTGCCCTCCAGCACACTGCAGCTAAATAAAAAATACTTGAATCCTACATAATAATAGAAATTCAGAGGTATTAGTTACATACATTTGCAAATATATGAATAAGCGCTGGGCCAACGTCAAGGCTCCTCTATACCAGCGTCTCTAACATTAAGGGGTTCACGTCCGAGAAGCAAGGCACCCCAAAAAATTCCAGCCAAGGACCATCCCCAGAAAAGGGGAAAAAGGTGATAGTGAATTGTACAGAATAGATGTGTAAAGATAAATCAATAAGTGTTAATGAATTGTAAAAGAATTAAATTGACATAAATAATATACAAACGATTAGAGAAGTGAAAAAATATTCTATGTGAATTAAGTGGTGATGCCATGAGAAAGGTCCAGCCAGAACAACCCCGGGGGCCCCACTCCCAAGCGCTCACCCCAAAATAATTATTCCGCACGCCCGGAACCGGAAGGATAGGCACTTCACCCGCATTCTGCCCACTTCCTAGTGAAGTGGGCAGAATGGGGAGAATTTCCATGGCGATTGCGGGTCCCCATGTAGGGGTCGGGGCTTAATTACTTAATTCTCAGTGAATCGCGTCATTTAGCCTCGCCCCCTATTTAAATTTAAGCCAATCGCGGCAATTTACCACAAGGGGGTGGGGATTAATAATGTGAACCTTCAGGCCCCACCCCCGTCACAGACCACCTGCTTCTCCTACCAAGGCTTATCCCGGGGGCGAGAAGCCAAAGGTAGGCAACTATGGTGAAAGTTACTGTTAAATCAGTTACAGCTGCAGTTAAACATAAACACTTAAAGCTTAAGAATGTTTATAGCCCAAAAGTGTGGTGACCTCCCACCTGCATCAAGCAGTAAATGTAGAGTTTGCCCCTACCTTGCCTTTAACAGGAAAATCTCTTTAGCACTCAGCCTGTGTCCTGAAAGCTGTAATTCAGAGGGTGCTGTCAGGCATTTGCTTTCCAGAAACCGCAGGCATCAGGGAGTGAACCGGCAGCATGACTGCTTGATGGATATGCTGACACCAACAGCCTACTGGAACATGTAGTTTTGCACATATTAACTGCTCTACAGGGATATAGCAACAAGACTACAACTCCCAGAATCCCCTACAGAGCCATTAGCCGAGTAACTAGGGGGCGGAGTAGAATAGCTGCTTCTGACTGAGAGTGGGGCTGACTGATTACTGGAAGGTGAGTACGGGGGAGGGCTTTGCCAGGACCCCTCTCTTTCTGGGCCCGGGACTGCAGTCCCGGCAGTCCCCTCCTGATGGCGGCCCTGGATCAGTGTGTATGCACAAGGTCTTTTGTGCTTAAGCTTGCCAAATCAATAGATTGGTCGGTGGGTCGGCCAATCTAATATTTGTCATTCAAGTGTGTACCCCACATAATTCTACTTTATAACAGCAAAAACGTATTTGTCATCTTATGCTTTATAGTCTTTATATGTTGGAAGGAGTGCACTCAACATCCTGTAGGTGGAGCTGAGCTGGCGGTCGCTAGGACCCGGTGCAGCTCAGTCAGGAGTCCAACCTCTGACATGTGCTGCTGAGCATGCGCCGTGCCTCTGCACATCTTTTCTCCCCCAGTGTCCATGAGGACAGGACAGACTCCAAAAGTAACCACAATACATGCCAGTACAGCCAGTTACAATAACTGCGAGTACCCTATGCCAGAGGAACTTTGGGACTATCTTCATTCGCCCAGCTCAAGCCTGGCGCACTACAATGCCTAGCATCACCCTAAGCTCCATGCTGCTATATTCCAAACAGATTGCCTACCGCTGTTACACCTGTGATATCCCTGTATATTTGGTTCCTTGCTCTACTGCCATATTACAATAAATCTAAGAACTAACCGTCACCAGCACCAACACCCGCGTTACACAAACTATAACATCAGCATATTGGCCAATACAAATGTGCCTGGATATAACTCCATAGCTGGAGGACTAACTGCACCAAGCACAATCCGCTATGCATAATTGTGACAGTACACTCTGCTATCACTATCTACTGTCATCCTACACTCTGCTATTATTATATTCAAGAATTACATCCATATAACATGGTTATTACAATTTATGTACAGTTTATCCATAAATTCAGATTCTTTTGCATTACAGGTTGAGTATCCCATATCCAAAGTGCTTGGGACCAGAAATACTGTATTTTGGATAACAGATGTTTCCATATTTTGGAATATTTGCATACCATAATGAAATATCTTGGGAATGGGACCCAAATCTAAGGACAGAGGGCCTGATTCAGACCCACTCGCGAGCGGCTGTCCACTCGCAAGTGGGTCGATGTTATGGACTGAGCATGCGCACGACAGAGGGAGCTCCGTCGTGCGCATGCGCCAGACGCGACGAGCGAAGGAAAGTCCTTCGCTCGTTGTGTCCGATCAAAGGGGGCGTGCTGTCAATGTTGATTGACAGCACGCCCCCTTTGGTGGGCGTGCCGGGGGCGTGCCTCCCTGACGTAGGCGTTCCCACGGGAACGCCTCCCGTCAGAAGCCGGCCCACTGACATCACTAGTGATGTCAGTGGGAGTGATTTTGGCTCTGATAGAGCCAAAATCACTCCGGAGCTTGCGGTTGAAAACCTCAACCGCAGGCTCCGGCTCGCAAATTCGATGGTCGCGATGGTCTCGACCATCGCGACCATCACAATGCACGCTCGTATAGCCTGTGGGTGGTGACCCACAGCTATACGAGCGTCCAGGAGGACGCTCCATGAAAATGGAGCCCGGCCCTCATTCAGAGCGTGCGCTCTGCTCAGAGCGTACGGCTCTGAATGAGGGCCAGAATGCAGTTATGTTTAATATACACCTTATATGCACAGCTTGAAGGTCATTTTATACAATATTTTAAAATAATTTTGTGCATCAAACAATTTTGTGTACATACATGAAATTAATTTATGTTTCATAAATTCCTAGTGTATCAAGTATCAACACCTATTTCCCTATAGATTGTAAGCTTGCGAGCAGGGCCCTCTTACCTTTATGTCTGTCTGTTACTACCCAGTTTTGTTCTATTAATGTTGTTTCCAATTGTACAGCGCAACGGAATTTGCTGCGCTATATAAGACACTGTTAATAAATGAATAAAAATAAATATACATCTTATACACACAGCCAGAAGGCAATTTTATACAATATTTTAATAAGTGTGTGCCTTAAACAAAGTTTATGTACATTGAACCATCAGAAAGCAAAGGTGTCACTATCTCAGTTGTGCTAATAAAAATTCTGTATTTCAAAATATTTGGATATGGGAGACTCAACCTGTATGTATTTTTAATGTATTATTGGTGCATGTTCAAACTCTTTATATGGAGTGTATTTATGTCTGTTCTGCAACAGAGGATAGGTCAGCCTGTGATGTAAAGCTGGGTACACACCTATACAGTTGTTCGGCCATTCTTTCGATTTTGGCAATATCGCAAGAGTGTGTACTCATCTTCGATCATGTTCCATCAGAAGAAATCAGGTTGCATCTTATGTGCTGTTCAATATTCATCCGATTCGACCTGGCAAGCTCGTACGATAAGCAGGGCCGGATTACTAATGGGCCGGGTGGAGCTACAGCTCCAGGCCAACCATTAAAATAGGCCCAACGCAGTGCAGACAGGAAAAAAAAATCCCTGTGAACACTGTCTGCACTGCTTTGAATCCAACAACACTGCATTACAGTGATGGAGGATTCAAAGTCTGGTCCATTCACCCCCCTCCGAGCATCGGCCATCCGAAGCTCCGTCACTGACTGTCCAATTTCTCTCCCTGGCCCTGCAGTCTGAGGCTCCGCCTCCATGCTGGACGAAGCTCCGCCCCCATGCCGCCCGAAGCTCCGCCCCCCAGGTCGTACTAGCTTCCCTGGCCATGTGAAATTGGCTCCGGTTCCCTGGGTCATCTGAAGCCCAGCCCTTTCACCCAAAGGGCCACTACTCCCCTCCTCCCTGCGCAATGACATTAAACTATAAGGTTAGCCTTTTCAGCGGAGTGCAGAGGCTGAGCTGCTGTGAGAAGAAGCCAGCATGCATAACCAGCGTTCCTTCCCGTAGGTCAGTGTCATGTCTGGCATCTATTAAGTGTGTGTAGTACTGCGTGCATGTACTGTATGTATGTGTATATATATTAGGGGTGTGCACCGGCCACTTTTCGTGTTTTGGTTTTGGATCTGGATCTTTCTTCGTGTTTTGGATCTGGATTGGTTTTGCCAAAACCACCCTTCCGTGTTTTGGGTTCTGGGTTTTGTGTTTTGGATCTGTATTTTTTTTAAAAAAAGCATAAAAACAGCTAAAATCACAGAATTTGTAGGTTTTTTTGCTCCTATGCTATTATTAACCTCAATAACCTTAATTTCCACTAATTTCCAGTCTATTCTGAACACCTCACACCTCACATAGTGTTTTTATGTCCAAAAGGTTGCACCGAGGTAGCTGGATGACTATGCTAAGCAACACGAGTGGGCGGCACAAACACGTGACCCATCTAGGCGTGAAACTGCAGTGGCAGACAGGATGGCAGTTTGAAAAACTAGGCCCCAAACTGTACATAATGCAAAGAAAAAAAAGAGGTGCAAGATGGAATTGTCCTTGGGCCCTCCCACCCACCCTTATGTTGTATAAACAGGACATGCACACTTTAACAAACCAATCATTTCAGCACCAGGGTCTGCCACACAACTGTGGCTGAAATGATTGGTTCGTTTGGGCCCCCACAAAACAAGCTGGCAATTAATCTGTCCCTGCACAAACTGGCTCTACGGAGGCAAGATGTCATCCTCATCCTCCTCATCCACCGATTCTTCACCCTCTTCAGTGTATACATCCTCATCCTCACAGAGTATTAACTCGTCCCCACTTGAATCCACCACCACAGGTCCCTCTGTACGTTCTGGAGGCTGGTCTCCCTGGAAGAGTTGATAATTCATTTTATGAACATCATCTTCTCCACATTTTGTGAAAGCAACCTCCTACGCCTTTCGCTGACAAGGTTCCCGGCTGCACTAAACACTCTTTCGGAGTACACACTGGAGGGGGGGCAACTCAGGTAAAATAGAGCCAGTTTGTACAGGGACCTCCAAATTGCTTCTTTTTCCTGCCAGTACAGGTACGGACTGTCTGACATGCCTACTTGGATGCTGTCACCGATGTAATCCTTCAACAGACAGACGCACGCTTGTCGCTGCTGCTTTGAGGATGCAAGTGCGGCTACAGCCCACACAATTCACAAAGACAGAAAAAAAAAAAAGAATATTTTTATTGTTTGTGGAGCGCACTTTGAGGGTTACACCACCCTTTAACAGACAGACACACGCTTGTCGCTGCTGCTTTGAGGATGCAAGTGCGGCTACAGCCCACACAATTCACAAAGACAGAAAAAAGAAGAAGAATATTTTTATTGTTTGTGGAGCACACTTTGAGGGTGTCACCACCCTTTAACAGACAGACGCACGCTTGTCGCTGCTGCTTTAAGGATGCAGGTGCGGCTACAGCCCACACATTTCACAAAGACCGAAAAAAAAAGAACAATATTTTTATTGTTTGTGTAGCACACTTTGAGGGTGTCACCACCCTTTAACAGACAGACGAATGCTTGTCGCTGCTGCTTTGAGGATGCAGGTGGAATCTAGACGGGATTTGGAACCGGGGACACACTACCTCCATCAATTGTCTAAATCCCACTGCACTAATGGCGGATACCGGACGCACGTCTAACACCAACATAGCAGTCAAGGCCTCAGTTATACGTTTTGCTTCAGGATGACTGCTGTCGTACTTCATCCTCATCGCTAGGGACTGTTGGAGGGTCAATTGTTTAGTAAAAGTAGTGATGTTCCTACTTCCTCTCTGGGATGATGAACAACTCCCAGCAGCAGCAATAGCACTAGGAGGAAGTGGTTCTTGATCTTTCCCTATTTTATTTTTATCTGAGAAAGTTTGGTCCTCCATTTATGTTATATTGATATATACGTGCGGCTAAAGCGCACACAAACACAGAAAATATTTTTTTATTTTTGCTGGAGAGTAGTGCACTTTCTGTGTTACACCACCCTTTAAGAAATGAGCCAGCCGGCTCTTTACTTATGGGATACAGGCGCACGCTTGGCGCTGCTCCTTTGTTGATGCACGTGCAGCCACAGTGCACACAAGTCACAAACACAGAAAATATTTTTTTTTTGGTTTGGAGTGTACTTTGGGGGTTACAGCACCCTTTAACGGTCAAGCCAGCCGGCCCTTTACTTATGACACAGGCGCACGCTTGGCACTACTTTGTTGATGCACGTGCGGCTACTGCGCACACAATTCACAAACACAGAAAATAATTTTTTTTTTGGTTTGGACTGGAGTGTACTTTGGGGGTTACAGCACCCTTTAACGGTCAAGCCAGCCGGCCCTTTACTTATGACACAGGCGCACGCTTGGCACTACTTTGTTGATGCACGTGCGGCTACTGCGCACACAATTCACAAACACAAAAAATAAAAAAATTTTTGGTTTGGACTGGAGTGTACTTTGGGGGTTAAAGCACCCTTTAACGGTCAAGCCAGCCGGCCCTTTACTTATGACACAGGCGCACGCTTGGCACTACTTTGTTGATGCACGTGCGGCTACTGTGCACACAATTCACAAACACAGAAAATATTTTTTTTTTGGTTTGGACTGGAGTGTACTTTGGGGGTTACAGCACCCTTTAACGGTCAAGCCAGCTGGCCCTTTACTTATGACACAGGCGCACGCTTGGCACTACTTTGTTGATGCACGTGCGGCTACTGCGCACACAATTCACAAACACACAAAAAATATTATTTTTTTAGCACTTGGGGGGAGCACCCCTGATGGACAGAGCACCCCCTGGACAACACTACAGCACCCCTTTAGGACTGGGACACTGCACAGGACTTTGGAGTGGACACAGCCCCTATGGAGAACTGACTGCACAACACAGTCCAGCCAGCCCCTATGGACTTTGAAGTAGTGGACACAGCCCCTATTAACAACAGCAGCACAGCGCAGCACAGCACAGCACAACACTACTCTGCACTACACTACACTACACAGCCCAGCCAGCCCTAACTCCCACCCTCCCTCTTCACTGTCCACAGCCGAGTGAGAAAATGGCGCAGACGCGGGTACCTTATATAGGATCCAAAACCCGCGAGACTCGGAAGGCGGGATGATGACGTTTTGCCTCGATTTCAGATCCGAGTCAGGCTGGAAAAGTCGAGCCTGACTCGGATCGGCCTCGGATCGGGGGGGCTCGGGGGGTTCGGATTTCAGAAATCCGAACCCGCTCACCCCTAATATATATATATACACACACACACATGTTTTTGTATATGTGTGTATACATACCACACCGCCCCGCACCGCACACACTGCACCCATATTTTTTTTAAACTTACCTGTCCGAGGTCCCGCGTCGAGGGTCATTGCTGCTCAGAACACCGGAAAAATGGCCCTGCGGCCATTTTCCGGAGTTCTGCACATGCGCAGTAGACGCTGGGCACACTCTAGTGCCCGGAGTCGACTAATGCTCCAGTGGCTAGCCAGCCGCGTCAGTCGGCTGCCAGCCACCAGGGAGAGAGGAGAGAGCCCGCACGAGGAGTGCACACAGGCCCCCTCCTCTCTTAAAACGCCCCTGCATGCTCGTAAGTAGAATTTGCACCAGTGTCGTCCTTAATTGCCAACTTCTGCAATAGGTTGGCATCCACACAATTATGCCAATAAATGCGACCCTGGTGGTGATTATGGACCACACAGGACATCCAGTTGCTTTCAAAATACAAGAACTCTTTACTTAAGCTGGGTACACACTGATAGATATATCCCCCATTCCACTGAACAGGCTATATATCCATAGTGCATCACCGTGTGTGTACAGCGGATATGTCTGTGAACGACATGGTTCACAGACATATCCGATCTGCTGTGCAGCTGTCAAGGTCGGGTCATCGGGCAGACGATTGGCAAGTGTGTACACACTTACAAATCGACAGATAGGTAGCGGGTCGGCCCAATGTCGACCTAGTGTGTAACTGGCTTTAAGTTCTTTCATGATTAAAGAACCTAAGTAAAGAATTCTGAAACATTGAAAGCATCTTGGGGGTCTTGTGTGATCCACAATCGCAGTCAGAGTGCCGCCTTCACTGGTATTGGATGCGGTCATTATACCGACAGTCAGGATTCCGGCGCTTACAATGCCAACACTGGAATCCTGACACCTGTCAGAATCCTGGTCCCGGCATCCTGACCGCCGGCATTCCGATTGTAAGTACTGGGGTTAGGGTTAAGCATTAGGGGGAGGGTTGGACACTAAGTAGAGAGGGTTAGGTTTACGGGTGCAGAGGGGAGAGGTTAGGATTAGGCACTAGGGGGGAGGTTAGTATTAGGCAGCAGGGAGGGAGGGTTAGGATTCTGACCAGCAAGTGTTGTTATCCTAACCCTGGCGGAATGCCGACGTCAGGTGTTTTTGACCGGCGGGATCCGGAGCGCTAGAAACCCGTACCCAACCCATTGATATATATATTAGTGTTTATATACAGTGTGTGTATATATATATATATGTCTCTGTGTGTATGCATATAGGGAGCTACTGCATCTATGAGGGGTGATTATGATCAATCATAACCTTCAGATGTGCTGCAGGCCGCGGATGGCAGCTGTGTTTGCCCTTTCACAAAAGAAACAAAACTTTTTTGTTATAGCTCCACTATAAATTGTAGGCGTATGCCCCCATGGACATAGCCATGCCCCCTGTGTAGACCACACCCACACACTAGGCATGGCCCCACATCACTGGTTACACTGCCACAGAAGTTATCACACTCCCCTGCAGCGCCACACAATAGGCCATTCAAAAATTTCAGCTCCAGGCCCATGTGGACCTTAATCTGGCACTGACGATAAGTGCAGTGTGTACACACCTCTCACTGTTCTTTCGACGTTGAGATTCTACACCAACAGCAACACCGCCTCTGTGGGCATGCATAATTAAACCAGGCCAGGTGGCTTGCTACGTACTCTCATGTAAACTGTCCTCCCTGTTGATGTAAATATTTGCCCTTTTTCGTTTGCCACCACTGTATTTTGCCAATATTGTGATACTGCAGTCTATTATATTTTTCACTTTGTAAAATGTCCTCTGCTATACAGCAGGGAATATACTAATGTATTGCAAGTGGCCAAATGCATACACTCTGTACCATACACCCTCCTAAAAGGGGAAGCAATCGGGAAGCCGACTGCCTATATACCGGCAGCTGGCTTCCCGACTGTCTTATCCCGGCAAGGGTGAAATGCCGGGCGTCTAGATGTAGACGCCCACATTTCCCCGACGCCGGGAGACCGGCGCCCGGCATCACGATCGTAGTGATGCCGGGCGCCGCGAGCGGACAGCCGCGGGGGGGAGGGTTAGGTTTAGGGCTCCCGGGGGGGACTTAGGGTTAGGCACCCCCCCGGGAGGGTTAGGGTATTCTAGGGGAAGGGAGGGTTATGGTTAGGCACCCCCGGGGGGACTTAGGGTTAGGCACCCCCCCGGGGGACTTAGGTTTAGGCAGCGGGGAAGGGGGTGGTTAGGGTTAGGCACTTAGTGGGTGGATTAGGGTTAGGCACTTGGGGGGGAAGTTAGGGTTAGGCACCCCTAAGGAGGGTTAGGGTTATGGGGGTTAGGTTAGGTTAGTGGATACTTACCTATCCACGATCGGGATTTCCAACGCTGTCGGGCTTCCGCTGCGTCACACTCTGCTCCTGTCGGGCTGCCGCTGACGGGAATCATACCCATTCCCCTAAAAGACCTATATGTAGTGTGTAATGGCTGAAAACATGGTCAAATGTATAATTACTATTCATCTGTACTATCTAATCTACCTATCTATCTATCAATCTATCTATCTATCTATCTATCTATCTATCTATCTATCTATCTATCTATCTATCTATCTATCTATCTATCTATCTATCTATTTATCTATCTATCTATCTATCTATCTATCTATCTTAATGTACAGTTAATTGTGGCATACAAATATCATCCTATTATCTTAAAATTTCATCTACATATTTATCTTTAAAAAGAAGTTTTATTTTGAAGATTATGCATAGTTTACAACTTTTTTGGTATATAATCAAAATCTTAATTAAAAACTGCAGCCTATCTGGCTCAATTCAACAATAATTATGATTCTGCAAACATATAGTGGTATATTTCACTCATAAGGGTATATTTACTAAAGTGCGTGTTTTTAGAAATAGAGATGTTGCTTATAGCAACCAATCAAATTCTACTTAACATTTATCTAGCACCCTCTAGAACAGTCGTTCTCAAACTCTGTTCTCAGAACCCCACACAGTTCACGTTTTCCAGGTCACCCAGGAGGTGCACAGGTGTATTCATTACTCACTGACACATTTTAAAAGATCCACAGGTGGAGCTAATTATTTCACTTGTGATTCTGTGAGGAGACCTGGAAAACATGCACTGTTTCGGTTCCTGAGGACCGAGTTTGAGAACCTGTGCTCTAGAAGATAATAGCTAGAATCTGATTGGTTGCTATGGGCAACATCACCACTTCTAAAAACTTTAGTAAATATATACCTCATAGAGTCCCAACCCAACAATGCATGTCAACATCCCGGCCAGTTTCCATGTGATGCATTGCTGGCATGTTCCTATATGACCGACATATACCACTATTAGGGGAATTCAATATGGAGCGAAAACTCATATGACGTCATTATCGCAGGTTTTAGTTTTACACTGTATTCAAGTTCAAAGACTTTTCGCAGGTTCGAAAAGTATTTGAAAAAAAACGCGGATAACTTTTCACCACTGAATAGGTGGTGAAAAAAAGTGCAGAATTGGGGTTTAGGGGTGCAGGCTTAAAAAAAATAGCCTGCAGCCCTGGGAGTGACATTTTAAAAATAACTGTCAAAAAAAAAAAAAAATAGGGACACCCCAAAAAATTAATTTAAAAATTGGGGTGAAAAAAAAATAAATGGGAAAAAAGTGTTTAAAAATAGGGAAATCGGTTCAGAGCTATTCTGCAAGTATGCGGCAGAAGTTTTAAAAACTTACTTTAGGGACATAAAAATATGCTAGTACCCATTTTCATGTACCCCAAATTTGATGGGACCACTTAAAAAAACAAAAAAAAACCTAAGTGCTCTTCTGCAACACTTCTTCAATGTCGGGAAAAAAACACCTGCTGTGATTATTTAAATCCCCGACTTTCATTTGCAGGCTAAAACGGGGGTACCCATGGTGATCCCTCATGTTTTTACAACTTTAGGGGGGTCCTACAATTTTTTCCAGGAAAATTTCGTAGTTTATCGCAAATCCCACTTCGCCAGGTCCAGTTTTCGTAGATTTTATATTGAATACAGGGATAAAGAGGGTGCGCGCCCGATACTTTATCCCTGAAAAATCTCAGATGTGGAGCGAAAGTCCAGCACGGACTTTTCGCTCCCATATTGAATACCCCTCTATATGTTTGCAGCAACAGAAAATTGCACTGTCCCATTTTAGGTACAAAACAACACCCCCCCATCCCCCTCCCACCCTGTACTATATAATAAACAGGACAATATGCTTGTGTAATGTGCTTTTCAATTTTAATTATTTCTTGGGACACCACTGTAATTTTTTGCCATATTTCTCTAATACCATCATGTAACTGCGCCATTCTCTCATCCATTCTTCTATCTTCACTGAACCTTTCTTGTGGTTTTACTGTATGTCTGCTCCCTCCTTTTGATCTTCCACACTTTCAACTGAAATTTCTACGGTATTTACATGGAAATAACAGAATAATATGTTAGTGAGAAATGTTACTGAGATTTTTTAACTCCCACTTGACTACTGCTCTGCGCTCACCTTGGACACTGCTGGATAGAACTTTGTGGCCATGCCCCTCTGATATGGTGTTTACTGTAGTGGAAAAGAGAAGTGATATATTCATCTATACATACAGGTAAGACATATATATATGTGTTAATAAATAGGCACAAGAGTGTTGTGCATGTATGTATTAACCATCTTGTTTTTGCAGGAAGAATCATTCTTAATTCCACAATTGTTTCGTTCTACAAAGAAATTACAGTGTTAACCACAGATGTCATAATTCTAAAATAAACAATCTTAGCTTTTGCCAACGATTTCCATAGGTGTCTTAACTCACTTTTCTAAGATTAATGGCGGTAATGAAAATGTAAAATTTGATACCAAAGGCATTTTTTCTACCGCTCTAGACAATCTGTAATTAAAAATTCTTGCCTCTCTAGTGAGTGTCCTTTGAGGGTAGGGTTTTAAAACATGAGTGTGCAGTGCAAAAGCCTAATCAGAAACAAAAACAAAATTGAGCCCATACATATTTTGTTCTTGTTCTGGCAAGTTGAGTACATTTTTTTCAGCTGGTCATGGAATGCCATCTGTTCCAATGCTACACCACTTGACACTTTGTCATTTTTCCCAATATCCACAAATATAAATTCATATTTTGCATTCACAATGGCCATTAGAACAATACTAAAAAATTCTTTGCAATATAGTTGTACAAAAAGGATCACAGCAGTCTGAAGTACACCTGAGGGGAAGACGCAAAGGCCGCATCAAGGAGGGGGATCAGTGTGAAGTTATGACTCGCCAAATCCTAGAGTCTGCCAACAGGCTCATGGCCTTGGACGTGGATGAGCAGGACCATGTGGGGAGCGCCTACGCCAAGAAACTGCAAGACTGGAATTGTGCAACCCGGGCAGAGGCAGAGAGGATAATCACTAAGGTTTTTTACCGGGCATAGGCTTACCCAACATAGCGTAAGCTTACACAGCATATCAGACTGATGGATGACCCCCATACACCACAGCACAGTGATATTGTTGCATATACAGCAGACTAGGAACCTGGCACTCTTGATAATGTAACAGGTGAAGTGCTCCGGTGCCTTCCTAGGGACTCATGTGCCCCAAATGTATATCTTGTGGAAGGCGGCACTCTGGAGACTTATTAACAAGTTGAAAAAGATAGTCCTTTTATTCTGACATTTTCGGGAGTTACTTCGTCATCAGGGACAAGTGTACAATGG
Organism: Taudactylus pleione; assembly: GCA_031769625.1. NCBI lineage: Eukaryota > Metazoa > Chordata > Amphibia > Anura > Myobatrachidae > Taudactylus > Taudactylus pleione. The sequence continues at coordinate 4,718,089 of JAUIMM010000101.1, read as the reverse complement.
TGACAAAACATTCCATACTTATATACCCACAGATACCTAATCATTAACACCACAACTTACTCACCTAGAAGACGTCGCTGTATGAAGCCCGAGGGAGAGCGCCGGGACTGAAGGCCGCATACCCTGTGACGTCATCCAGAGGCACCGTCCAGCGTGAGCAGATGCTGACAACACAACTGAAACAAAATAACATAAACATAAGAAAAGATACACCAATATGACATAAACAGAATAGCATTAGTTATTAGCCAAACATCCAATCACAGCCTTGATAAATTACACTATATTATTGGGCATTCTGGATAAGGAGTATCATAATAAATAACATTGCAGCCCAAGTGTCTAGGAGCCAATGTGTTTAAGGTAAAAAATCCAACGACTATTTTTCTGCAAAAGTTTTTTTGCTCTGTCCCCTCCTCGCAAATGTGCAGGTACATGATCAATAATAATTGCATGTATGCTAGCTACCCCATGTTTAGCCTAGATGCAATGTTTGTCCACAGGCTGACAGCTATGCCTTGTCATTGCAATCCTGCCGTATTGCAATTCTGTGCAATGCCATGCACTCTTTAAAGTGTCTCTCTGTCTTGCCCACTTAGTGTAACCCACATGGGCAAGACAGCATGTAAATAACAAATTTGGCCATACACGTAAGGGCAAAGTTGCTTTTTGTAGCACTTCCCCGTATGTGAGTGATTAAATGTGCTACCCACCAATAGCATCCTACAAGTAACGCACCCTAAGCACTTAAAACAGACTGTTTTTTGGCTGAGAAAGTGCGTTGGCTTCTTTTTATTAAGACTTGTTATGTCCAGTTTGACTACCAAGTCTTGGTAGTTTTTACCTCTAGTATAACTGGGTAACAATTTAGAATTCTGTAGGGCTGGCAGATCCTTATCGCTGTTATAGGCCACCACTGTTTAGCTTTCTTGGTAATCACATTGCTTCTCGTAGTGAATTTGTTAACCCATGGTATACTTTTAGTAGAAGCTAATTCTTGGGGTTTAGCCTTAGGTGTCAAGGCAGCAGCGTGTGAGATATTTAATACTTTACATTTAGCTTTTTATAGAACTCTCCTATCATAACCCCTCTGGCCAAATTTTTAAGCATCTCCTGTAAAGCTGGTTCTACTTGAGACAGATCAGATGTGAGGTAAAGGATGGAAACTCTCATATCTTAATAGGGTATTTCTGTCAGTGCTTTTGGTAAATATGGAGATAGATAAACCCTCTTGTGTCAACATAATGTTGACATCTAAGAATTGAATATTGGTCCTACTTATGTTAAAAGTAAATTTGACCACACTGGTTGTTGAATTATGTTCTTCCAGTAATTTAATAAGTGTGTCTTCTCTGTCTACCCAAAAGATCAACAGATCATCTATATATCTTAGATATAGTGCCACTCGATCAATGTGTGCCTTCATTAAATAGGAGTTGTTGCTCTATCCCATACATAAAGGCATTCGCACATGATGGGGCCACATTAGACTCCATCGCATAGCCGGCCTTTTGTAAGTAAAATCTGCCGTCTGTTTATGTATTATTGGTGTATCTTTTCTTTTGTTTATGTTATTTTGTTTCAGTTGGGTTGCTAAGCAACTAGAATTATTTGTCAGCATCTGCTCATGCTGGATGGCACCTCTGGATGAGGTCACAGGGTATGCAGCGTTCGGTCCCGACACGCTCACTCGGGCTTCAGACAGCAACATCTTCCAGGTGAGTAGAGTTGTGGTGTTAATGGTTAGGTATATGAGGATATATAAGTATGGAATGTTTTGTCACCATTGTACACTTGTCCCTGATGACGAGGTAACTCCTGAAACATTGGAATAAAAGGACTATCTTTTTCTGTCTGGGTGTGTGTGTGTTTTTTAAGGGTTAATTATAAGTTGATGTAAGAAAAAAAGTTTTCAACTACTGTGTGGTTTATTTGTATTTAACTTCATGTATTGCTCTTTAATGATGGCCTCACAGGTCTCAGGTATGATCTCTCCCAGGGCCTGAGACTTTATAGCTGTGCTGTACCACAAGATCAGCCAGTCTGCTCCCAGTAGCCAGATAACGTAGCCACCAGTCTCTTCTCAGCAGAAATGAGCTTCTTAATGTAGGTGTCCTCCCTTTCTATGAGTGAGGTAACCAGCCGGAGAAGCTCCTGGAAGGATGGATCATCCATGCGCAAGAAATCCCTGAAGTCATCAGGGTTGTTCTCACATATCTCCTGAATCTATAGAATATGGGAGGTGTCTCTTCTCTGCAGCCATTCCTCGGTCCAGCAACTTTGATTCTTGCTCCTCTTTTTCCTCCTGATAGCTTGCAGTGTTGCCACTATAACAGCAACAATACAGGCACGAGCCTTCCTGAAACGAACGAACAAATTCAGCCTTCAGCACAAGTCTAGGAATCGATTTTGGGAGCATTGTTTTTGTTTTGTAATTACACCCCTTTACAGCTCATTATGGTAATTCTTGGTACATCTGCTATGAGTGTAGCCTGGAATTGGAAGAGTGGTATACGGTGGTACAATTATTTTTTTTTATATTTTGGCAGTCAGGGATCGAAGGTCGCCAGTATGATTGTATAGGTGTGTACACAGGTACGAAAAATATAATTTCATTACTAGGGTGCCACCTGGCTTATACTATGGGCGCGGTGAGGTTTGTTGTGTGTTCAGGCTCAGTTAAAATTCTTAATATAAAACTTGTGTGTTACAAAATATGTCATTTCATACTCAGACTCTCTGGTGCACCTCATAAATGTACTACAGGGGTGTGTTACCCAATTAGGAAGGAGGGAGGAGGGGGGTTGTATGGCCAGCTTCTCTTGCAACCCTTGTCAACATTGTATTTTTTATGGCCTTTTCTCTTCTCAGTTGCTTAAAAACAGCTCTCGCAAGGCCACATCTCAATTAATTAATTATTCAATCAATCAATCATTCTTTTTTACCTGTCTTCCACTACATACTCCACCTCCATTTCCCTGTGCTGCCCTCGGGCCTCTGAGCTAGTTCTTGATTAATGAAAACATTCTATAGCTTAGCATTGTGTTGTTTATTTTAAACTGCCATCCTGTCTGCCACTGCAGTGGTACTCTGTTTCCTAGATGTACTATATTCTTTTTTAAACAGCCATGTGTTTATGCTGCTGCTCTGTCACTTAGTTTAGCCAATCAGCTCGCTGCAGCCTTTGGTCAGTATGGGTGAAAACAATACTGTAAGCCGTGAGGTGGTCTAAATTGACTGGAAGTGACTGGAAATGAATGTCAATAATACTGTAGGAACAAAAATAGGCTAAAATTACAAGATTTTAGCTGTTTTTAATTTTTTTTAAAAATCCAGATACAAAATCAAAACACTTGAGGGTGGTTTTGGCAAAACCAAAACACACTGATGAATTAAAACCAAAACCAAAACACGGGGGTCCATGCACATCTATAGAGATGTATAGAACTGTGTATCAGGAAAACTGCATGATGGGGATTCCTAAAACAGCTGTATGTTTGCTTTATTATTTGATTTACTTTTGTGAGATGATGCTGTGGCATTATCTCCCAGCTGGTTGAGCCCAGTGCTGATTACTGGAAATATGGGGGAACCCCATGCCATTTTCCCCTGTGTTCCTGGTCCAGAACAGACTCAAAAATGTGTGAGGCACTTCTATTAATTTCAGTGCAAGTACGACTGAACTCACATGCTTTCAAACACAGGACCTGATTCAGAGCCGGACGCTCTTTGAGAGAGCTCGCTCTGAATCAGTGCCCGCCTATTGTATTTTTAGAGGGGCCTCCTGGCCGCTCGTATAGCTGTGGGTGGTCACCCACAGCTAGTGTGAGCGGCCAGGATGATGGTCGCGATGGTCAAGACCATCACGACCATCGGACTTGCTATGAGACCCTTGTGGTAGGGTCTCGTTGCCGCAAGTCCCAGTGGACTTCTTGCTCTTACAGAGCAAGAAGTCCACCCACTGACATCACTTGTGATGTCAGTGGGGCTGGCCCTAGACAGTAGGCGTTCCCATGGGAACGCCTCCATCTGGGCAGCCATGCCCCCAGCCCGCCCACCAAAGGGGGCATGCTGTCACTCAACATCGACAGCACGCCCCCTTTGTAGCGAGACCGGGTGCGACGGCTTGCCCGACGCTATCCGGGTCACGCGCATGCGCACAACGGAGCCACCTCCGTCCTATGCATGCACACTGGGCCAACATCGACCCGCTTGCGAGCGCTCAGCGCTCGCGAGCGGGTCTGAATCAGGCCCACAATTCCATACACCATCAGAAAACACGATTCAGTCAAATAAAATTCTTAGTAGATTTGTGTGTTTGATTGGGAAAAACTCACTTGTGTCCCTACGATGCACAGTGTGTTTCAAAAATGGACAAACATGATTCTTAGTAAATATACCCATAGTCACATTGTTTACCAGAGTGTTGCAGATGCTGGGTGGCAAACAAATTAAGGATTCAATACTACATGCAATTGAAGTTATCAGAAGGAGATACAGGTATGCATCCAAAACACTTACTGAGGCAATATCTGTTGTGGTGAATTAAGTTACATGAAAGAGTTCCATATATTTATCTAAAACATATCTCCCAGCCTTCCTAATTTAGTCAGGGCAATGCCAATTTATGGTCTCTAGCATTTCATACCTATTTGGACAGCTTTGTCCAAATGGCCTAGAAGTTGGGAGTTACGTCCCGTCCACTGCTGCTTTGAATAGCAAAGCACCAATGAACAGATGCCATGTGCACATGCTATGCTATTTGTTGCATTGAAAGTAGGGGTGTGCACCGGCCACTTTTCGTGTTTTGTGTTTTGGTTTTGGATCTGGATCTTTCTTCGTGTTTTGGATCTGGATTGGTTTTGCCAAAACCACCCTTCCGTGTTTTGGCTTCTGGGTGTTGTGTTTTGGATCTGTATTTTTTTTAAAAAAAGCATAAAAACAGCTAAAATCACAGAATTTGTGGGTTTTTCTGCTCCTATGCTATTATTAACCTCAATAACCTTAATTTCCACTCATTTCCAGTCTATTCTGAACACCTCACACCTCACAATAGTGTTTTTATATCCAAAAGGTTGCACCGAGGTAGCTGGATGACTATGCTAAGAGATACTGGTGGGCGGCACAAACACGTGGTCCATCTAGGAGTGACACTGCAGTGGCAGACAGGATGGCAGATTGAAAAACTAGGCCCCAAACAGTACATAATTCAAAGAAAAAAAAGAGGTGCAAGATGGAATTGTCCTTGGGATTATGTTGTATAAACAGGACATGCACACTTTAACAAACCAAACATTTCAGCGCCAGGGTCTGCCACACGACTGTGGCTGAAATGATTGGTTCGATTGGGCCCCCACAAAACAAGCTGGCAATTAATCTGTCCCTGCACAAACTGGCTCTACGGAGGCAAGATGTCGTCCTCATCCTCCTCATCCACCGATTCCTCACCCTCTTCAGTGTTGTGTACATCCTCATCCTCACAGAGTATTTATTCGTCCCCGCTGGAATCCACAACCACAGGTCCTTCTGTACGTTCTGGAGGCTGGTCTCCCTGGAAGAGTTGATAATTCATTTTATGAACATCATCTTCTCCACATTTTGTGGAAGCAACCTCCTACGCCTTTCGCTGACAAGGTTCCCGGCTGCACTAAACACTCTTTTGGAGTACACACTGGAGGGGGGGCAACTCAGGTAAAATAGAGCCAGTTTGTACAGGGACCTTCAAATTGCTTCTTTTTCCTGCCAGTACAGGTACGGACTGTCTGACATGCCTACTTGGATGCTGTCACCGATGTAATCCTTTAACAGACAGACGCACGCTTGTCGCTGCTGCTTAAAGGATGCAGGTGCGGCTACAGCCCACACATTTCACAAAGACAGAAAAAAAAAGAAGAATTTTTTTATTGTTTGTGGAGCGCACTTTGAGGGTTACACCACCCTTTAACAGACAGACGCACGCTTGTCGCTGCTGCTTTAAGGATGCAGGTGCGGCTACAGCCCACACATTTCACAAAGACAGAAAAAAAAGAAGAATATTTTTATTGTTTGTGGTGCACACTTTGAGGGTGTCACCACCTTTTAACAGACAGACGCACGCTTGTCGCTGCTGCTTTAAGGATGCAGGTGCGGCTACAGCCCACACATTTCACAAAGACAGAAAAAAAAAGAAGAATTTTTTTATTGTTTGTGGAGCGCACTTTGAGGGTTACACCACCCTTTAACAGACAGACACACGCTTGTCGCTGCTGCTTTAAGGATGCAGGTGCGGCTACAGCCCACACATTTCACAAAGACAGAAAAAAAATAAGAATATTTTTATTGTTTGTGGTGCACACTTTGAGGGTGTCACCACCCTTTAACAGACAGACGCACGCTTGTCGCTGCTGCTTTAAGGATGCAGGTGCGGCTACAGCCCACACATTTCACAAAGACAGAAAAAAAAAGAAGAATATTTTTATTGTTCGTGGAGCACACTTTGAGGGTTACACTACCCTTTAACAGACAGACGCACGCTTCTCGCTGCTGCTTTGAGGACAGTATCATATGCAGTGACAGTAGACTTGTCAGAAATTGTTGGCACGTCCTTCAGTCCGGACCAGATGTCCAAACCGGCCCTTGACTTATGACACAGGCGCACGCTTGGCGCTGCTACTGTGTTGATGCACGTGCGGCTACATCGCACACAAGTCACAAACACATAAAAAAAATAGTTTTTTATTTTTTGGAGCACTTTGAGGGTTACACCACCCTTTAACAGACAGACGCACGCTTGTCGCTGCTGCTTTGAGGATGCAAGTGCGGCTACAGCCCACACAATTCACAAAGACAGAAAAAAAAATAAGAATATTTTTATTGTTTGTGTAGCGCACTTTGAGGGTTACACCACCCTTTAACAGACAGACGCACGCTTGTCGCTGCTGCTTTAAGGATGCAGGTGTGGCTACAGACCACACATTTCACAAAGACAGAAAAAAAAAGAAGAATTTCTTATTGTTTGTGGAGCGCACTTTGAGGGTTACACCACCCTTTAACAGACAGACGCACGCTTGTTGCTGCTGCTTTAAGGATGCAGGGGTGGCTACAGCCCACACATTTCACAAAGACAGAAAAAAAAAGAAGAATTTTTTTATTGTTTGTGGAGCGCACTTTGAGGGTTACACCACCCTTTAACAGACAGACGCACGCTTGTCGCTGCTGCTTTGAGGATGCAGGTGGAATCTAGACGGGATTTGGAACCGGGGACACACTACCTCCATCAATTGTCTAAATCCCACTGCACTAATGGCGGATACCGGACGCACGTCTAACACCAACATAGCAGTCAAGGCCTCAGTTATACGTTTTGCTTCAGGATGACTGTTGTCGTACTTCATCCTCATCGCTAGGGACTGTTGGAGGGTCAATTGTTTAGTAAAAGTAGTGGTGTTCCTACTTCCTCTCTGGGATGATGAACAACTCCCAGCAGCAGCAACAGCACTAGGAGGAAGTGGTTCTTGATCTTTCCCTATTTTATTTTTATCGGAGAAAGTTTGGCCCTCCATTTATGTTATATTGATATATACGTGCGGCTAAGGCGCACACAAACACAGAAAATATTTTTTTATTTTTGCTGGAGAGTAGTGCACTTTGTGGGTTACACCACCCTTTAAGAAATGAGCCAGCCGGCTCTTTACTTATGGGACACAGGCGCACGCTTGGCGCTGCTCCTTTGTTGATGCACGTGTGGCTACTGCACACACAATTCACAAACACAGAAAATATTTTTTTATTTGGTTTGGACTGGAGTGTACTTTGGGGGTTACAGCACCCTTTAACGGTCAAGCCAGCCGGCCCTTTACTTATGACACAGGCGCACGCTTGGCACTACTTTGTTGATGCACGTGCGGCTACTGCGCACACAATTCACAAACACAGAAAATATTTTTTTATTTGGTTTGGACTGGAGTGTACTTTGGGGGTTACAGCACACTTTAACGGTCAAGCCAGCCGGCCCTTTACTTATGACACAGGCGCACGCTTGGCACTACTTTGTTGATGCACGTGCGGCTACTGCGCACACAATTCACAAACACAGAAAATATTTTTTTATTTGGTTTGGACTGGAGTGTACTTTGGGGGTTACAGCACCCTTTAACGGTCAAGCCAGCCGGCCCTTTACTTATGACACAGGCGCACGCTTGGCACTACTTTGTTGATGCACGTGCGGCTACTGCGCACACAATTCACAAACACAGAAAATATTTTTTTATTTGGTTTGGACTGGAGTGTACTTTGGGGGTTACAGCACCCTTTAACGGTCAAGCCAGCCGGCCCTTTACTTATGACACAGGCGCACGCTTGGCACTACTTTGTTGATGCACGTGCGGCTACTGCGCACACAATTCACAAACACAGAAAATATTTTTTTATTTGGTTTGGACTGGAGTGTACTTTGGGGGTTACAGCACCCTTTAACGGTCAAGCCAGCCGGCCCTTTACTTATGACACAGGCGCACGCTTGGCACTACTTTGTTGATGCACGTGCGGCTACTGCGCACACAATTCACAAACACAGAAAATATTTTTTTATTTGGTTTGGACTGGAGTGTACTTTGGGGGTTACAGCACCCTTTAACGGTCAAGCCAGCCGGCCCTTTACTTATGACACAGGCGCACGCTTGGCACTACTTTGTTGATGCACGTGCGGCTACTGCGCACACAATTCACAAACACAGAAAATAATTTTTTATTTGGTTTGGACTGGAGTGTACTTTGGGGGTTACAGCACCCTTTAACGGTCAAGCCAGCCGGCCCTTTACTTATGACACAGGCGCACGTTTGGGACTACTTTGTTGATGCACGTGCGGCTACTGCGCACACAATTCACAAACACAGAAAAAATATTTTTTTTTTAGCACTTGGGGGGAGCACCCCTGATGGACAGAGCACCCCCTGGACAACACTACAGCACCCCTTTAGGACTGGGACACTGCACAGGACTTTGGAGTGGACACAGCCCCTATGGAGAACTGACTGCACAACACAGTCCAGCCAGCTCCTATGGATTTTGAAGTAGTGGACACAGCCCCTATGGACAACAGCAGCACAGCGCAGCACAGCCAGCCCCTATGGACTTTGAAGTAGTGGACAACAGCAGCACAGCGCAGCACAGCACAACACTACTCTGCACTACACTACACTACACTACACAGCCCAGCCAGCCCTAACTCCCACCCTCCCTCTTCACTGTCCACAGCCGAGTGAGAAAATGGCGCCGACGCAGGTACCTTATATAGGATCCAAAACCCGCGAGACTCGGAAGGCGGGATGATGACGTTTTGCCTCGATTTCAGATCCGAGTCAGGCGGGAAAAGTCGAGCCTGACTCGGATCGGCCTCGGATCGGGGGGGCTCGGAGGGGGTTCGGATTTCAGAAATCCGAACCCGCTCACCCCTAATTGAAAGGGAAGAGAATGGGATGAGGGTGTTCTAGAGTATCAGAAGCACTGTATTCACCACTATGATGATTAGCTACACCCTTACAGTGCGAATGTTGGGAGGCATGTTTTAAGTTATATTTTATTTTATTCCTTTTGCGCAGCTCAATTGTGCTCTTTCTATTTGATACATTTGAATCAAAGGTCAATCTTTGGATTCTATGCTATTATGACAAATATGAAAGTATATTAAACAAATTAAAGTAATTTAATAGGTGAAAAATCCTTTTAACAAACATCTGATATCACAGGTATATGCGATACCACCATATAACATATTACAAGTGAACTAAATGAATGGGAATTTTCTTTTTAAGGCAAGGCAACAGGATCAGTGAAAACCACAACACATTTTATCTGACAGCCTGAAACCAGCAGATATAGTGGCCATACACTGTGAGATATGTCATAGTGTATGGCCACACAATATCCGGGTTCCTCCCCCGGGGAGGAAACATTTCCTGTTACTCCCCTGTCAAGGAACAATAGAAATGTTGGGTGGTCGACTGCAGCAGGGCATTCACTGCCAGATATGGCCGACTAATGATAGGATCAGTCAGGCATGTTGAAAGATTTTTTATGTCCAACCACCCTATCATTGCTGATCAGTTGCAGCCACAAACTATGCAATTATTGGCCCCATCCGCTTATCATTGTATACTGTATGCCTGGTTTAAAACAACACATACATATGTGTTTGCACATATATACTACATTATAGATCTAGACTGATTTAATTTGTTTTGCAACAATTTAAAAATATAATAAGTGTTATTACATTAGCCTCTTAAGAGCAAATTCATCTAAAATACACATTTACAAATACCATTACTGGTAGATGAGAAACAGCATGTGCATACTAAATAATACAACAAACTTATATTAAACTACTTATACTATACAACCAGCACTCTGGGCCTATTCAGCAGTGGACGGATTTGCTATCGCAGCTGCTAACATGGTAACAAGTACAATAGCACTAATATGGTAATGCAGCAGGAGGCATCATACCTCCTGCATTCATAACTGATCCGAGTAGCATCGGATCATCTGCGCTACCATCATCCGGCTGAGTGACCATGTGTTTGGGGTCACGCAAGCTGGCCGCCACAGATGCCCAAAAGAGACCAGGAGATCTCCATCAGGTGATGGAGATCCTGGTCTCTTTACTCCCCTCCAACGGTGGCGACACGCCTCCATTTTGGGAAACGGAGGCCGCCGCCATCCATTCCCCACCAAGAAACAGCAGCTGACTGTCAATCACTGATAGTCTGCTGCCGAACTGCATGCGGGATCGCAGACCCGTTCTGCACATGCGCAGAACGGTTCCTGCTCATGTGCAGATTCCCAATAATCAGGAATCTGCGATAAGCAGTAGGCCCTCTGTGTGTAGTCTGGGTGTCCAATTTTAAATTGGTGATTTGGCAACCCTATTACACAACACAAATGGACTTCCAATTTAAAGCCAGAGGTTTAAACATTTGCCTTAATGCAGGTCTAAAGAATGATCGCTGTGTTATATTACCATAGTATTATGCTATTGCTTATTCATGTATATGCTTTCAAAAACCTTGACAGAAAATATAGGAAAATAATAAAAATAGCTTACATTAGAAGTACATCGGGGACTAGCACTTACCTAGATCATGTAAACAATTTCCAGCTGGCGGAACAGGAACTGCTGCTCCTTTTTAGTAAAACATTCCCTAGCAGTGAATTCCAATCCAGTGTATAAGATATTTTGGTATAAGAACAAGTGGCTTATTCATTCACTTTGTGATTCTTCAGGTGCTTCATTAAGTAAGAGAAAGAGGGCTCTATTTACTACAATCCGCATATTGAATGCGGATTGTAGTGTGATATTACCGAGTGAATTCGCATTGCGAATTCAGGCAATATCACAGGGATTTACTATAAATCCCTTGCAGGGACAGAGCTTGCGATAAAGCTCTGTCCCTGCGGATCCCATCCGCACTCTAGTCGCGGTATTTTCGGAAAAAATACCGCGACTAAGAGCCCGCGCATGCGCCGACCCACCGTCGCTACTACCCCCCCACCGATGCTAAGCCCCGCCCCCCGTGCTAAGCCCCGCCCCCCGCGATCGCGGACCCCGCGAACCCCACTCCCCCCTCCCCGCGACCCCCCCTCCCTTCATTACACTTACCTACACCTCCTGGCCTCCGGTGATCTTCTCCGGGCTTCCCGATCAGGTGATCTCCCATACTGCTCTGGGACCAGATCACCTGATGACCGGGCCCCAGTGCACTGTGGGAGACCAGCTGACCGGAGAGGAGCCATCACCGGAGGCCCGATCACCGGTCCCTGGATTCAGGTAAGGAAAAAAAAAAAAGTTTTCTTTTTTTTTTCTTTTTTTTACAGTAATCAGCTTGCGGTTTACTTAGACCACATAGCTGATTACTGGTACCGGCTCCCGCCTCTGCTCTCCCCGTTAGAGCAGAGTGGGAGCCCGGTAACCGGAGGTGGCGTTATTATCACAGGGCTTCCCCCGGTATTTTTTTACAATTTATTTTTAGTAACTTGCACACAGATCACATTTCCCATTACAATTATGGGAAATGCGATCTGCTTTACTAAAAATAAGTGATACTGGGGGTTGGAGTAGAATTTTACTAATTCTACTCCAATTGCCCTGTAATAACTACAGGTGAAACTAAAATAATGTGAAAAGGGTGTGAAAACACCCTTTTTCACTTTATTTTAGTAAAAATAATGTTAATAGAGCCCTAAGTGAGTTTACTTGGGGAGCATTAGTAAAGCCATTTTCTTCTAATAAGTGTTGCCATTGGTATGCAAGTCAGCACTTAAGATGTCACTGCCTGATGTCTTATTTCCAATATTGGTTACGTGACGTTGCACATACATATACACAGTGCTTTTTTCTATAAAAAAGGCACTAGTCATCGGAGAAAGGATACATGGACTCACTTAAAGTTACAAGTTGATATCTATATATATATAAAATCAGATGTCCTGAGTAACTGACTCATCAATGCCCAGCCCAAACCCCTGGACATAGAAACATGAAAATCAGGGAGTATATTCCTTCCATGAAGTAGGTGCTCACTAAGAAGGGATTTTTCAAAATTTTACTCCCAAGGGGCTGAAAAGGGATAAAATGTTCCCTCCCCCTGTGCAATGTCCTGCCTGACTGTCTCATCGTGGCTGTAGCACAGTTCATATATAAACACCAACTGTCATCCCAAGTGCTGCCAAACATCACTGGCAAATGGTGTGGCTCCCCTATTTGAATAGTAATGGAAGGGTTGGGGGTAAAGATACAATATTGGGTGCAGGGTTATGGGGTAAGGGTACAGTATTGGTAGCAGGGTTAGGAGATAAGCATACAGTATTGGGTTAAGTGTTGAGGGATAAGGACACAGTATTGGGTGCAGGGTTAGGGGAATAAGGACACAGTATTGAATGCAGTGTTAGGGGGGTAAGCATATAGTAGTGGGTTCAGGATTAGGTGGTAAGTGTACAGTATAGTGTAGTGTTAAGGATACCATGTGTTACTACACAGGTGAGGGAGGGGAATGTCAAATGTGTTACTACGGGGTGAAGGAAGGGAATGTGTTACAACACGGGTGAGGGAGGGGAATGTGATACTACAGGGGTGAGTGAGGGTAATGTGTTACACCAGAGGTGAGGGAGGCAAATAAGTTACTACAGGTGTGAGGGAGAGGTTGTGTTTCTACACAGGTGAGGGAGGGGAATGTTGAATGTGTTACAATTACAACACAGGCAAGTGACGGAAATGTGTTACTACAGAGGTGAGCGAGGATAATGTTTTACTACAGAGGTGAGGGAGTGGAATGTGTTAGTACACAGGTGAGGGAGGGTAATGTCTTACTATAGCAGTGATACATTAATATAGAGGTGAAGAATTAATGTGTTACTGGAGAGGTGAGATGGAAATGTAAACAATAAATATCTAAGGTCTACCGGGGTGAAACCGGGTACATCTGCTAGTATGATATATAGCAGCTTTCTCTCTCTGGACAAGCCTTTAGAATTTAGACACTTATTTTATTAATTTCCAAAATAATTTTATTGTTTTAATCCTGTTTCTGTAATTAGTTATAACAATGAAATATTGGGCCTGAAGCTCTCGAAAGTGACCTCGTGAGAGTGTCAATCTATCATCCACAGATAGTCTCATTAGGCAGTTCATTCACACTGTAAAATTAATGTTGAGACATTTTATTGAATCCAAAAAAATTATGGAATGAACTCCTCTCCTTCATGTTTTTTTCGCAGTTCATGAAGTGTTGTAGGCTTCTACCAGTTTTTTTTTTGTGGTAGATCCTTGACCTATAGTAGGCTAAGGACAATTTATTGAATATGCAACAGGCACATAATTGTAAAGTCTACACTCATGTTTTTGCAATGCGATAAGGTTTTGCAGTTATTACTCACATAGGGGAGCAAACTGTTGACAAAATAGCAGGTCTATTTGAAGTGATAGATATAGTAAGGGGCACAGATTACAAGATATCTCAACCTGACGCTCAAAAGGGGAAAGTGATTTGTTATATAAAGCTGATAAATGTTTGGAGAGAGCAGAAACTTTATGGGATGCAGTCACAAGGTCAACATTCACAATGTTGACAATCATAATGGTGAAACCACATTGTCGACAGTTTTGATGTCGACATTATTGAAATGTCAACATTCTGAGAATGCTGACATTGGACATGTTGACATGTGAAATCCCAACATTCTCAGAATGTCAACATTAGGGTTAGGCTGTGGGAGAGGGTTAGGTTTAGGCACTAGGGCAGAGGTTCCCAAATGTGGTACTCAAGGCACCCCAACAGTTCAGGTTTACAAATATCCATGACTGAGCACAGGTGGATAAATCAAAATTACTGAGGTACTAATTAATCCACCTGAAGTCAAGCATGGATATCCTTAAAACCTGGACCATTAGGGTGCCTTGAGGACCGAGTTTGGAAATCTCTGCACTAGGGGAAGCTTAAGGCTAGACTGCACGAGGGGGGAAGGTTAGGCACAGGGTTAGGGGTAGGAATTAGGGTTTGTGATAGGGGAACTGTACTTACCGGAACGCTGGTGCATCAGCTGACTCTGCCACAACTGCTCATCCACTGACTGCCATGGCCCGAAAGCGGCCCTATTAGGATGACTTTGGTATAGTCTTAAGATACATCGGTACTCTTAAGTTCCCTATAAACCAACTTTCATTCTGGAGCAGAAAGGCCCTTTACAGGGACTAGCAGCATACATTTTGGACATGTTTTCGGATTCCTTGGTCTGACATGACATTGTGACTCCTCCAGTGGTCTGTAACTGTCAAAAGCTGTATAGGTTCCTTGTAGGAAAATGAGAAATTATGACAAAAAAGGTAAAATATATGTTACGCCGAGTCTACTAGCCCGTGGTGTAGCTCCATTGTACTAGTACCTACATTTTATAGTAGTGCCCCCTTTTGCGGTTTCAAAAGTTAATGCATATCCTATGCCACAATTGAATGAGTTCCTCGATCGCAGGGTTTTGCCAGCTATATTTCAACTTTTGATTTTGAAATAGGCTTTTGGGGTATTCCATGAGGCGGTGGACCTGACCATTGTTTTTTCAGAATCATTATTAAGGTTCAATTTTTAATTATTGTGTTAGTAAATACCTCAAATTTAAGATTCCATGAAATAAAAATAATTTTGCAGCACCATTTATTCTTTTAAATCATGGTAGAAATTCATATGTTGGTAGCTGCCTACTGAAGAAGTTTTGTTTCCAAAGTTGCCACCATTACACATGCATCAGCTGTTTATGTTCTGCAAGTTCTTAGGGAGTCTGGATGCTATTTAAAGTGTTTACTTCAAGATTTGTCTGAGAATTTGTTTGAAAGGGTAAGTTAATGTATAGTATTTAACTTGCAAAAACAGAGTGATTTAATTGTCCCACCCGTGACAAAAACATACAAAAGCTTTGTAGTGAGATAATGGTGTACAGTTGGTTAGAAGTAAGCATTTGCTTAAGTTTTTTACCTCTGAAAATCATTAATTGAATTATACAGTTGCATTATCGTGATTTTAACCTTTTTTAAACTGTCCCATCTGTGACACATTGAACACGAAGACTGAGACCAACAGTTATAGAACCTCCAAAGGCTAAATTTATTGTCATGAAAGGAGTTTGTCTTTTTATTTATTAATTTCTGCAAGTTAAAACTAAAATCAATGCCATAGCTAATTAAATATCAGTATTAGTGAACCAAAAACTTAATTGTTGATTATTCCCTGATACTTAGACGGTCAAGAGCGGTGTTTGTTTTTGAACCAATGACAGTGCTGATAATTAGGCCATGCTATGATTTTTATAATGAAACTAGGTGGTGATATAATGTTCTTTCAGGGACAGGAACACATACAGGGGAACTTGATGGTGATAACACCTAAGTCAGGCCTAGAACTTGAGAACAATATCAGGGAAAATATTAGAAATAAAGTTCAGGTCTAAGGCACATTTTAAGTAGAGATGTTCACTGACCCCCGTTTTTTGGTTTTGGATCTGGATCTCCCCAGGTTTTGGATCTGGATGGGTTTTCCAAAACCTCACCTCCGTGTTTTGTTTTTCGGTTTTGTTTTTGGATGTGGATTTTTTCTTAAAAAAATCATAAAAATGCTAAAATGACATAAAATGGGCCTTTTTTGTTCTTACAGTATTATTAACCTCAATAACATTTATTTCCACTCGTTTCCAGTCAATTTTGACCACCTCACAGCTCACTATATTGTTTTAATCTAGTTTAGGCCCAAAATTTGCACCAAGCTGGCTGACTAAGCTAAGCGGCAGCAGTGGGTGACACAAACACATGCCACAGCAGGAAACACTTTTATTAAGAGAGGCCTGAGGGAGTTGAAGTATGTTTGTAGATGAAGGCAGGGCTGATTTGATTGGTAGTAAATTTAATTTAATTTTTTGATTTCAAAGAAAATTTCTGAGGGAGAAGTGGAGGGGAGGAGGCATTTACAAAAAAAATGTGATACATTCACATCAGTCCTTGCCACAGAATCCTTGAGCATGGCTGCTGCTGCTGGGAGTTGATTTTCTCATTCCAGAAGAGGACCAGAAAGACTTCTAGTAGTGCTTTCCCAATGAAAAAGCATTTCCCAACCTGTACAGGGACACTAAAAAAACCATAGTTAGTTAGTTAGTTAGTTAGTGCCTCAAGTGTAAGATCTATGATTTAAGGCAGGGGTAGTCAACCCTGGTCCTTGAGAGCTACCAACAGTGCATGTTTTCCAGGTCTCCTCACAGAATCACAACTATAATAATTAACTCCACCTGTGGATCTTTCTAAATGTGTTGGTGAGTAATGAATACACCTGTGCACCTCTTAGATCGTCTGGAAAACGTGAGCTCTTGAGGACCGAGGTTGGCTACCCCTGATTTAAGGCCTTACGTTGTGTCTTTGTTTGTTATTCTGCTGCCTACATGCCAACAAATACCTCCCAGACTATACCCACTGGGGGGGACCAGGTCTTGATAATGACCATCCCCATCTGTTGCTAGGCCTTCTTCTTCCAAACCATCCATCCTGGACTTCCTGTCCAAAAAGAGTGAGCAGGGTACAGAAAGAGGAGCCAGATTTCCCCGATTAAATTTTTTTCTCATCTATAATAGATGATGTGGAGAGAGAAGAGCTTCAGATGTTGGAACAGGGGCCCCCACCTATTTGGCTTCCCTCCAGAGAGTAGAGCTCTGTTCCTCAGGAAGTGTCTATGCCTGAGCTGATAGGTAGTCTCTATCTGTTGGTAAACACCCTTCAGGAGATGGCAACCCAGAATAACAACAACTATAATAATGTGTCCACTGATAAACAGCCTGATCCCTTAACAGCAACATACTCCATATGGCCAACTCATAACATGACACCCAGTTTGCAGCCTCCTTTTCCTTATGACACTAATCCAGTCGCCATGGTTGATCAATCAGCCATGTGTGGTCCACCCAATTTTTGTCCTTCTACATTCTAACATCATAATAACACACTAGACTTATAATCTTTGCTTTTGTTTAAGTTTTTGAATAGAACAGTTTTAGAATTTAGGATGTCCACTCTATATAGGTTTGTAAATATAGGCTTTAGATCTTTAGAGCATATCACTTTATAAGGTGTTAGGATAACATTAAGATTAAAAAAAAAACTTTTTGTAACCCAATAACTTAAAAAAAAAGTTTTCATTGCAATATTCATGTTTGTTTGTTTTTTTAAAAAAGAGATTTTTTTATTACTGGTTTTGTTTACAAAATGCAATAAAAATATTTATCAAATATTTATCAATATTTATAAAAAAAAAAAAAATGAAAACTGTTTTTTTATTTTTCACTGCTGGTGTGCCTAACAAGCACACAAAAAAATTGTTTATTTCTTGGGCAGCAGCCCTTGACAGACAGCAGCACAGCACCCCTGCGCAGCTACACCGATGACAGTGACAGCCAGGTGTGGCTAACACGCACACAAAAAAATTGTTTATTTTTTTTAACACTGGGGTGAACCCCTCAAAAGAGGTAGCAGCCCCTTAACAGACAGCAGCACAGCACCCCTGCACTGATGACATGTGTGGCTAACATTCTTTTTTTAATTTTTTTCACACTGGGGGTGGGTGAAGAGTACCCCTGAAGGACAGAGCACTACAGCCAGCCAGCCCCTATGGACAGGACAATGACAGCCAGCCAGCCCCTATGGACATGACCGCCAGCCAGCCCCTCTATAGACAACAACGAGCCAGCCCTCTATAGACAACAGCCAGCCAGCCAGCCCTTATGGATAACAGTAGCCAGCCCCTATGCACAGCGTCAGCGTACAATTAACAACAGCACAGCACAGGTCCCAACTCCGTCCCTTTTCACTCTCCACAGCCGGAATGAAAAATGAATTGCGGGACCATTATAGAATCCAAAACCCACGAGAATCCAACAGCGGTATGATGTTTTGCCTCGTTTTCAGAACCGAGTCAGGCGGGAAAACCTGAGTCGACTCGGTCCCCGTAGTTCGGGTGGGTTCGATTCTCAGGGAGCCGAACCCGCTCATCTCTAATTTTAAGTGTGTGCTTCCCCTGTAGCAAATAAGATAATCGATGGTGGTGCGCAGCCCGCTGAGTATAGAGAGTTAACGATGAGTGCTATGCAGACACTGTATATGGGGTGGGGAGGGGATGCCAGCGCTCAGGAGCCAGGCACTCAAAATCTTGATGCCGGCATCCTGACTGGGATAGGATACCGACACTTGCAGGTATGTATCCTAACACTAAACCTCCCCCTAGTGCCTAATCTCCCCCAGTGCCTAACCCCTAACCCCAATACTTACCATCGGGATGACTGCGTGTGGGATGCTGGTGCCGGGTTTCTGACTGGTGTTGGGTTTCCGGCACCGGCATTCTGAGCGGCAGCATCTCGACCGCTGGGATATGAACTACATCCCCTGTATATCGATGGTAAGCACTTGTACTGAACAACACTGTGTGCCGATGGTGAGTACTCGTTGAGAAACACTGTGTACCAATGGTGAGTGCTATGCACTGAAGACACTGGGCCTGATTCAGAGATGTATGTTCATCCGATAATGAATGCACATCTCTGATGGTTA
This sequence comes from Taudactylus pleione, assembly GCA_031769625.1. NCBI lineage: Eukaryota > Metazoa > Chordata > Amphibia > Anura > Myobatrachidae > Taudactylus > Taudactylus pleione. The sequence continues at coordinate 4,698,983 of JAUIMM010000101.1, read as the reverse complement.
AATCCCTGCACAGTTTCCGGGAGGGACGAGGCCAGGGCCTGTGTTGGTGGACACAGATTCCTGGCCTCTAACATGACCAGCACCCGGTCAGGCTGCAAGAAACTTCAGTTCCCACAGCCTGACCAAAGGGATAACCATCGCGAACATCAGTTGCGATGGTGCTTGCAAATGCAGCAAGGAGTTGTCTGACACCTCCTTCTGCATTTACATTAAGATGGATGGAATTTCACAGCCCCTTGTGTGCGGCTCTACAATTCTGTCCATCTCTGAATCGGGCCTGCATTGCTAGAGAGTCCTGAGCGGCATAGGACACGCTAGCAGCTTGTAAATTTTGATCAGATTCACTGCAGTGTTACCTACACTAGTTCTTGGCAATTGCCTCTGCCTCTGACATTTCTGTCTAAAAAGCACTTCATATTTAAATCTGGGCTTCCTGCCCCCCCAAACATAGTTTCGGATATGGGTATGTGCCTCAGACAGAAAGCCCGGGGGAAGACCTATCGAGGTTAGCCTACAATAATTATAAAAAGCGCGGAAGTATATTCATCATAATAATATTTAGACAACCCAACCATGAAAACCTCTGCAGATACCACTGATCTAACTCCAGTTCTTAAAAAAGTGAGAGGCAGTATTTTTTATGAGTTTCCCGCTATGGTAGATGTGTTTGAACAGGGTTAAAAGTGGAATGTAAAAAAAAAAAAACTATACTTAAAACAACATTTGTAAGAAGATTAACATGTTCAATGATAAAAAATGATAAAAAATGATTATATAGCAATAGAAGTGCACTGTTTTTGTGTTAAATAAATAACTGGGAATTATTTTGCACTGTGGGCCTGATTCAGACCCGCTCGCGCGCACTGAGCGCTCGCAAGCGGGTCGATGGTGCCCTAGTGCGCATGCGCATGACGGAGGTAGCTCAGTCATGCGCATGCGCGAGACCCGCATTGCGAGGGCCAAGCCATCGCTATGGGTCTCGCACCAAAGGGGGCGTGCTGTCGATGGTGAGTGGCAGCACGCCCCCTTTGGTGGGCGTGCAAGGGGCGTTGCTGCCCAGATGGAGGCGTTCCCATGGGAACGCCTACCGTCTGGGGCCGGCCCTACTGACATCACTAGTGATGTCAGTGGGAGTGCTTTTGGCTCTTATAGAGCCAAAAGCACTCCTGGGCTTATGGCAGTCGAGACCCTACCGCAGGGTCTCGTCGCAAGCCCGATGGTCGTGATGGTCTTGACTATCGCGACCATCTTTTTGGCCGCACGCATAAGCTGTGGGTGGTCACCCACAGCTATGCAAGCGGCCAGGAGGCCGCTCCAATTTTAGGTAGGAGGGCCCTGATTCAGAGTGAGCGCTCTTGTCAGAGCGTCCGGCTCTGAATCAGGCCCTGTGTCCCACCCGTGACAAAATAAAAAATCATTATTTTGCATAAAACTAATACTTTCATCTTGTTTATTTGTAACTTATACTACTTTTATACCGAAATTCCGGGTGTGACCTGGAGGTTGGAACAGGATTCTATTCCGGATCAGACCCGGAATTTCCCCGGCGCCGGCCCAGGATATTCCCGAGCCGGTGCCGTTCACACCGGAGCTGGGTCCGCAGAGACCCAGCTTTTCCGGCGTTGAAGTGGACGCTTGGAGATTACATCATCTCCAAACGCCACTGAAGCAGGCCAATTGGCAGGCATGCGGCACGATCCAGGTCACCGTGAGGATCGCGCCCGTTTATACTGCAGGGTTTCACAGGTTATTCCTGTGTTAAACCCTGCAAGTTACCTGGGTTGGATTGCCAGGTCACTCGACCCGGCAATCCCACCCTTTCCCCTTTTACACCAAGGAGCTACCTGGGTTAACCCTGCAATAACCCGGGTTTTATCTCTGGTGTAAAAGGGGTAATATTCTACACCAAGTTCTTACCTCACAATGGGTAAATTATAAATGTTATCCCACCTGTACATTCACAGAGATTGTATAAATAGCTTGCTAAGTGAGAAGGTATGTCTACTTGCTGTCCCACCTGTCACACAAGTTTGAAAATGAATAACGCCATACCTAACGATGCAAATAGAGACTAGCCATACACATCTTATAGTTCCTGCACACTGTATGTAAACGGCCATAATAATGTAAATATACTTTATAATATGAGAGAGAGAACCTCTTTTGATAAGAAAACCTCAGTGCAAGTGTCCCAATCGTGACAGTGGAATGTCCGTTTTGGCAAATTATGTTGACCCAGACTCCCAGCTCACTTATTGTAGGATAGTGCAGATTTTCTGCTAAGTTTCCTTAGACCTATGAGGCTATTGAAAAACACAGTGGTACTAGGCGGACATAAGTACTTAACTTCTGTATATCATATGTAAATACCAATCTCTGCACAACAGTGTAAGGCATTTAATACTGCTAAGAAACAGATAATTGGAATCCTAATATCTAAAAGAACATTATTTAAGAATAAGGTTGCATGATAAACCAGAATAATCTAAATTATAAAAATGAATGCCAATTGCCTTGGTCCATGATAAATAGGGTCAGTTACTTTATTCTCAATATCATATTAATATACTGGTAACCTGATAATTTAATATGTATTCAGTATACTGCTAATGATATAAGTAGTTACTGAATTGAGATACAATTGTGGTAACAATTATAAATATATCCCCCTTTAACTGTGTGCAAGTCTACCACCTCTGGGAAAGGGGTGGAGTCACCACCTGAAACACAGGCCCCCATTTATTAATTAGTTTTATCCCCAAAACGAGTGATAAATTTCACTCTGTATGATAAATGGTGCTCCAGCCAATCAGCTCCCAACTGTCATTTTTCTAACAGTTGACAGTTGGGAGCTGATTGGCTGGAGCACCATTTATCATACACAGTGAAATTTATCACTCATTTTGGTGATAAAACTCGTTAGTAAATGAGGCCCACAGTTGGTTAACTCCTAATATACATATAGAAAAAAGCAGGCACTCACTGTTGAAAATATGAAAACCAGGGTTCAAAACAAACGTAGTCATAAATAAGTAGACTGAAGACGGCACCTACCTTACTGTAAACGACCTCACTTACCACAGCTAGAGCCTGATTCATAGCTGCAAAAATATGCTAAAGTTTCCAATGCTTACCTGAGCATAGGGACGCCCACTACTGGGCGATAACATCATATCTGTACGATAACATACAACAGCGTAAACATCGGTACTATCGACGCACATCGGGCAGTCACTCAGCATGTAAGTCAAGTCTGTCTAGCCACAAACACTGTAGCTCTCCTGACATGCAGAGAGCTCTCATACTGCAAAGACGATCGCAATGCCTAATTTATACACGCCTATGAAACCTATGTTTAAACGGTCAGACACGCCTGGGTTTTTCTCACCCCCCCGCCCCCCTTTACTACCCCCAAACGCTGACTAATTGTCACTCACTTTGCAAGTTATTCCTGTGTATGAGAGTAATTGCAATGCAATCACTGCGCATGTGCAGTGCGGCCTTCGTACATTTGCAATAGCAAACAATCGCTCGTTCTGCAAAAACATCAGCATCCTGTCCGTCTCTGAATCAGACCCCTATTCCACCTCTCTAAGCGTAGGAAGTTATAAGCACCTGTTTTGGTGCGCTGTCTCTAATAACCATTTTTGATAGACATGTATTTCTAATTAGGGCATGCCCTTGCCAAACAGTACAATGCTGCCCCTCATTGTCAAAATATGATTAAAGTACTTTTCCAGAGGACAGGTTCCCAAGTGGTAATTTTTATTCTGTTTGGGCCCTATTTACTACAATCCGCATTTCAAATGCTGATTGCAGTGTGAAATTTTCACCTAAATTCGCATTGCGAATTTAGGAAATATCACTGGAATTTATCAAAAATCCCTTGTAGGGACAGAGGGCCTGATTCAGAGCCGCTCGTAAGCGGCCACTCGCTCACTCTGAGTGATGTTCGCACAACTGCGCATGTGTATGGGTCGTAATGCGCATGCGCAAACCAGTCATTGTGGTCGGAAATCGTGCGCTCGCAAAACAGCAAGGGGCTGCTAATTTGATTGACAGAATGTACCGTTTGTAGGTGGTAATAGGGGAAGGTGCTTGAAAACGGGGGGATGGAGATCCGAACGCAGGCGTGCCAAACGGTGAAAAGGGCGTTTAATGGGAGTGCATAATTAGCAAAGGAGCGTCATCGACGCAAATAGCGTCCGGCTCTGAATCAGGCCCAGAGCTTAATCACCTCTGCTGTCTTCTCACTGCATTTATTGCAAAAAATACAATAAGGTGTCCACGCATGCACCATTTTCACTGTGATTTTTGTTGCTCTGCAGCATCGGGCATCAGGCAGAGCAGGACTCCAGAGACTGCGAAGAGGTAAGTGTAACTATGGAGCCCTTTTATCAATAATCGTCCACTCAATGCAATCTGGGTGTGATATTAGCACCCATGATCTCATTGCAATATGCAATCATAGTGGCGGGATGTATTAATTAGCACTCGCAGTGACAGGGGCTCCCTGCGATGTGCTCGGAGTAAAGTGACCACATAAGCTCGGGATTCCGGAGCTTGGTAATTCTAACAGCATTGCATCCCCCATAGAAACCTATGGGGTTGCGGCTGCTGTTAGAAATTGAGCTTCTGCAGCAGATATCTCCGATATCTGCTGCGATCCACCCATAATACATTTGGGGGATACTTAATATTTGCGGTATCCCCCAAAAACGGGTGTTTTCAGGAATATGCTGCACATATTTAATGATAAATAGGCTCCTATATATAGGTGCAGGGTGTGCAGTGTGAGTCCACCTGGGCCCGTGTGCACCACACACCCTGCACCCATAATAGATACGCCATAGCTTGGCAGATCGGTTCCCTCCCAAAGGGGGAGCATTTCAATAAGAAGCCCATCAGGACGAAGAGCCAGAAACATCGCAATCTGGTGCTTAGTACATTTGGTGAAAGCGGTAAAACCCCGAAAACTGCATCTTTGGTGGTTTTACCGCATTTTCACCTTTAATACATCCTGGCCATAATCTCTTGTAGCTGCTCTAAGATGTGCATTTCATCCTCGATGCATTCACAGTTTGCTAAAAATTGGAAACTATTCAAACAAACTTGTGAGTGACTCAGAATCAGGACCTACAGTAAATGTGGCATGGCTGGAGGATCCTTTTGACACCTCTCATAGGGCTCTATTTATTAACATTATTTTTACTAAAATAAAGTGTAAAAGGGTGTTTTCACACCCTTTTCACATTATTTTAGTATCACCTACAGTTACTATAAGGCAATTGGAGTAGAATTCGTAAAATTCTACTCCAACCCCTAAGTATCACTTATTTTTAGTAAGCAGATCGCATTTCCCATAATTGTAATGGGAAATGTGATCCGACCAAAGTTACTAAAAATAAATTGTAAAAAAATACCGGAGAAAGCCCTGTGGTAATAACGCCACCTGGAGGTGGCGTTATCCAGGGTCAATCCCGGTTACCGGACTCCTGCCCTGCTCTAATGGGGAGATCAGAGCCGGGAGCCGGCCCCAGTAATCAGCTGTGTGGTCTAAACAGACCACACGCTGATACAGTGTAAAAGAAAGTAAAAAAAAAAAAGTAAAAAAAAAAATTCACTTACCTGACTACAGGGACCGGTGGTCAGGGCTCCGGTGATGTCTCCCCTTCGGTCAGCTGGTCTCCCATGCTGCACTGCGGCCCGGTCATCAGGTGATCGGGTCCCAGTGCAGTATGGGCTGTCACCTGACCGGAGGACATGGAAGACATCACTGGAGCCCGGATCATGCAGGTAAGTGTAATTAAGGGAGAAGGGGGGTCGCGGGGGAGTCCGCGATCATGGGGGGCGGGGCTTAACGACGGGGCTTAGCGCCGGGGGGGTAGCAGCGGTGGCAGGTCGGCACATGCGCGGGGTACTAGTCACTGTATCTTTGTGTGAAAATACCGTGACTAGTTTGCGGATGGGATTCGCAGGGACAGAGCTTTCTTGCAAGCTGAGTCCCTGCAAGGGATTTGTAGTAAATCCCTGTGATATTGCCTGAATTGCCTGAATTCGCAATGCAAATTCAGTCGGTAATATCACACTACAATCTGCATTACAAATGCAGATTGTAGTAAATAGAGCCCATAGGAGTAACCAGGGGTACAACTGTCAAAGTCGACTGTGGTGGAAGGAATTTGGCGCACCAGCATCACTGTTCCACTTCTTTACCTGAAAATATGTATTTTTTAATTTTCCCTTGACTATCCTAATGTGTTTTACCTTTTGGTTTTGGTCAAAATAATTATGACCAGAACCTGCATGGTCCCTAGTAATCTGTACTGCCACACGTGGGTGACTCTAGTGAATTATACAGTGGGCATGAAATGTTTACCAATACAAGATAACATTACCAAAATATTACACAATTTGGTCCCTATGGACTACATCACTTTACATACATAATACACTGCAGTCATCTGATGATTTAGGAAAAACCTATGCTTAAGTACAGTACCTAGCCCTTATCATGCTTTATTTGTTTTACTTCCTATAGCTATTTATTGTAGTTGCCTGTCTATGTAAGTGGTGCTGCTGGCTTTACAGTAGTTATTTTGGCTATATATCTGTGTGCCCGTTGCCTGAGGCTTACTTCGTAATGTTCTACTATGATTTTTCACCTGATTATTTGGTTTGTTTTCATTAGTGATCTCTTCATACTTCTCTATTAGTTGCTTTCTTTTGTCCGGATTATTTTAAATATATATATAAATATGAAAGGTGAAGTTATTAAGCTTATAACATCTGTTTTGACTGTCACGACCAGGGTTTCGAGGCGTGGAGGTTTGCGGTCCTTCTGGCAAGGGAGCTGGCAAATTGAGACGGGCAGTGGGTATGCGCAGGGTTCTGCCAGCGTTGGGCCATGCTGGCAAGGGTAAGTCTAGCAGTGTCTCAGCACCACAGATACATGGGCGTGTCCATCTTGCCTCAGGTCATGTGACATAGTGGGCTATCCTGATGAGTCAGGTGATCTCTCCAGCCACTCACGCTTTGCTGCTGGGTATTGAAGGGGGTTTAGAGCTCCCTGTAGTTGCCAGTGCAATGAGTTTCAGCATCAGCTATGAGAGAGTTCCCTGCGCTCCTGAACCAGACCTTAGCTCCCGTGTTGCATCAGCCCTTGCCGGTCCCTGGCTTCCTGCAAACCTGCACCACTCTACCCTGCCTTGCTCCCTGCTGTGGATCAAGTCCTGCTCCTTCTACCTATCCACTCCTCCCTGAACCTGAAGTTCACAAACCTACCCATTCCTTCCTGAACCTGTAGTTCCCAATTACCTACTACAGCCTGCACCTGAGTTTTCAGCTAAAACCCTGATTAACCATCATCTCAGCATTACCTGCTTTCCCTTTCAGCAACTATTACAGCATTTCCAGATTACCCTGTTTAGCCATCATCTCAGCATTACCTGCTGTCCCTTTCAGCAACTATTACAGCATTTCCGGATTACCCTGTTTAGCCATAATCTCAGCATTATATTACAAGGGTATAGGTATCCAGCGCTCTTGGTCTTATCTAAAGATCGTCCCTAGCTGCTCCACTTGTAGAGTTATCCCAACCTCTAATTAATTATATTGAGTAAAGATAGTAGTTGTGCGCTTTGGTGCAATCTTAATGTGTGCTGAGTAAGGAATACGACCATATATTTCTGAGAAACCTATATGTTCCTATTGTGCCAATTGGGCAAAAAAAGTCCCGACTTTGAATCTGTAGGTTGGGTGTTCTTATATGTCCAATGTCCACAGTCTCATTAATTTATGTGTAAGGAGTCGTGTTGATGGTCCCGAGGGTTTTATTAGTCTTAATGGGTTAACCCCGTATTGTCTGTAGGATGGGTGTTCTTAATGGCGTTACTTGACCGTAATACGCACCTCCTTGCTGTCATCTCCACCTCAAATACAACACATGAGCTCAGTATCAGTCCCTGATACTGTTCAGGCTACGTCAGCTGCTCCTAGTGTGCTTGCAGCTACTCCTATCTCCACTCCTGTGATATCTGCCTCTGGAACTACTCCTCATTTGTATCTTCCCACACCTGATAAGTTTGATGGCAGTACAAAACTGTGTAGTGGATTTCTCAACCAGTGCGATGTGCACTTTACTTTGCAACCCTCTAATTTCCCTGCTCTTAAAACCAAAGTGGCTTACATTGTATCCTTGTTATCCGGCTTTGCCCTAGAATGGGTCTCTCTGCTCTGGGAGCGTTCAGATCCGCTTCTGGATAATTACCCAGAGTTTCTAGCAACATTCAGGAGGATTTTGACGAGCCTGGAAGAACTTCTTCTGTTTCCTCCAGTATTATGAAGTTAAAACAAGGAACCCGTCCTGTTAGCCAGTACATCATTCAGTTTCAGACGTTGGCATCTGAGCTCAAATGGAATGAAAATGGAACTAAGACGCCTTAACATTGGCCTTTTGGCAAGGTCTATCAGATCATTTAAAGCTGATCTAGTGGCTCATGAATTACCCTCTAGTCTTAGTGATCTAATTTCCCTTTGTAATAAAATTTATATATGCTTTAGATATCGCCAAGATGAAAAGCACAGAGCTAAGCGTTTCTCTTCCCCTACCCGTCCCACTCCCTCCCTTTCCGAGTAAGAACTCATGCAGGTAAATCATACCCTTCTTTCTAACGAAGAATGACAGAGACGCTTTAAAGAGAACCTTTGTCTATACTGTGGATACTCGGGTCACCTGGTGGCTTCCTGTACCCACAACCCGGGGAACGTCCCGTTTCTAGCTAGTTCTGGGTGCATACAGTTAGGAGCAATTCTTCCATCCTCTAAATGTATTGACTCTGTCTTTGTCCATAGCCTTAGACATTTATTCTAGCCCTGTGTTTGTGTCTGCCCTTTTGGATTCGCGGGCAGCAGGGAATTTCATGTCATCTCGTTTGGCAAATAAATTACAAATTCCCTGTAGCACCTTGGATCATACTGTCTCCTTGACCTCTATTGATGGTAAATCCCTTTGTAATGGAACTATGTCCAAGAAGACTCAACCTGTTTTAGTTCGTGTTGGAGCCCTCCATGTTGAACATATCAGTTTTTTTATCATACCCAAGGCTTCCCATGAAGTCATACTCAGATACCCGTGGATGCGTAAGCACAACCCCAGAATTGATTGGAACACTATGCAGGTTAGTCATGGAGTGTGGAATGTCAAGAATCTTGCCTTCCAAAGACCGACGCCTTGTCTCGATCACTATCTCCTGATAGTGGTCCAGAAACACTGCAGAATACACCCGTGCTTGGGTCAAAAGTTTTGGCAACGATACAACTGCAACCACCTGTTGGGAAGTCCAGGAGGGGTGACTCCAAGGCCACAACCCAAGAGGATGTCTCTCGGATCTCAAACTCAAAGGGAGTCTCCAGATCCTCAGCCCCAGAAGGGGTCTCCAAAGCCTCAACCCCTGCGGATGTCTCTAAGTTCTCAACCACAAAGGGGGTCTCCAGAGACTCAGCCCCATAGGGGATTTCCGAGTGTCCAGCCCCAGGACGGGGTCTTCATTTCCATACCTCAAGAGGAAGTTTCAAGCCTCGTACCCCAGGAGGGAGTTTCAGGTTCCAGTTCCTGTTGGACCATAGCTGAGGATGTCCACACTTCCAGACTTGTCAACAAATTCTACTTGGCTCACCCTGAAAAGCCTAGAAGGTGTCCTGAGGCCACCCGTAAGGAGGGGGATACTGTCACGACCAGGGTTTCACGGCGTGGAGGTTTGCAGTCCTTACCGGTGAGGGCGCTGCGGCGCAGTCCTTCTAGCAAGGGAGCTGGTGCATGGAGATGGGCAGTAGGTATGCGCAGGAGGCTGCCAGCGTTGGGCCATCCTGGCAAGGGTAAGTCTAGCAATGTCTCAGCACCACAGGTACATGGGCGTGTCCATCTTGCCTCAGGTCATGTGACATAGAGGGCTATCCTGATGCATCAGGTGATCTCTACACTAACGCTGTGCTGCTGGGTACTTAAGGGGGCTCCCTGTAGTTGCCTTAGCTCCGGTGTTGCCTCAGCTCTTGCCGGTCCCTGGCTTCCTGCAAACCTGCACCACTCTACCCTGCCTTGCTCCCTGCTGTGGATCAAGTCCTGCTCCTTCTACCTACCCACTCCTCCCTGAACCTGAAGTTCCCAAACCTACCCATTCCTTCCTGAACCTGTAGTTCCCAATTACCTACTACAGCCTGCACCTGAGTTTTCAGCTAAAACCCTGATTAACCATCATCTCAGCATTACCTGCTTTCCCTTTCAGCAACTATTACAGCATTTCCGGATTACCCTGTTTAGCCATCATCTCAGCATTACCTGATTTTCCTTTCAGCTATTATCACAGTATTCCAGGATTCCCTACCCTGCTATTACCACTGACTTACTGGACTTTTCCTTCAGCTCCACAGTTACCTCAGTTAATCAAGACTTTATTTTAGTTCTGTCACTGATCTGGACATTCATTCATTGCATCACTATTGTTCCTTCAGTCACAGATGTTAATCAGTATTATTCTTGTACATGTCTACTAGTACTTACATTAAACTACCTATTCTTCACTTTAAATCTGTTTCGGTGTCTGCTCCTGTTACTACTTCGGGTCCACAACAAACACATATCATAACAATGGTTTTATTGATTTGATTTTCTTTACATGTGTATTACACTTTTAAAGTATTGCCAATTATTTGGTGGATGTTTAAACATAATATAATAAAGACGAGAAGAAAAAACTGTGGGACAGGAGAGCTTATTCCAGTATTTATTATTCAACGCTAATGGGAAATTAACAGATTCACTGCATTTAATAAGTAATACAGAATAATCACTAAACTTTGCTATCTCAGACAATGCACAAGGCAGGGATAAGGCCCATATACACGGTGCGATTCAAAGTTGGTAAGATGAGTTGTACGATTGCCCTTGAAATTCTTCCCTTGAAATTTTTCATAAGATGTGGTCAAATGGTGTACGATTGATCTTTACGATCATAGGATAAGATGCATACAAGTGAATCAGGTTGTACTCAAAAGATCGTAGATCTCTCTGCAAAATCATCTGATCTGCGATCCAACTAGACGACGGCGGGGACGCGCATCGGGGTCGCAGAAGACTCAAAATACAACTATTTTTAAACGATTGGTCTGTCCATCCTGTAGAAACTGCCAAAATCGTGTTAAACATCGTCCCGTGTATGGGCACACATAGGCCTCATCTGCAACATAGAGAAGCATGTTATCTGTATAAAGCAAACACTTTTCTATAGTATCTTTAGAGACCGTAAATATCTGCATGTAATCATATCATACGTGACAAAAGTTTTGATTACGAAAGCAAATACAACCAAGACAGAATTGGAGATAAATATAGCCATTTACTTAAACTTTGACCTTTGATCCTGGTAATGAAATCAGGCCCATTATACCATTTAACTATAGTTACCCAAATAAATTTCTAAAATCAAAATCAAATGCCTTAACTGAATCCAAGGTAGTGCCATAGCAGGGCACTGATTTGCTCCAGCGCCCATGAGACGTCATGATGTCACAGAAGAGTGGGACGGGCCTAAGGATATGTCGGGCAACTCACTAGGCTGCAGGGTGCAATTCCACCCTGCCAGCCAAATACAGATGCCTTGTGCCATGGGCAGCCCCAATAGTTGCACACCCCTCGTTACGAACCTGATCCAAGGAGACTGAAATATGGGATTAAGACATACTATGATTGGTAGTTAGGTTAATAAATAAGTGCTTAAAATGGATTACTGGTTATTGTTTGGGCATAAACCCTATTTAATCAAAATGTTTATTACAGAGTATGGGCTAAATGTTATAGCCTCCGAACTTGGGACGCTGCTGGGATTTATGTGAGTCTCCCCGTATTTTTAAAGTGACAATCCTTTTAAAGGCTTAATCAGCTTGGTTTAGCCTTTAAAATGATTGTCACTTTAAAAATACGGGGAGACTCGCATAATCCTCGCAGAGTTGGAAGTTCAGAGGCTATTACATTTAGCCCTATATGTTTTTTTTAATCTCAGAGTGAGTTAAGATTTTAGTTAGGATTTTTACTTCTCTATTGAGAACATAAATCAGTCTGTAGTTCTCACACCAGGACAAATGTTTTTCCAATACGGCTAAAACTGCTACTGTATAAAGAACTTAATTTCAATCATCGGGTTGGGTAGAGATCTAGCCTTACACATAGTCAACAACATCAGCATAAGGATTTCCTGTTAAGGAAGGAAGCAAATACCAACTGTTTTTATCTTACAGAAATAACAGCATCTAACAGTAAATTGACAACCAGCACATACATTTCTGTGAGTACCATGCAAGACTTTAAATTGGCAAGCAGTATTTTCATTTCTGTGAAAATGTGATTCAATATTCTCTGTATGCAAATGATCTCCTATTACAGATAAGACTTAGGGGTCAATCCTATTAGCCGTGATGATCTCACCAGCGCGAGTCAACGCGGCAGTGGCCACACTTTATGGCAGCCCGGATTCGCCTGATATTGCTCGCAGCCCCATAAGGCTCTGAACAAAATTATGCGTATCCAAGCTCAGGTCGGGTAGCGAAGGGTGCGAGATGCGGTGCCATTGCCGACATTTAACCGCCGTTGCAATGGCACATCGCACCTTTCGCACCTAATAGGATTGACCCCTTTAGTCTCCATGTCCATTCATCCTTAAGATGGTCAGTAGTAAGAATAATGGTGACGATGATATGCAGAAGGTACTGTACTGTATACTGCAGCCAAAACCCTGGCTGCAGTAAATTCTAAAAAGGGATTTATGTATAACAGATAGACATGTTGTAATCACTCCATAACCCTGCAAATTAAACTTAGCATAACACCATCCTGAGTTACCATCCTGAAACACAAAGAGATATACTGCTATCTGAGCTAGTTCCCTATGACATTACAAAATAGTGTGCATCCCTAGTAGTACTGATTAATGCCAAAATGACATTCAATCGAATATCATGGCTTCATGCATTACCCTCTATGGGCTCCAAGGGCAAATTCCTAAACAGGATATCTGCTCTATATTGAAACCCATTAATGACAGCTTCTGTGAATAATATCATATAATCTGCGTTTTCAGTCACCAGTGGCATTAGGGAAATGAGCCCTTTCACCATTAATATTTGCTTTAAACATCAAGCTGCCAATAACCTTGTATCCTAAATACAAATTCTCCCTATAAACAGATGATGACCGCTTTCACCTGAATCCTCAGACCTCCTTACCAAAGCTTTGCTAGAAATAGAAGTTACTTAATATTGAATCAGGGTTCTAGGAAAAGATTGATTCCATTTCCATCACCTATAAAAAACTATGGTTTAAGATTTATGAATGATTTGGAACATACCCAAACATTCTTTTTCTTTGTGGATTTACAATCGAAACACTAAAAACAACTATCATTACAACACAAACATTTCCATCATACAGTCAATCTCCAATTACTTAACATGACCCTTTCTACCTTTGAAGCCCTGTGCATTAGAAAGGCATCCGCTAGAATACTAATCTCCGTGTTATACACTGAAATCACTGTTCCAAATGCTTCAGAGAATGATCCTCATGTATTGACGTGGGAATCAGACATTGAGGAAACTCTAGAGGGAGAAGAAAGGGCTGAAATTCAGGAAAACACAGTGAACAGCATTCTTTGTTAAATGTAAAGGAAACGCATATAAGTTTCTATAAAGACGTTCCCACCAGATGACATAAATGTATGCTAACAACTCAAACAGATGCTGTAGAGGTTATCTCCAGGATTCTTTCTTCCAATGTGTTCCAAAAATTATTGACATACTGAAAAGACGGTGAGAGTTTAGAAAATGTGAGAGAAAACTGTCACATCTTTAAACTAGGGGTGTGCACCGGCCACTTTTCGTGTTTTGTGTTTTGGATCTGGATCTTTCTTCGTGTTTTGGATCTGGATTGGTTTTGCCAAAACCACCCTTCCGTGTTTTGGGTTCTGGGTTTTGTTTTTTGGATCTGTATTTTTTTTTTAAAAAGCATAAAAACAGCTAAAATCACAGAATGTGTTGGTTTTTCTGCTCCTATGCTATTATTAACCTCAATAACCTTAATGTCCACTAATTTACGGTCTATTCTGAACACCTCACAATAGTGTTTTTATGTCCAAAAGGCTGCACCGAGGTAGCTGGATGACTATGCTAAGCGACACGAGTGGGCGGCACAAACACGTGACCCATCTAGGAGTGATACTGCAGTGGCAGACAGGATGGCAGTTTGAAAAAAAACTAGGCCCCACACTGTACATAATGCAAAGAAAAAAAGAGGTGCAAGATGGAATTGTCCTTGTCCTTTTTCCTGCCAGTACAGGTATGGACTGTCTGACATGCCTACTTGGATGCTGTCACCGATGTAATCCTCCACCATTCTGTCAATGGTGACAGTATCATATGTAGTGACAGTAGACATGTCAGAAATTATTGCCAGGTCCTTCAGTCCGGACCAGATGTCCAAACTTGGTCCTGCCTGCCCTGCATCACCGCCAGCGGGTTGCTTAGGATAGCTAAGTTTTTTCCTGGCAGCCCCAGTTGCGGGAGAAAATGAAGAAGGAGCTGTTGACGTGTCACGTTCCGCTTCAGCTGACAGTGTGTTCACCAGCAGGTCTTTGCACCTCTGCAGGCTTGTGTCGGCTGGAAAGAGAGACACCACATAGGCTTTAAACCTAGGATCGAGCACGGTGGCCAAAATGTAGTGGTCTGATTTCAACTGATTGACCACCCTGGAATCCTGGCAAAGCGAATGAAGGGCTTCATCCACAAGTCCCACATGCCGAGCGGAATCGCTCCATCTTAGCTCCTCCTTCACTTTCTCCAGCTGCTTCTGCAAAAGCCTGATGAGGGGAATGACCTAACTCAAGTTGGCAGTGTCTGAACTGACTTCACGTGTGGCAAGTTCGAAGGGCTGGAGAACCTTGCACAACACGGAAATCATTCTCCACTGCGCTTGAGTCAGGTGCATACCCCCTCCTTTGCCTATGTCATAGGTGGATGTATAGGCTTGAATGGCCTTTTGCTGCTCCTCCATCCTCTGAAGCATATAGAGGGTTGAGTTCCACCGCGTCACAACCTCTTGCTTCAGGTGATGGCGGGGCAGGTTCAAGAGTGTTTGCTGGCGCTCCAGTCTTCGGCACGCAGTCGCTGAATGGCGAAAGTGGCCAGAAATTTTTCGGGCCACCCAAAGCGTCTCCTGAACGCCCCTGTCGCTTTTCAGAAAATTCTGCACCACCAAGTTTACTGTGTGAGCAAAACATGGGACGTGCTGGAATTTGCCCAGATGTAATTCCCGCACAATATTGGTGGCGTTGTCAGATATCACAAATCCCCAGGAGAGTCTAAGTGGGGTAAGCCACTGGGCGATGATTTCCCTCAGTTTCTCTAAGAGGTTGTCGGCGGTGTGTCTCTTACTGAAACCGGTGATACACAGCGTAGCCTGCCTTGGAACGAGCTGACGTTTCTGAGATGCTGCTACTGGTGACGCTGCTGCTGTTGCTGCGTAAGGTGATACATCTACCCAGTGGGCTGTCACAGTCATATAGTCCTTAGTCTGCCCTGTTCCACTTGTCCACATGTCCGTGGTTAAGTGGACATTGGGTACAACTGCATTTTTCAGGACACTGAGGACACTTTTTCTGACGTTTCTGTACAGTCTCGGTATCGCCTGCCTAGTGAAGTGGAATCTAGACGGGATTTGGAACCGGGGACACACTACCTCCATCAATTGTCTAAATCCCACTGCACTAATGGCGGATACCGGACGCACGTCTAACACCAACATAGCAGTCAAGGCCTCAGTTATATGTTTTGCTTCAGGATGACTGCTGTCGTACTTCATCCTCCTCGCTAAGGACTGTTGGAGGGTCAATTGTTTAGTAAAAGTAGTGGTGTTCCTACTTCCTCTCTGGGATGATGAACGACTCCCAGAAGCAGCAACAGCAGCAGCGGCAGCAGGAGGCGTAGCAATGCAGGATCCTCCGGAGGAATCCCGGATAGGAGAGTCAGTCATGCCAGTGACATGGCCTGCAGGACTACTTCTGATCCTAAGGAGGAAATTGACAAGAAGGGAGTTGACGGTGTGATTAGCAGGCGCTTGGATACAACAGGACAACGGGATTTAGGTGTCCCTGGACTGCTTACGGTCTTAGCCAAAGTTTCTGAACTTGACAGTAACTTTTTATGAACGTGCTGCAGGTGCCGTATAAGGGAGGATGTTCCTAGGTGGTTAACGTCCCTACCCCTACTTATTCCACCTTTACATATGGTACATATGGCAAGACAGTTGTTGTCCGGATTTGGATAGAAATATTGCCAGACCAAAGAGGTGGAATGTTTGGTCTTCTGCCCAGGCATGACCGTGATGGGCTTTTTCATCCCACGGACAACAACTGTCTCCCCCGGAGCCTGATTTAAACAAACCACATCACCATCAGAATCCTCCTCGCCAACTTCCTCCTCAGCGCCAGCTACATCAGTATCCTCATCCTGTTGTACTTCAACAGTGACATCTTCAATTTGCATATCAGCAAGTGGACTGTGGGTGCTCCTTTCAGCACTTGCATGGGGCGTGCAAATGGTTTAAAGAGCCACCTCTTTCCGTCCAGTGCTGGGAAGGTCAGGCATCGCAACCACCACCACACTTGGACTCTCCTTGGGGATTTGTGATATCTTCTTAGAACGCACAGTTCTTCGCTGTGCTTTTGCCAGCTTAACTCATTTGATTTTTTTAGTGGGAGGAGGGCTTCCATCGTCATGTGAAGCTGAACCACTAGTCATGAACATAGGGAAAGACCTTAGCCATTCCTTGCCACTCCGTGTCGTAAATGGCATATTGGCAAGTTTACGTTTCTCTTCAGATGATTTAAATGTTTTTTTCAAGGTCATTTTCCTGAACTTTGTCATTTGGGATTGTATGTGCCCTCTACTATGACATTGGGCATCGGCCTTGGCAGACGACGTTGATGGCATGTTATCGTCTATGTCATGACTAGTGGCAGCAGCTTCAGCACTAGGAGGAAGTGGTTTTTGATCTTTCCCTATTTTATTTTTATTGGAGAAAGTTTGGTCCTCCATTTATGTTATATTGATATATACGTGCGGCTAAGGCGCACACAAACACAGAAAATAATTTTTTATTTTTGTTGGAGACTAGTGCACTTTGTGGGTTACACCACCCTTTAAGAAATGAGCCAGCCGGCCCTTTACTTATGGGACACAGGCGCACACTTGGCGCTGCTCCTTTGTTGATGCACGTGCAGCCACAGTGCACACAATTCACAAACACAGAAAATATTTTATTATTTTGTTTGGAGTGTACTTTGGGGGGTTACAGCACCCTTTAACGGACAAGCCAGCCGGCCCTTTACTTATGACACAGGCGCACGCTTGGCACTACTTTGTTGATGCACGTGCGGCTACTGCGCACACTGGCCCTCATTCAGAGCCGTACGCTCTGAGCAGAGCGCACGCTCTGAATGAGGGCCGTCCTGCCTAACTATGGAGCGTCCTCCTGGACGCTCGTATAGCTGTGGGTCACCACCCACAGCCTATACAAGCGTGCAGTTTGATGGCCGCGATGGTCTTGACGATCGAAACTGCGAGCCGGAGTCTGCGGTTGAGGTTTTCAACCGCAAGGCCCGGAGTGATTTTGGCTCTATCAGAGCCAAAATCACTCCCACTGACATCACTAGTGATGTCAGTGGGCCGGCTTCTGACGGTAGGCGTTCCCTTAGGAACGCCCCCGTCAGGGAGGCACGCCCCCGGCACGCCCCCGGCACGCCCACCAAAGGGGGCGTGCTGTCAATCAACATCGACAGCACGCCCCCTTTGATCAGACACAACGAGCGAAGGAAAGTCTTTCGCTCATCGCGTCTGGCGCATGCGCACGACGGAGCTCCCTCCATCGTGCGCATGCTCAGTGCAGAACATCGAACCACTTGCGAGCGGACAGCCGCTCGCGAGTGGGTCTGAATCAGGCCCACAATTCACAAACAAAAAAATATTTTTTTTTATTTTGTTTGGAGTGCCCTTTGGGGGTTACAGCACCCTTTAACGGACAAGCCAGCCGGCCTTTTACTTTTGGGACACAGGCGCACGCTTGGCACTACTTTGTTGATGCACGTGCGGCTACTGCGCACACAATTCACAAACACAAAAAAAAATATTTTTTTATTTTGTTTGGAGTGCCCTTTGGGGGTTACAGCACCCTTTAGCGGTCAATCCAGCCGGCCCTTTATTTATGGGACACAGGCGCACGCTTGGCACTACTTTGTTGATGCACGTGCGGCTACTGCGCACACAATTCACAAACACAAAAAAATATATTTTTTTATTTTGTTTGGAGTGCCCTTTGGGGGTTACAGTACCCTTTAACGGACAAGCCAGCCGGCCTTTTACTTATGGGACACAGGCGCACGCTTGGCGCTGCTCCTTTGTTGATGCACGTGCAGCCACAGTGCACACAATTCACAAACACAGAAAAAATATTATTATTTTTTTGCACTTGGGGGGAGCACCCCTGACGGACAGAGCACCCCTTGGACAACACTACAGCACCCCTTTAGGACTGGGACACTGCACAGGACTTTGGAGTGGACACAGCCCCTATGGACAACAGCAGCGCAGCACAGCACAGCACAGCACAAAACTACACTGCACTACACTACAATACTACACAGCCCAGCCAGCCCTAACTCCCACCCTCCCTCTTCACTGTCCACAGCCGAGTGAGAAAATGGCGCCGACGCGGGTACCTTTATATAGGATCCAAAACCCGCGAGACCCGGAAGGCGGGATGATGACGTTTTGCCTCGATTTCAGATCCGAGTCAGGCGGGAAAAGTCAAGCCTGACTCGGATCGGCCTCGGTTCGGGGGGGCTCGGGGGGGGGGGGTCAGATTTCAGAAATCCGAACCCGCTCACCCCTACTTTAAACTCAGCCAATGTAATAAAGGCACAGAACATGCAAACTCCTATGTTTTTCAGACTCAAAAAACTCTCAAGATTTAAACTCTCATCCAGGCGTTTCCTGTTTTGAAAATACAACTCAATCAATGTATTAGTGTGAGAGTTTTACTGCTAAACTCTCATGTTTTCTAAACTCTCACCCTATTAAATTTGGCCCTATAACTTTGTTACTCCAGGTAAACATCACTCTTTCTCTAAAGTACTCTTTACTTCCGGCCACATGCTTTTTTTCCAGCAGTATACACACACAATTTACTTCCAGCTATACATCAGGTCCACAATTGCTGCCAGCTAGCAGCGAACTGATGGCTAAATGTGCATGCACAAGTTTAATTTCTTTCGTTTTATTTTTTCTTCCAATAAATTCAGAACCACAGACTCACTGGGCATTAGTGATCCCTATTAGAAAATGTGCAGCCCATGCACACACTTCATGCAGGAAGATGCCTGTGTACTCAGATTGTATGTTTTCTCATAGGCATCAATGAGCCCTACGGTGCCATGCCTCTCCCCTGTATCTCTTCTCCATCCACCACAGAAAAACTGGGTGTAGCAAACGTGGGTTAGCACTGTCTATATGCAATAGTCTTTATTGTACAAGAGAACTATGCAGATAGTAGTATATTCAAGATGCTCTGTTAGTTGTAAGAGAATTGTGTCTAATACAGTATGTGACAGTGGGCAATGCATAACTTCTACCGGTCCTGTCTCTGGAAGTCAAATCCCATGTATCTCTCATTGGTGTGATGAAAATTTATTATGGAATAACAACTCTATCTGGTCCAAAAAAGTGTCAGTTTCCTGTCTACTGTAGGTACATTAGTGAATTGCTTATTATTTTTGAGGAGATCTGTGGGGATACTGGTAGTTATAGCAGGGCGGTAACTAGGGTGGTGTAACCTGTGCCATTGCACAGGGCACTGCAGGGCAGGGTGCGCTGTTTGGGCCTGTCAATTTTCCTGTTTATTATCATCATTCTCACTTACAGCTTCCTATTCTTTTATTCACAGCAGCTCCTGGCCTCCCCTATCTCTTCCCTGGCCCTTCCCCATGAGGTCATAGCCCCTTTTAGGGTGCACTATCTTATGTCCCCATTTGAAAAATGGAGGGGGGGGGGACGTCAATGCTCTTTCTGGCACAGGGCACCAAAAAGTCTAGTTACGGCTCTGAGTTATAGTAAGACATAAAGGGAAGTTTTATCAAATCTTGGAGAGAGATAAAGTGGAGAGAGATAAAGTACCAACCAATCAGCTTTTGGCATTTTTCAACCACCTCCTGTAAAGTCACAGTTGGTTGGTACTTTATCTATCTCCAAGATTTCATGAATCTTCCCCTTATTTCAAATTTGTATCTGAAAGACCACCAGGGTGTGTTTCCATGAACACATTTAGGCTGATCCTAAATTGAACGCGTATGTGTTTAAAGAAAAGAGGCACCTGATTCCAGCTCAACACCAGTAGCGTATGTGCCAGGCATACATCAGATAAATTACACCTAAGCAGGTCAAAGGACCTAGAAAAAATGTTTTGTTTTATAAAAAGAAATGCTTTCTCAGGTTTAAATTAAGTAGAAATCCCTCTATAAGAAAGTAGAGATGTGCGCTGACCCCTGTGTTTTGGTTTTGAATCTCCACTGGTTTGGGATCTGGATTTGGGATCTGGATTGGTTTTGCCAAAACCTCACCTCTGTGTTTTGTTTTTCGGTTTAGGTTTTGGATCTGGATTTTTTCTTAAAAAATCCTAAAAACAGCAAAAATCTGTTTTTGTTCCTACAGTATTATTAACCTCAAGAACATTTATTTCCACTCATTTCCAGTCAATTTTGACCACCTCACAGCTTACTGTATTGTTTTAATCCAGTTTAGGCCCAAAATTTGCTGGCTGACTAAGCTAAGCGGCAACAGTGGGCGACACAAACACATGGCACATCAGGAAACACTTTTATTATTCAAGAGAGGCCTGAGGGAGTTGGAGTATGTATGTAGTTGAAGGCAGGGCAGGGACAGGAAGGGTTGATTGGTAGTAAATTTTATTTAATTTTATTATTCCAAAGAAAATTTATTAGGGAGAAGGGGAGGGGAAGAGGCATTTACAATAAAATTTTTATACATTCACATCAGTCCTTGCCACATAATAATCCTTGAGCATGGCTGCTGCTGAAAGTGGATTTTCTTATCCCAGAAGGGGACCAGGAAGACTTCTAGTAGTGCTTTCCACATGAAAAAGCATTTCCCAACCTGTACAGGGACATTAAAAAAAACATAGTTAGTTAGTGTCCTCAAGCGTAAGATCTATGATTTAAGGCAGGCATAGCCAACCCTGGTCCTCGAAAGCTGCCAACAGGGCATATTTACCAGGTCAACAACTGTAATAATTAACTCCACCTGTAGATCTTTCCAAATGTACTGGTGAGTAATGAATACACCTGTGCACCAGCTAGGTGGTCTGGAAAACATGAACTGTTAGTAGCTATCGAGGGCCGAGGTTGGCTACCCCTGATTTAGGCCTTAAGTTGTGTCTTTCTTGAGAATCCTGCACCTGCTTCTGTGGCTAGGAGTGGATTTTCATCCCAGAAGGGGACCAGGAAGAGTGCTTCCAAAAACAATTGACTTAAATAACCCTTTGCAAACCTTCCATAAAGGCATTTCCCAACCTGAACAGGGACATTAAAGAAAACAGAGTTAGCCTTCAAACTGCGTTGTTCCCACTGTCCACTTAACCATATTACTTAGATATGTGAACAAGCGGAACAGAGCATTATTGCAACATTTCAGTTTAAGATTTAAGTTTTACGTGTCTTTCTTGGGAATTTTTGAGCGCCATGCCTGCTTGCTGGGCATGGATTTTCATCCCAGAAGGGATGAAGACATTGCTTTTTCTTCCCAGCGGACACAGATCTGAAGAGAAAGAGATACATGTAAATAACTACTGGCAGGAAAAAGAGGCAATTTGGGGGTATATTTACTAAAGTTTCTAAAAATGAAAAGTGTTCATGTTGCCCATAGCAACCAATCAGATTGTAGTTATCGTTTCACTATTGCATTGTAGAAAATGATAGACAGGATCTGATTGGTTGCTATGGGCAACATGAACACTTATCATATTTAGAAACTTTATTAAATAAATATACCCCTTGGAGGCTCTTACACAAAAAAAATGCCATTGCGGTACTTGAGCTGCCCACCTTCAGTGTGTACTCAGAAAGAGTTTTCAGCACAGCCGGGAACCTTGTCAACGATCGGCCTGAGACTACTTCCCCAAAATGTGGAAAAGATGATGTCCATCAAAATGAACTATAAATTCTATGAGAAAGACCTTTACCGTCAATTACCTGCAAAAATTACAGAGGCATCTGCAATGGTGGATTCCAGTGGGGACAAATTAATATTGTGTGAAGAAGATGATGTATACATCACTCCAGATTATACCATCACCCAAGCCTATATCGTCATCCCATCCTGTGTTGTGTATAAATTACAGCTGCGCTCCCTGTTAGATTGGGGATTCATTGTCCACTTTAGTGGATGTGAGCCCCATTTTAGTCCATATCACCACACCCCCTACACATTTTTTGACCTGGGCTACAGGAGGAGCAGTTGCACTCTGGAATACGGTTGCATGGAGATGCCCCTCTGACTCACTGAAAGTCAGGAAGAGGGGCCATGGTTAGGGAGTAGGGACACTATAATCAGAGAACAGAGTTTTAACTGATTTATTCAATTTTTAAACAAAATCTCAGCAAAGGCGTTTGTGATGCCATGGCTAGCGCACGCACACACATACAGAAGAAAAAACACATTGATTGATTTAAATTTTTGGGGGCACTTTGGAGGGAGACCACCCAAATGAGGCAGCAGCCTCTTGATAAACAACACAGGTAGCACCCCTGCGCACCTACGTTGCTGATAAGTGTGGCTAACAGGTGCGCACACACACACACAGAAAAAGTTGTTTTTATTCTTTTAACACTGGTGGTGTGGCAGGCTAACACGCACACACCCCAAAAAATTTTTTTTCACACTGGGGGTGGGTGAAGAGCACCCCTGATAGAGGCAGCAGCAGCCCCTTGACAGACCGCCTGAGCACCTACGTTGATGACAGGTGTGGCTAACATGCACACAGAAAAAAATTGTTTTTTTTCACACTGGGGGTGGGTGAAGAGCACCCCTGAAGGACAGAGCACCCCCTGGACAACACAGCAGAACAGCCAGCATCTATGGACAACAGCCAGCCAGCCAGCCCCTTTGGACAGAACAACAGCCAGCCAGCCCTATGGACAGGACAACAGCCAGCCCCTCTATAGACAATAGCCAGCCAGCCCTTATGGACAGGACAGCAGCCAGCCCCTATATGGACATTAAGCAGCCATCCCCTGAGTGACAACAGTAGCCAACCCCTATGCACAGCGTCAGCAACCGCAACAGCACAGCTCCCTCTTCACTCTCCACAGCTGGAATGAAAACTGGCGGCAATCGCGGGACCTTTATAGAATCCAAAACCCGCAAGAATCCGACAGTGGGATGATGACGTTTTGCCTCGTTTTCAGATCTGTGTCAGGCGGGAAAACCCAAGCCGACTCGGACCTGACTCGGATCCCTTTAGTTCGGATGGGTTCGTATCTCTGAGATCCGAACCCGCTCATCTCTATAAAAAAAAGCAAGTATATTTTTGCTTCTTCTAATGATTGAATGTAGCAAAAATATAAATTCTAAAATATGGCTACAAATTCATATATGCATGATGAATGGGGAAAGCATCTATCAGCTTTAGAGTTTACTCAGCAAAACAGCAGCAGCAAGCAAGTGTTTTGGACTATCATCACTAGTGTCTAGTTGCAACAACCCTGAAGCAAGTGCTATGGCTACTAGTACTGACAAGTGTATATGTGAGTGCAGGTCTGCCTCAGTCGGACATATTAATATCGGAGTGGTCCTGGGACTCCTGCCCCCAGGGGAAAAAACCTGCTGTCAGTGCATACGCAGACTATTGGAGCATACACACGGTCAGATTTGTCAGACTTGTCAGATGAACGATTGTACCAAAGTTTTGAATGATAGATCATTTTAATGCAGTCAAAAATCGTTCAATCTGACAAACGGGAACGTGCATCGTTCATCGTCCATCGTTCAGGCATGTCAGATATGTCAGATTTTCCTTCAGATATGAACGACTGAACGATTTTTAAATCGTTATCGTTCATATCTGAAGGAAAAATCTGACCGTGTGTATGCACCATATGAGAGAATTCTGCAGATGTAAATATATCTGGCATAGTCTTCGGAATTATAGAACCGGCGTTTAAATACCCTGATTAAAGCAAAAGGAGATGGACCATCAGCTAGTGCAGTAATGTAACCATGCAATTAAGAGACAAGGCATTATGGCAGCAGGGGGCGAGTTAAAAGCATTGACTGGATATGGGGACGACTTGCCTGGTGCTGCCACCAGAGAACTGCAAGCATAATTCCAGTAAATACTAACAGCTCCTGTGTGCAGGCCATGTGCTATAGAACCAGATGTTTATCTATCTGGGATTTAAAGGAGTCGTCACAGAACTATTGACCTCACAAGACCACTTAATTAAAATTGGCCAGTCCATTTAAAGCTCTGTGGCAAAGTTTTAGGCTATTACCTGTGCTCCAGCAATCCTGAATTGATGTTCTCTGATCCTATGTACTGTATTTTGTCCTCAGACTTTTCCTGACAATTTTTCTGCCTGCTTTCTTTGGTCTTGTTTTAAATCGTCTTGCCCTGACACTCCTTACAGTAATACATATTGGCTTATACGCAGTCAGTATTGTATCCATCTCGGCTTGGCAACCTATTTCTTCATAGACAACACGTAACACCTGGATGCACAGCAGGGGGTTCAAACCTAAGAGCTTGCCAACAGGGAAAGCCTAAACCTCCTTGTGGGGGTCCTTGGTGAAAATTGTTAGTTTGTTAGACTCTGCGCCTTGGTCACTGCAAATCCAGGTAGGCAAAAGAGAGAGGGTTTGCTGGACTCTGAGATTAGGAGTATGTCCATACTTGCCAGCCTTTGTATTTGGCAAGCAGAGACTGAATGGACTTTTTTTTCTGTCTGAGTGTGGAAAGTCATGCAGGTATTGGCTGATGGCTCTGGGATCTTTGGAGATCATGGCCTTTTCCTTTCCTGGGTGAAAACTGGAAACCAAAGGGAAAGAATTACATGGAAAGAGGGAGAATGTTGAAACACTATCTGAAAGTCACATATAGCTCTGAGGCATGAGGTACTTGTGGAATCGGACTTCTTAAGATCATGGAGAGCAGTCTAATGTTTCAAAGTGTACCTCCATCATTCTAATTGTGTAACATACCTTAAGGGGCGGATTGGGATGGTAAACCAGCCCGGGAATTTCTGGTAGCAGCCTTAATGGGGGCGGGTCTTTTAGTGGGGCGGAGTCTGTGGAAGGGGGTGGGATATTCCCTCCTCATAGGGCCTGATTTTTTGATTCGTAGACAGAAGCAGTTGCAGTCTTCCTTGTGTCATTTGCTGCAGTTGTGTCTGCGACTTAATGCTAATGCCACTACAAAGCCCTTCCCTGATGTACATCCATGCATCTGAATGTGCAAGGTCTGACACTGCAATTATGCTTTGTGCGTCTTTAGACACCAACATCAGTCACGCCACTGAAACTTTCACCAGACCAATGCTAGGTGCAGATCATTCATCTAATTATGGCTTCCAATGTGAGCGAGACTACGCAGCCTCTTTCCACAACACACCTGTCACTCCAATAATACACCAATCACTACATCTGCATCTGATTAGCCAGCCCCCTGTAGCCACACAGGAAGCCCAACACATTTCTGATGCACTTCTTGTGCATGCATCTATATATCTGTACTGCGCATCTATACAAACACCATCGGGACAAAAAACACCTTCTGACTCAGAATAATGCTGTATACTATGCCATAGTGGTTCCTGCTGAATAACAGAACTACAAAAGGGTCATAAATAGTTATAAAATGTCACTGGCATGACATTATGGTGACCATCACACCAAACACGCTGCAGTATGCTATATCATATAGAGTATATCAAATGGCCTGACTGACTGACTCATCAATGCCCAGCCCAAACCCCTGGACCTAGAAACATGAAATCCAGTGGGTATATTCCTTCCATGATGTAAGCACCCACTAAGAAGGGATTTTTTGAAATTCAACTCCTAAGGGGGTAAAAAGTTGTAAAATGTTTCCTCTTAACTGAGGTGATAGAGTGACAAAACAACATGCCCCAAGTGCTGCTGGACTGTAAGCTCATTGTCTGGGATGAATGGCGGCTCCGTGTGTCTACATATGAGACAAATCCTCTGTGTTCTATGTATTGTATGGATGCAGTCATAATGCAGACACTTAGTATAGCGGCGCCAGCATCCAGACCACTGGCATCCTGACAGTAAGTTTTGGGTTTAGCGGGGAGGGTTAGGCACCAGAGGAAAGGTTAGGGTTAGGCACTAGGAGGGGTTAGGTTTAGGCAGCTGGGAGGAAGGCGGGGTAAGGATACCCATACCCAACCCGTATAAGAAATGCACCTACACTATCAATATTAATTGCAAGGCAATGACTGCATACAGGGATAGATGGACAGATAGATTATTGCTATGCAAGCTTTCTATAAGTACACATAAATGTAGAAATAAACACAACATATACAGCAGAGGTGTGTGTATGTGTATATATATATATATATATATATATATATATATATGTACACACTGTATACATATATATGTATAAAACATGTGCGTTTATCTAGCGCTATATATATATATATATATATATATATATGTAGATCGGCATTCCTATATACCCATGAGGAACTTGCCAGGGTGCTAGTCAGAAAAAATAACAAGGTGTGCAAAAAAGCGACACTCCACTGGTCTTCATAACAGCAAATAAATATACTTAGCAGTGTCAGTGTAACACTTCCTTGAAAATGGGCAAATAAAAGTCTGAAACGTCGGATCATTAGACTGACTCTTTGAGTATATTTATTTGATGTTATGAAGACCAGTGGAGTGACGTTTTTTTGCATACCTTACACATATATATTGTGGCAGTATCACCAGAGATGGCGTTGGTGAGCAGCAGATTCTGTGTGGGATTGGAGAGATCCTCCCACACAGGGTTGAAATACTGAGTGGTGATACACCTGTGGGGTGGAGAGAGCTCAGGTGTGAGCTAGTGAGAAGGCCGAGCAGTCAGGCCGGGAGAGACAGTCTAGTTGGGACTGTAACAGTCAGAGAGCCCAGTGAAGCTGAGCGAGCCATTGGGTGCCAGGAGGCCGTTGTCCGGATCTTGCAGGAGGCAAGGGGGGACCACAAAACTCTCTGACCGTGGGACATTGAAGCAGTAAGCCAGAGAGCCCAGTGAAGCTGAGCGAGCCATTGGGTGCCAGGAGGCCATTGTCCGGATCTTGCAGGAGGCAAGGGGGGACCACAAAACTCTCTGACCGTGGGACATTGAAGCAGTAAGCCAGAGAGCCCAGTGAAGCTGAGCGAGCCATTGGGGGCCAGGAGGCCGGTGTCCGGACCTTGCAGGAGGCAAGGGGGGACCACAAAACTCTCTGACCGTGGGACATTGAAGCAGTAAAGCTGCGGGCTGAGAAAGCCAGGGCCTATATCTGGGTGATACAGGGAAGGCCACCAATATTGTGTTTTGTTGTTTTCTGTATCCTGATTTCACAAGCTGGAAGTAAAAGCATCGTTTATTTACTTGAAAACTGTGTGTGGACCCTCAATAAGCACCTAAACACTGCACCCATCCACCCTCTGCCGAGCTAAATACCCCAAGTCATTACAATATATATATATATATAAATATATAAATAAAATTGAGACTTACTGTAATCAATGCAAGCTAGCCACGGCTGACCCGAGTCCTGCTGCAGCAGCCTCTGCCCTTCCCGGCTCCTAAGTCCTGCCCTTGTGACTGCTTGAGGCGGAGCCGTGAGCTGTCACTCACGAGCTCCGCAATGGCCAATAGGAGGAGCTGCTACTGCTGCTGCTGAGAATGCAGCAGCCCTGAGCCCTCCTGCGGCCATCTTACATGGGCTGGATTAGCTTCTGTACAGAAGCTTATAACTGCTGCAAGTCTGATCACGTTACCGGCCGTTAGAGCTGCCGATGCCTATGTCAAGTGGCCCAGCAGAGGGGAGAGGGGACCGGCCCAGCGGGAAACGTCCCGCTTTCCCGGTGGCCCAATCCGTCCCTGCATACCTTAGACCACGGCCGCTCTGGGCTGGTTGGCGCATTTTGGCTCCTGTCTCCTTAGTGTTGGCCCCTCTGGCTCTGGCTGGCCTCCAGTCCTGCAATGCTCCTGTGTGCCACCATTTTTCCAGCAGTTTCTCCTATTGGGATTCTAGCAGCTGCCATCTTGTTGAAGCCCACTCAAGTAACCTTGGGAGGCATGCCCCTCTATCAGCCCCACTGGACTTCCTTCTAGTGGATACTACGCTAAATTCTCAAGCCACCCTTTACCTACCAGTGCATTCTCTCCAGTCACCTCCTATAGCATACAATCCCCACTTCCCTCACATTTTGTATCTCTCCCTATACCTGCGTTGTTTTCCTGAGATTAACACGCTCCCTGCTAGCTGCACCTGTGTTCCACCTGGGGGGGGCACGACCTACGAGAATCTCTGGTGAACTTTGTGTAATAAAATTGATCTGTCTTCTGAAAAAGGGAATTATACTCAGCCTAAACTCTGCCTTGCCCCTTTTTTACAGGCAACTGTACAAGCCCCTGAAGAGCATATGCAATTGGGGTGCTCCCTTTTAACACATCAGGAATGGGAAAGAAGATTTAAAAAAAAGTTATGCCTTCATTGTGCTTCTTCTGGTCTGTTCCCAGTGTTCAGAAAACTAGAAGTCCTAATTTTACTTGGGTATATAGTATCTGCTAAAGGGTGCAAATAGAGCCTGAAAAGATAAAAACCATTTTGGATTTGTCACAACACCAAGATTTAAAAGCAATCCAATGATTCCTAGGTTTTGATGATTATTATAGACAGTTCATTAGGAGAGACTTAACCAAGAAACAAGCCAATAGCATGGAACGGTCTTCGGAGGCTCTGGCGGCACTTCAAGCTTTAAAGATGATATTCTTCTCAGCTCCCGTGATCCAGCAACCCGATGTTCCCCTTCCATTCTTCCTAGAAGTAGAAGCATCTTCTGAAGGAGTAGGAGCCATACAGCCCCCGCATTTTGCCGTCAATTAAATTACATCACTGTTATTTATTTTCTACAAAATGTTCCCCGATTTGGATTCGGCGGAATGGAGGTATCTCTTTTAAAGGTGCCAAGTTTCCATTGACCATCTATACTAAATTCCAACAATTTAAAATAACTTCAAATGGCTCTGAGCCAGATCCCTGCGAGATGCAGTGGTCTCTTTCTCTTTCTTGTTTCAACTTGATTATAACTTTATGTCCCAGGACAAAAAAAACATAAAACTGTTTAGGATCTTCTACCCAGAAGACTTGACTTCTAAGGTTTGCCCCATCTTGGAACGTAAGAGCATACTTTTAGCCTTTGCCACTACTTTTTTCCAGGGAAAAATTTTGTTGCTCATGGTCTTCGTAACAACTTACTCTCCTGGGCACATTCTTCTTGGTTCTTTTGACATGCTGGAGAGAGGGAATCTTTGGTGGCCATCCCTCCCCTGGGATGTTAAACTAAAATGTTGCTGCATGTGCCGAATGCGCACAGTTCAAGATTCCACTTCTGGCTCCATCCAAATCTCTTTAACTCTTGCCTATTTATACTAAACCTTGAACTCATCTCACTACCGATTTCATTTTGGACATTCCTAAATTGGAAAAATTTGATACCATCTGAGTGGTAATAGACCGGTTTTCTAAAATGGCCCATTTTGTGCCCCTGTCAGGACTTCCTTCTGCTCCTATCCTGGTGTCATGCTTAAATTTGTTTGTGGAACCGGGGTCGGGTAAATGTGGGAGATGTATATGTAAAGCTGGCAGGCCTGAGGAGACCTCTTGACATGTAGTTAGATGCTTCCCTGACTGGGATCCATACCCAGGTCTCGGCAGAGGGATGCCGGATTGTGTCCACTAGACCATCAGGGATGTCGGTGTTGTTTTATTTATTTATTACCAGTTATTTATATAGCGCACACATATTCCGCATCGCTTTACAGAGAATATTCGGCCATTCACATCCGTCCCTGCCCCAGTGGAGCTTACAATCTATATTCCCTACCACATGCGCACATACACACATACACACACTAGGGGTAATTTTGTTAGGAGCCAATTAACCTACCAGTATATTTTTGGAGTGTGGGAGGAAACCGGAGTACCCGGGGGAAACCCACGCAAGCACAGGGAGAATATACAAACTCCACACAGTTAGGGCCGTAGTGGGTATCGAACCAACGACCTCAGTGCTGTGAGGCAGTAATGCTACCATTACACCGTCTGTGCTGCCCATTGTTGATGGTATGATGTATGTAGAAGAGAAGAGTGTAGCAGTAGATTAACCAGGCTGAACTGGGTTGTTACTTGACAATAATAACACACTCAGGACACTTGAGTGACAGATCTTGGCAGAAGGATTTACCAGGCTTGGACTGGGTTTTCTCTGTAGTCAGGGAGCACTCTAATGATGACAGGACTGGATACAGACTGAACGACAGAATGGATTAGTCTGGAATAGGAACCAGGGAAGCAGGAATTGCAATATACCTGTCACAGTGTGCTGGACACCGGTCATCACTTACCGTGTCCGGCAGCACTGGCTTCCTGACGGGCAGCGGGCGGGGAGATCCAAGTCCATACCTTCTTGCGAGGTTCCCTGGTGAATACCGCCGGCACATTAGACTTTGCGCCTCAGGAATAGGTCAAGCCAATTCCTTGAATACGGGTTGCATTCACAATCCATCCGAGAGTTTGTGACAATACCTGAGCAGACAGGTAGATGCTTTGCACAGGCGTAGCACATATACAGCACACTGGATCAAGATGGGATTACCTGTGCGACTCGAGATGCTGATTATATAGGAGTAAAATAGCATGGAGAGTTAGTGCAGCAAACAACAACAGAACTGCAATAGCAGGTAACAATATGACTGTCAACGGAGCACAGCTAAGCTTCACTCAGTAAGGACTGAGCTAGACAATGTACTGACAATGACTGGGAATTAGCAGTTGGAATATATACCCTGGGGTTAGCCAGGATTGGATGAGCCGTGTCAAATGGTCCTGGCTGACTCATACTAGATAGAGATTGGCTGCACCGCTCAGGTGATCGGGACATCAGTACTCCAGGGCTGGCTGGATTTGAGCTGCAGCACAGCAGGCCAGAAATGATGGAGCCTGCATCTCACTGAGAAGACAGGGGACATACAGTCAGAGTTCAGGGAGTGAACCAGCTGGTCATAGGAGTGGTAAGTAACCCAGCAGCAGGGGTAACAAGCCTGGGTTGTGCCACCTGGCTAAACTGTTTATTAAATAAATATTTTGCCTACTTGGCTGTCCCAAAGAGATTGTATCTGATCATGGAGTCAAAATATACAGTATATCTAAGTTTTGGAGGGCTCTATATAAGAGTTTACAGATTTGACTTAACTTTTCCTACACTTATCACCCACAAACCAACGGCATAACAAAGAGAGTCAATCAGGATCTCAACTACTTTCTTTAAATGTTAATTTATGCCTCCCAGGATGATTGGGTAGATCTCCTATGCTGAGCAGAATTTGTCAACAATAATCATTACCACTCCTCCTCTGGGTCAACTTCTTTTTTCACAGTCTACGGAAACCACCACAATCTGCCCCATCTTTCCTCTCTAACACCACCCGAGGCTCCAGCATCAAATTCTTAACTTTACCAAATCTGAAAAAAAAATTTCCTCGCTATAATTTCTTTGCTGAAAAGTGACTATGAACCTCCACAAATCTTAAAATTGGAGACAGAGCGTGGTTGTCTACTAGGAATCTTTGCCTTCAAGTACAGCTGTAAAATTGGCCCCGAAATTCATTGGTCCATTCAAGATAATTAGGGTCATGAAACCAGAGTTAACTCTGCCATCATCACATCCTAATACCTTCTATGTTTCTCTGCTTAAACCTCTAGTAACTTATATTTTTTTGTTTCACTTAAAGAATAATTTGTGGTTCCAGCTGATTCTGAAGAATTTGATGTACAACAGCTCTTAGATTCTAGGATTTCTCATGGCAAACTCAGTTCCTATTTGATTGGAAAGGATATGACCAAAAAATGCTCTTGGGTTAAAGCATCCAATGTTAATGCACCACATCTACTAAAAAAAATTCATGGGAATTTATTGAGGTGTTCAGGGATGACCCTTAAAAGATGGGTTACTGTCACTCACCTCGGACATGATACTTCCAAGCTGGCCAGTGTCCCTCATCATCTGATCTTGTTTCCTTGGCAAAGGCCCCTTCAGCTCTAGCCAGCCTCCAGTCCCACGACGCTCCTCTGAGTGCTGCCATCTTGCCGGTGGTGTCTCCTATTCGACCTCTAGTAGCCACCATCTTGTTGGAGCCCACTCGAGTAACCTTGGGAGGCATAACCCTCTATCAGCCCCACTTCAATGGGCCTCTCTTTGTTTAAAACCCTTTCTCCTACAGAACAGTATCAGCTCCTTGTCTGCATTTGTTATTGACAGCCTGGCTGCTACAGTTTTGTACAATGGTTCTGATTTCAGTAGCTGCTCTGCTGAATTTGCAAACTGTTTCCATTTGGACTTCCTTCTAGTGGATACTCATCTGAAATCTCAAGCAGTTCCTATTTGGAACTCCTTGTGGATACTCTGCTGAATATTTAAAGTTTTACCATTTGGACCTCCATTCTAGTGGATACTCTGCTGAATGCTCAAGTCACCCTTTCCCTACCAGTGCCATTTTCTCCAGCCACCTCCTATAGGGGTCAATTCATGATGTTAATTATCGGGGACCAAGACCCCGATAATTAACATTTCTTCTCGCCATGAGCACCGAAGCAATTCATCATTGCTATGGCGCAGAGACAGCTGATCCGAAAATCAGCTGTCTCCAAGGAACTTTGACTACTCTTTTCAGAGCAGTGAATTTTTTCACGGCTCCTTTCAGGGCAGTGACACAAGTGCACATGCGTGGCCTACAGGTCAAGAATACGCACAAGAGTCCGACATCCAGCAGAAGGAGCTGGACAGGGGCAGCGAAGGATCCCTCTTCGCAACCCGGACCTCCTTCCCATAGGGAAAGAACGGGTTGCTTGCAGCAAGCAGGAGCAAATGCCATCTAAAGATGGCGAATGCTCCCACAGTCAAGCTCCAAAAATATTATATTTTCGGAGCTTGATGAATTCTGTCCCCATACTAGTGTATGGGGACAGCGGGCCATTCCACAAGAGGAAGGTAAGTAGGAGATATCTGTGATATCTCCTATTTTACCTTCTTGATGAATGGACCGATAACTTAATTTATACAATTGCAGGCGAGAATTTTAATTTTCACCTGCTTTTGTAGAAATTAAGTGATGATGAATAGGCCCCATAGTGTCTGTTTTGATATTCAAACCACCTTTCCTCGGATTTGTTTTCTTGAGATTACCACTCTCCCTATTAGTTCCACCAGGTGTAACTAGCTAAGAGAGCCCTTAACCACAAGGGATGTCCCGTCACTTAAAAAATATAAATACGGTGAATATTACAAAGTGAAAGCAGCATTTTGTTTATCACTGTTCACTTTGTTTTTCAATAGACCCCTAATACTGTGTAGCTAACTGCTATTCAACCTCTCTTTTCTTTGTTGGAGTAATATACTACTTATTATGAAAATTTATTTATTGTTATTTCTTTTGATTCGAGTGTATACTAGCTGCTCACCTGCGATGAAATTGCTTCTGTCAACAGTTTTGTTATTTGAGATGTTCTGAGCACTATACATACTGGTGGCAGCAGCGCCTTCACCCACCACTCACACCAATGTCACTGTGTGCACTGTGCACAGACTATGTAAAGTGAACACCGGCCTAAAGCACCTCTCCCCCCACCCCTTACATGCTGCGCGAATGGTGCCACACGTATCTCTTGCTTTGATGATGTCAATAAATTTTGTTTTTGTTATTGCTTGGCTTTAACTTGACAGATCGAGATTGACAGGCTTTTAGATTTTTGTATTCCTGGGAATGACTGTAGCGCTAGTTCAGTAGTGGTGCTAACGTGCAGGAAACTGGACGGGTGTATGCAGCTCTTAAACATGAGGTGAGGCTGGTAACTGGAGTTGAAGTTTGGAATCTGGGTTGATTACTGGACTGGAGTACCAGAATAGAAACTGTATATTTAGATACTGGGCTGGGACTGGTTATGCTCGAATTCAGGGCTGGAACCAGCAATGCCCTGGGTGCCGGGCTGGGACTGGCCATGCTCGGATACCAGGCTGACAGTCTAGGCTCAGTTACCGGGCTGGGACTAACTAATGTACACGTATGCCGGGCTGGGACCGGCTATGCTCTGGGTGCCGGGCTGGGACCGGCTAGGTTCAATTACTTGGTTGGGACCGGAAAATACACATGGATGCCAGGCTGGGACCAACTAATGCACACAGATACCGGGCTGGAACCGACGAATGCACACGGATGCTGGGTTGGGACTGGCTAATGCACACGGATGCCGGTTGGTACCAGCTAATGCAGGGGTTAACCAAGCTGGAGCTGGTACTGCAGGAGTTAACCTAATCCAAGATAATGGTGCCCATCAGACGGAGCTCAGGAGTGCCGGTACCTGAGCTGAAGGATGGTCGCCCACCCGAAAGGTAAGTGAGCTGGCTGCCGCGTCCTGACAGAGATGAAACAGGAGATGTGCAGGTTATTTCTAGGAGTTTCCACTACAAAATGATGCAGTTTTCATGAAAATCGGTTCAGAAGTTTTTGTGCTAACTTGGAACAAACAGAAAAACAATGTTTATTATTACATTAGTATAGATTTAACATGAATATACAACAAAACACATGAAAATACCAGACAAACAAAATCTCCATTATAGCAACATGCAATAAAAGAAGAACAATGAATATGCAAAAGCACTGGAAACAGTCATCTAAATAGTAAGAGAAACAGTAACTTATTTTATCCATACTGTGAATATATATATATATATATATATATATATACATACATATATATATCAGATAATAGTTTGTGGCCTAAATGATACCAACCCAAACATCCAGGGTCCTCATCAGTGATGTGTCTTTCCATATATAGATACAGTACTAAGGAGCCACAATTTATCGTATTTATGTGGTACCTTTCAACTAGTATACATGTAGCTTTCAAGATTTCTCGGAAATACCATATAAACATATTTTGGGGTCAAGGAGTGTAGTGCTAGCAGCGTATCTTGAATACAATCCTACACCTGTTCTCATATTTGCTAACTTTCTGGCTGTCCCCTCAGGGAGTCTAGGCAACTCAATGTTATCCAGGTACAATATCAGTTATCCAGGTACAATATCAGTTCAGTATTTGTACATGACACCCTAGAAGCATAAAGATCTTGGCAATATTGTAAAATATCTGCTTTATCTGGGCACTTATGACTTGCACAGCACCTGCAACATCTCTTATGGCTCTAATAGCTCATCCCATAAGTCCATCTCTTGGGATCATTAACAACCCTGCTGACAAAGACCGGGAAGTCTACACTAACCTCCCCAGTTCCGCCGCAGATTAGTTTGTCCACGGGTGGCAGACTTTCACTGTAACACAGCTGCCTGCACCGCGCCATTAAGGAATGGGCAAGCCGCGGCTCCTAAGGAGCTGGTCCCTGCCACGGCTGCTGGTCTGGGCAAAGTGACGTCATGACATCAAGTCGCTGCGGTGGGCAATTGCTGAGGAGAGTGGAAACCTGGAGGCCAAACCTAATGACTCCAAGGAGGCCACTGCAGCAGTGAGCGGCGCCCCTCGGCAGGCCAGGCTTCCAGTCCCAGCCCATAGTAAGGTAAGTGCTTTGAGGTGGGGAGAGAGGACCAGTGCTGTGATGGGGAAAAGCTGCTGTGATGGGAGAGGGGAGCTGCGTTGGGAGAGGGGAGCTGTGCTGTGATTTGAAGGGAATTGGGTGATATGCTGTGAGAGGTAGTGTGCAGTGAGGGGTGCTAGGAGGCTGGCTGATTGGCACAAAAGGGGGAGGCTGGCTGATTGACATACCGAGGAGGCTGATTGACACAGGGGAGGTATGGAGGATGAAAAATACAGGGGGCAGGAGGATAGAAAGGCAGGAGGCTTGAGTGATGGGGCAGGGGGCAGGAAGGGGGAGGGATGGGGCAGGAGGCTGTAAAGAAAGAAGGCTGGGGAGACCCAAAGGGCAGGAGGCTGAAAGGGATACAGGGGGGCAGTAGGTAACATAGGGCATGAGTCTGGTTGAACCTCTTTTGTATGATGGTGACATTGGTTATATTCCTACACAAACAGGCATCTTCTGGCCCATGTGGTCTCCTACATAAATAGTGAATACTGGGCTCGATTCAGACCCACTTGCTAGATGCGTTTGCACACAGCCAAAGCATGCAAATCCCGCGATCGCACAGAAAGGCATTAGCACGCCCACTATGTCTTGGTGTGCGATAGCGGTGTGTATTCAGACACCCACTAGCCTATCTTAAGATGCCCACCTATGCACGTCATCTCAAGGAAGTGTATGCAACCATCAGTAACATCGAGTACCATCGGAAGCAAACACAGCACTTGTGGTTGACCATACCCTACCTCAAGCACTGCGAGTGCTTCAGTGTGAAATTCAACCAAGTGACGTGTACTATGACGCTCTGTAATAATTATGCACGCCTCTGAAACGGCATTAAGATGCTCAGACACGCCTGCGTTTGCACCACCACTCCCCCGTTTCCATCGACCAACCCCTCTCACCTCCCATAAACGGCTTGTCCTGTCACTCATTCTAGCGAGCAGGCTATGTGCAGCAAGCGAACGCTTCCCAATCGCATGGACTAATTCGCGCATGCGCACTGCAATGCATATGCATGCGCACATTGCAAAACATTGGCAGCTACGTGAGAACGCAGCCTAGCGAGTGTGTCTGAATCGGGCCCACTGACTGAAGACACTGTCTGCCCAGAGAGGATCAGTTTCTTCAGAGGTGTGATTATATGAAAGTCGCAGCCAGGTGTAATCATTAATTACTGGGGACTGGCAGGAGGGACACTGGGGGCTGGCTGGAGGGACACTGGGGGCTGGATGGAGGCAGGGCCAGATTTCCTGCATGGCCATGCCCCTTGATGTGAGGTTAAACCCCCTAATTTGGTGTGCACGCAAGAATATTATTGACCTTTTAAATTCCTGTTGGGTCGGCTCATTTTGACTGTTTGCACTGGGAGCCAGATTGTCTAGAGACAGCCCTGCTGAGACCTTCCCGTTCTGTTTTCCATGGGCTCCATCAGTAGCGATATACTTGCACTCCAACACTGATCCTCCCTGGCTTCTGTCCTGTGGGGCTCCAACGAGGCTCCCTGGAAATATATGATATAGAGCTGGGTCCTGGCACCTGCCAGATTGGCTGATCTCCCAGCT
Source organism: Taudactylus pleione (assembly GCA_031769625.1). NCBI lineage: Eukaryota > Metazoa > Chordata > Amphibia > Anura > Myobatrachidae > Taudactylus > Taudactylus pleione. Next base: position 4,661,373 of record JAUIMM010000101.1, on the reverse strand, counting down.
CCCTCCATCTAGCCTGACCTCTCGGTCCACTTAGGGACCCTGGAAGATGAGTTATTTGCCCTGATGCCCCCTCCTGACTCCAGCTCTCTTCACTGTTACAGCGGGCTGCACCACACCTCCTATTCTATGCGTCGGCAACTGTGAGCTCCAGGTGCTGTGATGGTGGGCCCAGTTTTAAGCACTGTGCAGTATTCTCCTGCTGTGGCTGCACCCTTGGCAGTCACTATGAAACTATTGCTTCAAGCAATTACCCCCTCGTAGGAGAGGGTGACAGATCAGGTGGTGGCAATACATGTTTAGTTGTTTCTTATGGGATGGGTATGGGATGCCGGAGGTCCCAATCCCAAAGCTGGCATCCCGACCAGGTTAGAATGCCGATGCCCCCATGTAAGTAATCCTAACCTAACCCCTAACCCTAGACCACCCTCTCCACAGCCTAAACCTATCCTCCCGCCCTAGTGCCTAAACCTAACCCTCCCTCCCCGCTGTCTAAACCTAAACTCCCCCACCCTGGGGCCTAACCCTAACTCTCCCCCTAGTGCATAACCCTAACCCTTCCCCTAACCCCAGTACTTACCTTCGGGATTCCAGCTGTCGGGATGCCGGCACCGGATTTCTGATAAGTGTCGGGATTCCGGAATCGGCATTCTGACCGTCGGAATCCCAGCAGTCGGCATTCTAACTAAATCCCATTTCTTATTGTTATGAACCCCCGAGGAAATCTCCAAGAGTTCTTAGGCCCGGTTAATACGTTGGGTGGCCCCGATGTGTAGGAAAAAAACAAAACCCTAAGGGCGCTAATCTAATAGGTGACAGTATACACTCCAATATAACTGCACCTCCCAACCAAGGGTGTTGTACCCCTTAAATATCACAATTAAAAAAAAAAAGGTATATATAGCCTTAACAGAGAGCGCTGTTTAATTGGTTGAGATACAATAAAATTTATTCTCATAAAATAACAATTTATACATCGACATATGATGAACAATACATTTATCCACATATAAAAATGCCAGCAATACTCAATGATTGATTACATATATCATAATATTCATATCAAAGACATACTTTTAAAATGATATCTATATATTAATAAGGTTAGTTAATAGTATACACAATGTATAAGGACTTTGGTCCTAATTGATAGGAAACAACAACCTGTGTCTCTTAGATACCTCAGATTCTGTGCAATTCAATAGGCTGTGTAGAAAGCCTACAACTGGCAATATTTGTTCTTTGCAACTAATTGATCTCCCTGAAGCAAACAGCAAAGTCTCCTTTATATGAAGCCAATTAACCAGTGTGAATAATCCATGCGGTTAGTAAACTTTTATGGAGCGGTGTTAGTGTCCTAATTGATAAGAAACAACAACCTGTGTCTCGTTAGACACCTCAGATTCTGTGCAATTCAATAGGCAGGGCTTGTACAAAGCCTACAACTGGCAATATTTGTTATTTGCAACTAATTGATCTTCCTGAAGCAGACAGCAAAGTCTACTTTATATAAAGCCAATTAATCGGTGTGAATAATCCATGCGGTTAGTAAGTGCTTATGGAGCGGTGTTAGTATTCAAAAGCATGCATATTGTGGTAAGCAGCCACTTATAATCCCATTTTGATTCAGCACACACTGGGCATAATGCTCTCTGCTGCTGTCCCACAAGAATAAATAGTCAATTGTAACTATACAGTCCTTTCTCCAATTCCTTAGTGAGCGGTTATGACAATTGTCAATATAGTATTACTGCCTCTATCATCCAGGTACCATGTATAACGCGTTTTTCTGCCTAGTAAGACACCATCAGCGGCTTCCTCAGACACTGTGTCAAATTAGTGCCCCTTATACATAATGCCCACAGAAGTAGTGTCCCTTATACAATGCCAACAGTAGTAGTACCCCCTACACAAAGCCCCCGGGAGTGGAGCCCCCTATGCACTGCCCACAGTAGTGGTGCCTCTTATGCAGTGCCCCCTATGCCATGCCCCCTATAGTAGGGCCCCCATTAGTAAATGCTCCATTAGTAATGCCCGCAGTGGTAATGCCCCCATTAGTAGTGCCCCCAATGGTAATGCCCCCTATAGTAGTGCCCGCAGTGGTAATGCCCCCATTGGTAATGCCTTCTATAGTAGTGCCCCCAGTGGTAGTGGCCCCTATAGTAGTGCCCCCAGTAGTAGTGCCCGCAGTGGTAATGCCCCTTATAGTAATGCCCCCAGTAGTAGTGCTCACAGTGGTAATGCCCCATATAGTAGTGCCCCCTATAGTAGTGCCCTCAGTGGTAGTGGCCCCCATAGTAGTGCCCGTAATGGTAATGCCCCCTATAGTAGTGCCCTCAGTGGTAGTGGCCCCTATAGTAGTGTCCCGAGTGGTAGTGGCCCCTATAGTAGTGCCTCTAACAAAAACAACCCAAAACATAGTTTAAAATACAAACACTTTAGCCCCGCTCCTGCGTCCGCTGCTGTCCGGTCTGACCGCTCCTTAGATCTATGGGAGAGACATCATGACGTCTCTCCCATAGTGCTCACTGGGGGAGCCGGAAGACGGAGCTCAGGAGTGAGTTCCGGCTTTTGGCTGCCACTGTGGGGAGAGAGCCAAGTGCCCACTGGTAACAAAATGTCAGTGGGCGCCCGGCAAATGGAGGCTCCCGGCGGCAACAGGAGGGTGGGTGTGGGCAGGAGTGTGGCGGCGGCGTCTACAAGAAAAAAAATAAAAGCACAGGCCATACTTTTTCTTTTTTCAGGGGACTCAGCAGCGCTCCGGGCGACGACCCTGTTAGCCCGCCCCTAGAACCATCCCTGTCCGTCCTGTCTGGAGAACCGCAAAAAGCCTATTTTGACTTGTGCCTGACTGATGCCAGACTATGATAAATTAAAACAAGAACTCTGAACTCGGTTGGAAGTCACAGTGTTTGTTTGTGCTCGAGTCCACCGCTGGCAACACCAAACAGAAAAGCCACCCTGCTTTCAAATGCATGACCTCATCCATCTGACCACAAAATGGCTACAGCCAGAGTCTCTAACATGACCACAGATTGTTGAAAGGGTCATTATAGATCGATACCTGCAGTCTCTACCTACAATTCTGCACAAGTGGGTGAGCCATGCGGACCCTAAACAGCAGACCAATTTGTTGAAATGGTGGAAATGTATGTGGCAGCTGAGGAACTATTAAGTGTACCCCACCAAGCCCTAGTTCCGCAACGGCGATCTCCCCTGACCACTGGTAAAACTGTTCCAGGGGTGAAGGGTACTGGGCGGTGTAATGAACCTAAGACTGTGGGTTTGGAACCTGGAAGTAGGCCAGCAGGACCAGGAAGGTTCCTACCCCATAAAAAACTTGATAATAATTTGATACAATGTTTTCAATGTGGTGGTTTGGGCCATATTGCTGCTAATTGTTCACTTACCTCTGAAGCTATGCCATGTGATACTGCTTATGTCATTCACAAAGTGTCCTTCTTTGCCCAGCCAGCCTGTACTGCTGACCGACAGGCTTAGACAGATAAGTAAATGTGTATAGTCACTATAGGCAACCGGGTAGAGGATCTGTTAGATTCTGGTAGCCTGGTTACTCTTATGAAAGCTGACCTGGTGAACCACTTAAATCATAAAGGAAAAACTGTTGGTGTAACTTGCATACATGGGGACACTCGATATTATGTAACTGCGGAAGTGAACATAGAAACATAGTGTGGTTCCGCTGTAGTCTCTGTGGGTTTGGTTCCTGGCTTGATGTATGATGCAATATTGGGGAAAGACTTTGCCCACTTCTGGAAGTTTTGGGAAAGCCGATTTGTTACAGAAGTAAATAACCATGACCCCTTTGAGAAGGTTACAGATACAGTAGCAATGGGTGTGTCTTCCGAGTCTGAAATGTTCCCTTTTTCTAGCATGATTGGCGAACCAGAAAATGCTGAGAGCAATAGTGCATTACCAAATGATGTACCTTCCACTGAAATAGGAAATGTTATTGAATCAGTTGATCATCTGCCTGAACTTGAAGTCAGAAAAGAGATCTTTGCTGTAGAGCAGTTAAATTACCCTACTCTGGTAAAAGCTAGGGAGACTGTAAAAGTGATTGATGGTAAACCCATAGACCCTGATAGTTGGTTGTCAAATCCTCACATGGCAGTAGACCAGGATTTTTTGTATCAAGTAACTAAGAAAGGTGAAGATATTGTGGAACAAATGGTAGTTCCCAAGGCATATAGAAGAACAGTGTTAGACCTGGCTCATGGTCACATAACTGCAGGTCACCTAGGGGTAGAAAAGAAACACTGAGCAAATTTTAAAAGGTTTTTCTGACAGGGGGTCCATAAAGAGGTATCTGAATATTGTTCATCCTACCCTGAATGTCAATATCATGCTTCAAGGCCACATTTTAAAAGTTTACTGGTCCCATTACCCATTATTGATTTTCAGTTTGAAAGAATAGCTACGGATTTGATTGGACCTCTGTGTATCACCCCCAGACTGATGGGTTAGTGGAGAGGTTTAACAAAACTTTAAAAAACATGTTAAAGAAAGTGGTGGACAAAGATGGAAGAGATTGGGATTACTTATTACCTTATTTATTGCTGACCATAAGAGAGGTTCCCCAATCAGCCACAGGGTTTTCACCTTTTGATTTGTTGTATGGAAGACACCAAAGGGGATTACTGGACATTGCCAGAGAGACATGGGAGGGGCAGTCCAGTCCATATAAAATGGTTATTGAGCATGTTTCTCAAATGCAGGAAAGAATTGCTGCAGTGGTGCCGATAGTGAGAGAGCACTTGGAAAAGGCACAGCAGGCACAAAAGCAGGTGTACAATTGCAATGCACAATTATGCATCTTTGCTCCTGGGCACAGAGGGCCTGATTCAGCAAGGAACGCAGTTGCTTATACACACACAATCGGCCAATTAATTTGCACTGCGCATGCATCGGTGCATGTGCGCAAGCCAGGTGCTGCGTTTGGAAATGCGATTGCAGAGGCTACGCAGACCCATGGCAGAGTGATTGACAGGAAGTGCCGTTTGTGGGTGGTGATGGGGGGTGGTCGGGCGAACACAGGCGTGCCAGTGCGTTTCAATGCCGTTGCAGGGGCATGCATAAATTATCCCCTGCGATACCAGATGCCGCCTGAGGCAGAGTGTTTTGGCAAGTGCTGTTAACTGAGAATGCCAAAGAATAGACAGCTTTTTCTGCACCAGAAGGGTTGCTCCAATACAAGATGTTGCCATTTGGGTTACATGGGGCACCTGCTACCTTTCAAAGGATGATGGATAAAATTCTAAGGCCCCATAGACAGTATGCTGCTGCTTATCTAGATGATCTAATCATCTATAGTCCTGATTGGCAGTCTCACTTACCCACAGTACAAGCAGTGTTGGACTCCATCTATAAGACAGGATTGACAGCCAACTCAAAAAAATGTTGTCTAGGGATGGAAGAAGTCAAGTATCTTGGATACACCATTGGCAGGGGTTTGATAAAGCCCCAACTTAATAAAATTGAGGCAATACAAAATTGCCCACAATCCCTAAATAAGAAGCAGGTGAGAGCATTCCTGGGAATCACAGGGTATTATAGGAGATTTATACCCAATTTTGACACCATTGCAGTCCCACTGACAGACCTTACCAAAGGCAAACAGAAAGTTATGGTTAAATGGAGTCCTGAAGCAGAAAAAGCTTTTCAGGAGTTAAAAGTAGCCTTGTATACCCAACCACTTCTGATTCTACTTTGTTAGGTGCTGTAGAACACTTGTGGCGCCATATAAATAAATAATAATAATTTTATATCTTGTTTAGGCAGCGTAAGCCAAGAAAGCGCCAGGACGGCCATTTTTTTATTGAGTTGCTTCACTAAAATCGTGAAATGCTCAGCTCTGGATTGTCATACATTAATGTTTCATACACCTAAACCTTCCTCGACAAATGTTCAATAGAATAGTGACAACTGCATCAAAATCCGTCCAGTGGTTCTCTAGTTTGGCACTCTGGAATAGAAGCGGTATGCCGGGATGCCCTCTTACTTTAGTACAAGCATTTAGCACAAGGTATCCTGTAGAAAGGAAGAACCAGCACTTCACAGAATTTTTAATTAGTAGAAATCTGCACCCTGAGAAAAAGACTTATAGGTGGGAATTACATTTTTGTTGGGGCGCACGCCAGCAGCAATTAAATTGTTCTGCCATTTGGGCACGAGTGGCAGCGGTGCAGATTGCACTGGTGCTCCACGAGGTCTGATTTACTTGCCACAGCCATATCTGAAATGCTTCCATCCCTGTTTCTCCATGCCTGGCTGGCTGCGGCAGCTGAAGAAACCATGTAAGTAGCTCCTGTGCCCCCCTAGTCCAATCAGGCTTCCCTGCCCTGTGCTACCCCTAGTCCAGCCAGCCTTCCCTGTGCCCATTTTCCAGCCAGCCTACCCTGCCCTGTGCCCCCTAGTCCAGCCAGCCTTTGCTGTGCTCTCCCTCCAAGTCCAGCCAGCCTTCACTACCCTGTGCCCCCAGTCCAACCTTCCCTGCCCTGTCCCCTGCCAGTTCAGCCATCCCAGCCCTGTGCCCCACATTAAGGTTCAGCCTTCCCTGCCCTGTGCCACCCCCCCCCCCCTTTCCAGCATTTCTAGCCATCCCTGTTCCCCCAATAGGTCCAGCCCTCCCTTTCCTGCAATTCCCCTTCCTTCTGGCTTTTTATGTGGGTCTGGCCTTTTCAATGTATTTTATGTGGATCCAGCTATTTCAAAATATTTTATGTGTCTCCAGCTATATGAATGTGTTTTACATAGATCTGACTGTTCCAGGGTATTTTATGTGGATCTGGCTTTTTCAGTGTATTTTATGTGGATGTGGCTATTTCAGTGTATTTTTTTGTGGATCTGGCTTTTTCAATGTATTTTATGTGGATATGGCTATTTCAGTGTATTTTTTGTGGATCTGGCTTTTTCAATGTATTTTATGAGGATCCAGCTTATTCAATGTATTTTATGAGGATTGTTTTTTTTGTAAGTATTATAACCCTTACCCTAACCCACCCCTCCTGCAGCCTAACCCTAACCCTCACCTTAGTGCCAAATCTATCACTCCCCTAGTGCCTAACCCAGTGGAAGAAGTGGAGCGGTATACGGCAGTATGACATACCGCCACTTCCCGGCCCCATTTTAGCCGCAGAAGAGAATGTACCAGCATTAGGATGGAGATTGAATCTTTCCTCCCCCCCCCCCTTCGCCCCCTGCTTGCATATCACCCCATTGTACTTCTCACCTCCCCAAAGTTCACCCTGCCTGCTCCTCTCTCACATCCTGCCCTTCTCACTAACTGATTCCCTCTCTCTTTCACCCCCTACAATACTAACTGCCTGCTTCCATCTGTCTGTCCCTCTCTCTATTCCCTCTCTCACACCCTCCTCTCTCTCTCTAATTGCCTCTTACCTGCGCTGCTGGAATGGAGCCGTCGGGAGCATTGGTTCTTGTTGGTTGCTGCTGCAGTAGTTTACACTAATACGGCACCGCTGCAAGCCAATAAGAAGCTGCCACCTGGCAGCTTCTCATTGGCTGGCGGCCAGCGAGCCCGCTATTGGCTGGCAGCCAGTGCATGCTGCTTACTTACAGTGCAGCCGGGACCCGATGCTCTGCCCCGGTTACATGCCAGCGCCTCCGTCAATCGAGATGTGTCCCCCTGCGGGACACATCTCTACACATTGCCACCGCTGTTCCAGCGCTGGGATCCCATACTGGATCCCACCACTGCTACATTCTCTTCTGCAGTTAAAATGAAGTGGGGCCGGGGAGTAGCGGTATGTCATACCACCGTATACCACCCCACTTCGAACACTGTATAATATATATATATAAACCATGGCCATTTCTAGGGGCTTCCAATGCGAATAAACAAAATAAACGCCCCCCCAACAAAAGTTCAACACATTAAGAATGCGTGCGCCCTGCCGCAAGGGGGCGTAGTCTCACTGTAAGGGGTGTGATCTCACAATAAGGGGCGTGGTCTCAAATGAAAAGACTACCTTATGACTAAATTACATTAACATAACCATAGGATTAGGGACAGCAAAACCAACTGCTGTTTTCCTGATTCTTGTTCTAAGGCATACCATCAGACCCGGCCCCCCCACAGGAGAAAAAAGCACATTGCTCCCCCCCCATAGAATAAAGCACATTGTCCCCCCCCCACACACACACACACACGCACAGATTAAAGTACATTGCTCCCCCCCACAGAATAAACCAAATTGCTCCCCCCCCCCCCAAGAATAAACCACGTTGCTCCTCCACTACAGAATAAACCACATTGCCCCCCCCCCCAGGGAGCTGTGAGCACTGCGCAGCAACTGTGTATTATTGACAGCTAGCTGAGGGTCGGAGGTGGAGCGCCCTTTGTGATTGCACGGGTCGCCCGCCCCTAGAAACGGCCCTGATATTAACACACACACAAATATGTTTGATGATGCTAAGATTTAAATTTTAGACTTTAGGGACCCTCCTATCTTAAGTGCCAACTGCCCCCCAAAGCCTTAATTCAGCTCTGCCCACAGACATATACATGATTAACAGCAAAACATTTTAGCAGAAGACAGAAACGCCTTCTCTAACTGTAAATCTCTGTGTGTTCAGCTTGCAGAGATAACACCCAACTCAAGCATTTGATGGATGAGGCGGAAAACTTGATCCTTCTTGTGGTAGAGCAAGGAGAGCCAGCAGAGTGTCCTCGCTTACAATGGCCAGTTTACAATGAGCTCCACTGCGTTATGAGTGTGACATCAATCCCGCCATTTGACTTGCAGATGTGCAGTTCTCAATTCGCCAAGTCTATATGTTTTCAGGGACCTTTGCCTAATCTTTCTAAGCAAACAGAAGGTTTACCACTATTATGGATGTCTCAGACGTTCTGGAAGGGTAGACAAGTACAGTTCAGGTTGACTTTTACATAGGACTCCCCGGCCCTTTGAGAAGACAACAGACAGAACAGGCAAATGCTTATACAAAATCATTAGACACTAAGGTGCCCATTTACCATTGTATATTTGCGGCTTAATCCCTGAAAACACCTGTTTTCAGGGGTTAACCACAAATATTAAGTTGCCCCCAGATGTATCACAGAGGGACTGCAGCAGATATCTCTGATACCTGCTGCAATCCCTCCATTCCCGCTGACAGCTGCATCCTGTTTCTATGGGGAATGCGATGCTGCCATATTTAACAATTTCCGGAATGCAAAGCATTTCAGAGATTGGCCCCTGCAGCTACCATCATCTGAAGATGGCAGTAGCCCATTGTAGCCTATGGGCTACACATCGCTGATTCAGCCAGCAGATAGTTCCCCTGCAAACTACCCTGGATATAGGCGCTGGGCATGTGCTGTCAGAAGGACCGCGCATGCGCAGTAGACCCGGCAGCACTCAGAGGACATCGCAGGGACGAGCTCTTTTCAGAGCCCCTGTCCCTGCGGGCGCTCTATAATACATCCCGACGATCCAATTGCATTCTGCAAAGCGATCATGGGTGCAATTTCATACACAGATCGCACTGGAAATTCGATTAATGATAAATGGGCCCCTAAGGATGTGGAACACAGTCAGACACCTAGGATATGGAACATAGACAGGACAGACAGACAGACACCCAGGATATGGAACACAGACAGACACTTGTGATATGGAGCACAGACAGGACAGGCAGACACAGGATATGGAACACAGACAGGACAGGCAGACACATATAATATGGAACACAGAGAGGACAAGCATCAAACATCTGACCACTTACATTAGCTGTGCTGCTACAATGGTCACTGCAGTGCTAGCAGGTGAATAGATTCTCATGAAACAGGGGGAAGGCTGCAAACGGGAGAGCACATTCCTGTAGCTTCCTCCTATTCCTTCTATGTTGAAGCCCGGAAGGACAGCCGCAGCGCTGCTGATTGACTCCTTTGAACAATTTGAATCAGGTGTATATCAGTGAAACCTAGGTCTAGTAAGCAGTGTGTATGAGGTGTGAGCTGTGTAGTGATCAGTGTGTATCAGGAGTGTGTTGTCAGTGTGACCTGTGTATAGTGATCCGTGTGTATAATAGGGTGGGTAAACAAGTGGGGAAGTGATTGACTCAGCATTGGCCATAATCGTGTACACCTGGCTTCACAGTAGAGATGTGCAGTTCGGTTATCCTGAAAAACAAACACACCCGAGCTATGGGGTTCCGAGTCAAACCGAGTCCCAGCTTGGATCCCTTTTGGTGTTTCAAGTAGAATTGAGTCCTGGCTCGTTTCTGCTGTAAATTTAGAATTCTAATTTAAAAACTGAATCTCGGATTTTGGATTACATGCAAACAGGTCCAAATTACATGAATTAGCTGCTTTTAGCAATTTTAAAGAAACCCAAAACCGAATCCGAACCAAAAGACTTGAGGGTGGTTTTTACCAAAACCATAACATTTAAGGCTGGTTTTGCCAAAACCAAAAAACTGTGTTCCGCGCACACTTTTAATTCACAGTATAAACAGTGCAAACACTTGCAAGATCTGTCCGCAAAACTGTTTTCAACTCTACCTCAGCCCCACTGTATGTATGTCTGGTCTGCTGTAGTATAGTATGCAATAGGGGGCACAGTTCAAGAAGGGTAAGTGGCCTATTTATAATTAAATATATGTTGCATATTCCCCGCCACTGACTGTGCTAGTAGTACTGTAAATGACAAAGGACACTGTGATATGCTACGGATTGTCACAGGACACTGCATGACACCATACCACATCATGTGATAGGGTTTGACATAGGACCCTATACATATAGAGCGTGTGATACAGGACTGTGCTGGAACATGTGGAATATGACTGCGTTCAATGTATGCACAGTAGACCATGAAATTGTAGGGAAGGACTTAAGATGATGTTTCTTGTGGTGAGGGAGGAGAGACTCAGCAGCGTCTGTCAGGAGGTGGATGAGGTGTCTGAAGGACTTTGCTTTCTTCCCTGTGAATTGTGACATAAATGTTACAGGATGGAGAGGGACTGCCTGTGTCTTATCTCTTTGAGGAGGTAGCACCAGAGGGTTGTCTTTCTCCTTCTTCTTTATAAAGACCTTGTTGTAGCCGAGAGTCTCTCTCGCTGTAACCACAGGGGGAGGGGATGACGCTGAATCGGGGAGCACCTGGCGGGCATAGAGTCGGGATGATTAGGAGGACTGCTCTGGGGCTGCTCCTCCTGGTAAGTAGCGCTGCAGCAGCTTTGGACGGCGAGTACCTGCCAGGTCCTGATTATGGAAATGACGAGGCTGGAGCGCTGGTGTTTGCCAGTGACTACAACACAACCGCGGAGAGAATGTTCTTCAAGAGCACGGAAGCCAGCTGGGTGTATAACACCAACATCACGGATTACAACTCGCAGATGCAGGTGAGAATCGTGCATTCCGGACACACATTCCCAGCTGATGTATGACCCAAATATTTATTGGAAAATAACTGCTAAGTATATTTGGCTAGAACACCCCCTCCCCCGGCCCCAACAGCATGCACAATGGGAGGAAGAACTATGATAATAATTAAAGCAAGTTAAATATTTGGTTTGGCCACTTCAGTTATATATGTAATGATTACAAACCCCCACTGCGTCTGTATTTCTCAGGGATGTTTATATATATATATATATATATATATATATATATATATATACAGTACATGTCAAAAGTAGGCAACCCATGTCTCTGGCTGGCAGGGCACGCTGGAACCTGTAGTTCCACAGAGCTGGAAATTCAGGATATCTGCAATCCATATACCGAATAATGTATTTAGGTGTTAGTTGCTTGTTCATCCATGCAGCAAAGTATTATACTTCGGTTATATCTACTTGTCTAGCGGGAAACGGTCGAGTGCACTATGCAGATATAAATTTAGTGCAAGTTAGTAAGGATTATTTCTCCCATGCACTGTTTATCTTTTTTTCTACAAATGGCTACTACAGGTACATAATCATTCCTTATTGCTGCTGTTATTTTACTGTGGCTTTTGGACCCAATAATAGTGCATACGATAGTCGCCATGTGGAAGTAAAGTTGGGTATAATCGCTGCGATCTGATTACAGTCGTGTGTGGCCACGACTATCGGCGTCAGGCTACACATGGCCGCTTATTCTGTCATCAATACTCTCCCAAGCTAATGAGCTGTCTTTACAAACTGACATTTACCTAAATTAAACCAACTGCGTTCACTGACTGTGAGACTGTACTATGATGAAGTTTCCCAATCATGAAAATGCACTACTGTATAGTGAATGTGTGATGAGCCTTCTCCTCCCATTCCCATGTTTCTGCGGAGGACTATACGTACAAGAGGTGACAAATTAGTAGTTCAAGGTTTCAGAATCCTCAAGTAAGGGCATCACCACAGGGGAACCCGTGGGTGGAATATTAACTAATTTTAGTTCATTTTAAAATACTATGGTGGTTTTATCTGTATTTCATGACAGGATAAAATTAACGACTGGCTCATTAAGGGACCTCTGTCTCAATATTGGAAAAAGATAAGTGTTCATTATTAGCTTTTTCACTTTTATTGTTCTAATGCTGCCCATCCGCCAGGTGATTAAACCTAGCGATTGAGCGATAATGACTGTTATTATCGCTCAATCGCTTGGTAACCGCCCGCAAATCGTGCACTGCAGTGTAATGTCTAATACGACCAGTGATGCGTGTGCAAGCTGGTCCTATTGGACATCTATCATCGGGCAAACCTGCTGGTCAACCTGTTGATAGCGTTGTCAGGTTCAGCATGTTACCAGATGATTGATGAGCCTGCACTGAACGACTGCTTGTTCAGTGTAGGCTTATCACAGACATAGAAACAACAGCACGATTACAATGTCGTAATCGTGCTGTCGTATAGTGGATGGGCAGCATGGGGCGTTGAGCACCCAAATAGTCACCTGTTTTTTTTTCTCTCTTGCATATTGACCATCAAGGTCTTCTGTTTCTGGTGGGAAGACAAGTGTTCTCCATTTACACCTATTGCACCCCAAGTGTTTACTATATATGTACCTATTTACAAACAGACAATTTACCTGAAATAAACCAGCTACCTTCACTGACTGTTAAACTTTGGGAAACTTCATGGGCCTGCCTTCCCAGTTGCTCAGTGTCTTCGTAACTATTCAAACTGCAGTCACACCTTGGGCATAAGAAAAGTGGCCTGATGTACTATATATACCCTTAGTGTGAATCAGCTAGTAATCTTGATTTGCTCTATAAAAAAACCCCAAAAACATAACTCCTATCAAGTGCCTAACTTCGTAGTTTTAGAGTCAATGTGAGTTTGATACAATGGGCGCTAAAACTGAAAGCATAAATTGCGCCAAAAAATACACCATATGCGAGCCAAGATGAGTTGGCGTTATTAATTCTGTAACTTCTGCACTAGCACTCACAAGTTTGATATCTCCTGACATGCACATACGTCTGCATCACAGGGAGAAATGTAACAAATAGATGCTATACATTATGCCAACAATCGCCTTCATGGCAAAGCTTTTTATTGCCGGTATGCAGGAGAACTTACCCACCGGTCCAGCTCTTATATAGAGCTGTCACAGCGATGCAGACACTGTATGAGTTCAAATGCGAATGCGCGCCATCAGACTATGCAAGCCGTGGGTGACATAGGGATCCCTCTCCGGTGTTCTGTAATGTCCCCTATAGTAGTGCCCCCATTGGTAATGCCCACAGTAGGAATGCCCCCTATAGTAGTGCCCAAAGTAGTACTGCCCACAGTTGTAATGCCATCTATAGTAATGCCCCCATTAGTAATTCCCCCTATAGAAGTGCCTCCAGTAGTAATGCCCCCAGTAGTAATTCCTGCCTATAGTCATGTCCCCAGTAGTAATGCCCCCTTATAGCCATGCTCCCAGTAGTAATGCCCCCTATAGCCATGCCCCCATTCTGGAAAAAATAAAAAATAAAATTAAAATACAAACACAATACTTAACCTTAAGACCCGCTCCTACGTTCGCTGCCGTCCGGTCCGACCGCGGCTCCACCACTGATCTATGGGAGAGACGGGGCGCTGGAGTTTTTTTTTTTTTCTGGGATTTTTATTTTTTTTTCTTCTCTTGGGGACTCAGTGGCGCCCTCTCGGGGCTGGTGCTCCGGGCGACGGCCCTGTTAGCCCGCCCCTAGAACCGCCACTGGTGTTCATACATATGAGGATCTGCATGGATTCCGTAAAACCTCTCAATTACAGTTTTTCTGAGGTTTTACTGCAAAATGCCTTTAATACATCTCAGTCTTTATGAGCCGTCTCTGCACCAACATACTGTTCTGTGCTCGAATGCCCCTTTCACCTGATCCATCTCTTAAATCCTAAGGAGACGCAAGTTCGTCTGTTGGCAAATGCAAGTGGTTCACTCTGCCCATGTGCAGAAGTAAAAGGCATATTTTACCTACTTTGTGCAAACTCAACATTACCCTCTTAAGGTGCCCACACACATACCGATGTACTCACGATCCGACGATGTGTCCAATTTCCCTTGAAACTCTCCCCGGCAGCTCTGAACACGATATGCATACGATATGCTGTCCAATCTCTTGCAGCCAGAGGTTTTAACAGTGCATTTGTGTCTAGATTGTCAGATCTGCCATACTGCACGGCAGATCTGAAGATGCGATGTGCAACCTGCGGGGACGCGCATTGCATCGTGAGTGGGGACTCACGATTTGGGCATTTTTTACCCGATCTGTCGTTCCAATGTGTCGGAATCAGCCAGATCGGGAAAAAATCGCGCTGTGTGTGGGCACTTTTAATCCCTAGATCCCATAGGGACCTATTTATCAAGCCCATTTTTCATAAAATTATACATAAACTGCAGTTTCAGCATAATTTTATGTATCACAGCTATCCAACAACAGCATAATGCAGGAGATTTCATAGAACTCTCCTGCAAAAGGCTAACTACTGCTGCAGACAGCAGTCCACATTAAAGTCAATGGGGACTGCAGTCTGATCCCTACAGTATGTAACAAAATGTGGTCCCTTTGGGTTACAGATGGCCTTACCTAGCTATGGGTGACCGGTTCCGTTGCAGAGCCTCTGTGGGCGGCACCGTCGCCGCCCCACAGACCTTGCTCTTGGCTAGCAGGGTGTTTGGAACAGCACCCTGCAGCCAGTATTGCTCCTGCAGCACCCGCGGAGCGTCCTGTGAATTCTCAAGACAGACACAGTATATGCAGCCATTCAGTCAGCGCTGCACTTAACAGAGCTGCCAGTCACACCCTTTTCTGTTCGACGCAGTGACGTGCGGTGAGGTCAATGGCTGGGTTGGCACACATGGAAATGTCTCACTCTCTACTCACTGTAACTCTCCCCTCACTACACTAAGCTTCAGGGGTCTATTCAGCATGATATAATTGATGGTAAAAATGCAGAAATACTCGTTTCTGCATTATTTAAGCTTTTGCCCTATTCAGCAATGTGTATATGGAGAAGATACTGTAATTATCTTCTCCAT
The DNA here is from genome assembly GCA_031769625.1 of Taudactylus pleione. Taxonomy (NCBI): domain Eukaryota; kingdom Metazoa; phylum Chordata; class Amphibia; order Anura; family Myobatrachidae; genus Taudactylus; species Taudactylus pleione. Next base: position 4,645,886 of record JAUIMM010000101.1, on the reverse strand, counting down.
ATTTTCCTAATTCACAGAGTACTGCACTGTAGGGATCATATCATTGATCTCTACAATGCTTTAACGCTTTTTGCTTTTCAGCAAAGCAAAAAGCGTTAAATGACTCCTGAAATATTTCCTTTTATATAATGCCATTTCAGAATGGCGTTGTATGAGGAAAATACTTAAATATCCTAAACAGTGCAAGGACAGAGGGAAATTTTCCCATATGTCCCTGCAGCATTTTGTAACACCGCCCAGTCTCCGTGCCTGCTTCCCGGTGATCGCTGACAGGTAAGTCACTCTAGAGCCTTTAAAACCTGCCAAAATTGATTGACCTGTGTATACCGGCTTTATACTAGCCTGTATACATGTACATTTGTGTGATTTATATTTAACATTTTTATATAAATGTTAAATATAAAAGTATATGTGTGTGTGTGTGTATGTGTGTGTATATATATATATATATATATATATATATATATATATATATATATTATATTTACACACACATTTATAAAGCCTGTATACACATGTCAATCACTTTGGACAGGCTGGAGCTGTACTTGCCCCCGTCGGCGGTCACCGCAAGCAGGGACGTAGACTGTTCCCGAGCGTATGACTGAGCATGCGCAGAGGAACAAACAGAAGGGATTGTTTTCGGAATCCCGAAAACAATACCTTCTGTGACATCGCAGGGACAGCATGTTACCGAAACCGCTGTCCCTGCAGAAAATATTGCTGAATAGCAGCAATAGTTTATCATAATTGATAAAAACTTGTGACGATGTTGCTCGATAATATTCTGGGCAATATTGTCACTCTTGCTGAATAGACCCCATAGTGTCCATTGATTCTCCTAACTGCATCACTGTGTCTAATTAGCATTGCAGATTGCAGTCCCCATTATTATTAATGGGGACTACGAACTGACCCCATGCACCAAACTTCAAAAAGTTAAACTTTTTTGAATTTGGCCCTGGTAGTTTACACATCTTTAGAGGGTGTAAACTGCTTTAGCCTATAGAGGCTTAGGAGCAGGCTAGCTATGTACTAATAATTGCGGACCAGTCGCAATTATTATCTATCCATATAGCCAGGGATATTTTAATTTTGAATGAAAATATCCTATCTATGTACAAAGGGAAACTTTCAGGGACAGCGGTTGCGGTAACCTTTGTCCCTGTGAGTTATATCCCCAGCAAATTAGAGACTTCCTTCACAGAAGTGAAAGACTTCTCTGGGGGAAGATGACACTGCACATGCGCACAGTATTCGCTTCCGGAGCCGGCTGGGGGCTGCGAGAGAGAGAGATCAAAAGGTCTCGCTCTTGTTCCTGGAGCCTCCATAAGCTGACAATAGTTTACACCATCTGAAGATGGTATAAACTATGATGGCCAATCTCCGAAAAGCTTAGCTCTTTGGAGTTTAGTACATAGAGGTCAGATTATAGTCCCCATTGATAATAATGGGGACTGCGATCTGTAGCGCTAATTAGCACTCTGCAGCTTGATCTTTCGATATCTCTCTAGCAGCCTCCGGCTGGCTCCGGAAGCTGACATTGAACATGCGCAGTGTCAGCTTCCTCAGGAGAAGTCTTTCACAAACATGTAAGACTTTTCTACAATTTGCCGGGCAGGGACAGCGGTTACTGCAACTGCTCTCCCTGTGAGTTCCCGATTGTACATAGCGGCGATATTTTCATTAAAAGTGAAAACATCCCCTGCGATATGGATACATAATAATCGTGGCAGTTCTGTGATTATTAGTAAAAAAAATCCCATAGACACCTATTAGCAATAACATATCCACAGGCATTATAAACAAGTGTTACAAGCTGTAACAAACAAATCTGCTAATAAAGCAGTAAGGAGCTGGTGTCTGCAATTGAAGTTTTGCCTGTTACCCTTCATTGCTCTAATCCACAGGTTCTCAAACTCTGTCCTCAGGACCCCAAACAGTGCATGTTTTGCAGGTCTCCTCACATAATTACTAGTGAAACAGTTAGCTGCACCTGTGGATCTTTTAAAATGTGTCAGTGACTAATGAATACACCTGTGCACCTGCTGGGTGACCTGCAGAAAGTGAACTGTGTGGGGTCCTGAGGACCGAGTTTGAGAACCACTGCTCTAATCTGTTCTATGCTATGCATACTAGTTTTCTAATGCCTTCTCAATAGGGTATGGACTACAAAAGTTGCTGGGTATAATGATATTGCTCTTCATAGCATATCCTTTATATTCACAGTGCTTTCAAAGTAGGTTTTTAAAGCCTGTTTACCAATCTTGATTAAAAAAGGAAATGACCATAAATAAAAAAAATAAATAAACAAATATTGCATAATTGAATGCAGGTACAATTTAATATTGCTAATGAAAAACAAAACATAAAGGAGACTTGATTATAGAAGCTTTATTTTTCAAACTGAGACAGTTGCTGACATCTGATTTTAACTGATATCATTGTGTAGGGGAGAAATCTGACACTAGCATCTGCCAAGTCAATGTCTAAAGAAATGTACGCTGTTTGCATACACATGTATAGTTTCTTCTCTTTGTGAATGAACAAAAATAAATGGTTGCTGTGATCTTTCAATATTTTATTTCTAAGGGGGTATTTATGAAAGCCAGGAGAGAGATAAAATTGTAAAAAATAAATTACCAACCAATCAGCTCCTATCAATCATTTTATAAACCTAGCCTGCAAAATGTAAATTGGAAGCTGATTCTTTAGTACTTTATGGCGTCTATTCAGCATTTATTTTTTTACATAAAAATACAGAAACTATGATTTCCGTATTTTTTGTAAATCCTTTATTCAGCAATGGGATAATGGAGAAGATAAAGCAATTATCTTCTCCATTGATTCTCATCTCGCTGAATACTGCACTGTAGGAATCAGCCATTGATCTCTACAGTGCTTTAACACTTCTTGCTATTCAGCAAAGCAAAAAGTGTTAAATCACTCGATAAATATTTACTTTATATAACGCCATTTCAGAATGGAGTTATATGAGGAAAATACTTAAATATCCCGAAAACTGCAGGGACAGAGGGAAATTTTCCCATAAGTCCCTGCAGCATCTTGTAAACCTGCCCAGTCTCCGTGCCTGCTTCCCGTTGATCGGCGGCAGGTAAGTCCACCTACAGCCTTTTAAACCTGACGAAATTGATTGACATGTGTTTACAGGCTTTATACTAGCATGTATATTTATGTGCGATTATATTTAATATATATATATATGTGTTAAATATAAAGGCACATAACTATACATGTATAAAGCCTGTAAACACATGTCAATCAATTTCGGGAGGCTGGAGCTGTACTTGCCCCATCGGCGGTTACCGCAAGCAGGGTAGTAAGTGTAACTGTTATACTGGCATATACCTTGGTTTGTCTATCTATCCTATTCTGATATGCATTCCGGACATGCCAGTTAAGGTGCCCATACATCAGCGACGGATTGCAGCGATGCGATCGGAAATTTCCGATCGCCCACCATCGATGTTCTGCGATCCGTTGCCGGATCGGAGACATTTCACATGTTAAATGTTTGTGATTTGACAATTGCGATTATTTTTTGATCGCGGTTGTCAAATTGCCGAAATCCAACATGTTGGATTTCTGCGATCCTGCGATGGCGGGTTGCAGCATAGTGGGATCGCGGCAATCCATCGCTGATGTATGGGGCCCATTAGACATGCAGTTATAGTTGTACAAGAACAGGGGCAAAGAGGAAACATCAGTGAAAAAAATTAAAACAAGCTGATTTTCCTGAGTAGTAATCTAAGAGCTGTAATCCGCAGAACACAACGGCGATTAAACACTAATTGGATAGGAGAGTGATTGGTGCTGTTAGAGCAGAGATAGGACTGTGTAGTGTGTCTTTGACTCTGGGGTGGGATTAGAAAACTGTAGTATTTAGAGGCTTAATTAAACTGCTAAAATAACTTGGGTTGTATTGGTGACTAATTTGCCAACTTAAAATGTCCAATAAAGCTTCAGACTCTATCAAAGTGTGTTGTAACCAAAGTATTTTACACCTTTTTATGTGCTTGTATCTGTTTGTCGATCCCTGCTTGTGTATAGCTCATATAATTGTTTCTCATGTGCCAAAAAACATGTTTTATTATAGCTCTTTCAAGTGGGGCCAATGCATTTACATTGTTTGTTTTGCAAAGCACTTGTATATGTGCATTTTTTTTTTGTTAGTTTTTGAAAATATTTTAAGTTTTTGCCTTTTCATTTTAAGCCCAGTTGGCGCATCAGGATCTGATACCTGAGCTGCTACACTTACAGAAAACTAGGAAGCTGTTTTTTTCAACAGAATACATGTGATAGCAGACAATAACTGCTACAGTACAAATACCCCATTTAGAGGAGGATGGGCTAGAATCATAAGGATCTCTGCTTGATCTTATAAATGCGGGTTATTGTGGAGAAGAGGGCAGAGCCTTCATTGCCTCAACATTGATTATTTGTATGCTGCCACAGATTCCATAATGGCTGACTTACTGTAGTAGTAAGTAATCATTCACATCAGTCCTTGCCGCACTGTAGCTTACAGTCAAGGCAACCTATGCAAACCTTGGTAGAACGTACAAATTCTGCATAATAATGTCTTGGTGGTAATCAAACCCAAGACCCCAGAGCTGTAAGACAGTAATGTTAACCACTGTGCTTTATGATGTTGCAGTTAAGTGCAGGGTTGCTATATAAAGCAGTAGTTCTTATCATGCTTATCCTGCAGGAGGATATCCGTTGGATCATTTGCTGCTACTTGCTATGTTCTATTATCTATTTTTTTTTTTTTTTTTTGCTAAGAGGGCTTGGCTCTACCATTGGTTAATGCTAGAATAACATGCAAAGCATTACCAGTGTAAGTAACAGGGACAGATGACCAGGTGCATATTTATAATGGACGCAGGTCCCTGGGTCTAGGGAGCCCACATTGCACACCCTGCACCCATATAGTCTTCTACTTACCTGTCCGTAGTCTCCAGGGTGCAGAGCAGCAAAAATCACTGTGAAAATGGCAGCTGACATTTTCCCGGTGACTTGCGCATGTGCATTAGATTCTGCTACTATAGGCAGAACCTACTGCACCATGGAACTGGCATAGTGAAGGGGGGGATCCGCACTAAGTCTGCACACTGGCCCCCTCCTCTCTTAAAATGCCCCTACAGATGACCCAATATTTATGGAAACAATGATCGGCAGAAGCCCATCGCTGAGCACCCACTTACAGGAAGTGCAATGTCCAGCTTCATATGTTGCTGTGAACGTTATATGTGAATAGAAAAAAACAAAATTACGGTAGTTTCTTATATAGCACCAAAATCCAGATCTGCATTGAGTACGAGTTTGATGAAGTTAATTCAGATATAATTGGGCACCTCAGGGTAATTTTGTAGTAGGTTCCTATTCTCTTACTAGTCCCCGAAATTCATGCACGTTACTTTAGAGCAGAGATATTTAACATGATGCAACCCTCCAGCTGCTGTGGAATTGCACATCCCAGCATGCCTTGCCACAGTTTTGCACATGCTAAACCTATGGCATGTGTAGTTCCTTAGCAGCTGGAGGGGTGCATGTTGAATATCCCTTCTTTAGGGCTTTTCACTGGCTATGAATTTTATTTTTCTGACACGTAAGCAGCACTCTAGTGTTACATGAAAATTTCTATACATAGAAATAATACAGCTTGTTTTCTTTGTGGTTCAGGGTCCAGTATACCTGCCTGATAATCTGAGTATTTATACTCATTTATCTAATTTATCCAGAAATCTTTTATTACATTATTGCCTGATGCTGAATTGGACACAAATGTGTCCCAATTCGCAGGCGTAAAGCATTCACTAAAACATCTGCAGTTGTGGGAATATACAAAGTTTCAACCAAGTCTGCCCCAGTAGCATATTGCCAGGTTTACTAGGCATACGTCACATACATATTATCCATGTTTTTAAAAATGTTATTTGCCTAAATACATTGTCACTATTAGGCTTTAATAAAAACCTAAAGCATAATTAAATTACGCAAAAGTAAACGCTTATAGGTATCATCAGTGCGTTCAGAATCTACCAATCACAAGCCATTAGCTATTACAGGTGACTCTCATCCTGTATTTGCACTGGCCCTCAGGTATCCATAAATATTATGGCTTTTACAGGCCTACATGTCTTTGTACCAGTCTGAATCTGCACAGACTAGGTCTATGTAAGATTGCCCATTCCCTCTTACTCGATGAAAATATAGCGCAAATTATGTGGTTGTTTGTCTCAGTCTGACGTAAATACATGTTTTGAATAGTAACCTCTTCTATGCAAGAACAATTTTAATTTAACAATTTTATCTATCTATCAATAACAAAGTCCGAAAAGCACTCCAGATCTTAATGAAGAAATTATCATCCACACTCCAAGTGTAAGTCAACGTTTCAGAGGACTTTAACCTCTTTTATCAAGACATCATGATGATGTCTTGATAAAAGAGGTTAAAGTCCTCTGAAACGTTGACTTACACTTGGAGTGTGGATGATAATTTCATAATTAAGATCTGGAGTGCTTTTCGGACTTTGTTATTGATATTTATGCGGTCCCAGGACTGCTGAAAGAGCACCCAGTACCTACTACAACTGTAGGAGTGCCGGGCATAAATATAATATATTATTATATAATATATTTTTGTCTGAACTTGTATTTGGTGTCACTGATATGACGTATCAGGGCTAGAGAAGAACTCCAGGGTAACTGCTCCAAGAAAACGGACCCAGTGCAGAGTCTAAGGTAAAGTGAACCCATAGTGCAGGCCTCCCAACTTTCCATGGCTCAAAGTTGGGACATGCATTCATGCCCACTTTTTGGAGACTGCATGGTCATCATGTTGGGGGTGTGGCACAATAGCCTCTTGGTCTAAAAACCCAGTGGGGTGAGGCAGTTGCTTAAAGGGCCTACCAGGATACTGGCTTTACATAATAGACCGCAACCAGCTACGCATTCACTTCTATCATTATTAACAGACAGATCAAAGCTAATTGATGTGATAATTTTTTCACTGGACTTACAGAGGTGACAGGTAAGCGAAGTCAACTGTGGCAATATTTTTTTTAACTAATATGTCTACACATTCGGTGAGTTTTAACATGGAAGATGGCAGGCAAATAATAGTCATATATAAATGTGATATCCTTGAAACCGTTTTAGTAATCTGTCCTTTTTTTTTTTTTTTCTTTTTCCTTTGGAAGATTAAAGCGTCCCTAGACGAGCAGGAATACAATGAGATATGGGGGATGAAAGCCAAAGAACTTTATTCTGAAACTTCTAAAAACTTTACAGATCTGCAGCTCCAAAAGATCATTAGTTCCATGTCATCCCTGGGATCTTCAAACTTGAACCTTACAGAACGTACAGAGGTGAGTGCTGCCCAAACAAACGCCCTTTGCCCAAACACAACCACTGAGACAAGTCTTTCATAAACCTAAATGGCTGGCTTCTAGGATAATTCACTTCTCTTCACTTTCCAGGGGAACTATATGTGAAATGTTTTGAATACTTTTAAAACAAAGTTTAACGCTATCTAATTAGAACAGTTTCAATGTTGATGCCCATTCTCTTTATTATGAAAACTTTAACTAAAAAAAATACCTAGAGCAGCATCTGCAGGCTATTATAGGTATTACAGCCCAGAGAGATTTAAAGGCTTTGCATAATGAAAAGATGAAAATGTAAGTGTCTTCATAATTGTAAGTAATATAATTGTGCTATTGTAAAGATATGCTGCCAGTTGCTCTCATGGTATTTTTGGAAATGGCAATGCACACTACCGTCAGTTTTAAGAACTCCCCCCACATTTCCCATTTTTGTTTAAATTTTGTTGTTTTAATGTACTTTAAAATGGAAGCCTAGAACATATAAATGGAGTTAAAAAAAAGAAATCATTTTGTTTAAAAATAAAATAAAAATGAATATACATTTTTTTTTTTTTTTTTCCACTGCTCAAACTATCCACCTTTTGCAGATATAAACGCTTGGTAGTTTTTCTACAATGAATATCAATCCCAACACTGTTTCAGAAGTCATACAAATGTGTTGCATTTGTAGGTTGATTTGTTTTAACCCTTCTGTCCAGTTCATCCCAAAACGGCTCAATGCAGTTTAAGGGGTCTATGTACTAGTAATCTTAGACCAGCCGTAATTATTATCTATCCATATTGCCAGGGATATTTAATTTTTAATGAAAATACCATGGCTATGTACAAAGGGGAACTCTCAGGGACAGCGGTTGGGGTAACTGCTGTCCCTGCGAGCTATATCCCTGGCAAATTGTAGAAGTCTAACACTGCGCATGCGAACAGTCAGGAGCGTATTTAAAATGGGTGCAAGGTGTGCAGGGCACACGGGTCCCTGGGTCCAGGGGAGGCCCGCACCACACAACCTGCACCCATATTATACTTCTCCGGAGTTCCACGTAGGGCGCAGGTGTCTGCGCTGTAGAAAACTGCTGGAAAATGGCCGCCAAGGCCATTTTCCTGGTGACATGCGCAATAGACTCTGGGCACACTCTAGCACCCAGAGTCTAGAAGTGCGGCGCTGGCCGTGCACCGCTCAGTGCGCTGCCAGACAGAGAGGGGGCCTGTGACGGAGACTGCACACGGGCCCCCTCCTCTCTAGAAACGCCCCTGCGCACAGTGTCAGTTTCCGGAGCAGGCCGAGGGTGGTGGGGAGAGATCGAAAGATCTCCCTCCTGCAGCTGGAGCCTCCATAGGCTTACATCATCTGAAGATGGTGTAAACTACCATGGCCAAACTTTGAAAAGCTTAGCTTTTTGGAGTTTAGTACATAGGGGTCAGATCATAGTCCCAATTGATGATAATGGGGATTGCGATCTGCAGCGCTAATGAGCACTTTGCCGATGATTTCTGTGAAATATCCTGCATTGTGCTTTTAGTACATAACTACAATACATAAAATTATGCAGAAACTGCAGTTTCTGCATAATTTTATGTAAAAAAAATAAAAAAATAGCTTGATACATGGGCCCCTAAGTCTGGAGAATATGCTGGCCATTCCATGAGTTGAAGCCTACCAACTTGTCCTTTTCCCCGAAGGTAGTTCTGACAGCCTGGAGGTATGTTTTTGGTCATCTTGCTGTAGGATGAACCTTTGACCAACTAGGTGAAAAAAGGGGGTATTGCAAATTGCTGTGGTAACCCGTTTGGTTTAGGGTGCAAGTCACCAACTTAGAATCTAGCAAAAGAACCCCAGATTTATCACATTTTCTTCCTCCATGTTTCACAGTTGGTATCACGAAAAATGTATTTACTGAGCAGTTGTTTGTAAAAACTGCGACTTCCTGACCTGTTTAAGCTCGTAGAGTAAAAGGGCAATGCTTTTAATTGCAAAACATGAGGTGTTTAACTATTAAAAGTAATGCCATTTATATTTTGGGCTTAAACACGCTGGGTAGTAGCAGGTTTTACAAGCTATCACTATTAAATAAAACCCACACACTGAGGAGTCATAATTTTTCTTAATTGACATTGCTCAAAAACCTTGCATGATGAACCAAATAGTTAAACTTTTTATTAAACTGTTAGGGGCTCTCTCCAGTTTTCAGTAGTCTTTTGAGGTGGGTGTGTGTGTGTGTGTGTGTGTGTGTGTGTTTATGAAAAGAAGAAGAGCACTCACCAGTTTCAGTAGAGATATAAAGATTTATTATCACATAATTTTTTAAAATGGACACTAAGGAGTACATTTCTCCTTCATCCACCAGGGGACGCTGGAGATCAAGACACTGGCGTATAGACGGGTGGATGAGTGGAGCTGGAACTTTAAATTTATAACTGTCAGTGACTCCTCCCCCTCTATCCCCCAGAATCCCCAGTTTAAGAATTGTGCCCGAGGTAGCCGGTCACTTGGGGCAGAGCTGTCAGCCTGCTACATGGAGGCATCAGAGGACCCGCTGCCACTATTTAAAAGTGAGTGTCTTGGCACTAGCTCAGGGAGAGATACGCCACAGCCTATTATAGAGGCTGTGTCCGTGCCGCTTTTGCCACCGCAGGACCTGATGCCAGCAGCAGTAATTGCACTTTCACCTGACTAGCAGGGGATTGAGATCCTATGCTGCGTCCACCCCACCCTCACTGTGCCAGTTTTTTTTTACACAAGGCAAGGCCTTTATTGACGCAACTACAGTCTAAAGTCCGGGTTGAAAAACGTACGGTCTGCCAACGTTGAACACGGGTCAGTAAAAGTCCACAAAGAGACCAAGTGGTCCCTGGTAAGGGCTTACTCCACTTTTCTAGACAGGCGCTATGGTCTCAGATCCATTTGGAAAATGACAAGCTCACCGTGCGACTGCAAGCTCTGACATAACTCCTTCACAGCTATCCTGGCAGACATCTGTCTCTGTAGGGTACCTCCTTTCATATCAGTTTGGCTGCAGCCTAGGAGTTTTTTCTATATTCAATATTTCCTTCTATATGGACCGGCGCAAGTTGCCCCAGTGCGAAAGCATTATCTCTGCTTCGCACTGACCTAGTATACATAAACTGCTACGTTTGTTATTTTGTATTGGTTTTGTCTTTTCTCTTGCTGTTTTGCTATCTATGGCCCTCATTCAGAGCCACTCGCTAGCGGCAGTACGCTCGTTCCGAGCGATGTTCGCACATCTGCGCATGCGTACGGATCGTTATATGCATGCGCGAACCAGTCAGTGCGGCCGAAATTCATGTGCTCGCAATATAGCGAATGCCTGCTATTTTGAGTGACCGAATGAGGCGTATGTGGGTGGTAACAGGGGAAGGTGCTTGAAAATGGGGAGTGGAGATCCGAATGCAGGCGTGCTTAAAGGTCAAAACGGGCGTTTTATGGGTGTGCATAATTAATACAGCAGCGTTATTGACCACGTCACTGGGTTATTTTATAGCCAGAACTGCTCACAAGATTGTGGTAGCAAAAACCAACCACAAGAATAGCGAGCAGTTCATACGCTGGTCGATGTACTCGATTAATCTAATAAATAGCGGACATGACGTATGGTGCGAGCGGCCAGGGGGCGTTTTTAACAAATAACCGAGCGTATGTTTTGCTCGCTCGTTCAGACTTAGAGGTGTGAACAGACTGCAATTTGCGAACGGATCATTTGAATAGCCACCCCTTGTTTTTGAACGAACGACCGCAAATAGCGAACGGCTCTGAATCAGGCCCTATGTCTGATAGACCAGGTCTACCAATCCTTATTTCTCCTTGCCTTCTGAGGTGCATATGTGTCCATAGTTTAACCTTTTTTCCTCTTTTCTAGAGTGATACGCCTTAGCTAACATACTCTAGGGGGTATATTTACTAAAGGTCGAACTTAATCGATTTTAAATCGATCAAAATCGATTGACATCGATGTTGTGTTTCTGAAGCTAAATCACACATTTAATAATACTTAAAGAACAAAATCAAAAAATTGTCTGTTAGTAACTGTATGATTAAGCCCCAGAAACCCAACATCGATTTTAAATCGATTAAAATCAACCTTTAGTAAATATACCCCTAGATATTTAATGGTGGTTCGGGACAATCACGTCGAGGGGCTCATCACAAGTCGACGCTACTGATCTATGTGCGGGCACTCCGTGCAATCTTCTCGCTTTTCTGGAAGCTACCTCCCTTTTTGAGGGTCGGCCTGTTCGTATCCAGTCGCACTACGCCTCTGCTGTTGAGTACATCTTCCTTCAAGGAGGCATTCGCAGAGCCCCATAAATTGGCGATAGCGAGGGTGTTTTTCCAGGATTGGAAAACTGTGAGGCAGACTTCTCAGTCGTGAGGACTTTCTTCCTGGAGAATGGGACCTTCAACCTGCGGTTTTCCCAACAGCTAGTCAGTAGGTGGGGCAGGCCAAACATACATTTCATGGCCTCCAGACAGTCATGTGGTGCCTCAGTACTGCTCCAGGACTCCGATCCCGAATGCAGAGGTGGTAGGTGCTCTGACAGTGTTTGGGGTGTACGATCTTGTGTATCTCTTCCTCTCAATTTTTCCCTTTTATTCTGCTAGTCCTCAAGTAGGTCCAGCGAGAAGTGGACACTGTTTTCCTGGTGGCTCCGAACTGGCCCGTTGGGCCTGGTTCTTCAATCTCAAACTACTCCACTTCTAGGATTTCTGGCTACTACCTTTTCGCCCGGATCTCCTGGTTCTAGATCAGTTCGTATTGCCTGACTTAGTGGTTGCGTTATTGTCGTGCTGTTATGGCCACAATTTGAGATGTAGCGGGGTTCCGGACTCTGTGGTTCCCACTGTGTTCGGGCTTGCAAGCCGTTACGTCAGCTCATTCTTATGTGATCTTGTGTGCAGAGCGGGGGGGGGGGTTCCCACCACTACTTTCCGTCGTCCCGTCTCCTTTCCCTCTTACCGGGACCTGGATATTCGGTTGCACCTTCGGTTTTCTCTAGGGTTCAGGTCTCGGCATTGTCAATATTTCAGTGCCGTCTGGCCTTTTCCCTCAGATTCATCTTTTCTTCAGGGAGTTCTCCTAGGACAGCCTCCGTTGTCCCCTCTGCATTTCCGTTGGACATTTTCCTGGTCTGCTGTTACTCCAGTCTTCTCTGTTCGAGACTTGAAGGAAGTGGATTGGTGGATTTTCATGATGGTCGTGCAGACCTCTGTTCTAGACCGTCTTCCTACTTTTAGGTGATTTCAGCCTTCCATTTTAACCAGCTGATTGTGGTTTAGCTGCCGGACGGCTCTGTCTTCCCTCACCGTGGATTTGTGCAGGCTCTTCGGTTTTATGTGGCCAGTGTTGCTGCATTGCGGAAGTCAGAATCCTGGTTTGTCCTTATGGTGCTGCTAAACGGCTTGGCCTGCTTCTATGCAGACATTAGCCATATGGATCCTTTGGCCATCCGACAGGCGTATATTGCTAGTGCCCGGCCTTCGCCGGATGTTTATCTGCACATTTCACTAGTTTGGGGGTTCTTCTTGGGCTGCCCGTTGTGACACCTCGGCAAGGGCCGCATTTTTAGTTTGAGTTTATTGTTTTTATACCTTTTGTAGCCTCAGACTCTACTTTTTGGTTGCAGGTTTCTCGGGGCTCTCCCAGCCAGAGGAGGATAACTTTGGGACGTCTCCAGTGTCCCCTGGTGGATTAAGGAGAAAATAGGATGTTGGTACTTACCAGTAAAATCCCTTTCTCCGTTTCCACAGTTTCTGCGTAATTTTATGTAAAAAATGGCTTGATACATAGGGGGAGATGTATTATAGCGGCACTTACTGTGCCGCTATAACGCTTCCTACTTCGCCTCTTTACCGAGTTGAAGCAGGAAGCACTAACTATGAGATACATCAACATCTCATCGCCTAGTGCTGATGCGCTGTGTCTCAGTCCTGGCTGGCTCCACTGACCATCTGCGGGATCTCATAAGTATTGCGAGATCCCGCGTGCGGCCCTAGAGCCGGCAACCCCCGCAGCAGGGACAGCGCTGTCCCTTCCGTGGGAATAGGGCATCACCAAGCTGTCGGTGGCGACCGCTGCAGCAGGCGGAACGGTCAGGCGAACAGACCGTTCCTACATAACCCAGGCTATCGGCACTGCCATCTTGTAGATAGCAGCGCAGATAATGACAGGGGCGCATAGCGCCTCAGTCATTTACCGCCCAGCCCCCTAATCCTACATGGGGGAGAAGCAGTATCTGCGCTTCATACATCTCCCCCAATGGCCCCATTTGCGCAAACATTACACTGCAAACTTAATTTAAATTTACATAGTATGCAATTTCATGGACATAAAAAACTGCAAACTATTTTAATGACATTTTTGCTTTCTAAAATTGTATGGAGGACACAACAGCTTGCTTATTACCTCCTTCCTCCAATGTACAGGGAACCATATATAAATAAGGTCATTATAACATGATACATGTGAGAGGTGGGGGAAAGTGGGTGTTTGTCTTTTCTTCATCAACTCAACTGGAGGTTGGGGGACCTCCAACACTTATCCTGTATCCCGTCACTTGCTGCTGTTCTAGGGACGTAGTCTGTTCTGACCTTGGAACAAGCTGTTAGCAGCAGGCGGAGGATGTAGAGAAATGTCAGGAATTTTCAGAGGGAGAAGTGATTCAAGCATTTAATGAGTTCAAACACCAAGCAACTGCAAGCTGGATTCTTGGAAGAAAGGGGAAGATTGCTGGCAGGAATCACACAATGAAAGCGGAATCATACAGATGTTTGTTATACATAGGCCCCACAAAAACGGAGAGCCGAGGCTTGCTAGTATTAGAGTATTAGTAGTAAATGCAAAGTCAGTTAGTAATAGAATTGTGTCTTATAAAGAAGCCATTATTTAGGTAGTGTTCTTAATAAATGTGAAGGTTACATTTTAAAAATACAATATAATTTTAAATCCAAACATAGACAAATTAAATTAAAAACAAAAATCTATTTTCCTTTAGAAATCAAACTGGAATCTTTTCTCTAGTAGTGCAGATGGAAATGTCAGTTAAGTAATGCAAATAGACAGGAGCGACTGAGTTTGCTATAGCAGCTATGCTAATTATTTACGTTCTAGCAGCTGGAGGGGTCGTTACTCAAATCAGCCAACCATAAGCAGTTAGATAGTGTTGCTGATAGTCATTCTCATCATCATTGCGATTTTGCATCTTTGGGTGATACACCTCTAAAGACATGTCTGTGTCCTCCTCTAATTGTCAGTTATGTAAACAAGCCTTATTGTACTCTGACTACTGTAGACCATTTTTGATGCACATACACTGTACAGAAATGTTAATTTTATGCAAAAATAGCAAACCTACATCCAACTGTAGGGGTTCTATGTACTAATAATTGTGGAACTGCAACGATTATGACAGGGCCGGCTCTAGGGGTGTTCGACCAGTGCGGTCGCACAGGGGCGCCACCCATAGAGGGGCGGCACCCCCTCCCCAGCATCCCGATTTCAGCCGGACAGTACTGTCCCGCTGTTCCACCTGTGGGCCGAAGTGGCCCGCGGGTGGTCAAATCAGGCGGTTGAGGACCCCCACCGCCGCAGCGGTGCCGGGCCCCCGGAGTGCGAATGGATGCCGCGCGCAACCATTCACTAACTGGAGAGGGCTGGGGGAAGCCCAGCCAGTGACTGAGTGCTGGGCTTTACCCCCCAGCCTGACGTTATTTGGAGGCGTGCCATGCGTGGCCTATGGTAATTAGGCCACCCCCCAAATTCTGTCTCTTCGCCGCACGCGATGTTAGGGCGCCTTCTCGAGGGCCGGCACAGGGTGCTCCGAACCCTGGAGCCAGCCCTGGATTATGAAGTATCAATATCGCAGGGCTGCAACTAGAGGGGGGGGGGGGGGGGTTGGCTAAGGGGGACATGACCTGGGTTCCAGACTTGAGGGGGTGCCGGGGAGAGGCTGCCAGGAGGCTACGTAGCTGCTCTTGTGGGTTTGGAACCGTGTCCCGGCCTTGAGAGGCACAGAGACAGTCAGTGTAATGTGGTGCCGCGCATCAGGACTGTGAGGGACACGCGATGTTGGCGTGTTTTTAATGTTGTGTCTCTACAAACCAAGCTATTAAGCAGATTTGTGACCGTTTGACTGCAGAGAATGTAGACCTGTGATAGATCTGTCATGAATTATATTGTATACATTATGAAAAGAGGGTGATTTACAGGGAGCTATGATTTACTATCTAGCCTGACAGAGATTATCTGAAACACTGTTATGCAGATGAACTACTGAGGATCAAATCACTAATGATTAAAGCTAACATCTGTTTCTAGCACACTATATATTGTGTACTTGCACTGCTCATTTACTCTTGGATAACTGAATAATAAAACAACTTCTAGATACAAATCTAGCACATGATACTCTCAGAGTATAACATCGTATCACCTTAGTCATGTTTACGTTTTTTTGATGACAATAGCATGCATACTCTGATTTGAGGAGTGTGACCATTCTAATTGGATCTGAGGTCTAGGATATACTTTGTTATATCATAACCATTTGTGATATAACGAATTTTCCAAAATATAACACAGCCAGCTCTTATAGTATTTAATTGGTGGAATATTGGGCTACTGAAATAGGAGCAATCTAACAGCTGCTAGTGTGAGATCTATTGAGGAGACGTTTAACATATTGTAGATATAATGTGTGGAGCATTGAATTCTCAGGCAAACTAGAGTATCATTTAAACACTAAAATTCAACGTTAAATTTATTGATAGTGTTTGTAGCTCAATATTTGACAAAATATCAGACAGTCTGGTGTGATTTAGAGAACATCATAAATTAAATTGGACTGTATCCAGAGTTATAATGTGGAGTGCGGATTTGTGGAATTGAATGAATCAAGATCTGTGGAGACACATTTTTAATTCACAAACACATTTTATTAAAATAACCAAAATTATAAATAAATATTCACAAATAAATAACTAATAACACGTACTGGTTTAAAATCTCTGAGTTTAAATATTTTGCTGACCTTATTTTAAGGATTTATTAAAAGTTCTGTTTTAACAATGAATATGGGTCACTTATGATATATCTCTAAGCTTTATTAATCCGTGAGTGCCTCATTATAGGAATACTTGGTCCTCCTTTTTTTTTTTTAATTGTCTATATTTTTATTCCTGGGTGCACCTCCCCCTATTATGGTTTATTTTTTCATGAATTGAATATTGGGGAAGGATAATCTATATATAAGGGTCTGTGCGGATCTTTTTTCTGGTTTTTATTTTTATTTACTTTTTTTTTTTTTTTTTTGTGGTACTGTGGACAGTCAGAATTTGGTTGTATTGGACAACTATTGCATTAAGTTAGTTCTGACTACCTGTGCAAACTTTGGAAACTCCATCCTGCCAGTTGCTAACACTACAAAATCTTTTTTGCTGCTGTGCCAGTGATGATGCTGTGTGTGGTAGTCTGTGGACTAGAGCACTACAATCCATGTCTCATCATGTTTACTGTTATCAAATACAGTAAACCTCTATTTATGCTTTTATTTATTCCTTTTCTTTAAATGTAAATCTCTGAAACACAAACTACTGTAGGAATCGATGGTAAGATTTGTATCTTGCATGAGGGAAAAAAATGGGTATTGCGCATTTGGTTGAAGTTCATACCTCCCAAACATCCTGCTTTTTTCAAGACAGTCCTGCTGTCAGATTTTTCACAGGAGTGTAAATGATTCCGCATTGTCAGTGTTGGTTTGATGCAGTTTTCCCTGAGGATCAGTGTCTACTGGGAAATGTCTTCACCAACGACCTACGCAAGGAACTATAAGCTCCGCTCCAGACAAACCGCAGGTCACTTCGCTCTGGGCATGCACCAGCTGTCACTAACTGGGATAATGGGGGGAATAATATGCCAATAAGGTTTGGCATCCATGAGAGAGTAATGATATGAACTGTATAATAGGGACAGAGTATCACCGTGACAAGCCTGAAGCACCAGGTATTGGAAGACTAAGCTGGGATCACTGGAGGACAGCTGGTATGGATAGGCGGATACAATGGCATGGATCACCAGAGAATGAACTGTAATGGTAATTGAAATATTAAAGGACGGAGCACCAGGACACTGTTGCAGTGATTAGGACACCAGCGCATCCAGAGAGGCTTGGTATCCAAGGGAGTCAGAGTCCGCTACCCAAAAAAGTAAGGAAAGATCGGACACTGAACTAAGTTTAAATAGCCCTCCTCTAAAAGAGAAGACTGTTATTGAGCTGGTCACATGACCAGTTTACCAGAGGGAAACTGAAGCTGATGCTCGGGGCTGTAGGAAAGATGACAATCTGTACTTTTCCCATTCCGGTGCGATCTAGAGGGCCACTTGAAATCACCTGGGTCTTTAGTGCCCTGCACCAGATAAGTGCAACACTAAGGGGCATAAGTACTAAATTACAGAAGTGCTGCAATTTTTTTTCATTGTACATCGCAGCGAAGATAATCATCTTTTACATGATTATCCCCACTGTTATCTGTAATTTGCTAGGACAGTGGTAGCAATAACTGCTGTCACTGGAAGTTACATTACTGGGGTATCTCCTTAGGCATAAAGCAATTTATACCATCTGAGGATAGCCTAAACCAAAGGAACCAAATATAGGGGCCAGGCTGCAGTCTACCATGACATCAATGTTGGCCTTTTGTAGGATATTTCTGTGAAATCTATTAGACTATTCTTGCATACAGTAGCTGGGATATATAAAATTGCAAAATAACACATTACATTGTACTACTGACACCTGGCTCCACAGTGTGCGAGTAGAGAAAATTGATTTTTCTTTAAAAAAATAATCAAAAACGTTTGAGATGTGGTCATGCTCCCAGTGCTGTGAAGACCACTGATGTTGGGAGGTACTGTATGCAAAACTGGTATGTGCTATTTTCCATAGTTGAATCCTTAAACCTGTCCTTTAAAAATAGACCTGTAGTTAAAATTAAAAAATAAAATTGCACACTTCAAACCTACTTTTTGATTTGGTTGCTTTCTGTGACTGCACTTTTTTACTACAGATTGGTAAATTACCTCCATCTTGCTTCCTCAATATTACACACAATGGGCCTGATACAGAGTTGCACCCAAGTCTGTTTTGTGCATGTATTTACGCTCTGCATGCTCATGAGCCAAGTGTAAGGATCTAAAGGCAATTTAGAGATATACACAACTCTGTTGCATCACATCACTTGCAGCTGAAATAGCGTAACTAGGTGAACAGGGCATTCGCAGGTAAGCCAAGTTGACCAGGCAGTCTTAACAGAATTGTAGGCACTGGGCAAAGTAATACGCTGGGGCCTCTACCTTTATACTTGCCCGGAAGGTGTGGGAGTTTTTCGAGTAGTCCCCTGCCTGCACCCCTGGAAAAGTGGACTGATTTTCCGCATAGTGAAGTGGGCAGGATGGGAAGATAATACTGTGAATCACTAGTCTGTATGGAGGAGATAAAGACACACCAATTGCTTAATTTTAGCTTTGCCTCCTCCGCACAGACTCACAATTTTACTTTTTGCTGTGACTAGGCCTACTTACGTGAGAGTTCGGCACCGCCCCCTAAAGTGGTATGCCACACCTTCCCTCTGGCCTTCTACCGGAAAAGAGACTTTAAAACTAATAAAATTATGCCCTACCATCCAATTCATGGGAATAAAAAATATAAACTGTCAATAAAATTAAACCTTCAGTTATATTGGTACTTTCAAAGAAATCATGTTTTAAACATATAAAAAAAAATTGTAAAGTGAAGATTAATCAACAAACTTTTGAACATTATAAGCTCACAAAAACACAAACCTTTAATAGCAGTATGGTAAATGGAACCGTGAGTTTATATAATGGAAGATTGAATTTTACATTGTATAAACTTTCTTCACTGGTTCATGTACAGTATCAGAGCCATATTTACAGAAGCTGATTGAGAGAATGCCAAGAGTGTGCAAAGCGGTCATCCAAGCAGAAGGGGGCTACTTTGAGGAATCTAAAATATAAAACCTATTTTGATTTGTTTAACACTTTTTTTTGTTTACAACATAATTCCATATGTGTTCTTTCATAGTTTTGATGTCTTCAGTATTAATCTATTATATTGAAAATAATCAACATAAACAAAAACTATTGAATGAGAAGGCGTGTCCAAACTTTTGACGTACGTGTGTGTGTATATATATGTGTGTTTGTGTGTATATATAATATATATATATGTATGTGTATACATACATACATACATACATACATACCCAAGGGTTCATATGGGCCTTATACAAAGGTGCAGCAGTATATAGTGCTGGGAATTTGGTGTGTTTTGATCAGGGATGTGTGGAAACGTGTTTTGACTATAAAAATGATAAGAAAAAATGAAAGAAAATATTATAAATATCATCTTTGTATTGTGATCATTTTTATAGTTTAAACTTTAGAGAATGACGGGAAAGGCTCTGCTAACCTGCCGCACCTGACCGCACATCACTGGTATGTACATACATAGTAAATGTGTAGTTGTTGACTGGAGGTTACTGGCATGTATCTGCAGCCACAAATCTTTAGGTCGACACAGCCTTAATCAAGATTTACATTGTCTGTCTAATATCATTAAGTGTTGTTGCCTTATTACCCAGCTTCACATGTCTTGTAAAGCTTGCAAATTTTTTTGCCAGAAGCATCTCTCCAGCCTTTCCAGGCAAATAGTTCATTGTCTCACGATTCCGCCAGAAACTTGGTTAGATCTTGAAAATTCACAGAAGGGTGTCAAGGACTGCAGCTCTCCTTGCACACCTACGGTTCATGTAGTAAGACCGTTTCTCATACTCTCCCCACCCCCATCGCAGTTTGATTGATATAAAGAAGCCTGATTATGTAATTAGAGGCATTATTATGCATGGCTGATCGTCACTGCCCAGCACTCAAAACATTTAATGAGTAAACTCCTTTTGACTATAAAAAAAAAACTATTAGAATAATACAAAGAAGATATTTATAATATTTTCTTACAATTTTTATAGTACAAATTGGAGTATGACAGTAAAGGCTCTCCCACACCTGACTGCACATCACTGTTCATGTACCATATAGAAGTATTATTCAGTGAGACCAAGTCTGCTGTATATATTGTAGTATGTCAATTGATGGGGCCATCGGTGGTTACCATTGATGGTTTGCACCCCCTTGATGGCTGCTGCTGCTGGGGGCACTGCGGTCCAATCAAAAATGGGGGTGGGGCGAAGCTACATCCTGTCAGGAAGAGAGAAGCGGATATTAAAATGTGAATGAGGACATAACGAGCAGATTTGGGAATAGTGATAGGGTACCAATGTAAAAGGGCTATGGAGGGATCTAGAGGTAGTGTAAGGCCTAGGACTTCCTTTATAAGAGAGAATACATCTAACCAGAAAGGGCGTAGAAAAGGGCATTCCCAAAAGATAGTACCTTCAGAGTGGCAAAGGCGCCAACAAAATTCAGAGACTGTAGGCCATATCTTATGTAGTCTAGGAGGAGTCAAATACAATCTGTTTAAGAGTTTAATATGCATTTCTCTATGATTAGTACATTTGGATAGAGAGGAGGAGAGATGGATAGACTCCTATTGTTTAAAGGTGAAAGAATATTGAAGATCTGTTTCCTAGTGGAGCTGAATGGGAGATTTGGTCATCAGATCAGTGGGAGACCATAATAAATACCAAAAGGATATGGCACCACGGGAAGAGGATCTAGGCAATCTATTTAAGATTTGGTCTGTTGGCGTTTGAAATGTAGTGGGGCCAGTATTTACTTGAGATAACCAATGTTTAAGTTGGAAATAATAGAACCAAGCTGATGGGCCTAATTTAAATTTGACACAAAGGTCAGTGAATGGTAAGGTAGAGGACGGGGGGGAAAAAAAGTCTGCTAGGGACTAAATACCCAAACGCATCCAATAGGTCATGTGAAGGTTGGGTAATGAGTTATCTAATTCTTGGAGAGAGATGGTCCTGGTGGGAAGAGCAAAGTCAAAGCAAGTCGGGAGATTAAGATCCCAAACCTTTTAGGGTATCAAGGGCAGTCTTGGGGAATGTTGAAAGTTGTGGGCGTATCTGTTTGGGTAACCATAAAAGGTCCGGTAAAGGAAAACCTTGAAAAAGGGCACATTCTAAATCCACGCAAGGCTTAGTGTGTGGGTGGAGAGAAACCAATCGCATAATTGGGAAAGTAGGGCTGCTTCGCATCAGCCGCCGCATCTGATGTAACCGCTTACGGGGTATTGCGTATGGAATAGCGCGAAACTGGTACACAGTTTTGGCAGTAACCTAATCTTAAATGGGTTCATCCAGGCAGTGGCTAAGGTTGTCAATTGTATCAATAAGGGGGCATAATTAAGATTGTGGACATTATGAATAGAGGAGGTGATAGGATAAAGAAGAATCTTTCCAAGTAAAAGGGAAACGCTTTTTCAGGGATTGAAGAAATGAAGGGGAGAAATTGATAGGCAGAGATTCAGTTTTAGTGGGATTCAATTTATAATAGGAAGCAGCACTGTAGCTGCTAAAAATATTGTGAAGGGGAATCAACGAGGTCTCCGGGTCCGTCACTAATAGTAAAACATCGTCTGCGAAAAGCCATAATTTATGGGAAGTGTTACATACTGAGAGACCAGGAAATTCAGGGGATAAACAAATCTTTTGAGCAAGGGGTTCTATGGCTAATACAAATATTAGTAGAGAGAGAGAGAGAGAGGGCATCCCTGCCTAGTGCCGTTTGTTATCGGGAAAGAAATGGAGAGTAAGCCATTACTAAAATCTGGGCTGAGGGGCCAGTGTAAAGAGCGTTGATCGGAGAATATCACCTTGGAGTCCAAACCTGAATAACACCTGGCTCATATAGTCCCAATGGAGTCTATCAAATGCTTTTTCAGCATCAAGTGATAGGAGGAGAAATTGTAATTTATTATGAGACCCATTCAACTAAATCTAAAACCCTGCGGGTATTATCAGGAGCCTGGCGTCCAAAAACGAAGCCCACCTGGTCAGGGTGTACTAACTGAGGGAGCAATGGATTCAGACACATACATTTAATTTTAAGAGTTATGTTTAAACCATTATTTTTTAAATAAGATTGCCCCCAAAAGGATAAACCCCTGTTATATGTATGTGTTACATTACCCCTAGAGAGCACCACCACCAACTCTCATTTATAGAGTATTACATCTCAAATATATAGTCGCATGATGGATGGAGATAGATATATCTATCTAACACACACACACACACGTTTTGTTGCGCTGTTGTTCCAACTTTGAACATAAATTTCCCCTGTAATAGAAGGATGTCCAAGAGAATTGTTCCCTTCTTTAAAGTGCAGCTTCCCTTATGGGCTAATCACCAAGCCTGGCAACAACAGGTATTCTAGGAAAAAAACAGGTACGCACAATGTAAAGGAAATGTGAACCTTATATGGATAAAAGCTTCATAAAAACATACATTTAAGTTTAAAATCAACAGCTCATCACAAGCCTGGTAACACCGTAGGGGTCCACAACTCCACTTGCCGCCGCTGTTAGTATCTCCATGCTCCACCCCAAACAGTGAAGCTCTCCAGTAAGCCGCCGGGGACTTTGGAACATAGCCATCAGTTTGTGAGTTCCACGCCTCACTCTGGAGTTTGTCCATAATGTTGTTACAGCATGAATCCCCATCCCAGGCATGCCCAGACGAGTTTCGTCAGATGGGACTTTGTTAGTATGTATTGCACTTAAAAACACCCACTGACAAAGTTGTTCTTTTGATTTGGTAAAATGTTTCATAGGAAGATTCTGTATTGTCCCAAAACATTTTAAATGAATGTGGTCTCTTTCTCTCCCACAGTATAACACCATTCTCAGCCAAATGGATGGTAACTACTCAACAGCCAAAGTCTGCCCTCCCAACCAGACCACAGACTGCTGGCCCTTGGAACCTGGTAGGAAAATTACAAATAAGCAGTGCTATCTTTCAGCAGGAGTTCCTGAACCTCACATTAACTGTGACATAATGTCCTGGGCCAAAATGTATTTTCCATAAGATGAGCGTTATTTTAAAGTCCCTTTGAGTGCCTTCTTTTGTAAATACTATATATATGTATAACTCCACCCACATTTCCTGCACCTATTTTCCCAGAGAAATAGCCCTGCAAATAAGGCATGGAAACAGACTTGTGTCTTTGTGTAACGGAGCTGATATGTGGGAACTGATTCTGAGCTGGCTATAGCGGCAATGTTGGACGCAGTGGAGTGATGCGTATGTGTCTGAGTCGCACTGCGCATGCATCTTGATTTTATTTGTACAGAGTCACAGAAAAAATGTCAATGCATGTTAGCAGAAATATAAGGGGGGATCCAGGGGGGTGATTTAAAAAGCACATAGATGTTTTTTATTGGAGTGTCGGTGAAAGCGCACCAGATGGTAATGCCGCATCTATAGATGCTGTGCGTGGGGGCGTCTCAGTCATTGCACATTGAGACACAGATGTACTCCAGGGAAGGGCTTTGTAGTGGCATTAAGACAAAACCACAGGCGTGACTGCAGCAAAACACACATAAGGGCCACAACTGCATCCAACTCAGAATCCGGTCCTAAGTGAGGAAGTATGAAGATTAATAGTATACTTCTGTATTTAAACTGGAGATATGTTCATATAATCCCATTTTAGCAGGGATTTTGCTGCATAACCTGCTTCAGAGGTGGTCAAACTGGTCCTCAAGGACCGCTTCATGTTTTCCTGACCACCTGTGGACCTGTAGAATGTGTCAGAAATTAATGATGTGCATCTTCTAAAATGTGACGGTTAGTAATGACTACACCTGTGCACCAGCTAGGTGGTCTAGAAAACGTGAAATGTTAGGGATCCTTGAGGACCAGGTTGGCCACCCCTGATCTACATTATGTGACTAATGTACTGTATGTACTCATTGTGTATTCCCATGAGTCTGCAAACTCTGTGTGTTGTCAATTCAGCTATAGAATTCTGCATATTTTATTGCAAATCTAGTCTTTTGGCTGCAGCTGACCTGGGTAGGGTCAGCTGGACTATGCAGTTTCATTATCGGTTGTTTAGAATACAACCTCATAATGCAAGTATTGGAATCAATATAGCAATGCAAACCAGGTATCTTTTAAATTACTATGCAATTACAATATCTCATATTTTGTCACGTATTGGTCTACCTAGCTCCCAGGTTCTCAAATTCGGTCCTCAGGACCCCAAACAGTGCATGTTTTCCAGGTCTCCTGCCAGAACCACAAGTGAGATAATTTAGCTCCACCTGTGGATCTTTTAAAGTGTGTTAGCGAGTGATGAATACACCTGTACACCTGCTAGGTGACCTGGAAAATGTGACCTGGGTGGGGTCCTGAGGACAGAGTTTGTGAACGTTTGACCTAGCTGTTCTCATGATCTTCCAGAAATGGAAGGGTTAAGATGTGACTGTATGTTGCTTTAATCTGAGGGGCAGAAAATAACCCATTTAATTAAAAGTGATTATTTATTGTCTTAGATCTGTCTGACATCATGGCGACCTCACGGAGCTACAAAAAGTTGCTATACGCATGGGAGGGCTGGCACAACTCTGCTGGAATTCCAATACGGGATTTATATCCGGAATTTGTTAAACTCAGCAATAAGGCTTACAGGATGGATGGTGAGTGAGGGTGAATGTAGTGAGCCTACTGTAGTTTACAAACTGACTGACTGAATTCTTGCATATTGGCTCTACTTTATACATAATGTCTAGAAAACATTCTAAATCTGTCATGTCACTGGGCCTAAGTAAATGAATTCCAACTACACATAGTGTACGATTCCTGGTATTCGCATACAGCACACAGAATAAGATTTGAATATGTGAATTCTATTGGTCATTTGTTTTGTTTTTTTCTTGTATACTGGAAATATTTATTTGCTCACATAATTCATCTTGTATCCCCCACACCCAAAACACCCATGTTGTAGAACTGTTTTAGCTGAGCCAGGAATACTGCAATTAAGGTGAAAACTAAATCCCATTAGATTTATTTGGCATCTGTATGATATCCCGACACTCAGGATACCGGCTGTCAATAGACTGACAGCGGCATCACGTTGCCTACAATCCCAACAGGATAACAATAAGTACTGTTCCCCTGCCTTATTTACACCGTAGCCCTTCTTGGGATGCAGCCAGGAAGCCGATGGTCGCAATGCCAAGGTATTGCGGAAAGGTACAAATGACATCCCGAGGCCTGTCATTAGACCTATGCCGGGAACCCGACACCCGGCATTCCGATCGAAGGTAAGCCGGGCGCGGACAGCCGTTGGGCAGGAGGGTTAGGTTAGGGCTTCCAGGGGGGACTTAGGGTTAGGCAGCCCCCTGGGAGGGTTAGGCTAGGGGAAGGAGGGCGGTTAGGTTAGGCACCCCCGGGGGGAGGTTAGGGTTTAGGCACTTAGGGGGGTTTAGGCATCCCTATAGGAGGGTTAGGGGGTAGAATAGGGTTAGTTATACTTACCTTATTTAGCTTTGAGATCTTCACCCCTGCCAGACTGCCGTTATCGGGTCGCGGCCGGCGGTCATTCATATTGATTCCCCCTTTTTTACTGTACCCTAACACTAACCCTCCTGATTAGTGCCTAACCCTACCCCCCCTGTCCGGAGTCTAACGCTAACTCCCCCCGGGGCGGCGAGCTTTCTGCAGCCGGCATCCTGGTCGTAGGTATTATAACTGTATCCCTTTTTATTTGTAGAGAGCCTTATACTACATAATATAACCTCACAAAAATCACGAGTACATTTTAGTCATTAGCATTCTAATACTAGCTAAAGAACATGCAGTTTCAAATATCTCAATTTATGGTTGAAGACTTGGAATTTGTGAATATTTTAATATTTAATAGTTGCATTATGAAAAATACATTGACCGTTTACAACAATATCTGTCGCAGCTCTTTTGACTCACCTTTTTTTTATGTGTTTGGTTACAGTTGGCAGTTGGCAGTGACTAGGCATATTTTTCAGTCTTTAGTCTCTACTCCTTTATTGTCAAAGTTCTTATGTTCTGTTACATATTATCTCCTCTTTATGGCTGAACACATTAATAGTAGGCTGTCCTCTCTGTGCATCCTCCATTTTAGTGTTTGCATTTATAAGATTAAATTGTTTATTCAGGTGCCTGGTAAGGACTTTGTCCTAATTCTTTATCTGTCTGTACTTTATCACATTCCTTATGACAAACAAGATTATCACTCACGGCAGTTTAACTTTGTCATGTTCCATTCACAAGCCTAGCTCCTACAGGACACCTCCATCATACGCTGATTTAGATCTATGGTGAATCTGGCATCAACAATATTGTGCTGTTCTGAAGACCAGATACATAGAAAAAAATAATTTTGTGTAGGGATCCCTTCAACAGGGACTTGCTGTTTGACAGGCCTACTCTTACTGAAGTAAGATTGGGTTAGGTGCAAGGTATTACAAGTTAACGCCCTAGGCAGATCTTCAGCTGCCCCCTCCCAAAGGGTCCTGAGTTTCAGGCTAACCAACTCAATGTAATATTATTTCTCTGATACATCTGCAGACTGCAGCCACTGTACACCAGATTCAACTATGTGCGATCGGTCTCCTGCCACCACCATCAGGCTCTCTCTGCTTTGACCCTAGCCGCTAATGTTAGCACAGCCATTATGACTCAATCACTGGGCTCTCTGTCTAGGAAGTAGGAACAGTCCCCTCATGGGTGTCACCATAACAACGGAACGCAACAAGCCTTGACTGCAAGGCTGGTGTAATGTATTACAGCACGCCACCACCAACACTACCTGTCTCTAAGCCGCACCTTCCCCCGTTCCTCCATTCAACAGCTGTGCAATGCTGCCAGCACAGCCCACCCCTTGTCTAGTGATCAGTTATCCACTGGCAGGGGGTGAGCTGCACTGGCAGCATCACAAAGCTGGTGAGCGGGGGAGGCTGCACAGCACAACACACAACAGATTTGTCAGTGTCAGCGCTGTTGTGATTGTGACCAGCCAGCCCAGAGCAGGGCAAAATAAATGTTATAGCTGGGGCTGCAGCTTATAAATCCAGCGGCCATCGAAAGGGTCATATTAACTTCTCTCCCAGCCTCAAGCAGCCTCCGTAGGCCGCCCCTCAGGTCCTGGTGCCCATATGCAGCTGCTTAATGGAAGCGCCAGCCCTGGTTGGGTGTGAATTTTCTCAAACTATGGATTTATGACTATATAATTTGTATAATTTATACTAGGGGTATTCTCCATACGGCCCTACAGCTGCTTTGCAATTTCACATCCCAGCATGCACTGCCACACGTTTAGCATGCCCTAATAGCAATGTGGATTGGCATGTTTGGATGTATAGTTCCACAGCAGCTCTCACTTATACCATTATTTAAAAAACACTATGGGCCAAATGTAATAAGGTGCGAGTCGAACTCACATTTGGGATGTGCAAGTTTGTCCTGCAAATGTATATAGGCTGCAGCTACACTCCTATAATAAGGGGTCCCCCCTCCAAGATAAATGTATATATGTTATATAGAGGTACAAGAGTGCTGAGTGGAAATATAACTTTCAATGAATGAATTCAAGCACTGGAAAGAGGGTATATATTGGATGAAAAGAATGTTGATTTAGTCAACAAGACCTTGCTGTTACAAAAATAAAATAAAAACCAAATAATAAAAGCAAATGATAACAGTATGGAGATCTTTATATAATATAAATATCTCCATACTGTTTGCTTTTATTACTTTGGTTTTTATTTTTTGTAACCGCAAGGTCTTGTTGAATAAATCAACATTCATTATATATCCTCTTTTCCAGTGCTTGAATTAATCAGTTATAAGTTATATTTCCACTTTTCGCTATTGTGCCACTGAATAACTAATGTGCAGAGACCCTGTAACTAGCTCTCTCTCTCTCTCTCTATATATATATATATATATATATATATATATATATATATATATATATATATATATATATATATATATATATATATATAAATAAATATAACCTTCAACTTGGCTATATGTAACCTGATTGTAACACCATTACATTGACATGAACAAAAATTGGACCTAATTCAATTCAGTGCAATGTTGAATAGCCACTGGAGGGAGCTCCTGCAACTATTCAATTCAGTGCGCTGTTTGCCTGGTCGGGAAGCACGTAAGTCTGAGAATGCCGGTTCTCACGACTTAACCTGGGTCTTGAGGCTCTGTAACCTGCATTCTCCAACTAAAGTGCCGGGCACGTGGCTGTTAGCGTCACGCTAAGCCGGCAAACAGTTGCGTGCCCCCCCCCCCAGGCACTTTTTTTTTATTTCTCCTCGCATCCCCAGGGGGGTGTGAGAAGAAATCCTTTAGCCGCCCAAACAGTGTGGTGTATTGAATAGCTGCGGGAGCTCCCTCCTGCGGCTATTCAACATCGCACTGAATTGCATTCGGCCCATTGGGTCAAAATGCATGAAAGCTTTTGTTTCTACATCTTATCATTTTGTAATAAGGACTTCTCAAGCCACACAGTAGGAAATCCGAATACATACGGTCTTAAAAAGCAAACAAAACAAACCACAGTTGGACTCCAATCTTGTCTCATAAAAATGTTTTTGTTATTTCAGTAAAGAGACAAATACTTTTGACTTTGTTTAATTTTATTCTCAGCTGTGATACAGAGTGGTCTAGGTATTTATTTTTTATTTTTTTAACAATTTTGAACAGAAAAATTCTACAATGGCATTCAACTGGAAATAAGAATCGTCCTGACCTAAAATGCACACCAATCCACACATTTTTGTATATGCTTAATATCACACAAGGCTTCCCCTTTTTTTTTTTTTTTTTTTTTTTCCTTTTTTAATTTGACGTTCTCCATTTCAAGCTTCATCCAAAGCCTTTATTTTTATTATTATTATTGTTTTTTTTTTTTTTTTTTTTTTTAAGCTGCATAATATAGAGAAACCAGCAGATGTATCTGAAGGACTGGTGCAGTCCTTTTAAACCTCGTCATTTACATGGTGAGATGGTGGTGGGATTGGAGTTTTCAAACTGATGGACAGTGGTGGTGGATTATCAAATGCCATCAAAACCAATTAATAGTAAATACTGTTGTTTTTCACCCCCTTCCCATCCCATTTTGACAGTAATGCCCAACTTGGTAAATTTTGTCCCTTGTCTGGTTAATTTAGAGTTCAAATGTTAAAAGTTTTTAAAGAGTAGAAGTGTGTGTTTTTTGTTTTCTTTTTGGGAGTTCTGGGGTAGCTTGTATATGTAGATTCTTTGTGTGTTACAGCAGACATAAAATAATTATCTATATTTCTTGGCTGGCATTTGGCCTCTAGGGGGGTTTTGTATTATGTACTGTATGTTCATAACCTCTCTACTCAGCAAAATAGAAAACTACTCTAGAAGTGCAGAGTAATTGTAGCTTTCCTGCAGGGCACTAACTAGGGTAGTGCGACCTGTGCCATTGCACAGGGCACTATGGAGCAGGGGGGCACTGTTTGGGCCTGTCAATTTCCCTGTTTATTATCATTCTCACTTGTAGCTTCCTCTTCTTTTATCCCCAGCATCTCCTGGCCTCCTCTCTCTTCCCTGGCCCTTCCCCATGAGGCCATGGCCCTTTTTTAGGTGCACTATCTTATGTCTTTATTTTAAAAATGGGAGTGGGGGCACCAATGCTCTCTGGCACAGGGCACCAAAAAGTCTAGTTACAGCTCTGCTTTCCTGTTACAGGATACAAAGACACAGGAGATTATTGGCGCTCTTGGTATGCCTCGCCCACTTTTGAGGAGGACCTAGAACAACTGTACCTGGAGCTGGAGCCGCTGTACCTCAATCTCCATGCCTTTGTGCGCAGGAAACTGTATGAGCGTTATGGTGCAAAATATGTTAACCTGAAAGGTCCTATACCTGCACATCTTCTGGGTTAGTATACGTGTATATATAACTGGTCATAGAGGTGATTCCTCTGGTTAGCTGAATCTAAACTTTAAAAAAAAAAAAGACTATCTGCTATTATCCTAGAATACACTTGTTTTTCTTAACAAATTTACATAAAATACATATATTTCTATGTCTATGTGTAGCCAGGTCAGCTACAAATAAGATGCTATTCCTGACTGCTATAGTGTTTGATGAAACTTCTGGGATGGGGCTCAGAACTTGCCCTGTATGTTCATGAGGTTCATATGATTCAAAATTGTACCATTCACTACATTGGTGATGTTGAGGTTATGAACTTTCCACAATTTCATATTCTCCCTCGCCTTCATAACGTGTTGATGGTTATGTATGGTGTATTTCATTTTGGTGAAATTTGTATGAACATTTTTTTAATTAAGCATTTTATTCAGGTGTTCTTTGAGATGTTTCTGTATTCAAAATACAGGAAGATAACTAATGTTTTTTTAAGTATTAGTAATTGTGAGATTTAGCCCCAGAAACACAATATCAATGTTGATCGATTTTAGACTGATTTGAAACCGATTAATATCAACCTTTAGTAAATATACCCCCTAGTCTCCATAGATTATGTTAAAAAGTTTTTGCAAGAATGGATATATTTATAAAGTAGTGGTCAAAATGATCAAACCTAGAACAATAGCTATAAGTAGTTTTCTAGTAGAGTTGAGAAAAAGGCAATATTTATAAAAATAAAATACAAGTTGGTAAATTATTTTTGAAATCTATTTTATAGGTAGATTTAATTTTAGCAACTGTTAGTTATGCAGCATACACTGAAGTCTGAGTGCAAAACATACATGTTGACCCCAACTTTTTTCTACAGGTAATATGTGGTCACAACAGTGGAACAATATCTATGATATGATGATTCCCTACCCTGGAAAGACCAATGTAGACGTTACGGACGCCATGATAAATCAGGTCAGCTTGTTGGACAGAGATTTTACTAATCTGAGTAAAGACATCTGAATTTGCTGCTTTTTGGTATTTGTTTAATTGTAACTTTCCCCCTTTTTGTTGGTCCCTCAATAGAAGTGGAATGCAACATATATGTTCAAGGTTTCAGAGGAATTTTTCACGTCACTGGGTCTGCTGGAGATGCCTGCCGCTTTCTGGGAGAAGTCCATGCTTGAAAAGCCAACAGATGGACGAGATGTAGTGTGTCATGCCTCTGCATGGGACTTTTACAACAGGAAAGATTTCAGGTGGGTCACTGTATATAGCTGTACTTGTATTTTACAATTTTCAATGAGACACCACATTTTTTTAATAAGCTGCATCCATAACCTGTATCCTAGAAAAATAACCATTTTCAGTAAATACTGACACTGTAAGACTAAAGCAAAAATGGGTGCAGTCCTACTCCTAGGAAGCTGCTGCACATTACGCGTGCATCAAGGCAGGGGCAGAACTATGGGAGACAATAGAGGTGCCTGCAGCTGGGCTCCAGCACTGAAGGGGCATGTCCTCCATTGCCCACAATATATTCACCCCACTTATGGGTCTAGCCATGTACCCGGAGTGTACCGTCACGGCCGCCCAATACATGGCACCTCTTCCCGGCACCTGAGGAGCCACCATACACTAGTGAAGAGCTCCGTGTCAGACCATCTGCTCCCTGCTCATTAGTGTCGCCGCTCCTCATCAGCTTTTTTATCAGTGTGACACGTCGTGTTCCCTCCTCACCCACAACTCTCGGTCTCACTCCTCCCTGGCGGTTGTATCTGCATATGAAATGCTACATTACAGTGTCAGAGGCTGTGATGGGGGCGTCTGGGATGAACTTATGCCACTGCATCAAGGCATATTATGAAGGCCTAATTAAAGGCAAAACCACCGCAATGGTATACAAATATCTTCCTTTTTTTCTTTTTTTAAGTCAGGGGTTGTATAAAACTATGCAATTTTTTTGTTCAGTTTCAATTATTAACATTAAACCTCTATGACCCACAGGATAAAGCAGTGTACTACAGTTACTATGGAGCAGTTATTCACAGTTCACCATGAGATGGGACATGTAGAATATTATCTACAGTATAAAGACCAGCCAGTCACATTCCGCCGTGGAGCAAATCCAGGATTCCATGAAGCCATAGGAGATGTACTGGCTCTATCAGTGTCTACCCCACGCCACCTACAAACCATTGGGCTGCTGGAAAATGTCACAGAGGATGCAGGTGATTCACTTTGTAACTCATAGTAGAATAAAGTGCACCTAAGAATCAAAAGTTCACCATATGCACTAGTGCTACAATGCAGTGCCTTGGCGACATTAGTGCCAGAAGACAGCAATAGATAAATACTTGTACAGTCAATAAGGGCATGTGTTTGAAATAACGCTTGGCATGGTCTCTTGCCATGTAGTTGGGGTTAATATAGATTTTAGTTATATATATATATCTATCTATCCCATGTGAATCCGGCACTCCTAATAAAAGTTTATACTTGCCCAGGTGCCCTCTACGCACACGATCTGAATCCAAATCTGTGTCCAGATAGTATCCAAAATGTAGTGGCACTCACGGGCCTTGTTTAAAGCAAGAAATTATAAACTGCTAATAGCAGGCTTGAATTCCAACGTTTCAGATATTAAATAAAATATCTGAAACGTTGGAATTCAAGCCTGCTATTAGCAGTTTATAATTTCTTGCTTTAAACAAGTCCCGTGAGTGCCGCTACATTTTGGATACTATATATATATTTTTTTTTTTTTTATTTGTGCAAATGCTGGCTCATTTATTGCCAATTAGATTGTATAAACCATGGTATTTATAATTTAATGTTTCTTACTTACAATTCTGTTTTTGCATAATAGAGTGGTGCATTTAACATACTATCTACCCACATCGGTGTGTCAGTAGCCTTTTGATTATAACTCTGTGTTGATATATAAAGTGGGATTGGTTAACATGATGCCAGGCTCTGCCACGAAGGACCCACTGGTTATACCAAAGGTTGGGACTCTCCTAACAATATGTAACACGGCATGGCTAAATAAAACAACATCTGCATTTACATTATATGCAATTAAGAGAAAAAAAATTAATTGATTTGTATGATTAATCCTACCTGAATTTTACATTGATTTGAAGCTTTGGCTTCTGTCTGTGTTCCCAGTGTTCATGTAATGTGATGTTTAGCTATTTCTACCAGTTAGCTTTATTATCAACTGCTGCTCAGAGGATGTAGTTTGATCCTTTGCAAATTTTACTGTCTGTACAGATGTGATAAATGTGGTATCATGGTTGCGTAGTGTATCACGTTACTGCCTCCCAGCACTGAGGTCTTGGGTTCAATTCTCAGCAATTCTCTGTGTGGATTTTGTATGTTTTCCCCGTGTTTGTTTGGGTTTCATCTGGGTGCTCTGGTTTCTTCCAACAATCCCAAATTTATACTGGTAAGTTAATTGGATTCTGATTTAAAAACATAACCCTAGTAAATAAGTATGTATATGTGGTAGGGAATATACATTGTAAGCTCCACTAGGGCAGGGACTGATGTTAATTACAAAATATTCACTGTAAAGTTCTGAGGAATATATAAATTAGTGTTAATAATGTGGCCATTTTAATGGCTGCACATTAGAATGACGTTCCAACACCGTCGGGACACTGCACCAGCAAGTGCATCCACACTTGCACGATGCAGGGGGTGACTGCTCAATGTAGGATGCCATGCTGCATTCTGCAATTTGGCATTGTACACAATATCTTCTAATTGACCGTGCAGCACAGCCAACCAGAAGATATTGCATGCGACCACAGAAGCGTGCAAATCGAGCATACACAGTTAACGATTTGCCCGGAAATGGCAAATCGGGCCGATATCGTTTAAGTGTGTACCCAGCAGTCCGTTTGATGCATGAGTCCATGCTGCTACTACCAAATGAGAAATGGTGGGTGGAGCAAAATTTCCTGAGATGTGGAGGAAAAGTTTAATACCTGCGTCATTTGGAAAAATAAACTGGTTTCCTAGAGGAAATATTGGATCATGCCGGAGAGGCGTAAGGGTTTATAATGTACATGGGGTAATAAGAACCCAGCCTTCTTAAATCCATGTGATCTTGCTGTACTGGGTCTGGAAAGGTTGGAATACATGTATTTGAATATACATGGGAAGGTTTTGGAAAAGTTAGAATAACCTAGCAATCGTATTCATTTTGATTGCATCAAATCCACTGATACATGGGATATACATGGTGTTCAATGATTTAAGTCTTGTTGTTTGCCTATTAGTTAAAATTTGGATTTAAATAATTGCTTTTAGTCCTTGCTTATGGAAGCACTGAAGTATTGACTGC
This sequence comes from Taudactylus pleione, assembly GCA_031769625.1. Classification (NCBI taxonomy): domain Eukaryota; kingdom Metazoa; phylum Chordata; class Amphibia; order Anura; family Myobatrachidae; genus Taudactylus; species Taudactylus pleione. Next base: position 4,611,158 of record JAUIMM010000101.1, on the reverse strand, counting down.
TTTTGGATTATAGGGGAAATCCAAATAGATTGTGTGGACTGGGAGCTCTAGGGCTTCTGATTTTGCGTTATTCCCTGTATAACTTGATACAGTCCAACTCCTGAAGACCGTTTAGCAGGGCGATTTGTGGGTTGGTTAGCTTTAAAAGGAAACATTGTCTGCAATAAGTGAAATTTTGTTTTTATGTGGGCATAGTTGAACACCTTTTTGCTAATTTAGTCATACTGTGTACAGACTGCTAGAAACTCAAAACATAAGGGTAATACAAAGCTGAATGCAATTCAACCGTGATAGCTCCTGCATTGGGTACACAAAACTAAATTTGTTTATTGTATACAAAGTTTTATTAATTCTTGCGTCTGAACTGCACCTATCCGTAAGCTTAGTTTCATAGCCGTCATCATTGTAAGTTCACACTTGCACCAATCCCTATCCTTAGTGCAATGATGCATCTGAAAATAGGCATAGTCATATGTACACAAAACGCTGCATATCCAGCAATTCTTTCAACTCACCCTCACTGAGCTTGTTGCCAGACTGGAGCATGAAGGGTGCTCCAGAGGAGTGCAATGCTGAATCCACCCTTTGCCAAATCCACCCTTCCGTGATTTTGGTTTTTTGGTTTTGTGTTTTGGATCTGTATTTTTTTTTTTTTTCTAAAATCACAGAATGTGGTTTTCTGCTCCTATGCTATTATTAACCTCAATAACATTAATTTCCACTAATTTTCCAGTCTATTATGAACACCTCACATCTCACAATATTGTTTTTAGGCCAAAAGGTTGCACCGAGGTAGCTGGATGACTGCTAAGCGATAAGAGTGGGCGGCACAAACACATGGCCCATCTAGGAGTGACACTGCAGTGGCAGACAGGATGGCAGTTTGAAAAACTAGGCCCCAAACAGTACATAATGCAAAGAAAAAAAAAGATGCAAGATGAAATTGTCCTTGGGCCCTCCGACCCACCCTTATGTTGTATAGACAGGGCATTCACTTTAACAAACCAATCATTTAAACGCCAGCGTCTGCCACACGACTGTGGCTGAAATGATTGGTTCGTTTGGGCCCCCACAAAACAAGCTGGCAATTAATCTGTCCCTGCACAAACTGGCTCTACGGAGGCAAGATGTCGTCGTCGTCCTCCTCCTCCTCATCCACCGATTCCTCACCCTCTTCAGTGTTGTGTACATCCTCATCCTCACAGAGTATTAATTCGTCCCCGCTGGAATCCACCACCACAGGTCCCTCTGTACGTTCTGGAGGCTGGTCTCCCTGGAAGAGCTGATAATTCATTTTGATGAACATCATCTTCTCCACATTCTGTGGAAGCAACCTCCTACGCCTTTCGCTGACAAGGTTCCCGGCTGCACTAAACACTGTTTCGGAGTATACACTGGAGGGGGGGAAACTTAGGTAAAATAGAGCCAGTTTGTACAGGGGCCTCCATATTGCCTCTTTTTCCTGCCAGTTCAGGTACGGACTGTCTGACATGCCTACTTGGATGCTGTCACCGATGTAATCCTCCACCATTCTGTCAATGGTGACAGTATCATATGCAGTGACAGTAGACATGTCAGAAATTGTTGCCAGGTCCTTCAGTCTAGACCAGATGTCCAAACTTAGTCCTGCCTGCCCTGCATCACCGCCAGCGGGTTGCTTTGGATACCTAAGTTGTTCCTGGCAGCCCCAGTTGCAGGAGAAATTGAAAAAGGAGCTGTTGATTTATCACGTTCCGCTTCAGCTGACAGTGTTTTCACCAGCAGGTCTTTGCACCTCTGCAGGCTTGTGTTGGCTGGAAAGAGACACCACGTAGGCTGTAAACCTAAGATCGAGCACGGTGGCCAAAATGTAGTGGTCTGATTTCAACAGATTGATGACCCTCGAATCCTGGCAAAGCGAAGGGCTTCATCCACAAGTCCCACATGCCGAGGGGAATCGCTCCATCTTAGCTCCTCCTTCACTTTCTCCAGCTGCTTCTGCAGAAGCCTGATGACGGGAATGACCTGACTCAAGCTTGCAGTGTCTGAACTGACTTCACGTGTGGCAAGTTTGAAGGGCTGGAGAACTTTGCACAAGACGGAAATCATTCTCCACTGCGCTTGAGTCAGGTGCATACCCCCTCCTTTGCCTATGTCATAGGTGAATGTATAGGCTTGAATGGCCTTTTGCTGCTCCTCCATCCTCTGAAGCATATAGAGGGTTGAGTTCCACTGTGTCACAATATCTTGCTTCAGGTGATGGCGGGCCAGATTCAAGAGTGTTTGCTGGCGCTCCAGTCTTCGGCACGCAGTCGCTGAATGGCGAAAGTGGGCAGAAATGTTTCGGGCCACCCAAAGCGTCTCCTGCATGCCCCTGTCATTTTCAGAAAATTTTGCACCACCAAATTTATTGTGTGAGCAAAACATGGGACGTGCTGGAATTTGCCCAGATGTAATTCCCGCACAATATTGGTGGCGTTGTCTGATATCACAAATCCCCAGGAGAGTCTAAGTGGGGTAAGCCACTGAGCGATGATTTCCCTCAGTTTCTCAAAGAGGTTGTCGGTGGTGTGCCTCTTACTGAAACCGGTGATGCACAGCGTAGCCTGCCTTGGAACGAGCTGGCGTTTCTGAGCTGCTGCTACTGGTGATGCTGCTGTTGTTGCTGCGTAAGGCGATACATCTAACCAGTGGGCTGTCAGTCATATAGTCCTTAGTCTGCCCTGTCCACTCCTCAGCGCCAGCTACACCAGTATCCTCATCCTGTTGTACTTCAACAGTGACATCTTCAATTTGAATATCCGCAAGTAGACTGTGGGTGCTCCTTCCAGCACTTGCAGAGGGCGTGCAAATGGTGGAAAGAGCCACCTCTTCCCGTCCAGTGTTGGGGAAGGTCAGGCATCGCAACCACCGCCACACTTGGACTCTCTCCTTGGGGATTGGTGATATCATCTTAGAACGCACAGTTCTTTGCTGTGCTTTTGCCGACTTAACTCGTTTGATTTTTGTAGCGGGAGGAGGGCTTCTATCGTCATGTGAAGCTGCACCACTAGTCATGAACATAGGGAAAGACCTTAGCCGTTCCTTGCCACTTCGTGTCGTAAATGGCATATTGGCAAGTTTACGTTTCTCCTCAGATGATTTAAATGTTTTGGGCATCGGGCTTTGCAGATGACGATGGTATTTTATCGTCTGTCATGACTAGTGGCAGCAGCTTCAGCACTAGGAGGAAGTGGTTCTTGATCTTTCCCTATTTTATTTTTATCGAACAAAGTTTTGTCCTCCATTTATGTTATATTAATATTTACGTGCGGCTAAGGCACACACAAACACAGAAAAGAAGAATTTAGAATTTTTTTTTGGAGTGCACTTTGGGGGTTACACCACCCTTTAACAGACTTATGACACAGGCACACGCTTGGCACTGCTCCTTTGTTGATGCACGTGTGGCTACAGCCCACACAATTCACAAACACAGAAAAACTTTTTTTTTTTTGTACTTTGGGGGAGCACCCCTTTAGGACTACAACCTTTATGGGACACTGCACAACACAGCCCAGCCAGCCCCTATAGACTTTTGGAGGGGACACAGCCCCTATGGACAACTGACTGCACAACACAGCTGTCACAACCAGTGTTTCTCGGCATGGTGGTCGACTGGTATTACCTGGAGGTCACTATGGCGGGGGGCATCTGGCGCTGGTGTTTGGCGAGGGGCATTGGCTGTGCGTTGTTCTGTGTGGGCATGTTGTCACTTTGGGCTGTGAGGCCTGGTGGTGCTTCAGTTCCGCTCCGGCATGGGCACCGCCATCTTGCCTCCGGTCACGTGACCTAATCGCCCAATCCTGGTTTGTCACATGCTCTCTCTGGCCAGTCATGGCACAGCACTTGGTATTTAGGGAGGTTCAGAGCCTCACTTCATTTCCAGTGCAACATGTTTCTCAGCATAGCTGAGAGAGAGTTCCCTGTGCTCACCACCTGTTTCCTGTGATACGCTACTTGCCTGCTCGTCTGCTCCAACCCCGCTGGACTACCCTGCATCCTCCATTACCTTCCCCTTGCCTGAGTACATGAGTCTGCTGTTCACCCTGCACCTTGCCTCCACTGACACTCTGCTGGATAATCCTTCCTCAGCCTGCATTCTTCATTTCAACCACTACACCTGATTTCTCCAGCCTGTCATCAACTTTACATTTCCCTATTAACCCGTCACTACCTGGATAGTTCCCATTGTCTGCCACTACCTGAACATTCTCTATTAACCTGCACTTCCTGGACATTGTTCATTGCCTGTCACGAACTGGACTTTTTCCCATTACTTTACCACAGCTCCCAAGTGCACCTAGTGCTATAACTGGACTTTAGTTTTTGTCATATTCATGTCTGTCAAACCACTCATTAAAAGTTCCACCTTTTCATTTAAACCTGCTTCAGTGTCTGCTCCTATCACCACCCCGGGCCCACAACAAAACCAGAACCTCACAACAGCCTAGCCAGCCCCTATGGACAACAGCAGTACAACACAGCCCAGCCAGCCCCTATGGAGTATGGAGGAGTGGACACAGCCCCTATGGACAACAGCAGCACAACACAACCCAGCCAGCCATAACTCCCACCCTCCCTCTTCACTGTCCACAGCCGGAGTGAGAAATGGCGCCGACGCAGGGACATTTTATAGAATCCAAAACCCGCAAGATCCGGAATCAGGATGATTACATTTTGCCTCGATTTTCAAATCTGAGTCAGGCGGGAAAACTCGAGCCTGCCTCGGACCCAACTCTGATCGGGGGGGTTTGGATTTCAGAAATCCGAACCCGCTCATCCCTATTATAAACTAAACCTAAAGCAAGTTGCAAGATATAAAACTAGTAAAATTAACACCACATATGCTGGGTTACCCCAGACCCATCCTCTCACCACTATATTTACCCTGTGCCAGAGCTTCTCCTCTTCTGGTCTGTCCTGTCTCTGTCACTCAGGCTTGTGCCTCTGCACCCCTATGGTTAATGATGGAGACGGAACAAGTCACCATCAATTGATTATATAGGTCAGTGGTTACCAAACTATTTTGCAGTAAGGCGCCCTAGTGTATAAGCATTGTTTTCACGGCACCCATAAGGCAAAAGTTTTTGAGAAATTTTAGAATAAAAAGTAAATTGTGCTTACCTGTCCTTCCTTAGGTTTAGTTATGTGGTGGTGGACAGATTTGCGCTTCTGTTTGTCCACATATTTACATTACATTGACCATAAATTATTTGATTTGGTGCTGGACCACCAACCTGAGGGCCCCTGCAAGTGTCTTGAGGCACAGTTTGGGAACCACTGATATAGGTACTTCAAGTCTAAAGAGGTACAAGTTCGGAGAATTAATTGCTTATACAGAAGTATGAGAGCAAAAGTGTGAACATAATAACATCACTCTAGTTCTGAGTTAATGTCATCCTTTGGAAATGGATGCTGAACCACATTAGAAAGAAAGTTTGTCTCTGTGAATCATAGTTTCAATAGTTGGGTCCGATGGTCCTAGAAATTGTAGTAATGTAAAGTGTTAACTCGTTAGAAGCTGAGGGGGGAATTCAATTTCAGATGTTAACCCGTTTTTACATGGAAAGAGGTTATCAGCCAATTCATTTGCAGGTGATGTTAAAACGTGATAATTCTCCATAGGTGCAAAGTTGAGGAAAAACCCTATTTTAAGGTACAAATGTCGGGGCTTAGTTCAGTGCCACAGGGACAATGTCCCTAATAATTAACCACTTGGATTGTTTTAATTATCTTAATTTGGCCAATAATGCCATGTAATTTTTGGGGTGAATATATGCAGGAAAATGGGTTTATTGATGTGGGACCAGTATATGGGGGTGCTGTATGAATGGGACAGGTGTTTTTAAGATGGTGGGTGTTAGAGGTGTTTTTTGAAGATTTTTCTTATTTAACTGTCTTTTAAAATTTAAGTAGTAATTATTTTGCAGAAAAACAATTGCTTTTGATCATTTATTCACGTTTAAAAAAAATAAAAATAAAAATGCTTATAACGGTAATTTGACACAATTTAAGAACCCCAAATACCTTTATTATGGCCACTAATAGACTTCTATACTTTTATCCAATATTAGTTTGTCTTTTTTCATTTTTCTGGGGTACAAGGAGATTCCCCATTTTTACCGATACTTAACACGTGTAAAACCAACATTTATCGGGTGAAACACTTGGCACCCATTTTCTAATTGGATTGCACAATAAGTTAACATTTGCATAACAGACGTTAAGTGTAATTAATAGGTGATATTAATGACCACACCTGTGAAAACATCACTTCCCCCCTCATAGTTTGATATTCAGTGGAGTGAGATCTTGCATTTATCCAGTAGATGGAGCAAGTATTCCACACTATAAAGTACAGTGAGTATGATTATTTGCAAGGGTTTTGTAACAATTCTTTATATTCCGATGTGAGAAATTTTGATTTGGATAAAATTATGCTATATATTGTAAATCTCTTTTTGGGGTTTTCTATGTGCCACTACTCGGATAAGTTGTACTCTGTATTCACTCCTAGTTACAGAAGAAGTTTAGAGAGTGCTTGGTGTACCAGCCAATGGTTGACGCAAGCGTTGAAGCCTTCTGGCATCACTCTCCTAGATTGCCACTTTTATTTAGAGGGCCTGATGATTAGTGTGCACCTGGTGGATGCCTCTGGAAACTCCACATTTCAAGGGGATGCTGAATACTGGTGCGGCTTGTACTCTATTCAGCAAGAAGTACTCCACATACACCTAAATATAGACTATTCAAAATAAATATGTTTGTCAGTATGTAACCAGTTAAAATAAAAAAAGGAAACTATATCTTATATAAAGCATCTGGTCCACTTTACAAAACTACAATACCATGAATTTGAGTAATAATGTAAAGTAATAAATTTTTTGATTTCACCCATTCTAGAAAGTGATATTAATTACCTCTTTAAGATGGCTTTAGAGAAGATTGCTTTCCTGCCTTTTGGCTACCTGATGGATCAGTGGCGGTGGAACGTATTTAATGGGCGTACCCCTCCCAGCAGATACAATTACGACTGGTGGTATCTCAGGTAAGCCTTGCTATGTGACATAAGAGTTCATGAACTATACAGAGAATATTGTGTTTGGAAACTGATTTGGAAATAATTTTGACTCGTGTGAAACTATTGCATATTTCAGAACAAAGTATCAAGGAATCTGTCCTCCCGTGCCACGTGATGACACACAATTTGACCCTGGAGCAAAATATCATATTCCAGGCAACACTCCCTATATCAGGTAACCTCATATTCGCCACACTACTACATAGGCTGTCCTTCTATAGCACGACACCCTTTTCATTGTATTGCATAGTGTCCACATTCAGCCACCAAGTCTGGTAGTGAGCAGAAAAGGAAACACACAAAGGTCATATATAAAAATTCTAGACCGTAATCTGTGCAAAAATGTGGTAATAAAAAAAACACTTCATAAAGCATTTCTTTTACCGTCACATGATATATAAATATAGTTTTCAATATGGTATAGAATGTTGTGCTGTCAAGTATTCCCCCTTGTGATATTGCTGGCTGATGCAAGTTACTAGTGTACAGGAATTTTATATTCTCTGCAGCATCCTCTTCATTTTTTATTTTTTATTTTCCCTACTTTTAAATATCTGTTTATTGCAAAAGTATAGAACCGGAAGATGCAAAGTCCAGTATAAATGTATGTAACGCACAAACCCCAAATACATTGATACAGAACTAGGCAGAATGGTAGCAGGAAAGATTAGGGATCGAGGGCACATAAAAAAAACTATTGTAGTAAAGAAGGAATGGGGAGAAAATGATTTGACACATTTCCAGCCATCATGTAAGACCTATACATATGTGCCTCGCATCCCATCCACCACCATGCCTCTTCCCCCCAACCTTTAGCTGGAGGAGACTGAAATATACCCCTTGTCTTGTGCTCCTTTCATGACTGTTTTTTCCATTCTCATTTTACTTCAAACCTATCCCATAAAATAATACTATTTATTCAAAGGTGAATATGCTTGGAGCTCATGGCTGACCTGATCCCACTTACTCCCACCAAGTGGTCTATAAATAATATATATGACCATCATTTTGTTAGAAGTTCCTCAAATCTCCTGAGATGCTGATTTTTCTTTTTTATTTCAGATACTATGTTAGTTTTGTGCTGCAATTCCAGTTCCACAAGGCACTCTGCACAGCTGCCAAACATACTGGCTCTCTGCACACATGTGATATTTATCGGTCAAAGGAGGCAGGAAAAATGCTTGAGTGAGTATTAATTTTTAGCAGGATAATGGAATTCTTGCCTTCTTCTCTAAAGACTCCCTCCTTCTAATCCCTTTCTCTCAGATTAGAGATTTTCTAACCTTCCGTCCTAATGACCTTTTGGTTTAATTTTATAACAGTTGGCCTGTGGGAATATTGAAAGTGAGTGTTCTTACACCGTAAACAAAAAGTAAATCTAACATGCAACAATGAAAAAGGTCCGATAGAGGTTAGGAGTATGCAGCTAGAACTTTTGGAACTCAACCAATAAGTTCCTGAAAGATAGGAGGCTCTAATAGGGGGTGTTGCAGTACTTCTCCAACCGTTAGTCTCAGGATGTGTGGATTATTTTACCAAAAAATATGAAAACTATTGTGCACACTGTGAGACCAACAACATACACGCAATATGATATATGCTCACCGATTCTTAGATGTGATTGAGCCTTGGGTAATGTTTGACCATTACCCTCCGATGATTGCATATTGCACTGGTGGTTCTCCAGACACTCAGAAAGGGTTGCAGATAAAACAACATAGTGTCTGTCACGTATGGTGAATTGGACAAAATAAATTCTTCAAAGTCGTACTCGTCCTTTAAATAGGTTATCCGCCTTGGAATAAGGTCCTGTTTTCTAATTACAGAGAGTTACAATGACATAAATAACCTAGAGTGCTAGGGTGTTCTTTGAAAGAATTATGTATAATTAGATATGGTCCTCTCGTACGAAGATGCAATCAATATATCATATTTTTTATTTATTTAAAGGTGAAGCGACTTCAACATTAGAGCATAAAATAATTGCAATTACAATATATTGTCCTATTATAGAAGGTCTATGACGTAGTGGCGTCTGCACTCCGAGCAGAATAATTTGTAATCATCTCTCCCACTGGGGGCGATTCAGTTGTTTAGCCGGCAGCTAATTTTTTTAAGGGTGGCCAGCGGAGCAAATTCAATTGTTGCTCATCTGAGTGTGATAGCTGCTGGCGCCGGCATTTCTGCTTGCATCCTCAGGAGGGTGTGAGCAAAAATGTGTGAGAAACCTGTGGTAAGGGCACCCTAGCCACGACTTTGAATGAGTTTAGCCATTTTACATGGCTAAACCCATCCAAACTGGGCGTGAAGAGGGCGATAATGAGCGCCCAGAACAATGGAATTGCAAAACTGGGCGCTCATTAATTTATTGCCACCTATGCAACAATTGAATCTCCCTCACTGTGTAGATCCCAGCAGGGGGACTGATCTGACCTCTTTGAGACACTCTACTTTGCATGTTAAAAAGGGAGGAGTTAGGTGGTTAATAACCAAGTATCAGTTTGGAAGCAGGCCATTGGGCTGTGATTTCTGGCCAGTGGTACATATTAACATTCATTCATTCATATATAATACCCGCATATTCCGTTGCACTTTACAATTGGGAACACAGAAATAAAACAAGACTCAGTGGACCCTGCTCTCAGCCGTGTACCTAGGGGGGAGGCACAGCCAGTAATGTAGTGGGTGCTCCAATCCAGCGTTGCCACACAATCGGCCGTCCTCCATGAAGTAGCTAGTAGGCTGTGCTGGGAGCATTGCTAAGCAGAGGCATGACTATGTGGGGGACATGGGTATGTCATGCTGATCCTCAATATCCTGCACATTTCCTGATGTTTTATTTGGGAGAGTATTCTGTAATAAGTTTTTTTTAAAACTGGTACAGTATGTCAGGTGCATTTGGGTGTTTGCAACTTTATTTTCATGTTTTGAAAAAAACAATGTGTGTGTGTGATTATATATATATATATATATATATATAAAAAATTTTTTTTTTTTTTTATTTTAACTCAAATTCATTCCTTTTCACTCTCTACATTCTTTTCAGGCCTGTGAAATAGATTTTTTTTTTTTTTTTAAGACTGGAAACCTTTATTTGCTATATAATACAAGTGATGTTCAATATGTATTAACTTCTGTATAAAAGCCTTATAAAGCACTCCTTGCTGTAGTTTATTATGGATATTAGTGGATGCCCTATGCTTTTATATGTTCCCAGAATTGTTGAGTATGTCTTTGTTCTAATTTCCCTATGATTTATGGTAGGGAGTGCCTTGCCCCATTTACAGATTATACACAGAGCAGAGGGTCAAACAAGTGTCAAAATTTACACTGGGGTGGAGTTTAACAGTCATACTTCAATGACTAAACATGTGCATACATTTTATATAATGTATACTGTGTGTATATAATATATAGATATAATATACACACAGTATATATTATATAAAATGTATGCACATGTTTAGTCATTGAAGTATGACTGTTAAACTCCACCTCAGTGTAAATTTTGACACTTGTTTGTCCCTCTGCCTTGTGTTCTTAATGCACTACTATGGGCAACCAGTGGGGGCGAGCTGGATGATAAGTGGGTACGGGCTCCCCTGTCTTAAGTGCCCCGGGAGCCCCAAACTTAATTTAGCCTTCCCTTATGTGTCCACCCCTATAAATTGTAAAATATTTCAGCAGGCCCTTAACCCCTTTGTATTTTTTTATTTTTTCCCACACACTTATTTTACTTGCATGTTGTAATTGTATGAAGTCGTGGAAATGACTATACCAATTTTTACTTCTGCTACATGTTTGTTCTATTCCCTCTGTACAGCGCTACAGAATCCTTGTGGTGCCTAATAAATAAAATGTTGATAATACTAATATGTTCGCTTAGCATCCCATTTATAATGAACTCTCCTGATACTTCCAGGGATGTACTTCGTACAGGTTCTTCATTACCTTGGCAGGAGGTCCTGAAAACTATGACTGGTACAGACAAAATGGATGTCGGGCCCCTGTTGGAATATTTCCAGCCAGTGACTAACTGGTTGATAGAACAAAACAATAAAAATGGAGAAACTCTTGGCTGGCCAGATTTTGCATGGAGACCTCCCATTCCTGATGGATACCCAGGGGACATTGGTAAGATCCTGTAGCCATGACTTTATCTACCTTTATTTATATGGCGCCCCAAGTGTCCTGCAACTTGTAGTAAATTACAGTGCAGGACATGGACATGGTTTATATACATTGTTGCAATAGCGATTAAAAACACTCACAGTAAGCAGCAGGGAGTCAGCAGTCAAGTGTTAGGTGCCCTTATGGGGAGTAAGGAGTAGAAGAAAATGTAAAGAGAAGCACATGATGGAAGAGGTCCCTGCTCATGAGCTTACATTCTAAAGGGGAGGGGCAGACAGACAGGCTTGACACAGAAAGATAGGGAGGAAAGAGCATGAAGTGGGTTAGGATGAGAGCTGGAAGGGCTTGATGAAGTAGTGGGTCTTGAGAGCCCGTTTCAAGATTTGTAGAGGTGGAGGGTCTGGTGGGGAGAGGGAGAGCGTTCCAAAGGTAGGGAGCAGCACGGGCATAATCTTGAAGGTGGGAGGAAGTAATCAGTTGGCAAGAGGCGGCATGAATTTGTTGAGCGACGTGGGCGGGAGTGTGAAGGGAGATGGGGTCAGAGTTGTAAGTGGGAGAGGATTGGCTGTGGGCTTTGTAGGCGAGTGTAAGAACCTTGAATTGGCATCTGAAGGGGAGACAGTGTAGGGCTTGTGAAGGAGAGGGGAAGCAGATGTAGAACGTCTGGAGAGGAAGATTAGCCAAGCAGCTGCATTGAGGACCGATTGTAGTGAAGAGAGGTGGGAGACTGGGAGGCCAGCTAGGAGAAGGTTACAGTAGTCCAATCTGGAGATGACCAACGAGTGGTTGAGTGTTTTAGTAGCATCCAGCATGAGGAAGGGTCTAATCCTCAAAATATTTTTGAGACGGAAACTGCAGGACTGCGAGAGGTGCTGAATGTGTGGTTTAAAGGAGAGGGAGGAGTCTAGGATAACTCCAAGACAGTGCACTTTGGGGCTAGAGGAGATAGTTGTACCATCAATAGATAATGAAATTGTGGGTAGTGAGGTAATGGAAGAGGGTGGGAAAATGATCAGCTCCGTCTTGGATATGTTGGGCAAAATATACTAAGCGGCGGGTTCTAAACCCCGGCGGTTTGGCAGCGGGTTCTATTCTGTTCTAAACCCTGGGGGTTTGGTGGCGGTTTTGCAGCAGTTTCTAAATGACAGCCCTGTTCTATTCTATTCTAAAATGTGTTTTGACGGCGGTTTTGCGGCGGTTTTGGCCTTAGTAAATCTGCAGATAGCATAACCGCTGCCAAATCCCCGGGATTTAGAACAGAATACAACCCGCAGTCAAACCGCCGCTTAGTAAATTTTTAAGTTTAAGAAAGCGCTGGGACATCCAGGAAGAGATAGCAGAGAGAGTTGGAGATACGGGTGAGGAAAGAGGGTGGAAAGGTAGATTTGAGTATCATCAGCATAGAGATGGTATTGGAGGTCAAAAGAGTTGATGAGTTCACTTAAAGACGATGTATATAGGGAGAATAGGAGAGGTCAAAGAACAGAACCGTGGGGAACTGCTACTGTAAGTGGAAGGGGGGGGGGGGGGAGAAGAGGAGTCATGAGTGCCACATAGACCAAGAGAGTGAAGGATTTGCAGGAGGAGAGGATGGTCTACAGCAGTGTTGGCTAACCTTGACACTCCAGCTGTTATAGAACTACATAACCCAGCATGCACTGCTACAGTTTTGCTATTAGGGCATGCTAAAACTGTGGCAGGGCATGCTGGGATATATAGTTCCACAATAGCTGGAGTGTCAAGGTTAGCCAACACTGGTCTACAGTATCAAATGCAGCAGAGAGGTCAAGGAGAATGAGCAGAGAGTATAGGCCCTTGGATTTGGCAGCAAGGAGGTCATTGCATATATCGTGAGGGCCGTTTCAGTGGAGTGGAGAGAACGGAAACCAGTTTAAAATGAGACAAGGAGGGAGTGGGAGGAAAGAAAGGTGGTTGTAAACAATATGCTCAAGGAGTTTGGATGCAAAAGGGAGGAGAGAGATGGGTCGATAGTTGGAGAGTATGTTGGGATCAAGGATATTTTTTTTATGTTTGAATGCAGAAGGGACAGTGCCAGATGGTAGGGAGAGATTGAGGAGACGGAAACAGGCAGAAGGAAACAGATAACAGAGGAGACTGGAAAGGATAGGGTCAAGGGGGGAGGTGGAAGGAGGGCAGGACCGGTTGAGGGCCATGACTTCATCTCTACAAACAGGGGAGAAGGATGTCAGAGTTGGTGAGACAGATGGGGAGGGGTAGTCAAGGAAAGGAGGGGCAGGAGTGTTGAGGGTCTGATGGGATATGATATGATCACGTATGGAGTCATTTTAGATGTAAAGTAGGTGGCAAAGTCAAGGACAGAGAGCGCGGAGGGGATGGACGGCATACAATCGTGAAGCCGGCTGCCTTAATACCGACAGCCGGCTTCCCGACTGTCATATCCCGGCGAGGGTGAAATGCCGGGCGTCTAGATGTAGACGCCTGACATTTCCCCAACGGCGGGAGACAGGCGTCCGGCATCCCGATCGAAGGGATGCCAGGCGCCGTGAGCGGACAGCCGCGCGGGGGGGGGGGAAGAGTTAGGTTTAGGGCACCTCGGGGGGGGGGGGGGAAATTAGGGTTAGGCACCCCCCCGGGAGGGTTAGGGGGAGGGAGGGTTTGGGTTAGGCCCCCCCCCCAGGGGGACTTAGGGTTAGGCACCCCCCCGGGGGACTTAGGGTTAGGCACCCCCCCCGGGGGACTTAGGGTTAGGCACCTCCCCGGGGGACTTAGGGTAAGGCAGCGGGGAAGGGGGGGATTAGGGTTAGGCACTTGGCGGGGTGAGGTTAGGGTTAGGCATTCCTAAGGAGGGTTAGGTTAGTTAGTACTTGCCTATCCACGATCGGGATTTCCAGCGCTGGAAACTCTGCTGTTGTCGGCCGATTCCTGTACAGTATATGTCAATTTTGCATGTGCCACCATTCTGTACTTTATACTGTCCAGAAGATGCTCATGTTTAGTGGGAAATGGAAAATATCGAGGAAAAATTACTATTTTGTATTTAACGGACAAATTTGTAAGATTGCTATTAATGTCTCATTGGATACCTACTGGAGATGGAGAAGGTCTTGTGCTCAGTATGAATCTGATGGGTATGTAAGCTGTCTTATTGGCCCAGACATTTGTAGTCACGCCCCCTGACAGGAAGTCTATTTAAGTTTTACAGTGTTTTTGTACATTTTGTTTCCTCACTGTGTTAGTGGAAGGCATGTAATTTTCATACAAGAAGAAAAGTTACACAATTGTATTTCAACAACCAACAAAATTAAATACTACTTTATGGAATATATATATATATTTTTTTTCTAATTCCGTGGTTCTCAACTACCCTTAAAATTAGTACCCCTTGTCCAAAAGTTTCTTATTGAGAGATTCATCAGAATGATTTTGAAATTTCTGGGCTGCACGAACTGTTTAAAAATGGCAAAAAAGGGGTGTGTGTATCTGTCTAATTCAACCTGGTCTTGGTTCAGAGATGTTCACTAATGTCATCGCTGCTGTGTCTTTGTACGCAATAACTATGTGAGTATATGCACTTCTCAGCTGCCAGGATATGTATTGAGACTCCCACCTGCAGTTTTTCAAATCCAAACTATAGGGTACAAAGATGCGGTCGCAGATCCTTCGATAATTGGACTTCTGAATAGCCCTATGGCCACGCAGAATGGCCGCATGTACTGAGACTGTGTACTGGATTGCAGGCTGCAACCCGCCACGAATACTGTTGAGCCACGTCTGCATTTTTGCCGCAACTCCCTCGTTACCTCTCCTTAGGGATAGCGTACATCTCTGAATCAGGACCTCTGTTCCTTTATTTTCAAATTACTCCTTTCTGTTTGCTACTTTTAGCAGTTAGCAATTATTTGATATTTGGAAGCGGCCTATAGATGTTTATTTACATAATGTGCTTTTATTTACAGAGAAAAACGCTAATGAGCAAGAAGCAGAGGATTTTCTAAGTAGCTACAACAGTACGGCAGAGGTTGTGTGGAATGACTATACAGAAGCCTCATGGACCTACAACACAAACATCACAGATTACAACAACCAGATTATGGTGAGAAAGAAACGTCAATCCTTTCATAGGCATTATTACACTTGTAAAACTAATGAACATTTGTGTTGTGGCGACATATAAATAAAGGACAACAACAACAAGTGTTCCGCAGCGCCTTACATAGTACATAAAACTACTAAGTGACCAAGAAACAAGTAACTTACAGTACTTGTACATTACTGTGCAGGACAAGGACATGACGTCTATACATTGCTGCAATAGCGATTAAAGCACTCACAATAAGCAGCCGGGAGTTGGCAGTCACGTGTTAGGAGGTGCTGTTATGGGGAGTAAGGAGTAGAAGAAAAAGAAGCACATGAGGGAAGAGGTCCCTGCTCGTGAGAGCTTACATTCTAAAGGTGTTATGCTAGTTTATTTGCCATCCTGGAGTGTGAGGTGTCATGCTTTAACTTCAATATAATCTGTAGTTTCTTGATGTCTCCAATAAACAGTTTTTGGGGAAAAAAGACAGAGGGAGGCTTCATAAAGTTTTTAAATAAACTTTTAATTACAACCAGTGTAGAACTTCCTGTACAGTCTGGAAAGTACGTTTCTGAGTACAGGATGATATAAGAATCACCAGCATCAGTGTCGAACAGGGGTTTGAAGGGCCCACCAGGGGAATGCAATCATAGGGGCCCACTAAGGGGGGTGGTCAGTCACTGGAAAGGGTGTGGTCAACTACCAGAGAGGAGTGGCCAGTTATTATAGGAGCGTCATAGTATAGTATATAAAAGGGACACCTGGAGTGTTCTAAGCTTTATAAGAGGACCATTTTATACTCTGCAAACTCCAAAAATTGAAAGTTTTCGCAGTTTGCTCACGAGAACAAGCGCCATCCTCAGATGGCGCTTGCTCTCCTAGCCCCGCTCCTTTCTATGGGAGTTCCGGGGATGCGTAGAGGGATCCAAACAGAACCCCCCCCTGCCCGGAGCCTACCCCTAACCTCCCCCCTCCCGCAGCCTAACGCCAGTGCCCCACCGGGGCGCCTAAACCTAAGTCGCCCCACCCCCCCACGGCTGATACTTACCTTTCCCCGGTGTCCTTACGATCGGGATGCCATCTGCCGGGATCCCAACGTCGACAACTTGAGTCATGTCGGGATATCAGCGCCGATGTTGTCTCGGCAATCGGGATTCCAATGTCGGGGTTCCGGCAGATGGCATCCCTCTTGTCAGGATCCTAACCACATCCCGTATGAACTACGGGCTATAAATTAATACTGGTTCATAATATTATTATTGGTCCATAGAAGATAAATGACAACTTGACAAGTGTTGATACCAGCACCTAAATAAGCATTAACCAGTCATAGTATTGCTTGCCTCTTTTAAGTATGTTTCATATTAATATGTATTAAGTAAAACATTTTTTTTTTTTACATTATTTACAATCTGTTCATATTAGTTGATTTGTTGTCTCTAAGGAGCTGCATGCGAGTTTGTGAAAGCATCATAAAATTTTGCGCACATCCGGGCAAAGTGCGCAATGGCAATTCACTGGACTTGCATCCATATCACATGACTATTCTACAAAAGGTGACCTGGGAGAAGAGCATTAAAAAAATGGGAAAATCATTGGGGACACCAGAAAAGTGACAACTGAGATAGCGGGACCATATAGAAGGAGATTAGAGGGTCTGATTCAGCAGAGATCTCAATTGCGATTGCAGCTGCGTAATCGCACGCAATGAAGGTGTGAAAATTTGCCAACGTCTGCCACAGCTCAGCCAGCATTGTTACGCCCACTGCTGCTTCCTCACATCCGTAATACCTCACAGTCCTGTGTATACATCAGTAACATCAGCCACAGCTCAGCCAGCATAGAGACGCCCACTACTGCTTTCTCACATCCATAATACCTCACAGTCCTGCGTATATATTGGTAACATCGAAGGACATCGGCCCGTCATGCACAATTACAGCAAATCTGACCCATTGGAGAAATTGCAAGTCTAGTCACACTCAGTGAGTACTCAAACTGTGTAGGCAATCGCAGTGGCTAATTTATGCACACCCATGAAACCACATTTGAACGGACAGGCACTCACTTCCTGTCCCTCACTCTGCATCTGGAAAAGGCAACCGCTGGTTCTGTAAGCCCATGAGGATGGGGGCAGGACAGGCGAGGCTTGGGAATACTGTAACAGTGTGCCCACTGCTGCCCTAACTGCCACCATCACTACATACCAGGCCACCCCTGGCATCTCCCTACCCACTGCTGCCCTAATTACCCCTATTATTACATAACAGCCCACTCCCTGGCATCCCCTTAGCCACTGCTATTCTAACTACCCCCATCATTACATTGTAGCCCATTTCCTGGGATCTCTACCTACTGCTGCCCTATCTACCCCTATCATTACATACCAGCCAACCTCCCTACCCACTGCTATCCTAACTACCCTCATCGATCATCATTACATACTAGTCCAGCCCCTGCCATCTCTACCCACTGCTGCTCTATGTACCCCCATCATTACATACCATCCCACCCCCCTACTCACTGCTACCCCCATCATTACATACCAGACCGCCCCCCTACTCACTGCTACCTTAACTACCCTCGTCATTACATAATAGCCCACACCCTGGAACTCTCCTAACCACTACTATCCCCATCATTACATTCTAGTGCATTCCCTGACACCCCTTACCCACTGCTGCCCCAACTATCCCCATCATTACATACCAGACCATCCTCTTTATTCCAACAAGCACCTACTAACCTTTATGCCATTCAATCTGCTGGTTGTGGCTTTCTTCCTCCCTACTGAGTCCTCAGAGTGATGGACTAAGCTCCTCTCTGTCTGTGCATGGAGCAACATGCAGCAGCCTTGGGTCCTCCCCCCGCTTTTGTCGTCGCTGGAATCAGTGTGTGCAGCTGCTGTCAATCACAAGAGTTCAGCCCGCCCCTCCGCCACGGACGTCACCACCGCTGTATTCAATCTATGTAGCTGAGCAACTATACTATAGTGTTCAGTAAGATGCCCAGCGCCCCCCACCCTCCTCCTCCCCGCCGCATCCAGCCAGGATGACATCACCACTGATTCCGAAAGAAGGAATCAGTGGCGTTAGAAGCCCTGCTGTTCACTACATAATACCACCCGCTGTCTGCCGCGCACAGCCTGCCCTCGCACACCCGCTGATCACCTTCCAGCAAGCACACAAAAAAAAAACTGCACCAGTTACATGGGCTTATATATTTATAGCCACGCCCTCACTCAAAAGCGGGCGTGGCTATGAATCACCTGGGAATTCCCCGAATCCCCGGCAGCCCAGTCCAAGCCTGGATAGTACTACATCTGAACTTTGAATGTTATTGTAGGTTTTAACTGCAAAAATAAAATATCCTCTTTAAATCCTGAATACCTTCATTCTACCCGTAAGAAAACCTATTTTTTCCTTTTAGAATTAACGCTGCTATTAAGTTTACTCTGTTTGGCATGGTATTCTCGTGACACATATTTAGAAGACCAATAGTTTGCCACCCATACTGATATATTTTACAATTGATTGTTGGATTTTTTTAATCAATAGAAAGTATTTGATAGTTTCTCATGTTTTTCTTTCTTTCCCCTCAATATTATGGGTCCATGCCCACTTTCATCCAGCTAGTTGGTTGGTTGGAATGAAAATCTTATGTATGGGAGCATTAGCCATTAGCTCTCGAATCCCGAAAAATGGGCGAAAACTGCCGCTCAGACAAGTTGTTTAAATCGGGATATGTTCAATATCCCGGCACATGAGATTCCGGTGGTCACACTGCATCCCGACCACCAGAATCCTGTAACTAAGTAGCGGGGTTAGGGGGCGGCTAGTGTTGGGCACTAGGGGGAGGGTTAGGTTAAGGATGCGGGGAGGGGGAGCTTAGGTTTAGGCATCGGGGAGGGTTAGGGTAGGGAGAGGGGATGGTTAGGATATCGACCGACAGGTGTTGGTATCCTAACCCTGTCAGGATGCTGGCGTCGGGATTTTAAACGCCGGGATCCCGAGCGCTGGCATCCCTTACCCATCCAGTTTAAATCAAACCGATTTAACCAACTTGTCTGAATGACCATTTTCGTCTGTTTTCCGGCGTTTGGGAGATTGTCATTGGCTACCATGCTTTCATTCCAACCAACCAACCAACCAACTGGTTGGATAAAAGTTGGTCTAGTGTATTGCCAGCTTGAGTCTGTGAGTAACAGGATGTATTAGAGACTTAATGATGAGGATAGAAACTGAACTGACCCTGATTTGGTCAGGTCACTCAAGTAACACAGGTAAAGGTGCCCATCCACCTAGACAAGAAAACGACTGAACGATTACGACATTGACAAACGACTGCACGATTAGTCTGTGATGTGCCTACACTGAGCAAGCAGTCGTTCAGTGTAGGCACATCAATCATCTGCAAACATGCTAAATCTGACGTTATCATTAGGTTGTCCAGCATGTTTGCCCGATGATAGATGTCTAAACGACCAGCGGGAGCGCGCATCGCTGGTCATTTTTAGAAATTTTTGCAAACTATTTATGAACGATATCGTTATCATTCAATCACTCAATTTAATCGTCTAGTGGATGGGCACCTTTAGTCAGAGTCATCATGAGAGATCCATATTGTGATGACACCATACAAGGTAGCACACACTGTTTTCAGGTATAAACCACACTGTTTATTCATCAGCATGACACAGAGACCAACAGTTGAAAATCTATTGACTATTTACCATGGCCCTATCACTAGCTAACAGTGTTCAATTCCTTAGCCACCTCCTCCATAATGACAGGCAGGTGACTTTCCCGCCTTGTCTCCTTAAGGGCGATCTCCTCAGGTGCTCTGGTTAGTCAGCCACACAGTCAGCTGCTGCAGGCTGTGGGAGAAAAAGGCATTCCAACCAAACAATACAGGTAAATCACACATTAATTTTACAATGAGTAAATGTCTGATTTGTGTATCTTTAAGCTAGGTGCAGTGCTACCCCCATGTGCAACCCTGTCTGCAGACCTTCTCTGAGGCCTGTCAGCTAAACACTTATGGTTCCTCTGTGGGGAACCATTCCCATTGTCACAATATATATCGGTTTTGTTTTTTTTATTAATAGTACAAACCCTATGTAGTGAGGAGTCTTTGGAACATTTATAGCATAAGTCCCATGCCTCATCTCCCCTCCTTATTCTGCTATTATGTGACCAACAAAGTGCTTCTTGACTGGAGTTGCAGCCATACAGATCAATAACAGATGCTGATTTTTTTTTTTCTTACAAGAGGAACGCTGTCATTTTTGCAGGAGATTCTGGAATGACAAACTGCTTCAGTTACTTATTAAAGAGAGAAAAAAAATCTTTGAGAATGCACATTTAAATTACTTTGACTCAGATGAGGCTGTATGAAGCAGGTTTTTGTACATGGATTATCTTTGAGCTATGTTCCTTAATATTCTTCGCAGTTGGAAAAGAACTTACTAATGAGCAACCACACACTGCATTATGGGAGGCAAGCAAGGAACTTTGATTACAGTGATTTCCAGAATCCAGAGACACAGCGGCTGCTGAAGAAGCTCAGTGACATTGACAAGGCCGCACTGCCAGAAGTGGAGCAGAAACAGGTGAGGCTGGTTGGAAAGCAGAAGTGCTAAAGATACATTTTGGGCTCTCTAAAGGCAACCTCTGAATGATAAATAAAATGCCGGTAAATTATAAAACTAGAATGCCAACCAGTATAGTCTCCATATGCAAGATCTAATGTGCCTTTAAATTGCAAAAAGTGCCTTACAATTGTTTGCAGATGCATCCTGCATGTTTTAGAACTGCACATGCTCTGTAGTCCGGTGCATTTATCTATGAGTCAATGATATTTGACAATATCTCTACTTACTGCTGAGCCTTAACGTGGCATCCAGTGAGGGGCTGTAGACTGAATTATGGGTTATGCGGAGTTGTGCGTATATAGACTTTGAATTTAAATCTATCATGTGAAGTATATCCATTGTGTAGTGGATGGTAGACCTTTTTGTTGGCTACAGCGATATTCTATATACAAGTAATGTCAAGTGAACTGATAGGCTGCAGTGTTATTTCGTTTTGGCCAAACACGGACTTTTACTTTGTGCTGGGGATGGGTATTTAATTTGTACATATAAAAGTCTTTTCTTTTAATTTCAGTACAACCAAATAGTCTCTGAAATGGAAACTATCTATAGCACGGCCAGAGTTTGCAAAGACAGCGAGTGTGTGCCTCTGGATCCAGGTGTGTATTACTGCATACGTAATGTATGGCGTGCATTAGTGTAAGTGAAACGCTATAGAAGTAATGTCACATATGTAGAGGATGCTGCACTTCGGTTATAATTTACAGAAAAAGATACTGCATAAGCATAGCTCACTCATTCATAAATAAAATTGTCCTGTCTCCTCATAAATAAAAGTATACATACAGATGTTGCCACACACTTCTCAAATAGCCTTTTAGCTTGCCACAGATTTTGTGACTTAACTGCACCAGAACTAAGTACCTATTCAATATTAAGCAAACTAAGACACCAGACTTTGATTCCCTACTGTGTATTTTTAAGATCTAACCAAGCTTCTGGCGGAATCTCGAGACTACGATGAACTGTTGTTTGCCTGGAAAGGCTGGCGAGATGCTTCTGGCAAAAAAATGCGCGAGCTTTACAAGACCTATGTGCAGCTGGGTAATAAGGCTGCAACACTTAATGGTAAGAGATAGCTAATGTAAATCTAGATTAAAGCTGTGTCAACCTGAAGATTTGTGTGATTGCAGATACATGCCAGTAACCTCCAGTCAACAACCACACATTTGCGATGTACGTACGTATATACATACAGATGCAAGCATTGTCCTTTTTTATCAGGGCCTTCCCTTCTCACTCAGGGGCCTATTTATCAAATAATATTTGCTGTATATCCCCTGAAGACTCGCATATTTGCGGGTATCCCCTGAAAATGTATCACCAGTGAAAATCTGGTAATGTATGGGAGCAAATGACAGTGGACCATGTTCTCCGAAACACTGCAAAATTAATAAAAAGGGCTGTTGAGACAAATTGATTAAATCAAATGGATTTAACTAGAGATGAGAGGTTCGGATTCCTTTTGAATCCGAGCCTTGAACTTCCGGGATCCGAGTCTATGCAAGCTGCGGCTTGGGTGTTCCTGCAGTGTCTGATTCCAGATCGAGGCAAAATGTAATCCTCCTGGCATCTGATTCTCCTGAGTTTTGGATTTGATCTATAAGGGGGCCCCAGCGGTGACTCTGTGCCATTTTACTCCAGTACAGGCATGCTACAGTGCTCTGCTGTGCTGAAGTGGTTGTGCTAAAGCAAAAGGGGGTTTGACACTAGCGCTATAGTATAAGGCCACCTCATAAATAGATATATATGTAGATAAAAAGGATGGTATAAGCACTCACCTTGTGGATCTATATGTGCTGTGTCTGAAGGATCTATTTACTAAGCCTTGGATGGCGTTAGTGGACGGAGATAATGGACCAGCCAACCAGCTCCTGTCATTTTTCATACTCTGTTAGGAGCTGATTGGTTGATACTTTATCTCCGTTCACTTTCTCCATCCAAAGCTTAGTAAATGGACCCCTGAGTGAGTAAGGGCCTGATTCACTATCGTACGCAACTGCGAATACACACGCAGTATGCGATTGTTTCGCACTGCGTATGTGTACGCAGTGCTTGTGCACGAACCGGTTGCTGCAATGGGGACTGCAATCGCAGCTGCTACGCAGACTCATCGCAGATTGACAGGAATTGCTATTTGTGGGTAGTAAGGGGAGGGGGTCAAGGAAACGCAGGCGTGCCAGTGTGTTCCCAATGCCGTTGCAGGGGCGTGCACAAATTAGCCACTGCGATGCCATACGCAGTCTGAGGTCTCATAGTGTGCGTGGCTGTTAGTAATTTCTGAGTAAGGTCTTGGCTTGTGCAAGTGTGCGTATGGGTCCGATGTTACTGATTATTTTGTTATGTTGCTAAAGTATACGGATGTGAGTAAGGGGGAGTGGGTGCCCTTATGTTAGGCTGTGATCGCAATGCGAATGCAATCATTTGCATATCGCTACTTATATTGGCCTGCGAATTAGCAGAATAGCGTTCCTTGCTGAATCAGGCCCTAAGACAAGTGGCTGCTCTTAAGGCATGCTGCTATATGCTGCGCTCTGCTCTGCTTATTGGAGTGGCTGTTTGTGTCCAGAGTGACTAATACAATTTTTTTTTAACTTTATTTCATTTGTATAATTTGATTGTACTGTTCTGTGCACTGCACCCCAGAGCACTCTGTACCCCAGTGCGCCTGCGGAAAAGCGGTCTGACTCCACGCAATGTGAGCTGCCAGTTATCAGTATGTGTGTCTACATGTGGTAGGGAATATAGATTGTAAGCTCCACTGGGGCAGGTACTGATGTGAATGGCCAAATATTCTCTGTAAAGCGCTGTGGAATATGTGTGCGCTATATAAATAACTGGTAATAAATAATCCAGCATCGGCTGCTTCAGCCCAGATATCACCATGCCCAGAGCCCGCCAACCAGCCACCCCATGCAGCTGTCTTGCCTGCTGTGACTCCAGCTGCTGGTCCTCGATCTTTGCCAGCTCCCCTTTTTATATGATCCTTAAGAGACGGGCAGAGCTGGGTGCCCTCTGACCAGACAGTCAGGGACAGCAGAACAGAGTTACGTCTCAGCCAATAATAATCTGCCAATTCTTATTGGCTATTGCTGTAACACATGACTGCCGACAGGTACTGTAGATCGTGATTGATGTTTTGGTCAGGACTGGTATAGTGTATGTCTAGCATTTATCTATGGGTGTCAGAAAATCGCACACCTGCTTTCAGAAATGATGGGCTTTTTATATGGCTAATTTTACCTTTTATCTCCCTCACTATTTACTCTCCCAGGTCATTCTGACAATGGGGCATACTGGAGATCATGGTATGAGACCCCAACTTTGGAAACTGATGTAGAAAATCTTTATGATGAGCTACAGCCACTCTACCTCAACCTACATGCCTACGTGCGCCGGGCTCTTTACAAGAAATATGGAGACCAGAAAGTCAACCTCAAAGGGCCCATTCCTGCTCACCTGCTTGGTAAGAGAGAGTTCTGTATTTTTGTGTCACTTACCGTAGTGTCCTTAAAGTTCACTGGAGTTTTATAGCCATGGTTGATAGGAGTGTTTCATTAAGGGTACCCACACAGTGGAAGCAGCCATTTGTGCAGGCTAAATTTATAGTGACAAGGATGCAGCATAACCTTTCACTACAAATACAAACTTAATTAAAGGCATTTTTCCTAGTAAAAGGCTTTTCTCTCCTATATGTTGGCCACATGATGGCTACTTCCAAATATGTGCAGTTGATGGTAGAACTAGTTTTATGCCTGGGTGCCTGGTGATTTGCCTGTTTTAAAAAAAAAAAAAAAAAAAAAATTTAGTTTTCTTTCTACAACAAATTTATAAACCAACGGAGGTGACCTGGGACCTAATGTTGCTGTTATTCATTTCTTACAAATGCAGCTCAGACGGTGTAATGGTGAGCAATTACTGCCTCACAGTACTGAGTTCATGGATTCAATTCTCACCATGACCTGAACTGTGTGAAGTTTGTATATTCTCCCTGTGCTTGCGGGTCCTCTGGTTTCCTCCCACAATCCAAAAATATACTAGTAGCTTAATTGGCTCCCAACAAAATAATTATCCCTAGTGTGTACCAGGGACGTGCAGTCAGGGTAGGCAGGGGAGGAAGAGCCTCCCCTGTCATACTATAAAAATGATTAGAATAATACAAATAATATATTTACAACTTATAAACATCTTCTTTGTTTATCATTTTTATCGTTAACTTGCTAGCTTTGTGGAGCTCTCTGGGACTGCAGGGATACAAGAGATGAGGCAGCAACAGCTTAGCCTCACTGTATAGTCAGACACTGCTTTGGGCTTGGCCAAACCACAGACAGTAAGCTGCACAGAAAGAGAGCTAGTAGAGGCATGCCTCTGAGTATGGGGGTATGTGCCTTGAGCACTGATAAACACCTTGGATGTGTCATGTGCCCTGCAGTGTTTAGCAATTGGAGCTAAATCAGCAAGAGAAGACACAGTGATGCAGGTAGGAGAATCAATGGACACTGAAGCTTAAGTGCAGTGAGGGGAGAGTTACAGTGAGTAGGGGTAAGACGGGCTCCCTGCACTAAAACCCATCTCCATGTGTGTCTCCTCATCCATTGACCTCACCGCAAGTCACTTGTGCATGTGGTAGGAAATCTAGATTGTAAGCTCCACTGGAGCAGGGACTGATATGACTGACCAAATATTATTGTGTGTGTGTGTGTGTGTGTGTGTGTGTGTGTGTGTGTGTGTGTGTTAAATGGTAATAAATTCATGCATGCCAATTCATTTTCAAGATTTTTTTTTTTCCCCTTAGGTAACATGTGGGCACAGTCCTGGTCCAACATATATGATCTTCTTGCCCCATATCCGAATGCAGCACAGGTTGATGCCACACCAGCAATGTTGAGTAAGGTGGGCGGCTTTCCTGTTACATATAAAGGAAAAATATTCTGTAAAAAATTGATATTTGGATTTTGTGTATTACATGAACAATAATGTACACTGTTGGAGACTGACACAGTATATGAAAAAAGTGATTTAGGAAAGAGGCTACTGTAAAAGTCTGTTCTATTTGATCAAGTCTTTTTAGAAAAATAGAAGGCATACCAATAAATCCCCCCAATGCATTTCTCTGATGGTATTCATTGGTGTGTTGTACTGGCACTTTTGTTTTTTTTCAGGAAACAGGAGGAAAGTCCATTTGTAACTTTACGTGAGTACCGGTACATATGTTTCTGAATACCGGTACTTTTTTTTTCAAAGCACTGATGCGACCTATTTAACTCTAAGGGCCATATCCAATTAGCTGCAATAAGCCATGGTTGTGCAAAAAGTTTTCACCGGTGCTAACTTTTTGCACAAAATGCATATCACGCTATCCAATTAGCTGCGGCTTTTCGCACATGCGAATTCTCCATAGTCAAAAACGGTGAAAATTTTTCACCATCTCAGCGCAGTTCAAATATTGTGCAAAACCCCTATTTTTGGCTAAAAATATCTGGATTTGTTTTAGAACCCCTTGGACACTCCTCACCCCAAATGACTTATTAGGCAAAAACATTTTTTTAATTAGCTTAATTTGGCCAACAATATCATTTTTGGGGTGAAAAAGTTAAGTGTTAGAAAATGGGTTTAAAGTAGTGGGAATGGTATTTTGGGGGTCTATAGATAGGACAAGTGTTTTTAGGATTGTAGGTGCAAGTGGCAGGTATATTTTTAACATTACTTAAAAATTGCAGTTTTAGGACATAAAATAAACCCATTTTAATGTAAGTATATCCCCAATTTAAATACAGCATTTATTTTCACTGTTACTAAAAAATCCATAAAACAACCCTTTAATACAATTTAAGAACCCCAAACCCTTTGATTATGTCCCTTAACAGACCTTTATACTGTTACCCAGTATTAGTTGGACTTTTTTGGGGGTAGAGGCAGTTTCCCTATTTTCACCTGTACTTTTTGCTGCTAACAGCATTGAGAATTTTCGCACAAAAGCCACATTGCGTCTCTTGCAATAGGACAGCGCAAATAGTGAGAGTGTGCATACATGCGAAAAGTGCCAAATTCGGACGAACTGTGCGCTAAGTTTCTAATTGGATATGGCCCTAAGTATTTCCATGCACCCATATCAACAGTATTATGTTGATAAATGTCAAGGCTGATAACTATTAATCAGCAGGCTAAAAGACTGCAATATTCATTTAGCAGAGTATCCAAACAAACCTGGTTTACCGTATGCAAATCTGGTCATCCTAAACCATGATGGGCAAAGGTTTTATAAAGAAAAATTACTTGTGTCTTTTATTGTTTTATGCTTGTAAACTGCAAGGACAAACTGGTTGAAAAAGAAATGTGATATAGAATGCCTACACTGTATTGCAGTACTGTTAGTGTGGTTAGTTACCTATCTGTTAAACACTATACTTTTGACTAAGTTCTTTACTATGTCTGCTAGAATTGGACGCCCAAGATGATGTTTGAGGAATCGGACCGGTTCTTTACTTCTCTAGGACTGATTGAAATGCCACTAGAATTCTGGCAGAAATCCATGATTGAGAAGCCTGCTGGCCGTGATGTGGTTTGTCACGCTTCTGCCTGGGATTTCTACAACCGGAAAGATTTTAGGTATAGACTATGACTAGAAATTTTAATGATACCAGGAATCTGCAGGTAGCCCCAAGCCTGATCATACCAAGTAACATGTATGTACTAAGGGCCTGATTCAGAGCCGAACGCTCTGACCAGAGCGCTCGCTCTGAATCAGGGCCCTCCTCCCTAAAAATGGAGCGACCTCTTGGACGCTCGTATAGCTGTGGGTTACCACCCACCGCTATAGCGAGCGTCTATGATGATGGTCGCGATGGTCAAGACCATCGCGACCATCGGGCTTGCGACGAGACCCTGCGGTAGGGTCTCGCTGCCGCAAGCCCTAGAGTGATTTTGGCTCTATCAGAGCCAAAATCACTCCCACTGACATCACTACTGATGTCAGTGGGGCCGGCCCCAGACGGTAGGCGTTCCCATTGGAACGCCTCCGTCTGGCAGCCACGCCCCAGGCACGCCCACCAAAGGGGGCGTGCTGTCACTCGCCATCGACAGTACGCCCCCTTTGGTGCGAGACCCGAGCGACTGATTCCTCGTCGCTCGCCGGGTCTCGCGCATGCGCACAATGGAGCTCCCTCCGTCATGCGCATTCGGGCACCATCGACCCGAGTGGGTCTGAATTAGGCCCTAAGGTTTTTAAGACTTCCAATAAACCTAAAGCCACTTTTCTAAGTAATTTTTTATTTTTTTTTACCCACTGCCCAACTTTTTGGTATTCATTTAGAAAATTATATTAAGTTAACATCACTTTTAAAGGAAGAAATCACAGCTTTTAGTTTGCACCTCCAGAGTCAGTGATAACATTTTTACAGTAGAATAAGGACTTTTAAACAGATTAAGGTATAATGCAGTACCTCTGGAATACCCCTCTAATAAATAATAATTTAAGGATGTTTGAAATGTAGCGTTTAGGGATGGAACAGATTTTTTTTTTTTTAAGCAAACTGATGGTTGTTGCAAGTAATTCCAATTTTTATTTTTTTTTTACTTTTATATAAACAATTATAAAATATAATAGTGACTTTACAATGTACCCCCCCAATTTTTTTTCTTTTCTGAAATACATTTTCTGGCTACCATAAAAATTGTAATATTGAAGCATGTGAGACCTTATTAAAGCCTCCTATGGCCACTAACAGCCTCTTAAACTTTTGTTTTTGGCCACAAGCTATCTTATTTACCACTTTTTGGGAGTCCAGGATGGTTTCTCTACTCTTTTATGCACTTCACATAGATTGCACACTACATAATGCGCAAAACCCACAAATTGATTTTAGATCTGTAAAATTAACATGTATCACAAACCTTAGCTAGATTTGTATCAGAGCTGCATTTACTTACTAAGCTAACCAGGCATATGCCTAGCTAAGAGAAGTATTTTTCCATATTTACCAATCGCCTATTTCTCCGTAAGAATAATGTAGGATAGCGTGTTGGACAGAGGCCTGTGCATGCACTAATTGGGGTCACTCACAATGCCTAGAGCTAGAACCAAGTGTAAATTCAGCCCTGTGACACACAGCATTTGTTTTATCTACAGTTGGTCCTTAGTACCAGTCTCATACAGTTTAGGGATATTTTACATGGTTGGAAGAGATTAGACATTAGTTCACATACAGTAGTATCATGTACTGTGTATGAACAAAGCAGCTCAGAAAGATGGGGAATATTGTGCTGACATGCTTGATGGCTAATTACACCCTTTCCTATGATGCCAATTTTTTATCCTAAAACAGATATTTTTATAGAAGGCTGAAGTAATGATTGCCATACCAAAATGTATAGCACTTCCCTATCGAGCTAAATTATTATCATCATTGGGTTTCAAAGTTTCTAGAAATACCTCTGCATAATGTACTTGTTACATAGTTAAGACAATTTTAATTATGAGGTATTTGGTGATTATGGGCAGTGGGTTTATAGATCTGCTAGGCAAATGTGCAGTAAATGTTTGTTAGGTTATTGGGATTTAGAACACCATAATTTATTTAAAATATAATACTTAACACATATAACAATATAACATAAAAAATCTTGTAATTTTTTCTTTCAGAATTAAGCAATGTACTGTAGTCACCATGGATGACCTCATCACAGTCCATCACGAAATGGGACATGTTCAGTATTTCCTGCAGTACAAGGACCTACCAGTTTCATTCAGGGAAGGTGCAAATCCTGGGTTCCATGAGGCGATCGGGGATGTGTTGGCCCTTTCTGTGTCAACACCAAAGCATCTCAACAGCATCGGACTTTTGGACACAGTTGAGGACAATCTAGGTATACATTGGGTGAAATTGGCTTTTGCCATCTGAGAGTAATGTCATGTTTTCAATGTATAATATTGCATTAGTTCTAAAGAACTGGTCACAACAACTGGAATATAGGAGATGTTTATGAAAATGCATCACAAATTGACCCATGATGCTGCCCTCCTTTATATAAAAATGTAACCCCCCTCTATCAACCTGCATATCTCCTTCCCTAATCTATATGAAATTTTCTTTTGGTGAAATCTATATTTAAAAGATCAACCTCAATAAAGCTGATATTTAGCTCCTAACCTCCCTTCCAATAGGCTAGCCCACTTAAAAACCAACTTTGACTTAAAATGGCAATTCCACAAACGTAAATATCTTGGAATTATTTAACAAAAACCTATAACAAACTGTTACAAACCTCCCTCCTTTATTAGAGACCATAAAATCAGACCTCCAATACATGAAATAACTTTATAATATCTTAGGTATTTAGAAAACTGGAATAAAAAACTCCTTTTGTGAGGCACTCTTAATTAAAACTTAGATATATATCTTAGAACTGGATAATAAAAGTTAAGTTTTAATTAAGAGAGTGCCACAAAAGGAGATTCATTCCTTTCCAGTGTCCCAAATACATACATACATTTTACTTCCAGTGCTGGGATATCTCCCCTGTTTACCCCTTTTGCTTGATGCTTTTAATATATTGGGTAGACAGAATTACATAATTGAATTTGAACATACGTACTAAGCTTGCTTTATCTTACTCATGAAAATCCTGGCAAACACCTTCAACAATTAGCTACATAAGTTATATGGCCAGCAAGAAAGTCTAAGATCTACATGGAGTTTCCTTACAAACTTCTATAAGAAGGGGGTGTTGTAGTTCCCAACTTTCTTAAATACTGTAGAGTGAGACATGTTACCCAGTCCATCCTACTGCATTAATTTCCTAAAATGAAATACTGGGTATCTATTGTGGCTAGTATGACAAATCTGTTTCCACCATGAACTCTGCCAGGGCTCAAACCTCAATGCAGACCCAGTAAACTAACAATTATGAGTTACTTCCTAATTTAAGTTGTATGACCCCTTTGTGGAACAAACCCAAATTTCTCTATGGGTCGGAACCTATCTTATATTGAATGGACTGTACGGTGTGTCAGATTCCACACTAATCTGGCCCATCCTATTACTTTTTCTTTTATTTGCAGTTATTGAAGAGATTCCAGATTCCTACTAGCAATACTTGCAACATAGGCATTTTTATAACTCTCCATTGAATGTATGCTGACCACTCTCAACAGTCCCTCTTATGTCATTTTGTAGAAAGATAATCTCTTCCTTAGGGCTTAAATATACAATTATTACCTTTAAATATTAAAACATAATCTGCTGCATACAAACTTGTATGAGCTTGGGATGGGAGGAGGTGAGCAAGACTTTTGACCCCTGAGGACTGGAAAATAATGAGTCTCTCTAAACCCTCTATTTGTGGATCCGTGTGAATGCCCAGAATATGTGCTATAGTTGGTACCTTGTCTCTAGTAGACTTCATGCCACTTTCTTCTTCCTCCACTAGGGGAGATAACCATGGATATAGCCTGGAGAGGATTGCCTGGGCACCAAACAGTCAAAATATATTTCTCGTCTTGGCAGCCCAGGCTCTCCCTCCCAGCCAGTCTTAGTTTGGTGCTGGCAAAAGCAGGCACTATTGAGAAGGGGGTGGAATGGGGGGGGGAGGAGCAAAATGTAGTCCACCATTACTTTTATTTCTCAGAATCCACAACTGCCTGCTGTAGAACCATCATGGATGCAGTCCTTTACATAGTCCGTACAGGGGTTGGCGCAGGTGTCTGCATCTTTCCAGTGGAAAGACGGCAGACCTCTACGCCACTATCTGGGGGAGGTTCAGAATGCGTTTTCCTCGGACCACAAGGCTAGTGTCTGTCACCTCCGACGTTGATAATTCCTCTGTTACGAAGGATTCTGTGTCACAAGTAAATGTAGAGTGTCTGATCAAGGCAGTTAAATCTGTACTCCTGATCGAGGATTCAGATCAGACTCACAAATCCAAGGTTTCTGTGTTCAAGCATCAGAAAAAGGTGACCGAGTTCCCTTCTTCTGCACAGCTGGAGGACCTTACACAGGCATGGGCTCCCCCCAATAGGTGCTATAGAACCGGGGGATTATATGGCATCATTGGACATGCCTATTTACATATTCCCATCTGAGTCAGCCACCAGCGCTTCCTCAGATTTGCGCTGAAGGACAGTGCCTACCTTTTTCAAGCATTGCCATTTGCACTGTCCACGGCTCCTCATGTTTTCACAATGTAGGGGTGTCCAAATTCTGCCCTATCTGGATGACTTTCTCCTGGCCCAGTCTCTGGATGTTCTGAGGGACCACATCTGTCTGACAGTGGATCTTCTGCAGTCATACGGGTGGATAATCCACCTTGACGCCTTCTCAGAAAAATGCTACAATTAGGAGCTTTTCTAGATTCAGCTGGTCTTTATTCCTGCAGACAAGATACTGAGCCACCATCGGGTGTCAATTCACTCCTGCATGCAGATTCTGGGCTCCCTGGTCTCCACCTTCGACATAGTGAAGTACGTCCAGTTTCACTCCCATCCTCTTCAGCTGGTCATTCTAGCATGGTGGAACAAGCCTTATCTGCATCTAAAGGTGCAGATTTGCTAACTCGCTCTTGCTCCCCCCTTCCCATGGTGCCTCCACCAGTCCCTCCTGCATGTCCTTTTTGGGTTCAGGACTGGGTCCTACTCACCATTGATGCAAGTCTTCGGGGGTGGGGGGCGCTGGTGTTTAATCAGATGTTCCACGGTCAATGGATGCCTCAGGAGACCAGACTGTCCAACAATGTCCTGGAACGGTGATCGGTGTACAGAGAGTTTTTGCCAAGCAGAGTCTCTTCTCCAGGGTCGTCCAGTCAAGGTACAGTTGGACAATGTGAACAACATCTCCTACATAAACAACCATGGTGGCACTCGCAGTCAAGGCGCCTTAAAAGAGGCTAGCCATATTCTCCACTGGGAAGGGCATAGTCTTCTGCCTCTTTCAGTGGTTTTCATCCCAGGAGTCCAGAATTGGGAATCTGACCTAAGCCACCATGACAAACCACCAGTTGCGGAGATACAGCTCCCACATCAAGGATCTAGACGCTCTCCTAGTAGATGCTCTGGCGTAACCGTGGATGTTTCAGTTCATATATCCTCCAGGTTTGATTCCGCGGGTCCTCAGCAAGTTCAAGTTGGAAGGAGGTACGGTTATCCTCGTGGTGCCATATTGGCCACAACAACCTTGATACGTGAATCTTCTAGGCCTCTCTATCGATGCTCCTCTGTGTCTTCCTCTGCTGCCGGATCTTATGTCTCAGGGCCTGTGCTTCCATCTGTATTTG
Source organism: Taudactylus pleione (assembly GCA_031769625.1). Taxonomy (NCBI): domain Eukaryota; kingdom Metazoa; phylum Chordata; class Amphibia; order Anura; family Myobatrachidae; genus Taudactylus; species Taudactylus pleione. Next base: position 4,577,948 of record JAUIMM010000101.1, on the reverse strand, counting down.
GCCCACCTCGCTTTGCTGGGGTGGCTCTTGAGACATCTGTCCTGAGAGTGAAGGGGTTTTCCAGAAGGGTTATTCATACCATGCTTAAAATCCTCACCGAAGAGGGCTTCTGAGCATTATCACCACATTTGGCAGACATACTTTTGAGGTCTTTCCGAGTCCTTTCCTTTCTGCAAGCTGGTCTGGATTTGGGCTTCTGGCTCTCTTCCTTGAAGGTACAGGTTTCGGCCCTGCCTGTTCTATTTCAGATGCAGATTGCTCTCTTACCCAGTGTTCGGACATGTTTTCAGGGAGTTCTCTGCGTCCAGCTACCATTTGTTCTTCCAGAGGCTCCCGGGAACCTCTCTTTTGGTTCTTAGTGCCCTCCAGTTGGCTCCCTTTTGAGCTGCTGGATATGGTGGACATGCTTTGGCTTCCGTTGCTTCACATTTCCACTCTGATTGATTAGGTCATTCTGCAGACTCACTTGGGTTATCTTCCCAAGGTTGTGTCTCGCTTTCACATTAACCTGGAGATCGTGGTCCTATCTTTCAATGGTCCAGATTCTTCGCCGGAAGAGGCCTCTTTGGATGTTGAGGGATTTCTGGGTTTATGTGGACAGGACCAGAGATTTCCGCAAAACAGATTCTCTGTTTGTCCTGTATGATTTTCATTTTTCACAAACCGGACTGGCCAGCTACTATGCAGACCTTGGCCAGGTGACTCCATTTGACTGTCCGCCAGGCCTACCCTTTGGCATCTGATGTGGTGACTGCCCATTCCACCCGGTCAGTGGGAGCCTTGTGGGCAGTTCACTCTGGTGCCTCTGTAGAGCTACTTTGTAAGGCGGCCACGTGGTCCTCTGCCCACACTTTCATTCAGCACAATGCTTTTGACACCTTTTGCATCTTCTGACTCAGCCTTCAGGTGTAGAGTTCTCAGTGCAGCTTGGTAGCGTCACCTTTCATAAGGGGACAGCTTTGGGATGTCCCATTGTCATCCTTGTGCCCCCTAGTGAAGGAAGAAGAAAAGGCTAGCAGGGTTTCGTTCCTTTAGTAACAGCTATGCTCACCTTTCCTATGTGTGTGTGCTGGTCTTCCTTCCCCTCGCTCCTTTCTGTGGGCTTGCTAACTTAACTGGCTGCTGGTGGCAGGGTATAGAGGAGAGGGAGTCTGGGCTGCTGGGAAATACATTTTAACCATTTAGTTCTCAGACTCTTCCCAAGGCTATACCCATTGTCATCCCTGTGCCTCCTATGGAGGCAAAGAAAAGTATTTAATGGGTAAGACCATAAATCTCCTTTCCAATATCTTTCCTTTTATGCTGGCATTGTCCAAAAATGGATCCCTTATAGGAGACTGTCTCCACCACTTAATCGCTCCTATTACAAATGTACATTTACCTGACTTTCTACTTACTTTTACTTGATCATATTTTGGACATTTTTAAACCGGCAAAGAGAACACTTTTCAAGCACCACAAAATCCCAGGTCACATTATATTGGACAAATCCTCAACCACCTTTCCTACTCTCTACTCATTATTATTAGTTTAGTAAGACCCATTTTGTTTGGATTTGTATGCTTTTTTTTAAACTATAATGTACATCAATCAGCCACAACATTACAACCACTTACAGGTGAAGTGAATAACATTGATTAGCTCATTACATTGGCACCTGTCAATAGATGGAATATATTTGGCAGCAAAAGAACAGTCAGTTCTTGAAATTGATGTGTTGGAAGCCGGAAAATTGGGCAAGTGTAAGGATCTGAGCGACTTTGACAAAGGCCAAATGGTTATGGCTAGGTGACTGGGTCAGAGCATCTCCAAAACGACTAGCATGCCTGGTCCTATACCACAGAAGAGCTACTGCAGCACAAATTGCTGAAAAAGTTAATGTTGTGATGGAAAGGTGTCAGAACAGTGCATTGCAGCTAACTGCATAGTCTCAGAGCGGTCAGAGCGCCCATGCTGACTCCTGTCTAGCTCCCGATTTGTGCCTGCAATGGGCATGTGAGTATCAGAACTGGCTCCACCTCTCAACTTACAGGACTTAAAGGATCTGCTGCTAACATCTTGGTGCCAAATAACACCGGACACATTCTGTGGTCTTATGGAGTCCATACCTTAATGGGTCAGAGCTGTTTAGGTGGCAAGATGGGGACCTACACATATTAGGCAGGTGGTTTTTGCCGGTGATGGAGTGTGCTCCTGCACTATGTAAATGATGTATTTTACTTAAGGCATCAGGTCATTTACAAAGATGGCCTCTGACAGTGCTACTGCACGTGTGTAACATCTTGTCACTGTTTGACAGCATGGCATTACACTGATTTACTCCGCTCTGGGAAGACCCTGTGTTATCCTGCATAAACATGACCGGGTTGGTACGCTGCACCTCCACTGCCTGTTATTGTTACTGTGAGTATGGCTGCACATCTGCACACTACACTAAACCTGAAACCTTGGTTAAGGGCTCTGAGGAAGACCTACTGCACATTGAAATGCATTGGCTAAAGGAGGGGGAAGAATTTTGGCACCCACACCAGGAAGGGAAGAAGAGCGAACTGCATGTGAATACTGAGGCTGTCCTGGGACTCTTTACATCTTCTCAGATACTACAGGCTTGCTTTTTCCCTATTTCTGGTAGGAAGCCATCTTCACCAAGGTATGCTGTATATTTACCCAGTGTAGGGAATTGAACCATGTTTTCATACATAGTTTCTTGTTTTCCCATTTTGTTTCTTATGGATTTTATGAATTATTAATACGGTTTGTTTTTATATATTGTATCCTCCTTTTGATACAACATGGGACTGGAAACCATAAAATAACTTTGTTCAGTTGTCCGTTAATATGCTGTATATAGACAGAATAGAGTATGCTGCACTAGATTATTGTGCTTATGTCTTTACTTGTCTTTCCATTTGGAATATTTTTCTCACTATTCATGTAGATTGAATTGATGTGTGGAAACACATCTATGTATAAGATAAGTGGCTTCAATACTTTATTTATTTGTAATTACATTTGTTAGAGGCATTGAGGTGAGGGCTTCCTTTTTGTTATACTACTCGGCAAGATCTGTAGTTCTCACAACACCGCAACATCAGAAGTCCAAGGAACACAATCTAACAAGTCAAGGAATAGCTAGGAAACCCAGCTTATGACAGACAAGACAACTAATCACACCTGCAAGAGGCTGCAGGTGTGACCAGAGTCACTAAATGTTAACTCCAGCCTAACTGGACAAAACTGCAAAATAAAAACAAGGAACTCCTTTATTTCTTCTAGAATGTAATTTTCTTGCAATTACACTTCACTAACAGGACAGATCCTAACAATTACACGCTAATGTTACAAAGCCCATAAAATTCAATTATAAGTGCTTCATATATCATCAAGTAGGACACAAAGTTTCCCCCTACACTAGAACGATAGTTGGGGAAAATCAAAAATTTTTGACTTTCCCCAACTAGTTGGAACGACCGTTTTTGGCCGTTTTTCAGCATGTGGGAGCAAACGGCTGACTATCGTTTGCTCCCACACACAGGAAGATTATCGTTCCAACCAGCTAGCTAGTTGGCTGGTTGGAACAATATCGTTCTGATGTGTGGAGGCCATAAGAGTCTGAATGCAAACTAAATGCTATACTGAAAAATTTTAACTGCAAAAATGAGTCTGCGTTTGGTGTCACAGCCATTCACAGAAGAGATTGCTGGTATGTTGACTCAGAAGCCATGAGGCATTTCAGTTGCAATTAAGAATGGTTCACTACAATAAGCATGTGTGATGCTTTAACAGTCAAAGGAACAAGAGACAAAGTATTTACAGCCACACAAGTTGTAACAATCACAGCATCTGAGAATTGGAGGTGAAACCAAAGTCCTAATGATCCAGTATGTGTTATACTTAAAAGACATGGGGACAAACCTCATGGCCACAAGTATTATAGAGCAGAAAGGAATCCACTTCACAGAAGGAAAGTGCATTGTATGGAACAAAAGAGGGACTGTAATCGCAACAGGAATCCTGTGCTGACATCTAGATGACCTGACACAGTGGAGTGTTATGTGATTATGGCTTCTGACTGGCAGAGACTAATAGGTCATTTAGTTATGACTGCAACCAGAAACGTCTTGACCGGATGGTGACAAAAATATCCATAAGCAATACAAAGACCAATGTGTGAGAGCTGTACAATAGGAAAGCAAATCCATTTGCCCCTTCCCAAAATCAGCTCCCCTGGAATTGGTGCATACAGATGTGTGGTCCGATGGAGGTGAAATCAATCAGTGGATACAGATACTTCATATCACTCAATGATGACTTCACTAGAATGACACCTGTTTATTTCATTAGAGCAAGGAAAAAAGTAATGAGTAGTATTGCATACTACAAGAGATGGTAAAACTCTTAAAGTCTTAAACTTTGTTCACACTTAACAGATATATCTGCAGATGATGGTTGTTCATACACACTAAACAATCCTCTATCTTCTGGCCATGGATCCCGCTGGCCGGGGGCGTGTCATGCCCCCCTCCCCTCGGTCTCTGCATGTGTACGGGTGGTCGGTAGACTGCCCCTACACACAGCAGGATCCCCCAATATATCTGCAAATATACTGGGCATCGGCTGTGCAGCATAGTCGACATGATACGTCTGTGAACGACATCATTCACAGACATATTGCTGGTACACACTGGCTGACGGGCACTCAATCAATTGATCGACCAATATATCTGTCAGTGTGTACCCAGATATTAAGGTCCTACAATGGAGGAGAAAATATCAAAACATAGATGTTGAAACCTTTCTTAAGAAGCATTGGATTCGAACAAAAACTGACCATTGTATACACACCTGAGTAGAATGGTGTAACTGAGCATGCAAACTGCACTATAGTGGAGATGGCTTGATCAATGCTAAAAGATGACCGTCTGAATAAGTGCTTTTGGGCAGAAGCAGTATATCTGAGAAATCATGCTCCCTCTGTCACTGTGACAGATAAAACACTGATATTGCTTGGTTTTCTTCCAGCCCACGCCTATAACAGTCTCAAAGTATTTGGGTGCATTGCCTATCTCCAAGAGAAAAGGCATAAGCTAGATCCCAAATCCGTAATATGCATCATGTTTGGATACTGCAAAAAGAGTAAAGGGTTCAGGTTCTGGGACCCTAAGAAGAAAAAGCTTCTAAAGTGATGTTACATTTCAAGAAACCGCACCACTTAAAATTTACAACAGTAATTGCAAAGCAAGTATGCCATATTGGATATGCCAGCAGCTGGAGGTGTGTCTGAGACAGACTACCAATGTGGGCACCCAACTACAGAACGGAACTTCTGCAAGATCATATAGTGGAAAACCACCTAAAAGATATTGAGGTGTTTGCTTCCTGGATATTTTGGGGTTCATAAAATGTGATGTGATATTTGCAAAGTCAAGTAACAACTGGTGTGAATGAAAATCAGCAATAGACAGAGATGACATCGCTCAATAACAGTGCATACACTGTAATTAAGTCAGTTACCACAAAACAGTCAAGATAAAATGGATTTTCTGCAAAAAGATGAAGGCAGGAGGGACCCCAGCCTCCCAACTTGACCACTCGCAGGCCACTTCGGCCCGCGGGTGGAACAGCAGGACAGTACTGTCCCGCTGAAATCGGGATGCTGGGGAGGGGTGCCGCCCTCTACGGGTGGCACCCCTGTGCGACCGCACTGGTCGAACACTCCTAGAGCTGGCCCTGTAGTACATTATGCTTAGTCATTGCTATATATGCCTTCGTACATATCACTTCAACTTCGACTTTGACTGGGCTGTCTTGAATGGAGAACTGACAGAGAAGATGTACATGGAACCTCTAGAGCATTACTGTGAAAATATGCTCCGAGAGAATGTCTCTTAAAGCTTTGTACAGTCTAAAACAGTGGTGGTGGTTGTTGTTGGGACATCAAATTTAGATGATGTGCTACAAGAAATGGACTTTGTGTGTTCAATGTGGACAAATGGACTTTGTGTGTTCAATGACTTATTGTCTCAACCACAAACACATAGAAGAGAAACACTTTTTATTATTGTTGTGTATGTGGATGATTGGTTACTAGCAGGCCAGGAGCAACACATCACAGTTGCCAAACAGCTGTTTGGACAAAAGCTTTAAACGAAAGATCTAGGTCCTGCGCAATACCTGTTAGGCCTGAAGGTCTCAAGAGCTAGAAAAAGGAATTCTATCTATTGATCAGTAAAATTACATTAAATGAATACTTACAAAATATAGTATGTCGGATGCTAACCCAAACACTACTCCCGTTTGTTTTTGGTTTTTTTTACGAGTTACATTCGTACAGTAGCCGCAGCAGCAATAACTTATTCAAAAGTGGTGCAGAGAGCATCGCAAACTAATATGAAAAGGTGAGAGAGGTTATATAAATAAAAATGACAATCTAACATGGATAGAAACGTTGATATTACTGCATCGTGTCTGAGTCCTTTGTTTGACCAAGCCCTGAGTGCTGCACCTCTTGTTTTGCTATTTACCTACCTTGTGGGGGCACCGGGCCAAGTTACAATTAACTACATGAGTGCCGGACCGAGTTTGGCATATATATATATATATATATATATATATATATATATATATATATATAATATTATATTGTTCGGGGTAATAACTTTCTAAACCCGTATTTATATAGTAATTGGGTTCCTTGCATATCTAATGGCAAATGTGCCGATAATTAAAAGGGATGGTCTTCAAAGGCATCTGAAGTTTGACAAAATGCATGATCTAAATGGAGATAAACAAATTAGACCCTTTTACATTAGGAAATCCATTTCTGAAAGAGTGGTATATAATGTCAACATTCACAATGTACACATTAATTAGATCGACATGAAAATGTCAGCATGGATGTAATGTTGACAACAAAAATTGTCAACATAACATCACTGTTGACATGCTGAATGTCGACATGTTTAATGTAAACATTGTTAAAATGTTGACAATGTCTATTTTAGTATAATTCTATCCCTAACACTAATCCTAATTGAAATGCTGACTCTTCCTATGTTGACATTTAACACTTGTCGACATTAATTATGTCATTCCTGTCGTCCTTCTGGTGATTGTATTCTAAGTGACTGAATACCCTAGAAATGGCTAGATTCAGAATGATAAATTGCTTCCATTTTGTAATGGAAGGAGCTTGGGTAATTGAACTCCAGATTATGTTTTAGGCTAAAATGTAGTGAGAAAGTAACTTAGTGTGGCAAATTGCAGTATTAAATCCTCACACATCTCTGGGAATAGGACACCTTAAACCTGCTGCCTTGTTGGTGTAAACCAGTTCCTAATATCATCCTTGCCATTGTACCTACTGCATACTTACCAACATTGCCTGACACCTTTCCGGGAGCAGCTGGAGGGGACTTGCTGCTTCCACCTTTGAGGGGCGGGGCCAGACTATAATCTTCATTATGCCCCACCCCCTTTACAGGAACCTTCTCCCGCCCCCCCGTGATTTGCGGGTCCGTGAGGAGGGGACGGGGCTAAGTGATGCAATTACCGCCATTTAGACCCGCCCCTTCCCTACAGACCCGAAATTTCCATGTAAAATCTCCCCTTCCTGCCCACTTCACTGCGACCTGATGTTACTAGGCTGGGAAAGGAATGGAATGTATGTATTGTATGGAATGTACACCATGACTAAAGACTCCCAAGCTTCTTTCCCTTTTAATTACATTTTTTCTTATATCTCTTCACCCCTTATATTTCCCCTAGATCTCTCAACCATCTCACCCATACATATCATTTCTCACATTGGATTGGGTTAAAACTAGGAGCCATTATCCTTTCAATAGCTGGGTACACACTATACGTTTCATTGTGGATTGGAGTGGTATGTCGTACACATCATATATTGTGTACACCCATTCCGTTGTTATAGTCCCATCTGCTGTTTTGCACAGCAGATGGGACAATGCAATGAACGACGCAGTGTTACATGCAGAATGTAACGACACATTGCACAGTCATACATTGAATCATGCAGTGTGTATGGCGTGCTCGATGTGTGACCCAGTGACTGTGCGATGTAACGACACATCATATAGTACATACCCAGCTTAATAGTCAAAGGCATGTCAGGGCATGTGCACACACTTGCCTTCCTACCATCAAATGGTGGTTGAGATGAAACCGTAGACCTTTTTTAAAAGACAAAAACTGTTTTTGATTGATTTTATTTTTTCCTAGACAGCGACATAAACTACCTTATGAGTATTGCACTGGATAAAATTGCCTTCCTACCCTTTGGATATCTGATGGACCAGTGGCGGTGGAAAGTGTTTGATGGAAGAACACCAGATACAGAGTATAACCAACAATGGTGGAATCTCAGGTATATTTATTACAAAATTGTGTGTATGAAAATAATATATACTGTGTGTGTATATATATATGTGTGTGTGTGTGTGTGTGTATATGTATATATGTATATATATATATATATATAATATTTTATTTTAGTGGTACTCTGCATCTTAATGCAAGCGGGTAGAGTTTATCTAATATAATTTTATTTAAAATTATATGATCTATATATAGATAGATGGATATCTATCTATCTATGTACACACACACACACACACACACACACACACACACTTGTATGCATTATACAGATGGGAAGCTAGGCTTTCTGTCACCCATGGCAAAGACTCCGCTCAATAGTCCCCCAAGTGAACAATTGAAGCTGGTAGATCATGACTGCAGTATGTGGAAGATGGGTTATTATATGGCTAATAACACACATTCAACCAGTTATCATAAAGTTCTAATTCCCAACACTTACAGTACTACCAAATCAGACGCACTAAGGCATAACCATTTCAGAGACTTAGGCCATGTTCTCATGAATGGTGTGTGTGTGTATATCTGGCAGCCGCTATTCAAAGTCCAGAAATTTGAGTTGATCAGCATGTTTTATACAAAACCAGTGAAATAACATGAAAATCAGCCATGCGCCTGCAGGGAGAGTGGTGGCACAAACTGGATAGAAAGGAAGTGTGAAAAGATGGAGAAACTTACTTGTAAACAAGTTCCAGCACCGATATACAGTATATCTTTTAATCAAGATGGATTTGTATATTCTCCTGGACATTCATGCACATCGGCTATTCAAATTTTAGAATTTCATGGAAGGCTCATAAAGTCCAGTATAATTCCCGCTCAGCGGATGATTTTCCTTGGACTCCTTTTTTTAGACTACACATAGTATTATTGTTACTAGACAAAATTCTGGTGCTTAAACAGCTTGTCTGTTCTTTTTTGGATTCAAATTGTACATAAGAGTCTAGAATGAATGGTGCCTGTTCAATGTAGTCCAGCTTGCTCAGTTCCCCTTTAAACATTTCACTCCACTACAACTCCATCTGGAATAGTCTCATCATTATCTGTCCTACCAATTCTTCAGGTTACCCACCAGGACAAGAATGTCTTTTGTTTGGTGGGTGGGGAAGAATAATCTCAGCAGACATCATCCATTTTCAATATAGAACCATAAATGTACTGAAACTGGAGATGTTGCAAAAACATTGTATTGGGTCATTCCATGTTGGTTCACCCAGGCCATGACACCCACCGACTTAGATTTTCAGGAAACTTTGTACACTTGATACTACCACATATCTTCAAACCTATGTAAAATGTTTCTTCTCTAGCCCTCATAGTGTTTGAGATATAGGGGGTTAAAGTTCTAAAATATTGCTTGGAAATGCCACTCCTGATGCTTTGTTTTTATGTGAGGTGTATGTGGAAAAACATCCATATCTCAGTGCCTAATCCACATATCACTTTGAAATTTTGGCCCTTTGTCAATCAGAATATGGAGATTCCAGTAAAAAATGTTTTATCAACCTTGCCGGACTCTGAGAGTCATTATACATTCCTTTTACTTCATACTTAATTTTTTTTTGGTGCAAAAGCAAGTTGGTTCAATACTCATTGTCAATCTAAAGCTGGCCATCCACTATACAATTTTCTGTCAGATATCTGTTCAATCTGGCTGGTTGGAATGAAAACCTGGTAATGTACGGGTGCAAATGACAGTCGATCATATGGTTTTAAACACTGAAAAAAGGACAAAGAATTGTTCATATTGGTAAAATTTGGGTGTTTTAACCAATTTGTCTGAACAACCATTTTTGGCTATTTTCCAGTGTTTGTGAGCAAATGGACGACTGTCATTTACTCCCATAAATTACCAGGTTTTCATTCCAACCAGCCAGATTGGACAGATATCTGACAGATAATTGTATAGTGGATGGCCAGCTTTAGGCTGGGTACACACGTAAAGATTTTCTGTCCAACCATCTAACTAGTTATTGGTTGGAATGAAAATCTGGTAAGGTATTGGAGTGAATGAGGATCAGCAATTTGCTCCTAAATGCCAGAAAACCAATGAAGAAGGTCGTCAGAAAAGTTTAACTGTTTGATCTAAACAATTTGTTCAAACAGTTCTTGTCCATTTTCCGGCATTTGGGAGCAAATTGCTGATTGTCATTTGCTTTCATACATTACCAGATTTTCAATCCAACTAATCAACTAGTTGGATGGTTGGACAGAAAATCTTTACGTGTTTAACCATAAGGCAGATGAGCTATGTCCCTTTTTTTTAAATTGAATCTTTAAGTATACTTTGAAAGGCTATGAAAGAAAAATTAATGGGATTTTGATTGCCTGTAGGAGTATTTTAATGTTTAATAGTCCCTCTTTAAAATGAAAATTTATCATGGTGTATAATTTTGCCTGCCACGGGAGTATTTAAAAAAAATAATAATAATTATTTATATATATATATATATGTGTGTGTGTGTGTGTGTGTGTGTGTGTGTGTATATGCAATCACAGGCTAATTGAAATACCCCCCAGTGTGTAATAAAGTGTGTGTATGTATATATACACACACACACTTTCTTATTACACATAGGGGGGTATTCAACTAGCCTGTGATTACACATTTTCGTGTGAAAAACTGCTATTGTACAGTGAAAAACCTTTATTCAATTAGCCGCAATAATTTATCTGCAGTAATTTTACCTAAAATTTTACTTCACAAAATCCCTATTTTAATGTAAAAATGTTGGGATTTGGTTCAGAACCCCTGGGACACCTCCCACCCCACCCCACCCCCTCACCCTCCAATGACTAATTGGGCACCTTGACTTTTTTAATTTGCCAATAATGACATGTCGTTTTTGGGATAAGAGTGCACAGTGATGGTATTTTGGGTTCAAGCTATGGGACAGGTATGTTTGGGCGCTTTATGAGTGAAAGTATTTTTAGTCTGGCAGGTGGGAGTAGTCTGTCTTTTTGCACTTTTTTTTTTTTTTTTAAGTCCCCTAAAATGACCCAAATATATAGTTATATCCATTTTTATGTACCCCAAATCTAATGAGCACTTATTTTGCTGAAAAAATACACTTCTATTTTTTGGGGTACAGGCTGATTTCCCCATTTTCACCTACACTTTGCACAGCAAGAATTTTTGTGCAAATCTGTTTTTTGTGATTTTTGGAATTGAATAGATGCGAAAACCGGAGCGTGCATACCCACGAAAAGCATATAGAAAAGACTTACCAGAACCTAATTACCTATTTACAGGGGCGTAACCAGAGGTATGGGGGCCCCATAGCAAAATTTTACACGGGGGGGGCCCAGCCCCATAATACTTACCTCCACTGCCCCACCCTGTAATACCGCCTCCTAAACGCTGCACGCCGCTCCATCTCTCCTCACTGAACCTGGGAGAAGGCGTGGCCATGGTCCGGGGATGACCTCTCCTCCCAGCTTCGAAGAGAGCCGATGTCCTTTTCAATCAGGCGCCGGTCACTAGCCAATCAGAACTCGCAGAACAGAAGCGAGTTCCTATTGGGTTGCAACCGACTCCTGATTAAAAATATCAGCACTGTACTTTACAGGGGGCAGGGAGTTGCTTGCTTGGCTGGCGGGCCCCCTAAGTAGCTGGGCCCCACAGCAAGCATACCCTTTGCACCCTCTATAGTTACGCCAATGCCTATTTAGTCTGTTCAAAAGATAAGAGACTGCATGCTATGACACTGCTCTCAATACCCATCAACTGAAAACGTAAAAAGCATTCTCCTTGAGAAATTCGAAGACTGTGACCCTGAAGATGAAGTTTCTTAGTCAGTGGGTATCTACTGACAGAACAGAGATGGTGAGATGCACTGCAACATTTGTTGAATATTTAGTAACATTGATCTAAAAAATTTAAAAACTTGTCCCTCATTTATTTGTTGCTAAGGCACAATCAAAGTTTATAAAAGAAATCCAGGCCAACCTTGAACTTGACACAGCTATTGGACTTTAGTGAAAACTATTCTTACGTGATTCAGAATGAAGTTCAAGGGTATCGTTGGACGAACAATGGTTGTAGACTGCACCCAGCTGGAATCTATGCTCCTGTTCCCCAGTCTGATGACCTGTTCATCACAAGTGTCTGTTTCTTGTCTGATGATTTGGAGCATGATGTAGCATTTGTGTATGAAACACAAAGTAATTATTCAGTACATTAATGAAAATATTGCTACTATCAAAAATGTGTGTTACCTCAGTGATGGGTGTGCTGGGCAGTATAAGAATTGCAAAAACTTTCTCAACTTGTGCTGCCGTGATCGAGACTTCACTTTGAAAGCATCATGGGCATTTTTTGCAACCAGCTACGGTTTTCCTGGTAAAGACATTGGTGGAACAATTAAGCCTCTGGTTGCCAGAGAGAGCCTACAGAGGCTAACAGGTGATCTGATTGACTCTGCTGAAAAAGTCTTACATTTCTGCAAATCAAGAGTTGCAAATATAAAGGTAGGGCTAATATCAAAAGAAACACTTTAAAAAACACGCAAGCAGCTGCAAGACCGATTTTTTTCCCAGGCAAAAACGGCAGCAGATACAAGAGGATTTCATCACTTCAACCCTATATCTGAAGTTTCCATAGGAACAAAGCGACTCAGTTCAGATAAAAACTTTAGTTCCATTTATCAGATCAGAACAATCCAACGCCAGTCAATATGTCACAAATCTGTACAAATTCATACATAGCATGTGTTTACAATAATCATTGTTGTTTTTTTTGGATAAGTACTTTTAAATGATGAGGACGAATGTGATGTTGAAGTGAAGTTCATGCACACCTATGGCCCTGTGCGATCATTTCACTGGCCTCTACAGAAGATAGAAGACATCTGTTATGTTCCTATGTGCAATATAATTTCCTCTGTCAGCCCTCCTATCACGAAGGGTACTGGAAGGATGTATTACTTCTCTGAAAAGGAAAGTTGATTATAAACTACGGCAGTGCAGTCTCAACTTCCGTTAGACATCATGCATCTCTGTTATTTAAAACTGCTTTTAGTGGGTATGCTCGCTCTCGTTTTCGCACCTATTCCATTCCAAAATCGCAAAAACAGGATTTGCGTGAAAATTCGTGCTGTGAAAATGAGGAAATCAGCCTGTACCCCAAAAAACGCCAAACTAACATAGGATAACAGTTCAGAAGTGTATTAGAGGTCATATTAAATAGATTTGGGGTACTTAAATTGAGTCAAATGGCTGTTATATGTATTTGTTTAAAAAAAAATAATATATATTAGGGATGTGCAGGCTCGGATAGGTTCGAGTTTTCACGTGGAGTTCGGATTTTTCCCTCCAAAAAAACGGCACTCAGAAAGAGGCAAAACGTCATCTTACATGGACGAACATCATCATTCCTGGACTTTTGTCCAGGAATGATGATGTTCGTCCATGTAAGATGACGTTTTGCCTCTTTCTGAGTGCCGTTTTTTTGGAGGGAAAAATCCGAACTCCACGTGAAAACTCTAACCTATCCGAGCCTGCACATCCCTAATAAAAAATATATATATATATATATATATATATATAATATAATATAATTAAATAAGTGCTCATTAAATTTGGGGTACGTAAAAATGGGTATAAATATATATTTGGGTCATTTGAGGGGACTTTAAAAAAAAAAAAGTGTAAAAAGACTGACTACTCCCACCTGCAAGACTAAAAACACTTGTTTCATTCATAAAGCACCCCCATATAATTGCCCCATACCTTGGTGAAGTGTTGGTGTCCCAAGGGTTCTGAACTAAATATCGACATTAGTGTATGGGGACAGTGGGCCATTCCGCAAGAGGAAGGTAAGTAGGAGATATCTGTGATATCTCCTGCTTTGCCTTCTTGATGAATGGCCCGATAACTTAATTTTTACAATTGCAGGTAAAAATGTTCATTGATGATGAATAGGCCCCCTAAGTCCCCTGGCCAGCTGCCTTCTGCCCGCACCACCCTTCCCCACCGGCGTCCACTTTCCCCCGTAGCCGCCCACTTATACATTACAAGTGGGTGGTCCGAGGGGAGTTAATAACTCTAATCGTGCTGAATCACTTCATCATGGCCCCGCCCCTACTGCGTAATCTAGGCATTGTGTAGCGGGGCGGTGCCGCAATGATGCGATCGTGCAGTCACGCCCCAGCTCTGCTTCCAAAACTTGTGCCACGCCCACCTCTGTGCCGATCTGGCTATCTCCTCCCGTAAGGGGGCAGCCAAAATGTTGGCAAGTGTGCTGTTTGTTTGTTCTTTTACTTATAATGAAGTGTGTTGATTTGATTCAGGTCAGTGGACACCTCACATGTAGTACTGTTTACTTTGAGTCCCACCGTTAACAATCTAAAACTTTAATCTCCCAATAGTGCTTTAGATTTGTATTCTTTGATACTGGTTTACTAATATAACTCTCTATCAATCCAGGCTAAAATATCAGGGTTTGTGCCCACCAGTCCAGAGGTCTGAAGAAGATTTTGACCCTGGAGCAAAATTCCATATTCCATCCAATGTCCCATACATCAGGTAACAAAATTGCTGTCATTGATTCAAAGCAACATTGAAAATAAAGCATCTATATTAAATACTAATATTTTCAAACACTTTGACAACTATTGATTTCATACATACAGGTAAGGTTATTCACTGAGTAAATTTAGACAAACCGTTGTGACAGCCTAGAACAATCGTTTGGATATAACTTTTTCAAAATAGTACTTTTTCCAACTCTGATTCTTCCAGGGCTTTGCTACAATTCACTCAATGTGATGAGGTCCAGTGTAAACTTCTCATCACAAGATTGCTGCACTGGTCCTAAGTTGAAAGATGCAATCATATTGTTTCATAAAACAAATGCATTTGCTGTAATACAAAAGCACTATTAAAAGACTGCATCCTTGTAGTTTTGAAACCTGTTTTTCCACATCTTGGTTGCCATTGTGAATACACGTGTCCTTTTTCCTTCTTCAAGGTACTTCATCAGTTTTGTGATTCAGTTCCAGTTCCATGAGGCTCTGTGCAAAGCAGCAAATCAGAATGGACCTCTGCATAAATGTGATATCTATCAGTCCAAAGAGGCAGGAAAATTGCTTGGGTGAGTAATACAGTTAAGGTCTTGTGCAGGTTTAGTTTTTCTCCTTTTTATGCACTTTGAATTTGTGCTTTTAAGAATATATAAATTATGCTGCTTTTTCATTCGTATTTTACATTTTGAGATTACTAGATCAACTGATTAATCTGGGAATTCTTGCAGGTTTCTACAGATCATATTGGTATCTGCATTTAGTGACACTGGTTGTTATGCTGATTTTTGTGTGTTTTCAGTTGTCTCAATGATATGGTAATCTTGGTTTAGTAGTTCAGATACGTACTTGAGCACAGATGTTACTGGCCATGGCACAGTTATGTCAAGATTGAATGTGCCTATCAATACCCTAGTGCAGTGGTTCCCAAACTTTTTTGAATCACGGCGCCCTAGAGTATCAGCAGTGTTTTCACGGGACCCCTGAGCAAAGGTTTGTTGAGAATTTCAGAAATGTAGTGAAATAGTAAAGTGAATGTGCTTACCTGTCATCCTTAGGCTCAGGTATGTGGTGGTAGACATATTTTCGCTTCTGTTTGTCCACATATTTACATTACTTTGACCATAAAGAATTTGATTTGGTGCTGGACCGCCAACCTGAGGCACCCCTGCAAGTGTCCCGAGGCACCTCAGGGTGCCGGGGCGCACAGTTTGGGAACCACTGCCCTAGTGTAAATGTGTCATTCTCTAATATCGGGCACACTCTACCTTGGCCAAGGGTTATGATCGTTCGGTCACTAGATTTTAAACTCTCCCTAGTGAGCAGGGCCCCTTCTTTTTCCATCTGTGGAATCTTGTATCATGCCACTTGTTTGTTATACACCTGGTCTATTATGT
Organism: Taudactylus pleione; assembly: GCA_031769625.1. Lineage (NCBI taxonomy): Eukaryota > Metazoa > Chordata > Amphibia > Anura > Myobatrachidae > Taudactylus > Taudactylus pleione. Next base: position 4,561,633 of record JAUIMM010000101.1, on the reverse strand, counting down.
ACATTGGAGGAAGAAGATCACAGGTCTCTTTTATCTTCAGCTGCTCCATTTCCACCGCATTCCAACTCCTTGGCCACTCTCCACAATTTGAACTGCAGGTTGTTGCTGGTTCTACTAAAAGGAATCTCTATGGTGCCCAGGCTCCTTTCCAGATGTTTCTACTTTAGCAAGAACAGTTTAAGCCGTCACATCCTAAATTGCCTTGTCCAGCTCAGACTTTCAGAAGTGGATGTCCAGCTGCCTCTTGCCCATTTTCTTAGTAGTGTTTGCCTGGCTGCGCTGGGCCCAGACCTCACACAGGGCCACTAGCTGCATAGGTTCATAGCACTCATCTGAGCAGTCCCAGGCAGTGCATTCCTGGTGCATATACATGTAGCCACCCTGCTATTTGTTCAGCAAGTATTTTGACGAACATAACCCAGAAGTGGCCAGAAGAGGAGCTTGTGTTATAGACCGGCTCCACTGCACTTCACCATTAATGAATAAGTGCCACCAGGGAAATTATGGGCAGCCATAATGATGCCTCCCAGGGCTTGCACATCTGGGTAGCAGCTCAGGATGCGCTGCCCTAGTTACGATGATTCTGCATCAGGACATGCGATTACTACAGGAGCCAGTTACAGCAATTACTGCAAAAGCTTCTTTTTTTTTTTTTGTCACATTTAACAGCGTAGCCATTTCTTTCTCTTGCCAAGGATATAAGAGCTTTATGTATCTGGAAATCGATGTTTCTCCATATTTTCCCTGTTACTGGTTTATATATAGTTGCTATTCTGTAAGGGGTCATTTGTTTTCAATTTGAATAGTAGCAAATTGTCAGTTTTTAGGTTTTATTGAAGGATTATTAGGTGTAATAGCCTTGAGAATTGCTAGTTTGATGCAATAAAATTCAGATTTAAAGCTACTGTTTACTAATTCTATTTTAGCATCTTAGGTTATATCCAGTCTTTTGTAACACCATTTGATGGTGAGCGGTAGGCATAGCCCTGGTTTGATTGAGTGAGAGGTTATCCGGCACCTCTGGCTCAGGCTGCTAAGTGCCTGGTGCCCCTCTGTAAAGAGAGCCAGCGATTGCACAGGGGCTCACAGGAATAATGACATCCAGTTGCAGTAGTGTATTTGACTTTAAGGAAGAATCCATGCAAGAAGGGTAACTGCTAAGCATTTCCTACCCCTGTCCCATCACTTATTAAGCACACAGATGTGGTATAAATCAGATTGGTTGTGATTGTCCAATAGCCAGTGTCTGCTATAAGAATATATTGCTAAAATGGAGCATTTCTTAAACTTCCAGGTTTTTTTTTTTGGTTGTTTTTTTTTTAGCCCTATTCTGAAGAATGCGAGCAAAAAAAAGCCGCTTTTTTTTTTTTTCTTAATTCGTTTTATTGCATACTCTTCCAGTAAGCTGCTCAAAATATCCATTGAACACCCTGGATGGTCTGCTACTATTGATTTTTCATTTTGGGAGAATTTGTTTTGGGTAAAGGAAGGCTCTTTGTAAATTTGTTAAGGGGCGAGAAAAATACGTTCAAATTATATGCATTATTTGTAGACCATTTTACTTTGTCATGTCTGGGGAAACATATGTTGGGCTCCAGTAATCAGAATAAATATCAGAATATATGTATGCAGTAATTTTGTATGGGTGAAATGAAGGAAATAGATACTTTTCATATCAAAGCATCTACTTAATTTATTCTGGCAAAATAAAGCCAGATCTCTCTGGCTCACAGCCATATTCAATTAGCCGCGATAAGTCAGTTTCTGTGGAAACTATCGCGAGTGATGTCATTTCGCCATGCGAAGAGTTTCCTCCGTATTCAATTCCAAATACTTTTCACCGGTGTGGAAACTCAATGCAATGGAACCTGCGAAAAAGTTTTGCCTATGAATAGGTGTCAGAAAAGAGTGCAGAATTGGGGTTTTGGGGTGCAAAGCTGCTGGAACCCCCCTGCACCCTTGGGACAGTCCCCCAAAGGTAAACTGCGTTAAAAAAAGTAAAAAAAAATAAAAAAAAGTATTTAGATCACCCAAAAAAAGTACTTTCATTTTGGGGGCAAAAAAGTCCAAAGTTGGGGGCAAACTTAAAAATAATGAAATAGACTCCAGGGGGGGTCCCCAAGTATTCCCCCTGGTGTTTTTAAGTTTGCAGCTGCTTGCGGCAGGTACATTTTTTAATGTTTTTTTAAAACTACACTTTAGCAACTTAAAAATATGTTGGCACCCATTTTCAGGTACCCCAAATTTGCTGGAGCTACTTTCTGCAAAAAAACCTGATAAATGATCTCAATAGCTGCTAATTAGCATATTTGCATAAGTGGTGAAGAATAGCATTTAAGTACCCCAAGTACCTTCAGCAGGCCTATTCGGAGGTATCTATATTGATCACCAATGTCAGTGCATCTTTTGGAGGGGTGTCAGGCTGATTTCCCCAAATCTGACAGGACTTTTCACATGTTAGTTTCGCCGGCTCCCGTTTTCGCCGATACTTTTCCACATTGAAAACATGTGAAGTAGTCAAAGTCTAGCATGCGAAAGTGTGGGACTTTTCGCCGGGAATTGAATATGCCCCTTAGTTGGATTAAAAACTGCCACATCAAAAAATTTAATTACAGATGTGTTCTTATACATCTAGCCTCCTTGCATGTTAAACAGCCCTTCTAATCACGCCATGGCGTGACTTGGTAGCGCTGAGCGTCTTTTTGTGTGACTTCTTACCTTCAAATGCATCTTATTCACACAGTGATGCAAATAGCTAGCACAAGCCACTTCTGCTGATTAAAATTATATTCAGCATGTCTATGATCTCTGTGCGTCTGCAGGTGTATCTGCATGCGAAACGCTATGTTAGTGTCACAGCCGCTGATACTGTAATGTAGCCTTTTCCATGCAGATACACCCACAGAGAACATAGGCATGCTGTATATAATTTTAATCAGCAGAAGCTGCTTGTGCTAGCTATTCACATCACTGTGTGAATAAGACACATTTGAAGGTAAAAAGTTGCACTAAAGACGCTTGGCGCTACGAAGGCACACAGAGCTCCAGCTTTTATGTGTGAAGCGACTTGTAGCGCATGGAGGATACATGTATGTGGACACGTCTGTAGCTTGAGCATGAAGGAGAGTATATGATGAAGGGTTTAAGCAAGACTCCTTCTCTTTGGTTTAATGACGCACTTGCTAGTTTGGTGGGATGGGAAGATATACCCCAAGAAACCTTTCTAAAGCAATGGCTAGTAAGTGGCTTTACTGCATGTCCCATTAGAAGAAATCTTGAATGGTAACCATGCCCTCTACTATCTTGCCTCTCCAAAATGGTACTTTATGAAAGGATATAAGGATTGGTGATTTCAGGAGTACAGTACTCTCACATTAATGGCTGTGCCATACAATGAACATATCTTGTGTGTTGCTTCATATCATTTATTCACATAAACACAAAATAACTGTACATACTAATACGTGTGTGTGTATGTGAGTGTGTTTGTGTGTGTGTGTATATATATATATATATATATATGTGTGTGTGTGTGTGTGTGTGTGTGTATATATATATATATATATTATGCATAGACCCAGTGATAACTGTGATTGATTATTACACAAAACCTGTAACTTAAGTGCATGCTGTGAAAAATTCATATGCTATATACAAAGGTCAAGTTTTACGAAGTTCCTCTCTATTGCAGAGATGCCATGAAATTGGGTAATAGCAAACCTTGGCCAGATGTCATGGAGGTAATCACTGGGCAGCGGAATATGTCAGCTCATGCTCTTCTTGAATATTTCAAGCCTCTGACCGAATGGCTGGTTGAGGAAAATAGAAAAAATGGAGAGACTATTGGCTGGCCAGAGTACAACTGGACTCCAGGTGGGTATGCTGGAGTAATCAGATGAAAAATCATTGGAAAGGTATCTCAGAATATACTGTAAATAACTAGGCTCACTCACTGGCATGGTTATATGGGGTGTTACAATACCTGGAATTCCACCAAACCAAAATATACTGTCATATTTTGGTTTGGTGTAAGTCCAAGTATGGTAATAACTGATATAATATTTATGATAATTGCACTTTGAGTATAATATAGGTATATATCCATATATATATTTTATATATAAATATAGAATACAAATAGGATATTTACACACACATAGCAAAGTGAATAATGGCACCTGTCAAAGGGTGGGCTATATTTGGCAGCAAGTAAACAGTCAGCTCCTGAAGTTAATATGTTTGACACAGGATAACTTGGCAAGTGGAAGGATTTGAGTTACTTTGACAAGGGCTAAATTGGGATCACTATGACAACTGAGTAAGATCATCTCCCCAAACGCCAGGTCTTGTAGAGTGTACAAAGTATGCAGTGGTTAGTACCTACCAAAAGTGGTCCAAGGAAGGACAGCTTGTAAACTAGTGATAGGATCATGGGCGCCCAAGGCTCATTGGTGCGCTTGGAGTGAAGGCTAGCCCATCTGATACTATCCCACAGAAGAGCTACTGTAATTCAAATTCCTGACAAGTTAATGCTGGCTATGATAGAAAGGTGTTGGAAGTAGTACGTAGCATCTTGCTGCATATGGGGCTATGTAGCCACAGACCAGTTAGAGTGCCCATACAGTCCAAAAGTGCCTACAATGAGCACGTGAGCTTCAGAACTGAACCATGGAGCAGTGGAAGAAGGTGGCCTGGTCTGAAGAATAACATTTTCTGTTACTTCATGTGGACGTCTGGGTTCGTGTGCATAGATTAGAAAGAGATAGCACTAGTATGCACTATGAGAAGAAGGCAAGCCAGCGGAGGCAGTCTGATGCTCTGGGCAATGTTCTGCTGGAAAACCTTGGGACCTGTCATTCATAGGAACGGTATTACCTGATGGCAGTGGCCTATTTCAGACAGAAATTATACGCCTGGCCCACTGCAAAAATTGTTCAGGAATGTTTTGAGGAACATCATATTCAAGGTATTGACATGGCCTTTAAATTCCCCATATCTTAATCTGATTGAGCATCTGTAGGTTGTAATGGAAAAACAAGTCCGAGGGGGCCCCATCTTGCAATTTACAGGACTACAAGGAAGAACCTATCAATTGCATAGCTTTTGAAATTTAGGAAATGCCTTCCAGGGGTCATGAGTTTTATTCCCAACCAGTGCATTTTTTTTCTGTGAGACATTTGTATGTTGTCCCCATGTCTGCATGCTCAGCTTTTCTTCCATAGTCCAAAAATATACTGGTAGGGTTATTGGCTAATATTCAGATGTGTTCTTAACTGTTTTTTTTTCTCCCAGGTAGAGTCATATAAAGAGAAAAATAAAAGCAACACAAAAATACTCTGGTCTACTGTTCTTATATACAAAATTGAATTCTTGTCAGAATAATTCTGTGACAAAGTAATTAAAATGGCATACCCCACTCACAATAAAGTGGGAGGGTAATTTGATTGTAAAGGTATCTTTATAATCCTAGGGTATCAAATTCTGTGAAACCACGTTATGTTCAACCACCTCTCCCATAGAACGAAAGGATGGGTGTACCCCAACTCCTCTTTATACGTCCTCCATAGGAATTTCATCAATATATCATCCAACTTCAACGTAGTATGATTAAAGTATGATGTTTTTATTGATTTTAAAAAATAATGAAATTATTATTATTGGAATTTAGACTGTTTGCTCCAAACGGTCAGGGACTAATGTGAATGACAAATATTATATGTAGAACAATGCATAATTAGTGGCACTATATAAATTAATTATAGGTCACACAAATGCGTGGCACACTGGGGACCTCATTCAGAGTCGGTCGTTGCGGCCGCACGGTCGTACGCCACCGATGTTCGCTATACTGCGCATGCGTAAAGTTCGCAATGCGCGTGTGCAAACTAGCCGCTATGATCAGAAATTTCTCTCTCCTTGAACACAGCCAGGTCGGTAGTTTGAGTGACAGATGGAGGCGTTTGTGGGTGGTAACAGGGGAAGGTGCTTGAAAACGGTGAAGTGGAGATCCGAACGTAGGCGTGCCTCATTATGCGAACGGCGTTTTATGAGAGTGCATACGGATTATGGGAGTGCACAATTAAAGTAGCGTCATGGCACATGTGACATGGGAGGTTTTTACACTGACATGATCATAGAGGTTAAGAGAGGGTATGGTCAACCTTAAGCTCTACGACCAGTTCTGATGGTTCTCGATTAATCCTTATATGCCCGGAGATGATGTGCAATGCGTACGAGAAGGGGGCGTATTTTTGTCTTCCGACCGCTTCCTCCCCTTGGTTCGGCCAACTACCGATCCGAACTTAGGGACGCAACTTGCGAGGGAGTAATTTGAATATCCGGCCCCTTTTTCCGTGCGGCCGCTTCGACCGACTCTGAATGAGGTCCTGGGTCTTTATGTAAATAAATCAAACTGCTATATTGTGATTTTTCTAATAGGGGAGAAAGAACTTGGTTGTCAAATGTGAAAAGACACACAGGTCTCTTATTTTAAATGTCAACCTTGCGTGTCTTAATTTATCATATACCAAACTTTTCTGTTTCCTAGTTCAAACAGTTACTGCTGAGCCATTACCAACTCCAAACACTGTAGACTTCCTGGGATTGTCATTGAGCAAAGGGCAGGCATCAGCAGGAGCATGGGTCCTCTTGGCAATTGGTATAGTCCTAGTCATCATTACCATCGTGTTGGGCGTCAAGTTCTCAAAAGCAAAACGTAGGGCAAAGAAGTCGTCTTCTCAACTGGAGCTAAAATAATATGGAGAACATCCACCTAGCAGAGTGCCCTCTGCGGAAAAAAATGCCTTCGCCAGCATTCCACAAATTGGGGACACTCAGTGTGTGAGTTGCTTCAGGGGAAATCTTGTTGACTATGCAAAGCACTTCATCTTTGGGAGAGCAATCCACTAGCGCCTTCAAAACCAAGTTCTAAAGGATGTACTTTTACAGAGGTGCTGATGGGAAGGGATGTTTGGGGCAATTGTGTAAGACCAAATTCGATTATTGGTTTGTGATCATGTCAGATTTTGTTTTTCTTCAATGGGAGCAATAAATATTGTATGTGGAAACTTTACAGTATTTTGTTGATTTTAAATTATTTGCATAGCAGTAGAGGCAGACCTATTATTGTTTGATTTATATGGTGTCGCAGTTATCTTCATTTGATAGTAGGGACATCTTGACAGATAAAACCAAGAAATACAAGGTAGAAAAATGCAGACATGAAAACAAAGGGATGAGAGGTCCCTGCTCACGAGAAAGGTTGCATATTAAGAGGTTGATTCAGAGGTGGACGTAGCTGCATTAGTGGCTGCCACTTTTTTCACAGCTGCAACTGGATCTCTATATTAATACTGCCGCTGATGGGTGTCCTATTGAGATGATGACCGGCAAAGACACTAAGGCCCGTACTTAATTAGAGGTAAAGAACCACGATCGGCAAAAATGTTTTGGCGATGTGCGGTTTTCGCCTGTTTCCAGAGTATCGCCCTTTTCAATTCCAGGACGTTTTCGCCAAGGTGAAAACTCCATAGACGAATGCAGGTGAAGGTTCTCCACCCAAAGGCAGGAGAAAAGAAGTGCAAAACCCATATTTTGGGGTACAAATGTGGGGACTTAGTTCAGAACCCTTTGAGCACCCCCCTAATAACTAATTAGGCTAAAAAAAATGTTAATTCAAACCCATAAAATAAATGTCATTTTTGGGGGAAAATTTAAAAAGTCTTGGAAAATGGGTCTAAAGTACTGGGACAGGTATTTTGGGGTGCTGTATGGATGGGACAGGTGTTTTTAGGATTGCAGGTGGCTGCAGCAGGTGTATTATTAAAAAACATTAATCTGCACTTTATAGACACAAAAATATACTAGTACCCATGTTAATGTACCCCAATTTAACTACAGCAATTATTTTTCCCAAAAGAAATTGCTTTCCATAATTTTTCCACACTTATGCAAATATGCATTTAACAGCCCTTTGACTCAATTTAAGTACCCTAATTATTTTTAATAGGGTTATTAATACACTTCTATATTGATTCCCTGTGCCAGTTATGCTTTTTAGGAGTACAGACTGATTCCCCTCCCCCCCAAAAAAGCTGTCCTTTTCGCTAGATTATCTGCATTCGCACATATGCGTTTTCGCCTGTTTTGCAATTGAATAGGGTGAAAAGCGGGAATGAACATTGTGTAAGTAGGCAAAAACTTTGCTTCAAAACAGCGCGCTTATCTCTGCTTTTCGCGGCTAATTGAATCCAGCCCTAAATCGCCGATGTGCGTACAAAGGTGCATTATCGGCGGACCATCTGACATTGCATCTTACAAAATAAAAATATACCAAGCGCAACTTCCTTTAGGGTACCAATAGTTACATAAATGTCTGTAAATCTGAAGCTGCTGTAGATCAGTTCCTCAAAGAGAAGAAAGGAATAAACCATTCAACAGATGTAAGTAGGGGTAATAGAATTATAATATTCCTACTTGCATCTAAGATTTAGATGTCAGTCTCTCCTCAAATTCCTCTCAGGCCTGATGTGCACCCTTGAATAGGAGTTCTGCGTCGATCATTTGTTCCTCAAAGACAGTTGTAAAAAGAAATATACCATAGTGTAATTCTAAAAGATTTATTACACTTAAAAACACAAACAAGTGTCCATGTACCAGAATGGGCCTTCAGACCAAGGCAGGATGAAAACACATAAACCAGTGGTCCTATATTCCGGATTAGGAGCACCATTAATCTGATACCGCAAAGTCTTTGTCCGAGTACCCAACGGCCACGGTCACTTCCAGTCACACTAACGCGTTTCGGCGGATAGCCTTTCTCAAAGTGTGACAGGTAAGCGATACTCCTGGCTTTAAATAGCCCTTATAATGACCCCACCACTTCAGGTAATTAAGCGGATATCCCGCATGAATAACATACACTAACCTTTATACAACAATTTATACAGAGGCTGCTACAATCTCAGCTCTATGTATTGTATTATGTATACATCCCATCATCTACTAATGTCCAATAATTGGTATACATACAGTCCGTGTTTAGTACCACCCCGAAGGGGGTTGGACTTGGCGTGCAGTCTGAGGATCCAAATGATCTCCTTCATACCTGTCATTATCCTCCCTCCTATGGATGTAACATGAAATTACATCAGCGGCATCCATCATCTGCCTATGGCAGTTGCAGAATGTCCGAGGGACAATGGCAGCCGGATATGCCACCCCTTCAGTTACCACCCAGAGACTACCTTGAAGTTGCATGGCTGTCAATGCAATTTCGATCTGCTTTCCACAGGTGGTAACCATCAGAATGCATGCACAGTGCGCAGAGGGCGCCCGATGCTTTACATGCGTCTGACTGAAAATCACCTCCTAAGTGTTAGAGAGGATGTCTCAAACGTAGAGATTTGGACAATTTAGAAGTTGCATTAGAATGGGTAGTATAGGTGGGAGAAGGGTAAGCTCTTGTTAAGAGTGGTTTAAAAAAAAAATTGTTAAAAGATTTGAAGACTGTCATGAATATTTGTTCAGCCGTTACCAGTCTTCCAATCTATCTTACCAAATTAACTAGGAGCTAATGAAAGCACTGAAGTAGGCAACAGTGCATTATGGGCCTGATTCGGAGATGGACAGATTTGCACAGCCGCTAACAAGCCGCTGTCCATTTCCGTCTATCTCCTATGCAAATGCAGAAGGAGGTGTTCGACACCGCCTTGCTGCATTTGTGATCCCAGCAATCTTGACTGACTGTTCCTCCTTTGGTCAGGCTGCCGGAGCTGAAGCTTCCTGCAGCCTGACTGGGTGCCAGTCATTTAAGAGGTCAAGAATCTGCGTCTTCCGATGCAGACCCTGGCCTCGTCCCTCCACTGCTCTGCCCTCCAAAAGCAGTAGCATGTCAATTATGCTGTGGCTTGGGGGACGGGTCCTGTGAAAGAGGTTGCAGGTCCCGTTCTGCACATGCACAGAACTGGTCCGGTGCAGACCCCTCAACATCAGAGATGTACGTTAATTATCGGATTAATGTACATCTCTAAATCTGGCCCAGTGCCTCAACTTTTAATCTAGCACCCTCATGGGCTATGTTTTTAGTAAATTCCACAGCATGGTAGTCTCCTCTGTGAGCAGGATTAAGATCCAAAACCTTGATTTATTAGATACCTGTAGTACCAAAGCACAACTGCTTTCTCTTTCCTGAATTTTTCATGGTTTTTTTTCCACTTTTTTTTTTTCTTTTAATCTTTTCATTAATTTATGAACTTTTTGACACTGAGCCCAACTTAAGTGAGCTGTGTGAACCCATCTGTCCTGACAGCTGTGATGGAAAGAACCACAAAAGTGATGAGGTGGGTTGTCTGTTGTTTGGGCACACAAGGGTATTCTAATTGTAATAAGAGATGTGTCTCTGACATTTAATTGGGTCAGGTGTACTGTTTAGTGCCAAGTTTTATTGTGAACACAGCAAGAGCAAGTGGCCAGCTATCCCAGAGATCTGTAATGATGAAAAGACATCTGCTAGCTTTGACACCAAATCCCAGGCTTCCATATAAAACACATGTTCTCGCTAAGTGAGCAAATCAGTTATTCACAGAACTTGTCAAAAAGCATGTTGGTCTACTTTTAATTTTTATTTCTTTAAATCTACACTTTTGTAATTTAACAATGCAATTGCTATAAGTACACTGGTTTACTCAAGGTTAATAAACACATACAGTATTGAAATGTCCCTACAAGAAGTTTACCAGTACAGGATACATATGTGATGTACCGACTGGTGCACCACTAGCACCAGGTTAAGGTGTGTTTAGAATGCTTTGGTGGCCGATTTCCCTGCAGCTAATATAGGACACACCGTGACAGAAAGGCAAGCCTGTATTCCCCTTTTGCAGACACAATGACCAGTTAGGAGGGAAGGTGCAATGCAATTTTATTGCTGCAAATCAAAGAATAACAATTGACACAGGAAATGTTTACCATTCACAGATTGAATGAAATAAATTACACTTTTCAATGTCAAGGTATTTATTTATTACCTCTCTGTCCTCTACCTGTGACCCCAGCTGGCAAGCAAGTGTAAACAAAAGAAAACACGATTTCTGCAGAACTTTTACTTTACCTAAAACAAATGAAAGGCCTAAACATGAAACCTGCTGGTCGAGCTTGTATCAATAATGCATCGGCAGCTGATTAGTTTTAAAATAGTCTGTGCTACGCTTCCTTTTGCTGAGGATAACGTGGGAAAAACACATGTAGGTTAGGCTTGTATCAATAGTGCACCAGCAACCTATAGCTTTAAAATACAGTCTGTGCTGATAGCAGTAGTTCACCGGCAACTTGCAACAATGTAACACAGTCTTTGAGCCTTGAGAAAATAGGGACAATAGTCTTCAAAAAATGCCTTTGCCACAAATTATTACAACCAGAATTGCCAGCCGGGGTTACACAGGGCTAAATAAACAATTCGTATTCATTACATCAGCATGAATGTACTTTAAAATGGATACTGGCAACAAGCAGTGTATAAAAGCCACTTTACATTAACACCAATACCAGCAAGTGATCAAACATTTCATTGCAAGCAAAATAATAATCAGCATTGACAGCAATAACACAGCGAGCAGTGAACAGCTTTACAGAGTGTTATAACAGCTAAAGGGCCACGGAGAGCCACTATCAACCACTTTAACTAACACACGATTCAAACAGTAAACAGAGCCAAATACATATCACATGGCATTACATTTAGTGTAAAGAAAGACATAAAATACTTTATACATCACCCACAGTGGCATTGGACATGAGCCGACACCCATAAATCACGTCCCCTTTTGGACATGAGCCAGAGGTTCACAGGAGAGAAATAACCACCAATACAATTCTTGGGGAAAAGAGGTGGTGACCTATCTTTTACTCCCCCCCCCCCCCTATTTTAACATTACACACACACTTTACCTAATTTAAGACACTGTCAATGAGCGTTTATATGGCAGGCTAGTATAAACTGATAAACCCCCCGTGTGGGCCTAAGAGTAGGTACTGGGCACAACTGCATGGCAGCAGCTCCTAGGAGAGGAGAAGGGACCCACTAAAAAAAGTCTGGGGACCCACTAATACCCCTTTTACACCAACTGAAATATCCCGGGTTGATTCACGTGAACGCGCATAATCCCGGGAATTTCGTAGGTGTGAACGGATCAACCCGGGTCCAGTGACCCGGGGATCCGACCCTGCTCCATTGCAGGGTTGAGCGCGGGTTATTCCCGTGTCACCCTGCAATGTAAATGGCGCAGCCCGGCTCACGATGACCCGGGTTGCGCCGCATGCCGCCTGATTGGCCGGCTTCAGTGGCACTTGGAGATGACATCTCCAAGCGGCCACTGCAAGCAGCACCTGGCAGAGCGGCATGAAGCAGCGCACCCCACCCGCTCTCCCTGCCTATGGACCACTGCAGGATAAGGTAAGTAGGTCGCGGAGGGGGGAGGGAGGGGAGAAGGCTGCTCACCGCGCCGGCCAGCCGGGTCAGTTCTGACCCGGGCCAGGTGTGAACGGTGCTGACTCTGGCATAGCCCGGGTCGGTGCCGCAGTGTAAAAGGGGTTTGCCCCGGGTCTGATCCGGGTTGGAAACGTGTTCCAAATCCCGGGTCAGACCCGGGGATTTTGGTGTAAAAGGGGTATAAAAGGCACTAAGGGAAGAGAGTGAGGGGTGAAATGGCTGGGTGATACTATCTAAAGGCAAGAGCTGCACTCAGGGGAAGAAAGAAAGGAGACAGCTTAGAGGGAGGTCTGGTGTTCTTACCCCTGGCTGTGGCTGTACAGCCCCCCCACGATGTCCAGGGAAACTCCGGGATGCTAGGCACCGCACCGGAGTTCCCAGCTGCAGACCTCCGGCAGGTAAGGAGCGACAGGTGCAAAATCCCTTTCCACAGGGGCTCTGTCCAACAAACACAGCAGCAGGAGAGGTCCTGAAGCACTCTTCCTCTGGTGCTGTCTTTTCTTCTGCCTGTGCTGGTGCCAGCAGGGTCTTCGTCACTGGCAGGACCTTTTCCTCAGCTGGGGCTTCATCCGCGACGATGGCGCGATGAGACCTCCTTCCCAGGCAGCGCCTCTTCTCTCCCAGTATGTTCAGACTTCCACATGCGGCGCCTCCTGATAACAGGCACTACTGAAGGCACTCCTTTATTCAGAGGGGGCTTCTTCCAAAGCAGGGTCCTCTATGCAAGTCCAGAGGCAAGCTTCCTCCAGGTACATCCAGCATCACAGCACCTCTCCTGGCAGATTGGATAGGTAGCCTTCCGGTTTAATCTGAAGTCTGGTAATTGTAATCCAGGGCAAACATTAGTTATAACATCCTTATTTTTACAGCTCCAAGGGCACTCCACTGAAACGCCTTACAGACAGCACCAGATGCAGTATTTGTAATCCAGGGTAACATAGGAGTTATAACATCCTTATTTTTACAGCTCCAAGGGCACTCCACAGAAACACCTCACAGACCATCCTTTTTTCAGAAATTCCCCCAGACTCCGCACTGACAGCCCTGGGGAGGGTATATTATAAACTCTTCCATATTCTCCTCCCTGTCGGTCCGGCATCTATGAGTGGACAGGGGGACCCCAGCAACAGGCCGCCTACAGGGATCTCTGCCTGGACACCCAGGCTACCAATCAATGGGGCAGAATTTTCCCTCCGAAACTGGGTCGCTGACCAAGGGGCACTTTCTACCTCCTTGTTTGCACATGCTCAGTATGGTCCGAGGGAGCAGGGTCAGCAAAAGTTCACTGCATTATCCTATGAGGCCAATGGTGCTGTATGATCCTATTTTTTTTAAAAATGACAGTGTCTCCCTAATTAGATAAGGGGTGGCCCCATAACTATGGGGGTGTCACACATAGAGAAACCACACAGTTTGTTTTAAAGGGGTTCTTCAGTTTATGAATTTCATGTCCAAAAGTCCTCCCTGCCAGTCTTACCAAATATATAGCTTTTTTTCTTCCTTCGTCTTCATATAATCCAGGTAGGCGGTGTTTTTACTACTTTGGGGTAGTAATGGTCCAGCCAATATACACTTCATGTGCCTTTTAGACCCTGACGTCACAAAAATGCTTCTCTGACCTACAGTACCATTGCTACAAAATGATCCCATTAAGAGTACCAGTGACCAGCTTCTACTTTAGCCTTGGGTCTAACATTCTTCATTTTTTTTATTTTGCAATCAAACATCATTTAGTGCCCATAAGTACAGAAGAGGTCCCCACAGACAACAATATTTCACAAAAAAAAAAATGGGAGAAAAAGACATTTTATTTTTTTAAATACACAAGCAAAAAAGAAAAATGGAAGAAATAACTAAGATATTTAAGCATCGATTTTTTTTTTTATTTTTTTATTTTTTTTTTATTATTTATTTTAAGATTTTGAAATTGGCATAGATAAATTGTTAGATAATGAGAATTTTAAATCTGGCTGCAGATTTTCTTTGAGATTGAAATGACCATTTGGCAAAAGGCAGTGATCCCTGGACGTTTCCACCAAATGTAATTGCGTACCACAGTGCCAGCAGACATTTTGGAACAGAGAGGAACATAATATGTAAGCCATTAGGACTACGGTACAATTGGGATAGGAATTTGTATTGAGTTTCAATAACTGATGTACTCTGGGAACTACCATGGTTTGATTGTAATGGTTTCGCCCGTTGGGTTCATCTTGTTGAATCGTACAATGAACCTTTAGTACATTCCTGCCTATAAACCTCTAAGATTCACCTGCCTAGAACCTCTAAGACAAAACCTGCCTATACCTCCTAAAACCATACGGTGTCGCTAATTAGCGCTGTGTTTAATTATACCATTAATAAAACTCTAAGACAGTGGAATAGCGGTCCAACGCGCTAAAGATTATTATTCAGGTAAAAGTACAGATGTTACCACGCTATGATCTAAAAATGAGCGCAAACTAAATTGTACAAACATTAGGTCATAAGGTACAGCCAATACATACGCGTGCGCTCTGGGACCAGATACCGGCATCAGTAATGAAACCTTCGTCGAAACAGCATAACAGGAACACCGCAGACTGGCATCTCGTTTCAGAGCACTCACATATATACCCGTACTGGGATAAGCAATACAATAGAATACGTTGGCAGGTTCTCATTGGTTCCTCTTCTTGCTTTTTCCGTTACGGTACAATTCATAAGTCAGTGCAAAGACTCAAACCAGCCTCTAACAGCCTGATTGTGTCCACTTTCCCGCTGCATAATAAATCTAGTCTAAACTATGGCATACAACATTTCAAGGAGTTATTCTCTCTATCATTCATATTTCATAGCCGCATGTTCTGATCTCCTCACCGATGCCACCGGAACGCTGTGGGAAAAGAGTAGATCAGTACGGCACCAATCACGGTCCATTTGCCATTTACTAAACCATAGTTACAGAAAACATTAATTTCTTTATATGCTGACATTGCGATTAAACCAAATAATAATCATTCCTTTCGTGCTGAGGGACCATTGCTTTTAAATGTGTATGCGGGGAGAAATGACATTAAATTGTGTTGTGCGTTTGAGGGTCTGTGGGGCACTTAGCGACCAGCACTAAGTTTGAAAGGCTTCTGTGTATGTGTGTGAGCATGCCAGTATGGGTTTGGGAAAGATCACTAAAAAGCTGGCTGTGTGTCTAAATAGCTATTTTGCGTTGTCCTATGTTTAACATGAAGTGCAGGGAAAACACCACTAATTTGCTACTTTTTGCTACATCGCGTATGTGTTAATGTGAATACAGGGGAAAACACCACCACTTTGCTACTGCTCAAATATGTTTGTTGTGATTTTAATGTGTTGGAAAGTTATTTTATGTCTGCTAAACACCCTCGGTAGGTGTTTGGGGAAGATTGTGAAAAAGCTGTTCGTTCTACTTTTTAGCAACTTTGCGTTGTGAGTAGCAAAATTGCTACTTTTAGCAATTTTGCACTGTGGATTGTGTACTATGTATTTTTGACAAAATGGCGCTTGTGTAAGCTTTCCTTTCTAAAATGGAGTCTTGCTGCCATTCACAAGATGGCGTCGTACAGGTTTTCCTGATTGGCAAACAGATTCTGTCCTACCCAATTATTCAGTTTTGACAGTCCACCCTTTGATAGCCAATCAAGCGCTATCACAACCTCATTTGAATCTGTTTAGCCATGCATGAGAATATACCGTTCAATGTTATTATGGTATGACACAGTATGGTCATTTGAACCATTCAGATAATGCGTCTCCGGGAGGGACATAAAACTGCCCTTATACGCACACCGCGGATCCTTAAGGGATCATGGGAAAGATGTGGGGATGCACCTATCCTATAAGGAGAGCCTTGGAAGGGGTTGGGACTGCATTACCTAAGATGACTTAAAACAAAATAAACGTTATATCCATGCACAACCACTCAAACTCAGGCTACATTGTTATACACTACATCATAACTCAGGATTGTAATACAGTTCTTCCTTATTATTGTTATTCACATTTTCACAACAATTTACTGTACTGAAATTGGACCGGCACTCCCCTGATTTGGTATAGCACTCCTCCTGACTCCACTCCACCAGCTCCGCCATCAGCCCACATCTCCTCCATCGGTCCCCCATTACAGACACCGAGCATCCCCAAACAGATCATCATGACAAAAAAAAATAAAACTCTGGAAAGAAAAATAACTAGGATGACCACAGCAGACCACTCCATTGCTGGAAGCACTGATCTACACATTTCTTTAGCTCAGATATCTCACCGTCACCTTTTTAATCCTTCCGGCACAAGCTCGCAATCGACAGGTCCACGTTATCGGCCTTGTCTCTGCCTTGTATCTCCACCGGTTGGTTAACCTCCCTATAGTGAGCGGCATGGACCCCCGTATCTTCCCTGGCCACCCTTTGAGGATGCTGTATCGTCAGATATGGACCTTTCCACCGATCAGTCAAGCAACCTGAGCTAAAAAAAATTTTTTGGATCATAACAAATTCTTCCAGATTTGACATCATGACAGTTTGCATTAGACATGTTAGTTAATAACACTTTCAATTTCGGTTATTCTCATTCATCTTCGTGAGACCCTGCACAGTAACCTCATTATCATATTTTCACATGAGGCTGCCTGTTTGAACAGTATCTCAAAGGGGGGGGGCAAATAAAGGAAAAGACAATCTGGGATAATCTCAGTGTTGTTACCCATCATCTTACACATGTTCTTGGAAACGTCACCTATAAAATAAGTCCCCCTATCATTTTTAATAATTCTAGGGATATAGTATCTGCATACAGGTTCCTGCAATTAAATCTTGTTATTAATAGCTACTGCTCTAAATAATGCCTGTGCCACTGGGTTGGATAGTATTCCGAGTAGTCGACCTCAGCCTGGCATGGCTGCCGTTTATCCTTAGCAACCTTGTGTCCTATGAGTGGGAGATAAAGCACAACAGTTTAATATCATTTAAACATGACCCAAAATACAACAATAAATCATCCACATTTTACATTAGAACAGATCCATTGAGAGGTTGAAAAGATTATAAACAGTCATATAAGGCCTGGGAGAAGATACTGGGGTTACCTATGAACTCATGGGAAACTCGTGTTCCTGTGTGGTGTTCTTCGCTTTGCAGTACTTACTTATGTGTCCCACTTGTTGACAGTTAAAACATAATTTTGAACGGGGTGGATGAAAAGATTGTTGTGGGATTTGAGCACGAGGGAAAGGTGGTGGGTATGGGTAAGGATAGGGAGGGTAAGGATGTGAAGGATAAGGGTATTGTGGGAGGTATGAAGTTTGTTGGTAGTATGAGGCCTGTGGTTATGTATGATATGTGGGGTAAGGATGTGTTTGCTGTGGTGTGGGATTGGTGAGGATGTGTAATTGTTCAGGTGCAGGTGTGTCGGTTGGCTGTGATGTTATTGTCATTCCTTCCAGAGCTTGGATACTGACAGCCATTAGTTTTTCGCTCTGGGTCTTTCTTCTTTGTGATATTTTTATCATGTTCTATGGCAGACTCTATGAGGTTATCTATTGTGAGTCCCCTCCAGCCAGGTTGTGAGGTCTGAACCCGAATCTTTAAATCGTCTTTTAGACCGTCCATGAGTACCGTGACTATCATTCCCCTGTGGTGAGTGCTATCTTTAATATCTTCTATCCCAGTGTACTGGGTGATAGCCTGCAGAGCCCGATCGCAATAGTCTTCTGCAGTTTCACTCTCCTTTTGCTTAATTGTGAAAATTTTGTTCCAGTTAACTACTACTGGAAAATATACACCCAATTGAGTTACAATGCGGGAAATGTTTCCTTGGTTTACTTGGTCTGTTAAGGGGACGTCACCATCCAATACACAATCCGTGATAAATTTTGTCACGTCGGTATTGCATGGTAGACAAGCCCTTAACACCACACGCCAATCTTTATTAGTGGGTTCATGTGAACTACCCAAATTTCTCAAAAATCTTTGACATTTGGCTAATTCCTTTTTGGGATTGGGGAAATCATTTATGATGGAATTTAGTTCTGCTCTTGTCCATGGACAATGCATTACTACTTCCCTCGTGGGCACTACACCGTTTCCGTTTGCATCTGCATTTCCATTCGGAACAGTTATTGTCCGAATGGGATGCAGACCGGCAGCGTTGCTACCTCTGACCTGGTTACCTGGCTGGGGGTTTAATCTGCTGCTGCTATGTATGGTATTAACAACTTCCTCTATGGGTGCAGAGTGTGTTAACACTTCCCTTGCTGTTACCGATGGAGATGGCGGCACCACCCGTGATTGTGGTGATGCAGCATCTATCATTTGCACAGCATGGGAAATGGCAGACATTACAATAGGCTCATCATCCATATCATAAACATTTTCTTTATGGTTGCTTAAGAGAGGGTACAAGTTGCTTGTTACATTTTTATGGGTATTTTTTTCATTGACTGCACCTACACCCGACGCTACCTTGCAGTGCATGCGCACTATCAAGCGATGCGTCAGTGGCGCTATTTAGCGTCACCGGCGCATTACCCGAGACTGTGCCCGCGACGCCTGTTTGCGTCGCGGGTACCTCCTTCAGCCACATTTCCCCCTCGTGCTGCCTCAGTTTTAAACATTCAAAATATTTAACCTTTTTCTCTCGGGAGCGCATCAAACTGATATGATCCCGGACATTATCTAACACATTTTTATCAAAACTATCAATTCTGGGAAACGGTCTAACACTCTTCCTCGTCATATTGAACCATAAATCACAATACCTTATTGCATAAGTACCGTACTTGGTATGCATGATACGACGGGCCGATCCGATCGGCGCCTCAATTAGCAGCACATCATTGCCTAACATCTCTACTGTTTGCGTGGCTCCCATTCTGAGACAACTCCTACGCTTTTCAATACAGATTTAAACTGGTGAAAGACAATCTAGATACTCTCACTTACCTACAGACAAAATTTCTAGATGCGCCCGCTCACCTATGGAAGAAATTCTAGATGCCCCGCTCACCTACGGAAGAAATTCTAGATGCTCCCCGCTCACCTATTATCTCTCAGCTCACAATCACACCTAGTGCGGCTCAACTACAATGCTCAAATATTATTGAACACTGCAGTCACACTGAGAGCCGGTCCCTAACAAAAATAACAAACCATACACCTGCTCTGTGTACTGAACGGTAAGCTGCTTACCGAGCGGCTAGGCTAACCCTTGCACCTAGCCCTTACGGATCATACGATACCCTTAACTGTGTTCAACAAATATTCACTGTTACACACTTTTTTCCTGCACAGAAAAATGCACGTTTAACCCAGATATTGGTAATAGAAAAAAATGTAAACCGCAATGGCTTTGTTCAAACACGTGGCAGCACAACCGGAAGTACGTGTACACAATTGTGCGACTAGTCACATACACAGTGATGCGACCAGGCCCACGTGTTATTACCTTAACGCTATTATGCTACTCCCTCTAAACTTTTATCAACGAGAGAAAACAACTTTTCTCTCCTTGTCCTTTGGATTCTGATCAGCGCTTCCTCTACACAATAACCGGCAGTACGCTCTCAGCAACACTGTGGTAATGAAAGACTAATGCATCTCTCAAAAGGCGCCTCCACCCTTTTGCTGAGCGAGAACTGACCGCGTGTTACCGTGTATCAGATAACGTGATAAACCTACGAGCCCCCAACTGTTGAATCGTGCAATGAACCTTTAGTACATTCCTGCCTATAAACCTCTAAGATTCACCTGCCTAGAACCTCTAAGACAAAACCTGCCTATACCTCCTAAAACCATACGGTGTCGCTAATTAGCGCTGTGTTTAATTATACCATTAATAAAACTCTAAGACAGTGGAATAGCGGTCCAACGCGCTAAAGATTATTATTCAGATAAAAGTACAGATGTTACCATGCTATGATCTAACAATGAGCGCAAACTAAATTGTACAAACATTAGGTCATAAGGTACAGCCAATACATACGCGTGCGCTCTGGGACCAGACACCGACATCAGTAATGAAACCTTTGTCGAAACAGCATAACAGGAACACCGCAGACTGGCATCTCGTTTCAGAGCACTCACATATATACCTGTACTGGGATAAGCAATACAATAGAATACGTTGGCAGGTTCTCATTGGTTCCTCTTCTTGCTTCTTCCGTTACGGTACAATTCATAGGTCAGTGCAAAGACTCAAACCAGCCTCTAACAGCCTGATTGTGTCCACTTTCCCGCTGCATAATAAATCTAGTCTAAACTATGGCATACAACATTTCAAGGAGTTATTCTCTCTATCATTCATATTTCATAGCCGCATGTTCTGATCTCCTCACCGATGCCACCGGAACGCTGTGGGAAAAGAGTAGATCAGTACGGCACCAATCACGGTCCATTTGCCATTTACTAAACCATAGTTACAGAAAACATTCATTTCTTTATATGCTGACATTGCGATTAAACCAAATAATAATCATTCCTTTCGTGCTGAGGGACCATTGCTTTTAAATGTGTATGCGGGGAGAAATGACATTAAATTGTGTTGTGCGTTTGAGGGTCTGTGGGGCACTTAGCGACCAGCACTAAGTTGGAAAGGCTTCTGTGTATGTGTGTGAGCATGCCAGTATGGGTTTGGGAAAGATCACTAAAAAGCTGGCTGTGCGTCTAAATAGCTATTTTGCGTTGTCCTATGTTTAACATGAAGTGCAGGGAAAACACCACTAATTTGCTACTTTTTGCTACATCGCGTATGTGTTAATGTGAATACAGGGGAAAACACCACCACTTTGCTACTGCTCAAATATGTTTGTTGTGATTTTAATGTGTTGGAAAGTTATTTTATGTCTGCTAAACACCGTCGGTAGGTGTTTGGGGAAGATTGTGAAAAAGCTGTTCGTTCTACTTTTTAGCAACTTTGCGTTGTGAGTAGCAAAATTGCTACTTTTAGCAATTTTGCACTGTGGATTGTGTACTATGTATTTTTGACAAAATGGCGCTTGTGTAAGCTTTCCTTTCTAAAATGGAGTCGTGCTGCCATTCACAAGATGGCGTCGTACAGGTTTTCCTGATTGGCAAACAGATTCTGTCCTACCCAATTATTCAGTTTTGACAATCTAGAGAGTTGGGAATCCCTATACCAGGCCTTAGTATATGTAGGGACAACTCTAACATGTACTTTTGAGGCCAATTGATGAATAGTTGTTTTAGAAGAGAAAGGGGTCAGAGACTGATGCAAATGCGATCTGTGGAAGGAAGTCTGAAATTTGGTATTGCCTTCAAATTAGACACTACCTTCAGAATCCGATAAGCCTAATTACTCATGTAAAGGAGCATGGGAAATAAGTCTATCTCGGGCTTGCGCAGCAAACTGAACCTAGTCCGAGGAGCTAAAGAACCCCTTGGGGTGGCCGTGGCAGGTGGAATTGAGGAGAGCGAATTTGGAAGATGGTTTCCACCAACATGCCAAAGTGAGGGAGGACTGGAGTCCATGGTAACACTTACTTTTTTCTAGGATTTGAAGTTTCCCCTTCAGTTTTGACCCACTGCTTGGTGACGGGTGAAGACGACCACATAGCTATTCTGGACAAATGTAATGCATAATTGTACCGTAAAAAGTTAGGCAACAGAAGCGCGGCCCGAGACTTGCTTCTGCAAAGGACTTTAAAACTCTCCCTGTCTCCAGACCACCTATATAAACCTCATAACAATCCCATCTAGTTCTTTGACAAAACCAGGGAGAATAAAGATGGGGAGTGTCTGTAGCAAGTATAGTATCTTTGGTAGTGTATTAATTTTAATAATAATCCTGCTATGCAATGGCATCTGCAATGCCCTCCACTCTTCAAGCTTCCCACTAGCTGTCCCCCTATAAGGGGAGAGGTGGAAAGATTTAAAGCAATAGATTTGGATAAATTTAATATTAAAATTGGAGAGTGCACTAAACTGAAAGAACTTGAGAGATTAGGGAAAGAGACAGGTTCGTAATGTCCGCTAATGGGTTATCTACAAATAGCGCCAATCTGTGGTAAAATTTCCCCCCCACACACACCAAAATGAAAATCCAGTAATGTCAGGATTTGCCCTAATTGATCTAGCTAGAGTGTCCATGGAAAGGACAAAAATAATAGTGGAAAGTGGGACATAAAACAAAGAAATCGTAAAGAATGCTATAAATCTGGACCCTGGAAAAATGGCAATTGTAAAGCGTATACAATTATACAGGCCTTGCTCATCTGTCCCAAACCCAACTGCTTCAACCCAGGCACTCAAAAGCTTTTCAGCATCCATTGATAGAAACAGTGTATGGTATTTAGAAGTCAAAATCGAATGTGCTAGATCTAGAACTTTTAATAGTATTGTCTTTGGCCTCCCTGCCAGGTACAAAACAGGCCTTATCTAGATGGATCATGTCAGGGAGTCAAGACTTCGCGATCAGCTTTGCAAAAAGTTTCACATCAATTTTCTGAAGCGATTATCAGACGGTAACTGGAGCATTGAGTCACGTTCTTACCCTCTTTAGGCAGTACACTAATATGAGTCTCTAGCCTGGGGGTGGAACTGTTGGTACTTTATTTATTAAAATCTGGAACCAACAAAGGGACAAGCTTCCCTTGAAAGCACTTGTAATACAAAATATCAACCCGGTCCAGGACTCTTGCCCCTTGGGGAAGACTTGATCACCTCCTCAACCTCTTTCACTGTTGGATAACCCCTTTACAAAATAACAGCTCCCTCTGACAAAGTGGTAAAATTAGTTTGACAAGTAAGAATGAATCTGGTCAGAGAGACAGGCTCTATCGCGTGACGTGGGTGGGGGTTGATGAAAAAGGGAGGCAAATTTGTGTGGAGGTCCTGATAAATCAGAACCAGAGGTTGGGTTCCTGTGACGGAAGAATTGGTCAATGTTGGAAGTTGAGGATATATTCCTGTCATTTCCCAAACCTTTTTTAGGAGGCATGGTAACTGGCGTGAGGTAGAAAACAAATGATAATGGTAGCTAGATGGGCAAAAGCACACCAATAGCCGTTAAATACACCAAAACACGGAGGAGACTGTCGACATGAGTGTCAAATCAAGGATCAGTAACTAGGAATTTACTGTCCTTTACTATCCTGTCTGGGATAGTGCAGTCCAGAAAGGTAGTGCCAGAAAACTGGCAGAGCGGAGCTTTGTTCCCTGGGGAGGAACGGGCCAGACCCAGGTGGTGGGGCTCAACAACCATCTCTGATGTTCAGCCACTGGGAAGGCTATCGTGGGGCTGCAGCGGTTCCCAGCAGCATGAACTGATGTGAGAGGCTGGTTTTTTAAGATGGCACTGGTTGTGCTGTATGTCAGAATCGAGCACCATTCCTGGGATGGAGGCAGGTGAGGTAGTGCTGCAGGGCACATATATGGGACCCGGTAAGGAAGACACCGTCTTATTTTAGTTAGACGCCAACTGAGCTCCCAAGAAGAGCATCCACAATCTTAGGCACACTGCGACATTCTCTACTATATGTGCTGCCTAACCTTGCCTATAGCTCCAACTGTTATTGAGTAAGCACTGAGGCCATGGGTGGTGTTTAGTAAAACCAGAAAACGAGACTGAACATCTTTATTCTTGGATGTTTGATTTCTTTTTCATGGAACATGCTCAACCGCAAGAAGGGTGATAAAAGGGTGACCCGGTGTGGTCCTCTGTGATTCGGTTATCTGATGGCGGCTGTGTTCCTGGTCATCTGATGCAGAAAACTGATGGATGTAGCACAACATCTCTGTTTACAGATCAGATGACTGGGTTACCGAGCCACCAGTCTGGTTATAGGTAAGTGGATTTTTTTTTCTACATTTTTCAAAAAAAAAATTTTCACTGTGATCAGTGCTGCAGTCTATCCGACACACAGGCTCAACACTGAAGTCTACTCTGGGCTCTGCTTTCCAGCAGGCAGGGAAGGCTGAGTTAGAGTAGGTGATACGAGTGGGGGAATCCTGCTTAACGCCATCTCCAGGTGGTGTTATTATCACAGGGTTCCCTCCCTCCTACCCCCTGCTATTTTTCACCATTTTCTTTAGTACATTTGAAGCAGATCGCATTTCCTATACTTATAATGGGAAATGTGATCTGCTTACTAAAAATGGGCAGGGGTGTTAGTTTATAATTACGATAACTACTCCAATTGCCCTTTCATACATTTAAGGAACAACTATAATGTAAAAAGGGTTTTTACATTAGTTTAGTAAATAGATGATTGATAAATAGGGCCCTTAGATTGGGAACTCCTTCATTCCCTATATAAACTGGCCATACACCAGACCAACTTTCCTCTAACCATCCAACTGAGCAGCAGCCACAGCAGTCTCCTATGCCTGTGGGGGGGAGCGATCACACTGATCGTGCCCCCCCCTGGCTTTGAGCAGGGCTGAGGGGGTCCAGAGCGCCCCGCTTTGCGGCGCTGCAAATCTTTTTTTTTTTTTTTTGTTCGGGAAGGGGGTGTGGCCACGCCTCCTGCGATTAGGCTACGCCCCCTATTACCCGGGCCCGCTGCGGCTCTCAGCGGGCCTGGGTGCAGGAAGGGGGTTTAGATACCCCTGAGGCGACTTAGGGCTAGGCAGCACCCCCAGTGGCGGGCTGGGCCGGGTGCCATGCGGGCCGTGGGCAGTCTGTGTCTTTGTGACACAGCTGCACTGCGTGTGTAGCGCTGACCGGACGGAGTTCGGTCAGCGCTACACAGTGACTGACAAACAGACAGCCGCCGGCACCGGCAGCTGTGTGTTTGTTTTAAGTAGCAGCCAATGAGAGTCTGTCAGACTCAGCTGCTGCTGCGCCCACTGCCGGAGCCGCTCCATCTTCTGGCTCCTGCAGTGGGTAATGGGAGAGGCGTCATGACGTCTCTCCCATAATGCAGAGCGGGCAGACGGAGGAGCGGATGGCGGGAGCGGGGATTCAGGCATGTTTTTTTTTTTAATTATGATTGGCTTCTGGTGGCACTACAAGGGGGGGACTACTACTAGGGGCACTACAAGGAAGGGGACTACTACTAAGGGCACTACAAGGAGGGGGACTACTACTAGGGGGACTACAAGGAGGGGGATTACTACTAGGGGCACTACATCGGGGAGGGGACTACTACTAGGGGCACTACAAGGGGGAGGGGGACTACCACTAGGGGCACTGCATCGGGGGACCACTGCTAGGGGCTCTATATAAAGGGCAATACTGGAGGTACTGCATAGGGGGGAGACTACAACTGGGGCCACTATTTAACGGGGCACTGCATAAGGGTTACCACTATGGGGGGTGGACTGCTACTGGGGGCACTATATAAGGGACACTGCATAAGGGTTACCACTATTGGGGGCACTGCATGGGGGGTGGACTGCTACTGGGGGAACTATATAATGGGCACTGCATAGGGGGTACCACTACTGGGGGCACTATATAAGGGGCTTGCTACTGGGGGCACAAGGTGCACTGCATAAGGGTTAACACTATTTGGGGCACTGCATGGGGGGGTGGACTGCTACTGGGGGCACTATATAAGGGGCACTGCATAGGGGGTACCACTACTGGGGGCACTATATAAGGGGCTTACTACTGGGGGCAAAAGGGGCACTGTATATGGGGCACTGCAAAGGGGGAAGAGGGGAGAAGCCGTAGCACGCACGTGCTCTGGGCACCCCGGCTACATGCTACTCCTCATGCCAGGGCCGTCTGCATGAACAAGTGCAGATGTGGTAGATGTTGTCTGTATGAGATTCTTCAAATCCTGTATTCTTTATATCCTTTATTGAGGATTCTATAGTAATTGAGGAAGCATCTAGGAAATGTTTTATGTAACACTATAAAGGTTGGATATACAAAATACCTGTTTGAAAATGGCTTGCTTGGAAGGAGCATGTCCTTTGAGGTCCTTTTGGAATCACAATTATAAGTTGTGATCATTCAGGCATACAAGACAAATAGATGTGAGGGGCCTGAGATACTGTGAACCCTCTCTACTCCAGGGGTAGCAGCCTCTTGCTGACAGAGCTTTACATAGCAGCATGGACTTTTTTATTTTTTTTTTTACACCTACAAATATCCTAAGAGTAAATTCCCCTCAACTATGGATGTCCTGTTTAGTCGCCTATACAACACAGTGGCAAACGGAGGATTTCTAGAGGGAGTTTCCAAATGCTTGATTCTAGAGCGAGTTTGGCCAGTCCATCATTAACACTTACACTGCACTTTGTATGACGCATATTATAGCTGTTTATGTTTTATAATTCCGACATATACAGGGTCAGCAAACATAGTTTAGCCTGAGCTGAATGCTTTTATTTCAAATGTGGGCATCATTCCAGAGCATTGGAGCAAATTTGGAAGTTTGAGGGAGAGGCAGTAGATCCTAGCACTGCCCTGGACATATATGTACACATTTGTTTTCTTGTGCACTAGATAGCGTATGTTATACACTATTAATAATTATTTCTAGATGGTCTATAGTAGTGCAGCCCCAACAGTGCACATTTTCCAAATCTCCTAGTTGGTACAAAGGTGTAATCATTAGCGGTTGTGTGGATTATTTCATAGTAAAATTGAATTATATACTGTTATAGTGGTCATGGTGTGGGTGGGGTGGGGGGTTTCCAGGCAACCGTAAACCCCACTGTGTTTGCCTATACAATAGGTTGGAAGCAGTTTTTAGTTGTCAGCCTTTTTTCTTCCTAACAGCCTTGGACTCGCACAGTGATGTATGTAAATTAACGGGAGATTTTTATCACTGACCTGGTCACCCCTGTGTCTACAAGAAAAGGATATTTAGTACCAGCTACATCAACCATCATGACTGGCTCTTTCCTAGCACCTCCCGTTAACCTGACTATCTGTAGACTACAGGTATGACCTGACACCTAGCGTTGGCTCCCATTCTCCAATAAAGCATTAACAGCCACAATTGAAGCTGGTGCCTGTTGGACATTTGCTGGTCTCTGTGCATATCCCTTATGGGGATATCCAGGTTTTCCCTGGTTTGGGGGTCCTACCCTTTTTGCCATACAGTTTCTACTTGCATGTCCTGGCTGGTTACAATTGAAGCATGTTCTTGGATTGGATGAAGAAAAGGGTTGTTGTGCGAGTTGAACAGGAGGGGGAAGTGGCGGGTATGGGTAAGGATATTGAGGGTAAGGTTATGGTGGGGGATATGTAGTTTGTGGGTAGTATGGGATTTGTGGTTGTGTAGGATAAGTGGGATAGGGCTGTGTTTGCTGTGGTGTAGGATTAGTGAGGGCGTATAACTGTTCAGGTGCAGGTGTGTGTGGGTGCAGGTGTGTCTGCTGGCTGTGATGTTACCGTCATTCTTTCCAGAGCTTGAATACTGACAGCCATTAGTTTCTCGCTCTGTGTCTCTTCTTTGAGATGTTTTTATCATGTTCTGTGGCGGATTCTATGAGGGTATCTATTGTGACTCCCCTCCAGCCAGGC
The DNA here is from genome assembly GCA_031769625.1 of Taudactylus pleione. Lineage (NCBI taxonomy): Eukaryota > Metazoa > Chordata > Amphibia > Anura > Myobatrachidae > Taudactylus > Taudactylus pleione. Next base: position 4,533,693 of record JAUIMM010000101.1, on the reverse strand, counting down.
TGTGAGTCTGAATCCGAGTTTTTAGGTTCTCTTTAAGGCCATCCATGAGTTTGGTGACAATCATTCCCCTGTGGTTAATGCTATCTTTAATATCCTCTAACCCAGTGTACTGAATGATAGCCTGCAGAGCCCGGTCGCAATAATCTTCTGCAGATTCACTCTCCTTTTTGCTTTATGGTGAAAATTTTGTTCCAGTTAACTACTACTGGAAAATATACACCCAGTTGAGTTATAATACGGGTAATGTTACCTTGGTTTACTTGGTCTGTTAAGGGAACGTCACCATCCAATACACAATCCGTGATAAATTTTGTCACGTCGATATTGTGTGGTAGACAGGCCCTTAACACCACCCACCAATCTTTATTGGTGGGCTCATGAGAATTACCCAAATTTCTCAAAAATCTTTGACATTTGGCTAATTCCTTCTTGGGATCGGGGAATTCATTCTGCTCTTGTCCAAGGACAATGCATTACCACATCCCTTGTAGGTACAACTCCGTTCGCATCTGCATTCCCATTCGGAACAGTGATTGTCTGAATGGGATGCAGACCGGCCGCAGTGCTCCCTTTGACCTTATTACCTGGCTGGGGGTTTAGTCTGTTGCTGCAGCGTATAGTATTAACAACTTCCTCCATGGGCGCAGAGGAGTTTAACACTTCCCGTGCTGTTACTGATAGAGATGGTGGCACCACTTGGGCTTGTCGTGGTGTCACATCTAACATGTGTACAGCATGGGAAATGACAGACATAACAATAGGCTCATCATCCGCATCATAAACTTTTTCTTTATGGTTACTTAAGAGAGGGTACAAATTGCTTGTTACATTTTTATGAGTTTTTTTCAATGACTACCTGCACCCCCATCCACATAAGGTGGTGGTGGTGCACATGAACTACTGGCAATACCTTTCGCAACGCTACCTTGCCGCACGTGCGCGCCATTTTGCGGCTCACACGTATTGCAATCCAGAGCTGCGGGTGTATTTGCTGGCAATGCGTTCGCAAAGCTAATTTGTGTCGCTTGTGCATTTTTAAGCCACGCATCCCCTTCATGCTGCCACAATTTTAAACATTCATAATATTTTACCTTTTTCTCTCGAGAATACATCAGACTGATGTGATCCCGGACATTATCCAATACATCTTTATCAAAACTACCAATCCTGGGAAACGGTCTACCACTCTTCATCGTTATTTTAAACCATACATCACAATACCTTATTGCATAAGTACCGTACTTAGTATGCATAATACGACGTGCTGATCCAAGTGGCACTTCCATTAGCAGCACATCATTGTCTAACATCTCTATTGTTTGCATGGCTCCCATCTTGGGACAACTCCTACGTTTTTCAATAAAAATTTAAACTGGTGAAATATAATTAAGATACTTTCACTTACCTGCGGACGCCTTTGAAAAAGGGTGTATCCGCAAACCCTATGGAGGACTTCCAGACGCTTCCACTCACCTACGGAAGTGAAGGCCGCTTCCGCTCAGCAATCCCTTTTTGACTACCTTTCAACTGCTAGTGGGTAGCTAAGTACCCTTTGTGTTCCAGTTGATTTCGTCCACCCTCTCACCAGCTCACAATCACAATTTAGCCAAAATTATGCGGTTCAATTATAGTGTTCAAATAAGCCTAACAGATCACACACATTGATTACTGAATGCTATTATCACACTGGGAGCCGAACCCTAACAAAAATAACAACACATACACCTGCTTTGTGTAAAGTAAACTGTAAGCTGCTACCGAGTCACTAGGCTGTTCGTTACGCCTAGCACTTAAGGGTCCTACGATACCCTTAACATTTAGGTCCCGTGTTACACCCTAAACAAGTACTCACAGTTACACACTCTTTTCCTGCGCAGAAAAATACACGTTAACCCAGTTATTGGCAATAATTGAAAGAATGTAAACTCAATAGCTTTGTTCAAACACGTGGCAGCACTATCGGAAGTACGTATATGCTATTGTGCGACTAGTCGCATACACAATAATGTGACCACTACACAATCGTATGACTTAATGTTAGCTGCGTACGCAAAAGTGCATCTCTATTGCACGCGCAAAAATGTGACTCAGCCGCGTGCGCAATACTGCAACACCCTTTTTAACGTAAAATACTATCAACAAAGGAAAACAAACTTTTTCCTTTCTTGTCTCTGGATTCTAGTCAGCGTCCCTTGCTCACACGATAACGGGTAGTGATCTCTCAGCACCGAGTGGTTGCAGGTAAAACTGCGTGTGGCCACTATCCACCCTTTGGTGAGATATCAATAACCGTAGGTATATTGTGTGAGTAGGTAAGTGACCTCACTCTACGAGCCCCCAACTCAGGATACTGGATTACTACCTCTATACGCACCTACCTATACCTTCTAAAACCTGCCTATAAACCTCTAATATTGACGCTATTTGCTTACGCAGTCATACAATGAAATAAAAACTTTAGACCTTGAACGTGTTTCCAAAGCACAAAGTATTTTTCAAGTAAAGTACAGTCAGTTACATGCTGTGATCGAAGTACAATTTAGCGCAAAGAATTATACAGACCGAAGATACAGTCATATATACGCACGCACTCTGGACCAAATCAAGGCATCAGCAAGGTAACCTCCGTCTATCAGCAATCAGCAAGAAGACTCCCGAATGGGGTCACAACCCACACATTTATACCCTTCCCGAAATAGACAACACAATAGAGAAGTTTGTTGCTGATCCCATTGGTTCCCCAGCGTGGTGCGCATGTTACAGGGCATTTAACAGGTTGATTCAAATGGACACAGAACAGCCTCTAACAGCTTGCTGCCTCCGTTTCCCACCTCATGCAAATCTTGGCTGTTGGTTTTACAATATACATTCTGGTGCTTTAAGTCTCTAAGGTCCATAAGTTGCGATCTCCACACCAATGGTACCAGGAAGCTGTTAAGAGAGTGCAGATCAGTATAATACCAAACACGGCTTACTTATCACGTATTAAACCTTAGATACCAAAATAGCCTTTATTTCACAGCATTTATAATAGATGAATAAAACTTGGATCTTTTACTTTATAGCTATGGAACCTTTTGTGTAAGTGTGCATTATGTAAGTATTAGGGATATGGGAAAAGACGCTAGTTAGCTTTGTGCATTAGCGTGCGCATTAAGCTAATGTAAAGCGTTCGCATGCTGGGCTTTATACATTTGCTAATGTGCGACATTTTATCAGCACAACTGTGTGTATTAATGTGTGTATGAGATATGGAAAAAGATGCGATCGCGTAATGTTAATAGTAGCATCGCCATATGTACTTAAGTGTGAGTTTAGCTAAAATGGCGCTGAGCGGCCATTCGCAAAATGGCGTCTTGCCGATCATATTTCCAAAATGGTGTCCTGCGGCCATTCGCAAGATGGCGTCATTTCGATCTTACTTTGAGCTGATCTTGTCTCAGCCAATTATCCAGCTTTGACACAGCAGATACAGTCAGGTCCATAAATATTGGGACATTGACAGAATTTTCAGATTTTGGCCTCTATTCACTACCACAATGGTTTTGAAATGAAACAAACAAGATGTGCTTTAACTGCAGACTTTCAGATTTAATTTGAGGGTAATTACATCCAAATCGGGTGAACGGTGTAGGAATTACAACAGTTTTAATATGTGCCTCCCACTCTTTAAGGGGCCAAAAGTAATGGGACTATCAACTCAAAAGCTAGTTTATGGACAGTTGTGGGCTATTCCCTCATTATTTCATTATCAATTAAGCAGGTAAAAGGTCTGGAGTTGATTCTAGGTGTGACATTTGCATTTGGAATCAGTTGCTGTCGACTCTCAATATGAGATCCAAAGAGCTGTCACTATCAGTGAAGCAAGCCATCATTAGGCTGAAAAATCAAAACAAACCCATCAGAGAGATAGCAAAAACATTAGGTGTGGTCAAATCAACTGTTTGGAACATTCTTAAAAAGAAAGAACGCACCGGAGAGCTCAGCAACACCAAAAGACCCGGAACACCGCGGAAAACAACTGTGGTGGATGACAGAAGAATTATTTCCCTGGTGAAGAAAAACCCCTTCACAACAGTTTTCCAAATCAAGAACACTCCCCAGGAGGTAGGTGTATATGTGTCAAAGTCAACAATCAAGAGAAGACTTCACAAGAGTGAATATAAAGGGTTTACCACAAGATGCAAACCATTGGTGAGCCACAAAAACAGGAAGACCAGATTAGAGTTTGCCAAACAACATCTAAAAAAGCCATTACAGTTCTGGAACAACATTCTATGGACAGATGAGACAAAGATCAACTTGTACCAGAGTGATGGGAAGAGAAGGAAAGGAACTGCTCATGATCCAAAACATACCACCTCATCAGTGAAGCATGGTGGTGGTAGTGTCATGGCGTGGGCATGTATGGCTGCCAATGGAACTGGTTCCCTTGTATTTATTGATGATGTGACTGCTGACAAAAGCAGCAGAATGAATTCTGAAGTGTTTCGGGCAATATTATATGCTCATATTAAGTCAAATGCTTCAGAACTCATTGGACGGCGCTTCACAGTGCAGATGGACAATGACCCGAAGCATACTGTAAAACCAACCAAAGAGTTTTTTAAGGCTAAAAAGTGGAATGTTATGCAATGGCCAAGTCAATCCCCTGACCTGAATCCGATTGAGCATGCATTTCACTTGATGAAGACAAAACTGAAGGGAAAATGCCCCAAGAACAAGCAGGAACTGAAGACATTTGCAATAGAGGCCTGGCAGAGCATCACCAGGGATGAAACCCAGCGTCTGGTGATGTCTATGCGTTCCAGACTTCAGGCTGTAATTGCCTGCAAAGGATTTGCAACAAAGTATTAAAAAGTGAAAGTTAGATTTAGGATTGTTTAGTTTGTCCCATTACTTTTGGCCCCTTAAAAAGTGGGGGGCACTTATAGAAACCGTTGTAATTCCTACACCGTTCACCTGATTTGGATGTAATTACCCTCAAATTAAATCTGAAAGTCTGCAGTTAAATCACATCTTGTTTGTTTCATTTCAAAGCCATTGTGGTGGTGAATAGAGGCCAAAATATGAAAATTCTGTCAATGTCCCAATATTTATGGACCTGACTGTATATCCACAGTACCACTGTGAGGTCTTTGGTGCCCTGTTACCTGCCTGATTTACCCACTCACCTCAGACACCTGTGCCATTTTCCTCAGGGGGGGAGCCAGCTGTTATCACCTCACACACTGAGTCTTTCCCCTTTGCTCTTTCAATCCTACTGCATCGGGGCTAAAATGGTTATGGACCCCCAATTAACAAAAGCCACCTCTGAACAGCGGTTTTGGAGCGTAATTGAATTTCCGCACCGTGGATGAGGGCCTGGATACATACTTCACTTTTATTCCTTAGGCATAGCAAAAACATTTGAGATTTATATTCAGAAATCAAGAACCTGCCCAGGCCCCCATCCCCATTCAATTCGCTGCCTAGCACCTCCGATCCATGACTGACATAGGAACTCCTTCCAACGCTATCCAAATCACAATGTAAAATTTTAATTGGTGATGCTTTGTATACTTTAACTGTTATAAAATCCTCATCAGACCTTGGGCCTGATGGATTTGGCTGCGAGGAGGTAATTTGTGACCTTGTTCAAGGCAGTTTCGGTGGGATGAAGAGACTGAAAGCTTAATTCTAATGAGTCTAGGAGGGAGTGGTAGGAGAGGAATGAGGTGCGATGTTTGTATACCATAGGCTCAAAGACACCTTAAGGCGCAGGCAATGAAATTGGATGGTAGCTAGAAAGTGTAGTGGAAGAATGTCAGTTGCACTAGGAATTACTTCATGTTGATTCTGACTGTTCCCCTCTTTAAATAATGTCTGGTAAAAAATAATTTCTATACTGAGGGGGTGCTACCACAGACACATAAAGGACAAGGAAAACCAAAGAGGAGGAAGTCTGTATTCGGTGCACTGGTGCTCAATAAAATATAACTTCTAATATTACATACTAGCTGGGATACCCGGCGTTGCCTGGGCTAAAAACTGGACCCTGAAGTACACCTGCAGCCTTCATTTGTTTACATTGTCCTCACCTATAACCCCATTCCATTGATCCTGAAAAGGACCCCACTGTTTGCTAACATGCATGCAAACAATACAGCAACTACTATGGGTGCAAGGGGTGTGGTTGTTTTGGTGCTCTGCCTCTGTGGGCCGCCTATCCCCTTGCACCCAGTTCTGCACACAAGGATGGGCTGGTCCAGTTTGGGCTGCCGAGGGGGCCAGGTGGCAGTGGTGTTGATTGGTGCCAGTCCACCAGCTGGTGCACCGGCAGGCATGCATGGAGATACAGCGCAGCGATCAGAGCTTGCGGACCGGCAGCCAATCAGCAGTGGCGACTCCTGATTGGCTGCCGTTCCCTGAGCTCCGATTGGCTCACAACAGGCACCAGATTCAAATTGCCCCGGATTTGTCTGTCCATGTCTGCCACTGCCTGCTGTTGCACCAGCTATAATTAGCTGGCGGCCTGGCCCCAAATCCACACCTGCTGGCTGCTGATGGCACACGGGGGGAGGCGAGAGGCTACAGGAGGGACACGGGTACAGGAGGGACACGGGGAGGTGAGTTGCTGGGGGGGGGTCAGAAAGTGTAGGGGGAATTACTTTGTGGCATAATGTGTAAAGGGCACTACTACTGCTGTGGCATAATCTATAAAGGGCATTACTGTGCAGAATAATGTGTAAGGGGCATTACTACTGCGTGGCGTACTGTGTATAAGGGGTGCTATTGTGTGGCATAACTTGAATGGGCGCTGTGTGACATAACATGAATGGGCTCTGTGTGGAGGCAAATTAATGTTTTGTTTTTAATTCTGGGGGGGGCTCTTTTAAGATCTGATGTGGCCCCCGAGTTCTAGTTATGCCCTTGCATGCAAACACAGAGGGCTTACTAATATATATGATCACTTTAAAAATAATTAACTCTGGATTTAATATGAACTTGCATGAGTCATAAAGTTTGGCACATGCTCAGACTGTAAGGTTAACAGAATACTTTAATAGCTTTCACACAGGTTTTTGGAAGGCTGCCAATTTCCACATGAGACAGCCCTGGAACCTATGTAATTTAAAGGTGTCCCCATTTTTAGGGACTGTGTGACAGTGTGTGGCCCTGATGCAGTTCGAAACTAGGCAAAAACCTAATCCTGGTCAAACTACACCACCATACCAAATTTTGTGGAGCTAGGTCCAAAACTCTGGATGTGCATAAAGGACAGACAGACACGCTTTTTTGCTTATTATAATGATATAATAAGTATATAATTTAATCAATTGTTAAAAAGCAGAGAAATGGAGACTACATTTTATAGAATGTGTATTGACAGAAAAAGTGTGAATAAAATTGTATGACTGTGTTTCTTTGTGCCTTTATCATTTGATGTCTGCTCTATGTATTTATATATTTATTTTGTCATAATCCATTGGTAAGTAGAATATACTTGCAAAGAAATTTATTTTTCATTTTGTTCATACATTTGTAGTTACGTAACACCCCTACAGAGTCACATTTCAATATTGTGCTAGCCAGTGAATATAATATATGATAGCTAGAAAGGGCAGTGCGGTCAAGTGATGGTTTCTTAAGAAAAGGGGGGACTATGTGCCTGAAGGATGTGGAGAAGGTGCACGATTAGAAGATAACTTGTGTGCAGGAGCATGGTTCAGGGAGTGGAACGAGACATAGGGGTGGACCCTATAGGTCTTACTGTGCCCCTGGCAAGGACTGAGACCACAACTTAAAATTCTGCTTGAAGAGTCTTTATCATAGAAACTTGGTCTAACCCCATGCTAGGTACAGATTCTCCACCAGAGTATGGCCTCCAATGTGACCAACTATGCGTCTAAGTTCGCATCCACCTCAGCGATGCACCTGTGCGTCTGAATAGCCGTCCTCCCACTCATTGCCCAGGAACGCCCAGTACAATTCCAATACATCTCTCCGTCTCCTTGCGTACACAACGAGTGACACGTGTACTGTGCGACTTTTTAGAGATTTAAACGCACGCACAGTAGCAAATAATTTTCTCAACTCCGTAAACATCGCCAATGCATGTGACTCAGAATTAGGCACACTTAAGGCCGGATTCGGAGTTGTACCTAATTGCATAGACTTTGCTGCTGTGCAATAACTTACTAATGTGGCAGGAGGCGTCTTGTGTAGATGTCTCCTTAGGGCCTGATTCAGAGTTGTATGCTAATGCCATCACTCCTGCTTATTGTATGGGTACACAGCTGCACTGAAAATATGCAAATGTCGCAGCTGGGAGATGTATAAAGACGCCCACCTGCAGCTTTGTAAACCCAAGCACCTGCCTAAAATGTTGCACCATCTGCGTACAAAGATGCTGCATTGGTCGCTGATCATTCAGTTATTGCAGTCCTGAACAAGCCTATGGTCCCTCAGAATGGCCATGGGAACTGAGACACCGGAGCCATATTTCTTGCGTAAGGGATCGCAGATGCAGGGTGTGACATGCCCCTGAAAAGTTTGTGACATGCCTGCGTTCTTTGCCACTACTCCCCGTTACCTCCCCCAAGCCTGCCAATCACACTGAGAGTAAACTGTTGCTGCGAGTGACTACGTTAATGTACATTGATGCATGCGCAGTGCAATTAGATCCATGTACAGATAAGCAATTATCGCTATCAGCATAACGTACATCTCTGGGCAGGCCCTTAGCTCCCTCTACCCTGCGGATTAGGAGAGAGATGACTTACACAACAAAACAGCTCGGAGAATACAAACTCAAATTAGATGTAGCTTTGTATACACTAACAAAATAAATGTGGATCTTTAACTGTATTTGGTTGGCTGCATCTATGTATGTGGTTACACTGTCCTTATACATCCACTTGTGAAAGTAGCCAGGCTCAGACACATGCTCACTTGTTAAAGATCACTAGATCCATAGACAAAAGCAGACTTGCGTGCAGCTCTGAATCAGGTCCTGCGGGTTCAGCAGCTAAACGAAGATGGCATTCCAGTAGGTCTTTGGTGTGATGACTTCTCCTCTGCACCACTTGTCATTTCCCACTGGTTACACAAATTGTCAAACAAAAACAAATTATGTTGTTTTAGCAAAAGAACAAACTCTGCTTTCCTGTTCTGCTCTGTGCAGTGTAAATGGAATTGATGCAGACCAAGTAGACCCTGCTGCCAATCTCCGATCGTTGCCTACATTACTAAATGGAAGCTTATTTTAGACTATCAGACCTAAAAATACTAGACTCTACCATTACAATGTCTAATGCTTAAAAGAAGTTTTAACTGATTTATCTCCCAGCAATTGTATTTAGCCCCGGGGGTGACTAGCCTGGGGGCTAGCAAACAAGTACTGACCCATGAGTAGTGGCCCATCTTTAAAAGGGACTCATTTGTGGTAAAAGGCCCTTTCCTGGAGAAAACAGGCATTGTTGCCTACGAAAGGGCTGTTTTTTGCTTTATCCTAAATATTAACGGGGATACTGCTGATACTATCCTTTTCTATAGAATGCTATAAAACAAATGTGTGTGTATATATGTTGTTTATTTTAAATGGCTTATCAGTTTCAAATAAAATAAATACATTTGCACTACAAACACCTACATGTCAAAACATTTCTGAAATAATTATATTTTCTTCTTTTTTTGGGACGGAAGGGGGGGATTGATATCCACGAGAAACAGTTATAAACAAAATAGCACAAAAATGTAGTGTCGACATATGTTGTCAACATGTTAATTGTCGATACAACAAACCTGTTAACATTTGTGAATGTTGACATTTTGCTTGTCGACCTTATGTCCATCTCAACATGATGACATTCTGGTGTCAACAATCTGGACCATATACCAACATAATAACCCCCGGATTTACGCACATTGTGTCATCATGCCACAGTGGCTGGTGCATGGTCGGCAAATAGGGGCATTTCTTCTAAATACTTCAATGCCTGGTCCATCTTCAGTGAGATTGCCGGACATGTTTGAGACTCCCCTGTCATACTCTTGAGGTTTGATATTAAAATGATTAGCATAATACAAAGAAGATATTTATAAATTATAAACATCTTATTTGTTTACTGTAATCATTTTTATAGTTAACACTCACCAGCTTTGTAGAGCACTGTGTGGGATGTGGCTGGAGAAAGGGAGCACTGTGCGGGATGTGGATAGGGGAAGGGAAACACATTGTGGGATGTGGATAGGGGAAGGCGGGACTGGGCGGGATGTAGATAGAGGAAGGGGTGCACTGTGTGGGATGTGGATAGGGAAGCGGAGCACTGTGGGATGTGGATAGGGGACAGGAAACACTGTCTGGGATGTGGATAGGGAAGCGGAGCACTGTGGGATGTGGATAGGGGACAGGAAGCACTGTGTGGGATGTGGATAGGGGACAGGAAGCACTGTGTGGGATGTGGATAGGGGACGGGAAGCACAGTGTGGGATGTGGATAGAGGAAGGGGTGCACTGTGTGGTATGTGGATAGGGAAGCGGAGCACTGTGGGATGTGGATAGGGGACAGGAAGCACTGTGTGGGATGTGGATAGGGGACGGGAAGCACTGTGTGGGATGTGGATAGAGGAAGGGGTGCACTGTGTGGGATGTGGATGGGGAAGGAAAGCACTGTGCGGGATGTGAATAGAGAAAGGGGTGCACTGTGTGGGATGTGGATGGGGAAGGAAAGCACTGTGTGGGATGTGGATAGAGGAAGGGGTGCACTGTGTGGGATGTGGATAGGGAAGCAGAGCACTGTGGGATGTGGATAGGGAAGCAGAGCACTGTGTAGGATGTGAATGGTGAAGGGTAGAACAGTGTGGGATGGGGAAGGGGAGAGCAGTGTGGGATGTGGAGAGGGGGAGAACAGTATGGGGTGTAGATTATAATTCATATATTAATATATACATGTGTATATATTGTGATGACTTGGGGCAATTAGCTCAGTAGATGAGTGCCAGTGGTGTAGTGTTTAGGTGCAGAATTAGAGTCCATACATAGCTTTTCAGGTTATAAATAAAAGATACTGTAGAAAGAAAATAACAAATGGCTAGCCCCCACTCAGGGCAATGACTCACTTATTCACCCCTGACTACCTTTGGGCAGCTAGTCTGCAAATAAAGTCTCTGCCTGTTTCTATGTCTTCTTGGCTGCCACAGCTACACAAAACACAGTTCAGTCTTGGTGGCATTCCCTGTCTTTTACAGGTATAGGCTCTGGCTTTCTTATCCTTCAGCTTAGCTGCTTCAATGTCCTTCAATGTACAGTCTGAGATATATGGTTCTCCTTGCCTGCTGCAGGTCTGGACTAAGGCCCCCAATGGCCTCCAGGCACACAAGGATCTGTAGCTGCCAGTCCTCCTTGGACTGAGCCCACATGCAGCCTGACTGTAGGTTTGCCTCATTATCCCTCAGCTGCGCTCTCTCCACAAGGCAGCAATTAGGTGAGCTAACTCCTGTCTCTTCTTTGCTGTATGGCGCATTCCTCCAGTCCTACACAGAATCCATGGCTCACTATCGACATCTTCGGTGATACTGCCACATCATTTATAAATATATATTTATATATGCATGTATGTATGTGTATATATATATATATATATATATATATATATATATACACGGTATATATAACACAATTTATATATATTTATAGATTATATACACACAGTATATATAATCAATATATATAAATTAAATTATAATAATATTAAAAAATAAAGTAAAGGTATATAACATTTTTACTGCATCTATTTATCTATAGTTTTCCACCACAGTTTTCTTTCATAGAAAAGCGGGGGCCACTTGCTTGTGTTTGCCCAAAAGGATGAAAGTTGCCAGCCAGCCCCTGACACTAAGTGGAATGTGCAATTCAATGGAAAATGGAAGGCACTGGGAAAAACAAAGTAGAGATGCCTCAAAGGAATTTATTAATTCATACAAATAGAATCTATTGTACTCACAATTAAGATTTTGGATATACACTTTGAAACACTATCCTGTTCCCCACATAATCATAATCCATCCAGATCAAGAAATGCATCATGCTTCAGAATATCTCATGCTTACAGAATCACTTCAGGGGCAGTTTTCAAGGGTTTTACCGCATTTTCCAAATGTACTAAGCATCGGAAGCCTATGAGCTTCTTATTGAGATGCCTCCCCTGAGAGGGATCCAATCGGATACCTCCCATCTCCCCACGCGACATGTGGCTATCTGCACATGTGCAGAGGGCATCGCAAAGAGCAGCTCTTTTCGGGATGAGAGGCGGGATGTACCACATTGCGGATGAGTTGCTTAGTACATCCCAGCCCAGGTGAGGTACCACTTCACTATTAAATGAAGCTTGAAGGAGTCTGTGCTACTGATTGACAGTTGCACCATAGTTGAGCATATGCCACCTATGAGCAACTACAGGGGATTCTGAGTCATATGCAACTCTGTGGCATTCCCACTTGCGGCTCGATGGGTAGCAATGGAGCATTTGCATAAAGACTAAGTGGTCTACGAGCATGTTGTGGGCGCTTAGGAAAAATTGTTTGCTATGCTGTGTTGAGCATATGCAGAGATTTCTTCTGATTTCAGATGTATCTTTTGCACCAGATATAGGACTGATGCAATTCCACTTAAAAGTGATCATGGTTACTTCAACAATGGATGGATGGGGGCTGTGTGGCCACATGGCTGTGTGCATACATGTACGTGAATTTCTGCTTCAATTTCCATGCACGCAACATGGCCGATCTTCTGGATAACTTGAATGCAACTGTGATTTAGCGGCTGTGAGCAAATCATTCCTGGAATTTCAATGTACTGCCTCCTGAGCTCTACAAATATAGATGTGCTGGTGAGAGAAGGAGCATGGTGAAAATGATCAGTGAAAATGATCAGTCACATGCATAGACTGCTTCAGGCTGCACTGAACAAAGACATACTTCTGATGTGCATCTGCCCTCTATATGTGTTACAAGTCGCAGTCCAGAAATTTACCTGTGCATGACGTGGTTGTTCCTGTCTCCTCAGGTGCTAGACCCTCAGCACGCCTCAGGAGGTCACGCACTTTCCATAGCACAATCTGATTGGATGATCAGCCTATTTGTACACACCGGACCTTTGCCACCTCGCCGACTATAAGGTTCCTGTGGGTTTTCTTGGCTCAGCGGCACAAGCAGTATCCTGTTGAATCTGTTTCGTCTCCCAGCTGCCTCCGGCTCTTGTTGCCTCTCCTATGGCTCCCTAAGTGCACCATCAACTTCCGTGCTGTGCTCCGGCTTCCTGATCCCACCTCTAGCTTCCTAACTGCACTGGCAGTGACAGCCTTCCAAGCCTAGTCAGCGTTTTCGGCAGGTCAGGGGACGCTAATTTGTACACAAACCTGTACACAAACTTGTAATCAAACCTATGTTTTGTCCGTCAGGACTTTGAATGCTAATTTTTACTAACCTGTACACAAACTTGTACTCAAACCTATGTATTGTTCGTCAAGACTGTGGAGGCTAATTTATACACAAACTTGTACTCAAACCTACGTATTGTCTGACAGGACTTTGGATGCTAATTTGTACACAAACTTGTACACTAACTTGTACTCAAACTTACATACTGTCTATCAGGACTTTGGATGCCAATTTGTACACTAACTTGTAGATTAACTCGTACTCTCATCTAAGTACTATTCATTAGGATATTGGCCCTCATTCAGAGGCACTTGTGAGAAGCGAGTGCTCATTCTGAATGAGGGCGGCCGCTTGTGTTTTTTAGTGCGGCCTCCTGGTCGCTAGCTAAGCTGTGGGTTACCACCCACAGCTTTAGCAACCGACCAGGTTGGTCGGGGCTTGCGACGAGACCCTAAGGTTGGGTCTCGGCAACCGCAAGCCCCAGTGAGCTTCCTGCTCTGATCGAGCAGGAAGCTCCCCACTGACATCACTGCTGATGTCAGTGCGGCCGCCCACAAAACGGGTGGCTGTTTGTGTAGCCACTCCCCCGCCCCGCCTACAAAACGGGGCGAGCTGTCAATCAATTTCAACAGCCGCCCCTTTTGTAGTGAACTCCGGAGCGAGAGAATTTCTCTCTCGCTCCGGGGCTTGCGCACGTGCAGTGCGGCTGCTGCGCGTGCGCAAGGCCTAAAAACATTGACCCGGTTGCGAGTGCTCAGCGCTTGCGACCGGGTCTGAATGAGGGCCATTGTACCTTGTTCAGTGCTCAAGCCACAACGTCGGCTCTCCAAGCTAAATCAATTGTCAAACTCTTCAGTACGGTCTCTAAACCGCAGCATCGGCTCTCAATGACAAATCTATTGTCAAACTCTTCAGTACGGACTCTAAACCACAACATTGGCTCTCAAAGCCAAATCAATTATTAAAATCTTCAGTACAGGCCTCAAGCCATTTTTTCTACTCTTATTTCCATACCACATTTCCTACCAACAAGAATCTTGAACCAGCTTCTTGCCGCATCGATAGTGTACCACCTCCTGTTCTGGATCTATACTCAGATCTACTATCCATGATTTAGTCTTCATTCCTACTGTTGCTCTCACCATTGTATCCTTTTGCTCCTCCATATGAATTGCTACTACCTCGAGCTGTAAGTCCAGGCCACCGCCTCAGTACCGGTGAACGTATCCCAGTTCTAAAGGAACAACGGGCGGTTGTTATTGGCAGTAGGTCTCGCTAGCCTGGTTCTAGACTTTTTGCGTGGAGTAGGCATTGGATATCATAACAATATTTATTTATTTATTAACAGTTTCTTATATAGCGCAGCAAATTCCGTTGCGCTTAATATGGTGGTGGGGGTGGTGATGATGATGATCTATCCATATATTATGGAGATTGGTTAGCTAGGAAATTATTCTTGCATGCAGGGGGCATGCATAGGTTTTCAGTTGTGTATTGTTAGTTTATTTTTGTTACAATTATTTAGAATCAATGTAAAAAGAAAGCTGAACAACTTTGTGTCAATTGGTGACAAGCCACACAAGCAATAAGAGCAATACCACTAATTGTGTTTCTATCAGAAAGCAATCATAGAAGAAAATCCCCAAAGAGCTTAGATTTTTGAGGACATCCTGCCCCCTCCCCACTTCTTTATAGCATATAATAAACAGTAGTGTTTTGGGAAGCTGTTATATAACAGGGCGACTCCAAGATCTACATTCTTCTCTCACTGCCTCCATCAGTCCCCATTACGCCCTTTACTTACCCCTATGCAACATTATCAAAGCATTTGCAGTTTTAAAAAATAATTTAAAGGTATTATTACCTTTTATAATGTTCAACTTAATGTGATAATGGAAATGTTAATTTGCTAAGTGGGGTGATGCTTTTATACTCTCCCTAGGCTGCGGAATACGGTATTGCCACCCTTACCCATGGTTATAAAAATAAATGTTTACTGGTAAAAAAATCTATCAAAAAATAAAAGGATATAAAATAATCCAAAATTGTCTGGATTCGATTTTAACCACTTGGTATATTTATACACTAAAATCCCATCAGAAACTCTATTTGGAATGGTGAGATGCATATTTCAACTTTTATGTGCTACACACTAACAGTCCAGGTTTTAAGGATATCCATACTTGAGCACAGTTGACTTAATTAGTACCTCAGTTATTTTGATTTAACCATCTGTGCTCAAGCATGGATATCACGAAAACCTGGACTGTTAGTTGAGGACCGAGGTTGGGAAACCCTGGAATAGAGTAAGATAGAGCAAGTAACTGCACACCTTGGTAAAACCATGCTGCACTGCCTTTGGGGCAGATATAAAATGTGCAGAGAGATTAGATTTCGATGGGTATTGTTTAAAGTGAAATCTAAATTGCAATGTAAATATAAAGCTGTCCAGTATTTGTGGGCTACATGCAAAAGCAGCCAGCATTTACCCCACATGCAAAAACAATGCATTGCAACACGGTTTGTCCAGGTGCACAGTTATTTGCTATGTCTTAAGCTGGACATACACGTCCAGGTAAAATGCCTGTCAGACCGACAGACATTTTATCTGGCAGCCTGCCAGCCGCAGATGTCCGCGGCATACACTGTGATTTCTCTCACAGTGTATTAGCCCTACATCTGCGCTCCACCCCTGGGAGAGGACACATTTCCCTGTTCCTTCCATGGGAAAGAACACAGGAAATGTCTGTCTGTCGGCCGCGGCTGGGCATACACAGCCCGATGCGGCCAACAGTTTACCTCATAAATATCGCATCAGACGGGCATGCTGGACAATCTGGCATGCCCGACCGATGCAATATTTGACCCTCGGTTGCCCGCACACGTGCTACAATTATCTGGGCGATCCGCGGATATCGGGCAGATCGCCCCGATAATTTTAGCGTATATGGCCAGCTTTACTCTATTCCCAAGTCTGAATCAGTCCCTGAGAGTGGATTTGTGTTGGTTGATTGCAGGGCAAAAGTTAGAGAGGTGCACTTACTGAAAATGGAGCCTATGCAATACACAAGCATTTACTTTCTCGACATGCACATCTGTCCCATTCCTCTCTGCAATCTCTTTCCAGTGGGCAATTTCAGCAGGAATTTCACCTGTAGTTGTGCCTCCCTTTGGCCTATGACCTTGTGCTGATTGTCAATGTGTGAACAATGGACCTTTGCTATTACTGCGATTTGCACAATAGGATAAATTACTAGGTTAGGTTAAGTTGACCTAAAAGGTCTTAACTGTACTAGGGGTAGATTTACTAAAGCTTCTAAAAATTAAAAGTGGTGGTTTTCCCTGTAGCCACCAATCAGATTCTAGCTATCATCTCTCTATTGCATCCTAGACATAGTTGCCTGCCCTCCCGCATCCCTGTAGATTCTCCCGCTGCCCTGGAAAGTAAAAAAAAATAACCAGTCCAATGAGAACAAGGCAACTTCCAGCCTATAACAAGACTGCTTTCATTAATCCTCTCTTCTCAGCACTTCCAGCAGCAGCAGTGTAGCACTATGACCCGCCCCCTGGGTGCCACTGATGGCTCCCATGAGAGCTAGGGATGGCCATTGATGGAATGTCCATCAATGGTTCCCATTGATGGGCCCATCGGTGATTACCAATGATGGCACACAAACCATCTATAGTGAACCATTAATGGTTTGCACCCCCTCGATAGTCACCTCTGCTGCCGGTATGTCAGCCGCAGGCCAATCAAAATTGGGGGTGGAGCTCCATCCTGTCAGTAAAAAAATGAAAAATATCGTCTCCAACGTATCCATCGAGGGCAGAGAACCATTGGTTCTCGTTCATCGATGGCAAAACTAGTTAACATCGGCCATCAACCATCGATGTGTTGGGAACATCACTGATCAATGGCCATCCCTAGTGTGAGCGCTGCTCCATGTAGTTAGCTGCTCTGCCCACCTGGGAACTGCCTGCCCACCACCAGAGCACTGCCTTCCTATGGCTTTCAGTTTCTGGAAGAGACCAAGCTCTGCAGCATTCCTAGTCTAAGGAGAGGTGAGTGACTTCCTCCATATAAAGCATGCTGTAAATTCTGTTTTTTTAAATCAGGTTACCTGATGTTTCTCCTAAGTTAACTATAATATGGTTGATTTAAAATTATTTTGTAACTTATTGGCTTATATGGTATGTTCCCACCTATACATGTTTTTTCTGTGTTGATTATTTTAATTAATCAGTACATAATATTTTTGTTAGTACCTTTCTCAGAATACTTTTGTACACCAGTGGTGGGTGGGTGTGTGTGTATATGTTATGTGAATTTACGAGTGTATGTATGTGTGTGTGTGTGTGTGTGTAATATGCTTAAAAAAAACCTGAATGGCAATAGATACATTCATGGGGGAAGCTTGGCGCGCCCTTTGGGTGGAGCCTGGCACACCCCCTCGTGCGGCCCATACTACTGCTGACTATAATCTCCCTGAAACTCATTATCAAAAGTAGGCAAGTATGATCCTAGAAAATGATACCCCTAGTAGTGAATTTTAAATAGGTAGTTTTGTCCTGTATACATACTAATGTTTCAAAGGTATATCATTCTCACATATGCTTTGTTTCAAGCGGGTCCTGAAAACCTACCTGTTTATAAAAGCATATTTGTCCTCTACTTCACCATGTCACAACGTAGTCTACATCACCCTCTTGCACCCTCCAATTCTCTCACTCCTTCTTCCTGCCATTAGCTCCCCTTACACTGGTTCTCTCCTTATGTCTTCCGATTTGTCTCCCCCCTCCCCTTCCCTAGACTGTAAGCTCCGTGAGCTGGGCCCTCCTCCCTTCTGTTCTCATTACCTACTTCTCTTACACATCACTTACACCACAGCCGGATTTAGACCTCATGGGGCCCTAGGCAAGTCATTGTTTAGGGGCCCTCTCCCTCAAACAATCCTGTGCATATATTACAGTAGGTGTCACTGGAGCAAGACACACACATCATATTATATACATGCATCATATTATATACACGCATCATTATATATATATACATACAGTTTTATTTCTCCAAAGGAAACCTGTCTGATCTGTGAAAAGGAATAGGCTGCAACCTTGAATCCTTAGGACCTTGAAACATTGACTATGGCCCTCATTCAGACCCACTCGCAAGCGGGCGCACGTACGTTAGGCGTACGTACAAAAATATTTAAATTCAAGGGCTCGCTCGTATTTTCGATCGCATCTAAAAATCCACCCCAAACTCAGACGACCCCTCCTCTAACTAACGAGCGTGCGAAATAGCGAGCGTACATCCCCGAAATGGCTTGAAGGGAACGCACGCACAAGTATAAACCGGAAGTGGCCATGTCAGATGTCGATTACCTGCTCCTTTATTCTGCCTACCTCCATCAATCGTATCATGCCAATCAATGTATCAATTAGCTTAATGTTGTTTTTTTTTCAACACAATGCAAGAAACTTTACTCTTGTCCGTGTTTGTGTTTACCCGCAGAATACGTACGGCTTAAACATTCGCTTTTATTGCTCAAAAAACATGTTAGCCACAATGAAACAATTGTTCTATTGCTGTGGATCCCCGCATATTTTCCGGGGTTCATTTCCTTATTTAAATTTGCTTACGCATGTCACTGCATCAAGCCTATCATAACTCTCCAGAGATTTCTGGCCCTGTCGAACACATGACTCATACACTAACCAATCAAATTGCTCCTGTTAATTTCCAAGATACATTAGCCAATCAGAAATTTTTGGCACACTTTATCAAAAATTAATTTTAAGAAAAACACCATTGCCATCATGAGAGCCTCCGCATTCACCAGGCGCGAGCTGCTGGTGCTAACGGAGGTGATGGATCGGCGTATCACCAGCCAGCCTCCACCCATCACCAACCGGCAGAAGCGTTCCGCGTATGCGGAGGCACGGGCCCGCCTGCGCTCCTTCGGCTCACGCCGCAACATCGGCCAGCTGGAGCGCAGGTGGTCTGACCTGCAACGGCGAACGCCCCGCTTGCTGGCATGCTTTCGCATGCAGATAGTGGAAAGTAAGTGTTATGTATTGTGGTTTTCATGTTTGTCTTTGTGGGGCAAACTGCGTGTGCATGTTTTCATGTCTGTCCTATTTTTTCATTCTCATCATATCTGCGTGTGCATGTTTTTATGTCTGTCCTATTTATTCATTCTCCTCATATCTGCATGACCATGTTTTCCCTCTATTTCTGATATATTCATTCTACTCATATTTGCATGTTTTTTGTTGGTGGTGGGTGATTTTAAAATGTTATTTGGCCAGGATTTGGACAGAAACTAACCACAATTTGTTTGACATCTTTTAGGGGGACAGGCAAGACTACGCCGTCACTGTCCGGCCAGACGGCGGTCCCGCCCACTCTCACCCACCCCCAGCCAACACTCCACCCCAAATAATTCCCCTATTCCCCCCTCCTCCCAAGCCTTCCAAGACCCTCTCCCGGAACTGTCGGGCCTCCTTCCCCTCCGTCCCCCTTCCCCCTCTCCTCCAACCACCCCTCTTCCAATTACCCCCTCCCCGGAGTCCGTGATAACCCCGCCCCGTTCTTTGGGGAATGAAGGCTCCTCCGAGGATGAAGATGGAGGGACTTCGGGATCTGGCGTTTTGGCTACCGGTATGTTTTTCTTTCGCGTTTTTTTTTAACCACAAACTGTTTGTATGTAATCATGTGTCGTTCCTTTATTCGTGATTTTTGGGTTGTTTTTTGGTGATTTAGCAGTTTGCCTTTACCTCTTCCTGCTGATTTCAACATACACATATCACACCTGTGGGTATTTCTACATAGGCCTTGTAATTTTTGCAGCACCCCTTTTTTTTTACATTTTGGTTTTGGAGTGATTTCGTTGTGTTTTGGTTTTTTTAATGTGGATTCCCTATTGTTTGATTAATCCACACACTTTTCTCACCCACAGAGGAACAGAGGCGTCGGCAAGAGGTGGAAGATTGTGTGGCACACATGCGCCAAAATGTAATTGGGGTGCTTGTGGCCCTTGACCGGCTGTCTGGCATCCTTCGGCAGTAGTTTTTTTTTGTTTTTATCTTTTTCAAAATAAATTGTTTATTTCTAATATACGTTCTGCCTCATTCGTTTTTTCAAAACCAAAGATAGTTAACCCTGACATAAGTAGACTGTTCCTGCAAGGTTTTGCATTTTTTAAAAATTAGATTGGGTTTTGTATTTGTATGTAAAACACCCTCAAGAAACACATAACAGTAACAATGTCATTTCCCTTTTTGTGTGTAGTGTCAATTAGATATTTCTACATTTTACAGGTTCCTAGTTGGTGGGCAAGCTGCTTAGGCGAATCTTACAAAGCCAAATGATTGGACAGGCTTCCTTTTGGTGTGGGTTGGGAACCTGAAAACATATTTCATTTTTGCTCAACTGGCGTCAGTACTGGATTACCCCTTAGTCAAATGTAAGGTGTGTTAACCTGGTTAAACTTGCTGATAACGTCCAAAAAAAGGAAGAACATTTAACTCTCCAAACATTTATTCACAACATAACTGAGAAATCAAAGTGGTCACTCACAAAAAAAACACACAGTGATAATCTCAAATACAACACATACCAATAAAAAAAAAAACAAAGAAAACAAATCAAGAACTGGTTGAGGAAGGACCATGCCAAAATGATTCCACAAACATGGCGTTGCGATATGGGTTCCAGAATATATTCCCAAAATGACCAGATCCAGGTTTGGTAAGGGTAGCATGAAGTAGTGAGCGTTGTAGTGCCAAAGATTATGTGAACAAACCGAAGATGTTGAAAAAAAGAAAACAAAATTAGATGTTCGCAAACAAACACAAACACATTAGGTTTAAACACTGTTTTGTTAAAACTTACCTAAAAAATCTGGCCACCACATCATCGCGTATGGCCCCCCCACATACTGACCTCCGACCAACCTCGGGGGGGCCATCCTCAGGTAAGGCATCCTCTGGCTGCATTGGGACACCACTCCTTATGGCGATGTTGTGAAATATCCCACACAGGACCACAATTTTCGACACCATATCCGGCAAATACATGAGCTCGCCACCAGAGCGGTGGAGGCATCTGAATCGGCCTTTTAAAAGGCCGATACAGCGCTCCACCACTTGCCTGGTGGCTGTAAGTGCGGAATTAAATGCACTTTGTGGGCCTGGTGTGGGAGCCAAATAAGGAGTGAGCAGCCAGGACATGCAAGGATATCCACTGTCTCCTATGGAAAAGAATTGACAACATCAGGAACACTGTGTATCAAGCTTAACATTGTTATGTACTAAAGGTCTCCACTTACCCAGAAGCCACGCATCACCAGCTTGTAGGTTGGTTAATTTGTGCCATATCCCTGATTGCCAGATGACGAAGGAGTCATGTGCACTTCCGGGTAATTTAGCATTCAGGGACAGGATCTGGAGGGAGGCATCACATACCACCATTACATTCAGGGAGTGATAGTGTTTCCTGTTTCGAAATATGGCCTCCAGCCGGGCTGGAGGCTGAAGTGGTATGTGAGTACCATCCACAACCCCTATGATGTGTGGGAAGCCAGCTATTTGGTAAAAATTGGCCTTGGCCACACTAAGGGCACCCATATCCAAAGGCATTTGAATAAAATGATGGAGGTGCTTGAAAAGTGCCTCCATCACTGCCCTCAGGATCCGGGAAAAGGAGGATTGTGAGATGCCCGCCACTATTCCCACCGTTGTTTGAAACGATCCTGAGGCACAGAAATGTAACACCGCCATAAATTGCGTAAGTGGTGGTATTGCTGTTGGACTGTCAATTTGCCGCTCAAGATCACTTTCTATTAATGAGAGAGTGTCTATGATGATTTTGGGAGGTAGACGTTAGCGTCTTAAAACCTCATCATCGGGCATTCCAAAAAGGATGACACGTGTTTGAAATATCTGGGGCCTTGCATGCCTACGATGCCTACGCCTGGGATGAGATTGAGGTTGGTCGGCTTCCGGGAGCATGGCCAGAACAATCCGCCCCAGATCAACCTGAAATTCAAAGATTTCAAAGTAAGGCTTTTGACCCACCCCAAAACTATATTAAAACAACTTAGCTTGATGATACCATCCATTGCTGCTTACATGCCGGGGTATTGTCATGATACGTCCAAACTGAAAATAAACACCAAAATTACTTGACACATTTCACTCTGTGCATTTTTGTTTACAAATTTTGTGCTAGACCAAAGTTAAAATATGCCAAACACCCATTTAGCAAAACAGCAAAGCGACATTTAACACAGTACATCAAAATGGGTCGAAATGTTGGCACAAAAAGCCAAAGAGAAACCACCAAAAAGTTAGAATGATTATTAAGCTGTTAAAAATGCGCTAATTAGTTCGCTAATACAAGTCACAAGAGTAACTACTAAAAATGCGCTAATTAGTTCGCTAATACAAGTCACAAGAGTAACTACTAAAAATGCGCTAATTAGTTCGCTAATACAAGTCACAAGAGTAACTACTAAAAATGCGCTAATTAGTTCGCTAATACAAGTCACAAGAGTAACTACTAAAAATGCGCTAATTAGTTCGCTAATACAAGTCACAAGAGTAACTACTAAAAATGCGCTAATTAGTTTGCAAATACAAGATAAAAAATGGACTTACCAAGAACAAATATATAAGAGTCAAAATCAAAAGGTCTTTTGGGTCTAAAATAAACAAAATCTAAAATAGAAGAAATTATGGATCCAAAAATTACAAAAAATAAGAAACACAATGAAACAACAATTGAACCAAAGTTAGACTTCACAAAACTTACCAAATCAAGAAACGAGGTCCCAAAAATATAAACCAACAAAGATAACGGAAAAAAAAAACGCAAATCTAACCAACAAACGAATCTCCAACCGCCAACTCCTTTCTACGCAATCAATGCACTCCAGCCAAGATAACCTCCAACAATCCAAAAACACCACCTCGACTTGAGACACACCAAGCCATAAATAGTGTTTCGTTTCCCGCACAAATTAAGGAGGGATCATAGGGCCGCACAATCAATGATGCGGCCGCAAAATAAGGACGCATGTATAAATACGTCACCAAAACACATTCAAATTCTGGTGTATTTCTTGTTTGGACCTCAGACATGGCGACAGACCAGGGAAAAAATGCCCAAGAGTCAGGCGGTAAGTTTTTCATGCATTTTGTATCAATGATTAATTTGAAACATAAGATTAGGCAAGTTGTGATTTTGTGAATTCTGTAAATTTACACAAATAGGTGAGGAGAATGACATGGAAGAGGCTGCTGGGCCCAGTATTCCGGCCAAAGCGGCCAAAAAGAAAAGGCAGCCACATTTCACAAGAAAGGAGATGGAGGTTTTGATCCAGAAGTGTGTGGACATCCTGCCACAGGCAGACAGGAATATGAGTCTAAGCCAGAAGTGGAGAATGTGGGAAGAGGTAGCTGTTGCTGTCAATAGGGTGGGTGATTATGTCCGTCTAGCCCGGGATGTCAAACGGCGGTAAGTAAACCCTTGCCCCCCCTAAAAACAAACCCCATTTTAAACCAAAGGATAATGGCTTCCATTTTTTCCCACAGATGGGGCGACTTCAAATATCGCTTAAAACAAAAACTCGCGGACAGGGCTAGGCATGCAAGGGGGACAGGTGGGGGTCCCACCCCTGTGTCATTGGAGTTGACGGATTTAGAAGAGCTGGCACAGGGGTGTGTGCAGCCTGTGGAGGTGTTTGGCGTGTCCAACATGGATACGGACATGCCAGACTTTGCGGCTCCTCATGTTGTCCCAGGTAAATCTTTGGATGTCATCAACTCTGAAATGTTATTGTGCCAATATGTAGATTGTAATGTGAGGCTTTTCTCTTTTTTCCTAACAGAGACACAGGCGGATGAGTCTGCTCCAGAGGGGAGCCTTGGCCGCCGAATTTCTGCTGGCTCTGCAGGGGAGGAACCAGTACATCCGGCTGAGGACCCTGCAGAAGCCAGTCCAGGACAATCCCCCTCGCAGGCAGTGGCCCTCCTCACAGAACTCAATTTCAAATCGGATTCCAATACGGAGATTCTGCAGAGGATGGACGCCAGTCTGCTACAGGTGGCTGAGGCCCTGGAGCAAAATGCTGCGGCCAACGAGACCATTGGTCAGACCCTGGCGGAAAATACCAGGGCCAACATCCGCATCGCCAATGCCCTGGAGCAGCTCGTTCGCCAGCACATGGTGGAGCCGACCTCCCTTCCTGCCGGAACATCAGGATCCTACACCTCTGGCACAACATCAGCCAATCCTCCAAATGTGCCTAGCCCTGTGCCTAGTCCAGAGGCCACAACATCTGCCTCTGGACAGGCCAGCCCGATGACATCCCGGACCCGGTCTGGCGCCCTCCCTCCCCCATCCAAACGGGTGAAAAAACGGTGACAGCAATGGTGACTTTTCCCACAATCCTTCTGTGCTTGGCTCATATTCCTTTCGGGTCAAAACTTCCCTCTCCTTTCTTGTGAAATGTTTTTCTTTTTTTGATGTATGTTTATGTCAACAGTTATGTTGGGCCAATTTGTTTGATTTGGGAACATATCTTTGGGCAAAAAAGATGTCCCCAAAATTTAAAAAAAAAGTTTTTTTGTTTGAGCAATAAATTGGAAATTAAACAATGACATTGGATTGTGAAATTATTGTACAAATGGGTTACATTTAATCCTGGGCCAAAAGGCAAAAACTCGGCCAAAACAAAAAAAAAAAAAAAAAAGGGCTCTTTAAGGAACGTTTAAAAATTCATATAATTAGGCAAATTCAAGAGGCACAAATAAAATGGTGCGAAACTGAAAACATGATGAAATTATTGTTACAATAGGCCCTAACCACCAAATTGCTGCCCAAATAAACCCCCCCAAATGTACGCAAATTGACTGTGTCATCCTGACATTAGCAGCTCTGAGTTCCACCTGCGTACGTTTTGTGCTATCCCAAAAAACTGATTTCAAAACACATACCAAGCCGGTTCTCAATCCAACACTAATTGCTTTTCTGCCTGCCCGCGATTAATCGCAACAACATCATGGAGTCCCGGGACGGAGGAGAAGGCCATCGCCAATGTGGTCGAGTAATCCAGCCCCTTAGCTGTGCGAGCATTTGGAAGGGAAAGAGGATCATCCAGTGACGTAGGAGTCGGTCCGTACACATTTTACGCTCGCATCTGCTAATGTATGTACGCCCCAAAAACGCCTCGCCACGCCTGCGTTTTTCCATCTCCACCCTCGTCAACACCCTAAAACGCCCTGTTCTGTCAATCACATTTGACATGTCACTTCCTGTACACTATTTTAGGAACGAGTCCATAAAAACTCGCAATCTGCAGTACGCACATGCGCAGTGTTACACCGACGCATGCGCGGTTTCTCAACATCGGAACGCAACGAGCGTACTGCTGTTAACGAGCGGCTCTGAATGAGGGCCTATGTATTTAAACCATAGGTGATCAATACACGTTTTATTGGAGACATAAGAATGCCGCCTACTCTTTCCCACACGGGGAGGGCCAGGTTTTCCTTATCTTGTTCCAGTGACACCTACTGTACTATATGCACAGTTACTACAGTCTTCCTAGATCACATTTTATATATATATATTAGGGGTGAGCGGGTTCGGATTTCTGAAATCCGAACCCCCCCGAGCCCCCCCGATCCGAGGCAGAGCCGAGTCAGGCTCGACTTTTCCCGCCTGACTCGGATCTGAAATCGAGGCAAAACGTCATCATCCCGCCTTCTGAGTCTCGCGGGTTTTGGATCCTATATAAGGTACCCGCGTCGGCGCCATTTTCTCACTCGGCTGTGGACAGTGAAGAGGGAGGGTGGGAGTTAGGGCTGGCTGGGCTGTGTAGTGTAGTGTAGTGCAGAGTAGGGTTGTGCTGTGCTGTGCTGCGCTGTGCTGCTGTTGTCCACTACTTCAAAGTCCATAGGGGCTGGCTGTGTTGTGCTGTGCTGCTGTTGTTAATAGGGGCTGTGTCCACTACTTCAAAGTAGGGGTGTGCACCGGCCACTTTTCGTGTTTTGTGTTTTGGTTTTGGATCTGGATCTTTCTTCGTGTTTTGGATCTGGATTGGTTTTGCCAAAACCACCCTTCCGTGTTTTGGGTTCTGGGTTTTGTGTTTTGGATCTGTATTTTTTTGAAAAAAAGCATAAAAACAGCTAAAATCACAGAATTTGTAGGTTTTTCTGCTCCTATGCTATTATTAACCTCAATAACCTTAATTTCCACTCATTTCCAGTCTATTCTGAACACCTCACACCTCACAATAGTGTTTTTATGTCCAAAAGGTTGCACCGAGGTAGCTGGATGACTATGCTAAGCGACACGAGTGGGCGGCACAAACACGTGACCCATCTAGGAGTGACACTGCAGTGGCAGACAGGATGGCAGTTAGAAAAACTAGGCCCCAAACTGTACATAATGCAAAGAAAAAAAGAGGTGCAAGATGGAATTGTCCTTGGGCCCTCCCACCCACCCTTATGTTGTATAAACAGGACATGCACACTTTAACAAATCAATCATTTCAGCGCCAGGGTCTGCCACACAACTGTGGCTGAAATGATTGGTTCGTTTGGGCCCCCACAAAACAAGCTGGCAATTAATGTGTCCCTGCACAAACTGGCTCTACGGAGGCAAGATGTCATCCTCATCCTCCTCATCCACCGATTCCTCACCCTCTTCAGTGTGTACATCCTCATCCTCACAAAGTATTAACTCGTCCCCACTTGAATCCACCACCACAGGTCCCTCTGTACGTTCTGGAGGCTGGTCTCCCTGGAAGAGCTGATAATTCATTTTGATGAACATCATCTTCTCCACATTCTGTGGAAGCAACCTCCTACGCCTTTCGCTGACAAGGTTCCCGGCTGCACTAAACACTCTTTCGGAGTACACACTGGAGGGGGGGCAACTCAGGTAAAATAGAGCCAGTTTGTACAGGGGCCTCCAAATTGCCTCTTTTTCCTGCCAGTACAGGTATGGACTGTCTGACATGCCTACTTGGATGCTGTCACCGATGTAATCCTCCACCATTCTGTCAATGGTGACAGTATCATATGCAGTGACAGTAGACATGTCAGAAATTGTTGCCAGGTCCTTCAGTCCGGACCAGATGTCCAAACTTGGTCCTGCCTGCCCTGCATCACCGCCAGCGGGTTGCTTAGGATACCTAAGTTTTTTCCTGGCAGCCCCAGTTGCGGGAGAAAATGAAGAAGGAGCCGTTGACGTGTCACGTTCCGCTTCAGCTGACAGTGTGTTCACCAGCAGGTCTTTGCACCTCTGCAGGCTTGTGTCGGCCGGAAAGAGAGACACCACATAGGCTTTAAACCTAGGATCGAGCACGGTGGCCAAAATGTAGTGGTCTGATTTCAACAGATTGACCACCCTGGAATCCTGGCAAAGCGAATGAAGGGCTTCATCCACAAGTCCCACATGCCGAGCGGAATCGCTCCGTCTTAGCTCCTCCTTCACTTTCTCCAGCTGCTTCTGCAAAAGCCTGATGAGGGGAATGACCTGACTCAAGCTGGCAGTGTCTGAACTGACTTCACGTGTGGCAAGTTCGAAGGGCTGAAGAACCTTGCACAACACGGAAATCATTCTCCACTGCGCTTGAGTCAGGTGCATACCCCCTCCTTTGCCTATGTCATAGGTGGATGTATAGGCTTGTATGGCCTTTTGCTGCTCCTCCATCCTCTGAAGCATATAGAGGGTTGAGTTCCACCGCGTCACAACCTCTTGCTTCAGGTGATGGCGGGGCAGGTTCAAGAGTGTTTGCTGGCGCTCCAGTCTTCGGCACGCAGTCGCTGAATGGCGAAAGTGGCCAGAAATTTTTCGGGCCACCCAAAGCGTCTCCTGCACGCCCCTGTCGCTTTTCAGAAAATTCTGCACCACCAAGTTTATTGTGTGAGCAAAACATGGGACGTGCTGGAATTTGCCCAGATGTAATGCCCGCACAATATTGGTGGCGTTGTCAGATATCACAAATCCCCAGGAGAGTCTAAGTGGGGTAAGCCACTGGGCGATGATTTCCCTCAGTTTCTCTAAGAGGTTGTCGGCGGTGTGCCTCTTACTGAAACCGGTGATACACAGCGTAGCCTGCCTTGTAACGAGCTGGCGTTTCTGAGATGCTGCTACTGGTGACGCTGCTGCTGTTGCTGCGTAAGGTGATACATCTACCCAGTGGGCTGTCACAGTCATATAGTCCTTAGTCTGCCCTGTTCCACTTGTCCACATGTCCGTGGTTAAGTGGACATTGTGTACAACGGCATTTTTCAGGACACTGAGGACACTTTTTCTGACGTTTCTGTACAGTCTCGGTATCGCCTGCCTAGTGAAGTGGAATCTAGACGGGATTTGGAACCGGGGACACACTACCTCCATCAATTGTCTAAATCCCACTGCACTAATGGCGGATACCGGACGCACGTCTAACACCAACATAGCAGTCAAGGCCTCAGTTATACGTTTTGCTTCAGGATGACTGCTGTCGTACTTCATCCTCCTCGCTAAGGACTGTTGGAGGGTCAATTGTTTAGTAAAAGTAGTGGTGTTCCTACTTCCTCTCTGGGATGATGAACGACTCCCAGCAGCAGCAGCAACAGCAGCAGCGGCAGCAGTAGGCGTAGCAATGCAGGATCCTCCGGAGGAATCCCGGATAGGAGAGTCAGTCATGCCAGTGATATGGCCTGCAGGACTACTTCCGATCCTGACTAAGGAGGAAATTGACGAGGAGGGAGTTGACGGTGTGGTTTGCAGGCGCTTGGATACAACAGGACAACGGGATTTAGGTGTCCCTGGACTGCTTACGGTCTGAGCCAAAGTTTCTGAACTTGACAGTAACTTTTTATGAACGCGCTGCAGGTGCCGTATAAGGGAGGATGTTCCTAGGTGGTTGACGTCCCTACCCCTACTTATTTCACCTTTACATATGGTACATATGGCAAGACAGTTGTTGTCCGGATTTGGATAGAAATATTGCCAGACCAAAGAGGTGGAATGTTTGGTCTTCTGCCCAGGCATGACCGTGATGGGCTTTTTCATCCCACGGACAACAACTGTCTCCCCCGGAGCCTGATTTAAACAAACCACATCACCATCAGAATCCTCCTCGCCAACTTCCTCCTCAGCGCCAGCTACACCAGTATCCTCATCCTGTTGTACTTCAACAGTGACATCTTCAATTTGCATATCAGCAAGTGGACTGTGGGTGCTCCTTTCAGCACTTGCAGGGGGCGTGCAAATGGTGGAAAGAGCCACCTCTTCCCGTCCAGTGCTGGGAAGGTCAGGCATCGCAACCACCACCACACTTGGACTCTCCTTGGGGATTTGTGATATCTTCTTAGAAAGCACAGTTCTTCGCTGTGCTTTTGCCAGCTTAACTCTTTTGATTTTTTTAGTGGGAGGAGTGCTTCCATCGTCATGTGAAGCTGAACCACTAGTCATGAACATACTAGGGATCGACCTTAGCCGTTCCTTGCCACTCCGTGTCGTAAATGGCATATTGGCAAGTTTACGTTTCTCTTCAGCTGATTTAAATGTCTTTTTCAAGGTCATTTTCCTGAACTTTGCCATTTGGGATTGTATGTGCCCTCTACTATGACATTGGGCATCGGCCTTGGCAGACGACGTTGATGGCATGTTATCGTCTATGTCATGACTAGTGGCAGCAGCTTCAGCACTAGGAGGAAGTGGTTCTTGATCTTTCTCTATTTTATTTTTATCGGAGAAAGTTTGGTCCTCCATTTATGTTATATCGATTTGATATATACGTGCGGCTAAACACAGAAAATAATTTTTTTTTTGGTTTGGACTGGAGTGTACTTTGTGGGTTACAGCACCCTTTAACGGTCAAGCCAGCCGGCCCTTTACTTATGACACAGGCGCACTCTTGGCACTACTTTGTTGATGCACGTGCGGCTACTGCGCACACAATTCACAAACACAGAAAATAATTTTTTTTTGGTTTGGACTGGAGTGTACTTTGGGGGTTACAGCACCCTTTAACGGTCAAGCCAGCCGGCCCTTTACTTATGACACAGGCGCACGCTTGGCACTACTTTGTTGATGCACGTGCGGCTACTGCGCACACAATTCACAAACACAGAAAATAATTTTTTTTTGGTTTGGACTGGAGTGTACTTTCGGGGGTTACAGCACCCTTTAACGGTCAAGCCAGCCGGCCCTTTACTTATGACACAGGCGCACGCTTGGCACTACTTTGTTGATGCACGTGCGGCTACTGCGCACACAATTCACAAACACAGAAAATAATTTTTTTTTGGTTTGGACTGGAGTGTACTTTCGGGGGTTACAGCACCCTTTAACGGTCAAGCCAGCCGGCCCTTTACTTATGACACAGGCGCACGCTTGGCACTACTTTGTTGATGCACGTGCGGCTACTGCGCACACAATTCACAAACACAGAAAATAATTTTTTTTGGTTTGGACTGGAGTGTACTTTCGGGGGTTACAGCACCCTTTAACGGTCAAGCCAGCCGGCCCTTTACTTATGACACAGGCGCACGCTTGGCACTACTTTGTTGATGCACGTGCGGCTACTGCGCACACAATTCACAAACACAGAAAATAATTTTTTTTTTGGTTTGGACTGGAGTGTACTTTCGGGGGTTACAGCACCCTTAACGGTCAAGCCAGCCGGCCCTTTACTTATGACACAGGCGCACGTTTGGCACTACTTTGTTGATGCACGTGCGGCTACTGCGCACACAATTCACAAACACAGAAAATAATTTTTTTTTTGGTTTGGACTGGAGTGTACTTTCGGGGGTTACAGCACCCTTAACGATCAAGCCAGCCGGCCCTTTACTTATGACACAGGCGCACGCTTGGCACTACTTTGTTGATGCACGTGCGGCTACTGCGCACACAATTCACAAACACAGAAAATAATTTTTTTTGGTTTGGACTGGAGTGTACTTTCGGGGGTTACAGCACCCTTTAACGGTCAAGCCAGCCGGCCCTTTACTTATGACACAGGCGCACGCTTGGCACTACTTTGTTGATGCACGTGCGGCTACTGCGCACACAATTCACAAACACAGAAAATAATTTTTTTTTTGGTTTGGACTGGAGTGTACTTTCGGGGGTTACAGCACCCTTAACGGTCAAGCCAGCCGGCCCTTTACTTATGACACAGGCGCACGTTTGGCACTACTTTGTTGATGCACGTGCGGCTACTGCGCACACAATTCACAAACACAGAAAATAATTTTTTTTTTGGTTTGGACTGGAGTGTACTTTCGGGGGTTACAGCACCCTTAACGATCAAGCCAGCCGGCCCTTTACTTATGACACAGGCGCACGCTTGGCACTACTTTGTTGATGCACGTGCGGCTACTGCGCACACAATTCACAAACACAGAAAATAATTTTTTTTTGGTTTGGACTGGAGTGTACTTTCGGGGGTTACAGCACCCTTTAACGGTCAAGCCAGCCGGCCCTTTACTTATGACACAGGCGCACGCTTGGCACTACTTTGTTGATGCACGTGCGGCTACTGCGCACACAATTCACAAACACAGAAAATTATTTTTTTTTGGTTTGGACTGGAGTGTACTTTCGGGGGTTACAGCACCCTTTAACGGTCAAGCCAGCCGGCCCTTTACTTATGACACAGGCGCACGCTTGGCACTACTTTGTTGATGCACGTGCGGCTACTGCGCACACAATTCACAAACACAGAAAATATATTATTTTTTTAGCACTTGGGGGGAGCACCCCTGATGGACAGAGCACCCCCTGGACAACACTACAGCACCCCTTTAGGACTGGGACACTGCACAGGACTTTGGAGTGGACACAGCCCCTATGGAGAACTGACTGCACAACACAGTCCAGCCAGCCCCTATGGACTTTGAAGTAGTGGACACAGCCCCTATTAACAACAGCAGCACAGCACAACAAAGCCAGCCCCTATGGACTTTGAAGTAGTGGACAACAGCAGCACTACACTACACTACACTACACAGCACTAACTCCCACCCTCCCTCTTCACTGTCCACAGCCGAGTGAGAAAATGGCGCCGACGCGGGTACCTTATATAGGATCCAAAACCCGCGAGACTCGGAAGGCGGGATGATGACGTTTTGCCTCGATGTCAGATCCGAGTCAGGCGGGAAAAGTCGAGCCTGACTCGGATCGGACTCGGATCGGGGGGGCTCGGGGGGGTTCGGATTTCAGAAATCCGAACCCGCTCACCCCTACTTCAAAGTCCATAGGGGCTGGCTGGACTGTGTTGTGCAGTCAGTTCTCCATAGGGGCTGTGTCCACTCCAAAGTCCTGTGCAGTGTCCCAGTCCTAAAGGGGTGCTGTAGTGTTGTCCAGGGGGTGCTCTGTCCATCAAGGGTGCTCCCCCCAAGTGCTAAAAAAATTATATTTTTTCTGTGTTTGTGAATTGTGTGCGCAGTAGCCGCACGTGCATCAACAAAGTAGTGCCAAGCGTGCGCCTGTGTCATAAGTAAAGGGCCGGCTGGCTTGACCGTTAAAGGGTGCTGTAACCCCCAAAGTACACTCCAGTCCAAACCAAAAAAAAAATTATTTTCTGTGTTTGTGAATTGTGTGCGCAGTAGCCGCACGTGCATCAACAAAGTAGTGCCAAGCGTGCGCCTGTGTCATAAGTAAAGGGCCGGCTGGCTTGACCATTAAAGGGTGCTGTAACCCCCAAATTACACTCCAGTCCAAACCAAAAAAATATATATTTTCTGTGTTTGTGAATTGTGTGCGCAGTAGCCGCACGTGCATCAACAAAGTAGTGCCAAGTGTGCGCCTGTGTCATAAGTAAAGGGCCGGCTGGCTTGACCGTTAAAGGGTGCTGTAACCCCCAAAGTACACTCCAGTCCAAACCAAAAAAAAAATTATTTTCTGTGTTTGTGAATTGTGTGCGCAGTAGCCGCACGTGCATCAACAAAGGAGCAGCGCCAAGCGTGCGCCTGTGTCCCATAAGTAAAGAGCCGGCTGGCTCATTTCTTAAAGGCTGGTGTAACCCACAAGTGCTCTACTCTCCAGCAAAAATAAAGAAATATTTTCTGTGTTTAGCCGCACGTATATATCAAATCGATATAACATAAATGGAGGACCAAACTTTCTCCGATAAAAATAAAATAGAGAAAGATCAAGAACCACTTCCTCCTAGTGCTGAAGCTGCTGCCACTAGTCATGACATAGACGATAACATGCCATCAACGTCGTCTGCCAAGGCCGATGCCCAATGTCATAATAGAGGGCACATACAATCCCAAATGACAAAGTTCAGGAAAATGACCTTGAAAAAAACATTTAAATCAGCTGAAGAGAAACGTAAACTTGCCAATATGCCATTTACAACACAGAGTGGCAAGGAACGGCTAAGGTCGATCCCTAGTATGTTCATGACTAGTGGTTCAGCTTCACATGACGATGGAAGCCCTCCTCCCACTAAAAAAATCAAAAGAGTTAAGCTGGCAAAAGCACAGTGAAGAACTGTGCTTTCTAAGAAGATATCACAAATCCCCAAGGAGAGTCCAAGTGTGGTGGTGGTTGCGATGCCTGACCTTCCCAGCACTGGACGGGAAGAGGTGGCTCTTTCCACCATTTGCACGCCCCCTGCAAGTGCTGAAAGGAGCACCCACAGTCCACTTGCTGATATGCAAATTGAAGATGTCACTGTTGAAGTACAACAGGATGAGGATACTGGTGTAGCTGGCGCTGAGGAGGAAGTTGGCGAGGAGGATTCTGATGGTGATGTGGTTTGTTTAAATCAGGCTCCGGGGGAGACAGTTGTTGTCCGTGGGATGAAAAAGCCCATCACGGTCATGCCTGGGCAGAAGACCAAACATTCCACCTCTTTGGTCTGGCAATATTTCTATCCAAATCCGGACAACAACTGTCTTGCCATATGTACCTTATGTAAAGGTGGAATAAGTAGGGGTAGGGACGTTAACCACCTAGGAACATCCTCCCTTATACGGCACCTGCAGCGCGTTCATAATAAGTTACTGTCAAGTTCAGAAACTTTGGCTAAGACCGTAAGCAGTCCAGGGACACATAAATCCCGTTGTCCTGTTGTATTCAAGCGCCTGCAAACCACACCGTCAACTCCCTCCTCGTCAATTTCCTCCTTAGTCAGGATCGGAAGTAGTCCTGCAGGCCATGTCACTGGCATGACTGACTCTCCTATCCCGGTTTCCTCCGGAGGATCCTGCATTGCTACGCCTCCTGCTGCCGCTGCTGCTGTTGCTGCTGCTGGGAGTCGTTCATCATCCCAGAGAGGAAGTAGGCAAACCCCTACTTTTACTAAACAATTGACCCTCCAACAGTCCTTAGCGAGGAGGATGAAGTACGACAGCAGTCATCCTGAAGCAAAACGTATAACTGAGACCTTGACTGCTATGTTGGTGTTAGACGTGCGGCCGGTATCCGCCATTAGTGCAGTGGGATTTAGACAATTGATGGAGGTAGTGTGTCCCCAGTTCCAAATCCCGTCTAGATTCCACTTCACTAGGCAGGCGATACCGAGACTGTACAGAAACGTCAGAAAAAGTGTCCTCAGTGTCCTGAAAAATGCCGTTGTACCCAGTGTCCACTTAACCACGG
The DNA here is from genome assembly GCA_031769625.1 of Taudactylus pleione. NCBI lineage: Eukaryota > Metazoa > Chordata > Amphibia > Anura > Myobatrachidae > Taudactylus > Taudactylus pleione. The sequence goes on along the minus strand of JAUIMM010000101.1, from coordinate 4,498,647 downwards.
ACATGTGGACAAGTGGAACAGGGCAGACTAAGGACTATATGACTGTGACAGCCCACTGGGTAGATGTATCACCTTACGCAGCAACAGCAGCAGCATCACCAGTCGCAGCATCTCAGAAACGCCAGCTCGTTCCAAGGCAGGCTACGCTGTGTATCACCGGTTTCAGTAAGAGGCACACCGCCGACAACCTCTTAGAGAAACTGAGGGAAATCATCGCCCAGTGGCTTACCCCACTTAGACTCTCCTGGGGATTTGTGATATCTGACAACGCCACCAATATTGTGCGGGCATTACATCTGGGCAAATTCCAGCACGTCCCATGTTTTGCTCACACAATAAACTTGGTGGTGCAGAATTTTCTGAAAAGCGACAGGGGCGTGCAGGAGATGCTTTGGGTGGGCCGAAAAATTTCAGGCCACTTTCGCCATTCAGCGACTGCGTGCCGAAGACTGGAGCGCCAGCAAACACTCTTGAACCTGCCCCGCCATCACCTGAAGCAAGAGGTTGTGACGCGGTGGAACTCAACCCTCTATATGCTTCAGAGGATGGAGGAGCAGCAAAAGGCCATTCAAGCCTATACATCCACCTATGACATAGGCAAAGGAGGGTGTATGCACCTGACTCAAGCGCAGTGGAGAATGATTTCCGTGTTGTGCAAGGTTCTCCAGCCCTTCGAACTTGCCACACGTGAAGTCAGTTCAGACACTGCCAGCTTGAGTCAGGTCATTCCCCTCATCAGGCTTTTGCAGAAGCAGCTGGAGAAAGTGAAGGAGGAGCTAAGATGGAGCGATTCCGCTCGGCATGTGGGACTTGTGGATGAAGCCCTTCATTCGCTTTGCCAGGATTCCAGGGTGGTCAATCTGTTGAAATCAGACCACTACATTTTGGCCACCGTGCTCGATCCTAGGTTTAAAGCCTATGTGGTGTCTCTCTTTCCGGCCGACACAAGCCTGCAGAGGTGCAAAGACCTGCTGGTGAACACACTGTCAGCTGAAGCGGAACGTGACACGTCAACAGCTCCTTCTTCATTTTCTCCCGCAACTGGGGCTGCAAGGAAAAAACTTAGGTATCCTAAGCAACCCGCTGGCGGTGATGCAGGGCAGGCAGGACCAAGTTTGGACATCTGGTCCGGACTGAAGGACCTGGCAACAATTTCTGACATGTCTACTGTCACTGCATATGATACTGTCACCATTGACAGAATGGTGGAGGATTACATCGGTCCAAGTAGGCATGTCAGACAGTCCATACCTGTACTGGCAGGAAAAAGAGGAAATTTGGAGGCCCCTGTACAAACTGGCTCTATTTTACCTGAGTTGCCCCCCTTCCAGTGTGTACTCCGAAAGAGTGTTTAGTGCAGCCGGGAACCTTGTCAGCGAAAGGCGTAGGAGGTTGCTTCCACAGAATGTGGAGAAGATGATGTTCATCAAAATGAATTATCAGCTCTTCCAGGGAGACCAGCCTCCAGAACGTACAAAGGGACCTGTGGTGGTGGATTCAAGTGGGGACGAGTTAATACTTTGTGAGGATGAGGATGTACACACTGAAGAGGGTGAGGAATCGGTGGATGAGGAGGATGAGGATGACATCTTGCCTCCGTAGAGCCAGTTTGTGCAGGGACACATTAATTGCCAGCTTGTTTTGTGGGGGCCCAAACGAACCAATCATTTCAGCCACAGTTGTGTGGCAGACCCTGGTGCTGAAATGATTGGTTTGTTAAAGTGTGCATGTCCTGTTTATACAACATAAGGGTGGGTGGGAGGGCCCAAGGACAATTCCATCTTGCACCTCTTTTTTTTCTTTGCATTATGTACAGTTTGGGGCCTAGTTTTTCAAACTGCCATCCTGTCTGCCACTGCAGTATCACGCCTAGATGGGTCACGTGTTTGTGCCGCCCACTCGTGTCGCTTAGCATAGTCATCCAGCTACCTCGGTGCAACCTTTTGGACATAAAAACACTATTGTGAGGTGTGAGGTGTTCAGAATAGACTGGAAATGAGTGGAAATTAAGGTTATTGAGGTTAATAATAGCATAGGAGCAGAAAAACCTACAAATTCTGTGATTTTAGCTGTTTTTATGCTTTTTTTCAAAAAAATACAGATCCAAAACACAAAACCCAAAACACGGAAGGGTGGTTTTGGCAAAACCAATCCAGATCCAAAACACGAAGAAAGATCCAGATCCAAAACCAAAACACAAAACACAAAAAGTGGCCGGTGCACACCCCTAATATATATATATATATATATATATATATATATATATACCGTATTTTGCGGACTATAAGGCGCACCTAATAGCCTTAAATTTTCGCAAAAATAGGCCATGCGCCTTATTATCCGGTGCGCCTTATGTGTGCACTGAGTTCCAAAATCTGTAAGAATGTTGTTGTGCGACTTTGGTAAGCGCTTCGCTTGATTGACTGTCGGACCATTTCCTGCTGACACCGGGACGTAATACGTACACTACGTATTACGTACACTGCGATGACCCCAGAAAATGGCACCAGTGAAGAGACATGCTTGCGAGGCACAATTCAAACTGCAGACTATCAGTTACGCGGTTGCCAATGGGAACAGAGCAGCTGCGAAAGAATTCAACATCAATGAATCTATGGTTCGGAAGTGGAGGAAGCAAGAAAATGAACTGCTCCAAGTTAGGAAGACAAAACAGAGTTTCCGCGGGAACAAAGCGAGGTGGCCGGAACAGCCGGGAGAAGCATCTCTACAGTCACCATTCGACTGAAGGCAACAACGATAGCACAAGACATGAAGATCGAACACTTTCAAGGAGGTCCGTCTTGGTGCTTTCGTTTTATGAAAAGGCGTCATCTCTCCATCCAACTGCTAGCAGATTACAAAGAAAAACTGGCCATCTTCCGCACCTACTGCAGTAACAAGATTACCGGCAAAAAGATCCAGCCCAACCACATCACCAACATGGACGAGGTCCCCCTCACTTTTGACATCCCCGTGAACCATACTGTGGAGAAAAAGGGGAGCAGCACGGTATTGATACGCACCACGGGGCATGAGAAGTCGGCTTTCACTGTTGTTCTTGGTTGCCACGGTAATGGACAGAAGCTACCACCTATGGTCATTTTTAAGAGGAAGACGCTGCCAAAAGAAAAGTTTCCAGCCGGAGTCATTGTTAAGGTTAATCCAAAGGGCTGGATGGACGAGGACAAAATGAGAGAGTGGCTGAGAGAGGTATATGTAAAGAGACCGGATGGTTTTTTCCACGCATCACCGTCCCTGTTGATCTGCGACTCCATGCGTGCCCATCTCACCGATACTGTGACTAACCAAGTGAGGCAAATGAATTCGGAGCTTGCCATCATTCCGGGAGGATTAACAAAAGAACTCCAACCGCTGGACATTGGTGTAAACAGGGTGTTCAAAGTGAAGTTGCAAGCGGCGTGGGAGCGATGGATGACAGACGGCGAACATACCTTTACTAACACTGGGAGGCAGCGCCGGGCGAGTTACGCCACCATATGTGAATGGATCGTGGATGCCTGGGCTAAGGTATCTGCCTTAACTGTTGTCCGAGCTTTCATGAAAGCCGACATCATTGCTTAACAGCCACCTGGTAACGAGACTGACTCCGACAATGATGAGAGGGAACCCGGCATGTTTGACAGCGAAATTGCCCAGCTGTTCAATTCAGACACAGAAGATGAGGAGTTTGATGGATTTGTGGGAGAAGATTTTTAAAAAATAATTTGAGTGTATTGTTAAATACCTAGTAGAATAAAGTTCCACCAAACTTGATGTTTTGCTTCTGTTACCTTTTTTTACCGTTTTAGCATGCGTCTTATAATACGGTGCGCCTTATGTATGGGTCAAGTACAGAAATAGACCCCATAATTGAGACTGCGCCTTATAATCCGGTGCGCTTTATAGCGCAGAAAGTACGGTATATATATATCTATATATCTCATCCTGTAACAAATATATACGTGAAAGGAGTGTGCATGAATGTTTGTGTGCATGTATGTGTGTATACATACATACAGAGTGTGATAGGCAAGACGGGATGAAAGGGGGTCAAATGAACAGAGGAAGACAGGATGAAAAATAGTGTGAGACGGGAGGAAAGGGGGAAGAACAGAGGGAGACGGGAGAAGGTAAGGGAGCAGAAAATAAGATAAAAACACCTATACAATAGGTAGTAACTCAGCAAATTATATATATATATATATATATATATATATTCCTTTCATAAATAAATGTGTATGCACACAGCTTCTAGTTGTTATAGTCACACTGACAGCTCCACATGCCCTCTTAGATAGCACCCATCATTCCCACCCCCCTCCCCTCACAGGCCCCTCTCAGCAGCCATAGCCCCTCTCCCCTCACACTGCAGGTCCCCCCTCACAGCACAGACCCACCCTCCCCTCTCAGACTCCTCTCCCCTCAAAGTACAGACACCCCCTTCCCTCACAGACCCCTCTCAGCAGCCATAGACCCTATCCCCGACGGCACAGATCCCCCCTCCCCGCAGAGACTCTTCTCCCCTCATAGTACATACACCCCCTCTCATCAGTGCCCCCTCTCAGCAGCCATAGACCCTCTCCCCTCACGGCACAGACCTCTCTCCCCTCACAGACCCCCTCCCAGCCCAGCACAGACAACCATCCCCTCACAGTTCCGCGCCTTTCTCCCCTCCCCACCATCTCCAGCAAATTTACCTGCCTATGACCTTCATATGCACCACGCCTGCATGGCTCGCCTGTTCATGTAGCTCCAGCTTTAACAGCGGCACAGCGGGGGAGAGAAACAGTGGAACACTGTCACTGTCTGTCTGCGGGCACAGCGGAATCCTCCTCACCGTGGCACTCCATGCAGCATCCCCGAGCCCACCCCTTTCTGCTTAATGATACGACCGGCCAGCCCCGTCCTCAACTTCGCCTCCTCCCCCAGCTTAGTAGCAGCCGGGCCTCTGACGTGCTGCTTTACTACATTGCCGGTATGTGAGTCCTATCTCCCGACTGGTGCTAGTAGCAGCATGACATAAACAGCGCTGCAGGTTCTCCCCAGGGACAGTTTTTGGGGGACCTGGTCACGGGCCCCTTGGTACCCACCGGGCCCTAGGCGGCTGCTTAGGTTGCCTAGCAGCAAATCCGGCCCTGAGCTACACTCTGCACCTCCTCCTTGGGCTCTCTGCCCCTGGACTCCATTCCTCTGTTTTTTTGTTTCTTCAGACAACTTAGACCCGTTATATATGCGCCCCACACTAATAGGTACAGGTTTCAGCTTATGTTGAATATTTCCATTGCACCTCTTGCATAAGTGGCTGTGTTGAGAGAGCTGAATTGAATAGTTCGGGGCGCTCCCTCCCTGGTAAGTATACTTACCTTCCCTCATACTCCCCCTCTTGTATCCTAACCCTAACTATCCCCACCCCGCACCCTACCCCTCCCCGTTAGTGCCTAAACAGAACCCTCCCCCCTTAGTGCCTAACCCTACACTGCCCCAGTGGTGCCTAACCCTAACCATCCCCCAGTGGTGCCTAACGCTATCCTCCACCCTCAATAAACCTAAGCCTAACACCGCTTCGCTGCCTAAACCTAACACCCCCCCCCCCCACGGCTAACAGCTAAGACGCCCCAGACTTACCTCGTTAGAGATGGCACCCTTCTGAATTCCGCCGTCGGGATTAAAACAGGCGTCGGTATTTCAACAGCTATCTTAAATCCCGTGCTGGATTCCCCTGACGGGATTTAGACCGGTGGCATCATTTTAAGAATGACCTTAAACTTTCCCAGTGATTCTGGTTATATGAGTGATCATGTGTAAACTAGTGTATAAAAAGGATACAAACAGTGAATGATGCAAACTTAAAGTGAAATAAATCAATAGGTACTGTTATATTTAATCTTACGCAACATATTAAGAACAAAATTAGATTATTATTATTCAAGCACCTAATAACCTCCACCTTGAGTGGCTGCTCTAAATGAACATATTGTATCCAGGAACAGATATACACTTGTACAGCAGAGAAAGAAACCTTAAGGGAGAGTGTAATGTCCCAGTGGATAGAGTTTTCCATTACTCTTTAGTAAGCAGTTTCCAACTTTCACATGCAAGTCTATAGGGACTACAGAAAAGTGATGAATCAACATACTGCTTCTTTGTTTTAACTTACTCCAGTGTGTACAATATAGAGATGCGGTATATGTTTCAGTCAGGGCCGTAACTAGGGGGTAGTATGACCTGTGCCACATGGCAGGGGGCGCTGTTTGGACCTGTGAATTTTCCTGTTTATTATCATTCTCACTTGTAGCTTCCTTGTCTTTATCCCCAGCATCTCCTGGCCTCCTCTATCACTTCCCTGGCCCTTCTTTATGCTTGGCTAGATGAAGATCTGGTACCTGTAGAGGCCACTGCAGTCAGCTGAATTCTCTATCATCCTCCCTGCTATCGCCCCCCCCCTCCCCCCCCAATCAATTTAAGGCATGGCGCACATTGCTTTAGTTTGTCTTGCATTATGTATATCACTATATTTGTGCATACAGCGCATACATGATGATGCCTGATGCCTTTCTTGATGTTGTTCTATGGATGCATCATAGAGGGTGACCATCCCAACCGTCCTGCTGGAAAAGGTCTGGTGTATAGTTCACATGGATGCAGGCAGCAAATAAAGAAATATAGAAGGAGGAGATCTGGATACTTGGTGGAATCTTGCTTGGAGAAGCAGAAGCAGTGATCTTGACCATTTGTTGCTGGCAGATGGATTTGCTGCAGGTGGAGTTCAGCCACTTGACCATTCAAGAAACAAATTCCTGGGTGAACCCATGCATCTGATCAGTGGCGTCCCTCCCAGCTGTGCCACTTGGTGCATGTGGCGAAGCCCCGAGCCGACAAAAAATAGGGTGGTCTCGTGGGCAGGTTCATGGCCTCACGGCCGAACCCCCGTGGTTCAGTCACTGTGCTTATTACTGGGTGGCGGGGGGGGCAGAGGTGCGGACTGCCCTGTGTGCAGTGGCGGCCAGCTCCCTCACAGTGTCAGGAGCCAAGTGCTGCACTTAATTATACAGTGCAGCACCCGGCTCCTGTCACTGAGGGGGAGTCTGCACCTTGGTGTCACCCCCCGGCAGGTGACACCTGGGTGCGACCCGCACCCCCCTTGTGACTCAACTGCATCTGATGGCACACATTATGCCGTTAATGACGGTGCACATGATGCTGATCCTGATGACTCACATGATGCCATTCTTGGTGGCGTATATTATGCTGTTCCTTTAGGTTTTCTCTTGGAGCGTGTGTCTGTCCTGTTGGTAGAAGCCTGGCATAGAGTTCACCAGGACCCAGGATGCACATAACTAAAATGATGAAGCAGGAAGTCATGTTCCTTATTTGATTCTTGCTTCCAGAAACAGAATCACTGCTTGCTCTATGTACACTCAGTGAGAGAAATAAAGCTGCACTAAACTATGCAACACTGAGCACAAGGGACTGTAAAGAACTGAAAGACAGTGGAGTGGAGTTTAGTTGCTTTTCTAAAAGGAGAATGATTCAGATAATCTACTTATTAATGATTGGTTTATTTATTAGCATTTTAAAATATTTATATATTACTATAATACTTTATAGTAAGGCCACCTAACACTAAGGCCCTCATTCAGACTCGCTCGCAAGCGCTATGCGCTCGCAAGCAGGTGGATGGTGAGGGCCTGCGCACGTGCAGCGCTCGCAGTGCGCGTGCGCAAGCCCCGGAGCGAGTGACAAATTCACTTGCTCCCGGGCTCACTACAAACGGGGCGGCTGTCGATGTTGATCGACAGCACGCCCCGTTTTGTAGGCGGGGTGGGGGGTGGCCGGACAAACGGAGGTGTTCCTGAAGGAACTCCTGCTGTTTGTAGGCGGCCCTAATGACATCACCAGTGATGTCAGTAGGGAGCTTCCTGCTCTGTTAGAGCAGGAAGCTACCTGGGGCTTGCTTGGGTAAGCCTAAACTTAGTGCGGTTTCTAGAATAGGTGGTATGTATGATTCAATTGTTTTACAACTCAACTCAACCAATGCATACATATCTACTATACACCTTATAATGGTATACCACTTTTTAGAAGTATCACCTGGTCTGATGTTTCCTTCAATGCAGGTTATTACCAATAAATAGATATTAGGATATCAGAGATAACTTTTAGCCCAGAGTTTGCCATGGCAATATCATTTATAACAAAACTTGCATTTAAGCTGTCACTTTAAATACTGCCTGGGTTAATATTTTACAGCCAATTCACAAAGCAGAAGCCAGAATAGGACTTGGTATATGCTGTTTTAGTTACTTTTTATTCCAGACACAAGTTTATGTAGAAGGAGAAAGTATGCATCCCTGGGTAATTAATACAAGGTACAGCTACTCTCTCTTTCAATTACTTCTGATTCCTTCTAAAGTGATGTCTTGCTGTTGTAAATACACTCCCCGGCTCCTTCCTCCACTTATATCAAGTTAACACTGGCCTGCCTATCAGCTGTCCTGCATCCTGTAAGTGCACAAGTTATGTTTACTCACAGCCGATGACTGGTACTTTCCAGGGAGATAGACGGCTTTATGACCACATGTCAGTGTTCAGTGGGGGTCATTCAGACCCGCTCGTGAGCGTCAGGACGCTCGCAAGCGGGTCGATGTTCCCCACTGAGGGAGCTCCGTCGTGCGCATGCGCGAGACCCGGGGAACGACGGGCTTTCCATCGCTCCGGGTCTCGCACCAAAGGGGGCGTGCTGTCGATGTTGATTGACAGCACGGCCCCTTTGGTGGGCGTGCCTGCCAGACGGAGGCGTTCCCATGGGAACGCTTACCGTCTGAGTCCGGCCCCACTGACATCACTAGTGATGTCAGTGGGAGTGATTTTGGCTCTGATAGAGCCAAAATCACTCCAGGGCTTGTGGCTGGGAGACCCTACCGCAAGGCCATCGCGACCATCTTTTTGGCCGCTCGCATATGCTGTGGGTGGTCACCCACAGCTATACGAGCGGCCAGGAGGCCGCTCCATTTTCATGGAGGAGGGCCCTGATTCAGAGCGAGCGCTCTGGAAAGAGCGTTCAGCTCTGAATCAGGCCCTGTGCCTGCCCCGGCAGGACACTAGTCTGCTTCACTGACAGGGGCTGTGTGTACACAGGGTCTCCAGCTGCTTGTGCAGGGATGACTGCTGATAGCCTCACCCCCGCCGCTGCAGTCTCCCTCTCCCTCGGCTCTGTCATAGCCTGCCACCAAACAGACAGCCCTCCTGTCACTGGACAGTAGCCAGAACTTCCGGAGCTGCCTCCCCGCTGACATGGCGGCTGACGCCGGGACTTCCTGTGCGGCTCCTAGCCACTTCCACTCACGCTGCCTGGTCCACCTCCCACGACGCTGCCTCTCTGGCATCATCAGGTAGACAGGGTGAGTGCCACTGTCCCACCTTCTTCCCCAGCTTCGGCTGGGCTCCATCTCCGGCTCTGCCCCCCTGCGCCCGGCAGCATATAGCCGCTCACTGGCTGCCCGGGTCACAGGAGGGCAGGCACTGGAGGGAGGGATCAGCAGACTGCCTCTCAACTGCTGCTAACAGCTGTTATATGTCCTCCCTCTCACCGGAACCTATTTTCCTGACAGGAGCCAATTCACTCCCATCTATATTACTCCGCCCTCTTCTGCAACTATCACCAATGTCTGTGAAATGTATATCTGCAGCATGAAGTACCAAAGTCCACTGACATCATAGATATCTAACATGCACAGGGTACATACATTTCCACATATTTACTTATATTTACATCACATCATATCTATCCCTACAGTATATTAAACATTTACCTCATAAATGGCATTTTGCTGTAAGTAGATTAATGAAAATATATACCTGTTTCAATTGTATATATGAATTATTTCCGTAACCCTAACCAGGGTTACACCTAGAAACATGAACATATGGGGGGAACCTTCTTTCCATGACACAGGTGCCCACTAAGAAGGGATTTTTTAAAATTTGACTCCTAAGGGGGTGAAAAGGGCTAAAATGTCCCCCCCCCGTGCAATAACCTGACTGACTGTCTCATTGTGGCTGTAGCACAGTTCAATATTTAAACACCAACTGTCACCCCAAGTGCTGCCAAACATCACTGGCAGTTGGTGTGGCTCCCCTATTTGAATAATGAGGAAGGGTTGGGGTAAAGATACGATATTTGGTACAGGGTTATGGGGTAAGGGTACAATATTTGTTTAAGTGTTGAGTTATAAGGACACAGTATTGGGTGCAGGATTAGGGTGATAAGAACACAGTATTGGGTACAGGGTTGTATTGGGTGCAGGGTTATGGGGATAAGGACACAGTATTGGGTGCAGGGTTAGGGGGTAAGTATAAAGTAGTGGGTTTAGGGTTAGGGGGTAGGTGTATAGAGTGGAGTGTTATGGACACTCTGTGTTACTACAGAGGTGAGAGAGGAAAATATATTACTACACAGGTGAGAGAGGGGAATGTCAAATGTGTTACTAGGGGCCCTATTCATCATCGGTGGCAATAAGTCCCCCAATGAGCCACCTCGCTACGGTGGATACTTAACACTGGAGCAATTCATCATTGGTCTGGTATGGGGACAGCTGCTACAAAAAACCTGAGGTAACGCATGCGTAAAGCCACCCGGGAGTCAGGGGCGGAGAGATCCGCTCGCATGGTTAAAGGGCTATTTATCATTTGATGAATAGGTCCCTAGCTGAGAAGGAAGTGGAAACAATAAATATCTAAGGTCTACCCAGGTGAAACGAGGTATATTTGCTAGTATAATATAATTGCAGAATGTCTGTCCCGTCTCCTCAATGTACGCAGTGGAAGCCTGGCTACGATCCCCAAGGGATTCCACTGTAAGGGAGATGGGACCAACCTAGAAAAGGAGGACTGACCATCGGGAACGGGGTAAGTATGGGGGGACGCGAAACCATATATTTTCCTGAATAACAAAGTTGGTTGATATAAGATAAACTGTTTTGTTTTTGTTTGTTTTTTAAATATAAGTTTCTGCAAAAGCTACTAAAAAATACCAATCAGAAACTTGGAAAAAACATTTTCAATAAAGGTCATTATTATGATTAATAGCTGGCATTGGCAGACATGGACATGAAATACTGCTAGAGCTGTAGAGCTAACTCTGTTGAAACTGAAGCTTTACATGATTTGGCAAACACAGTATATTGTGCGCTCCTTCAATGCACATTACAAATAAATACACAGCTTAGTGCACATTTTCCAAAAGTTACAATTCATTTTTAAAGTTTGACTTGATAATCTAGTTCGTGGTTCACCTTGTTGGGCCACCTTTTTCCATTAATATGGCTTGAATTCTTCTAGGCATGGATTCTTCTAACTAATATATTTTGTGGGGAATATTAGCCAAATATGATGAACTACATCTCAATAACATTGCCTCCTCCAGCCTAAAGATCCCTGATGATGCAAGGAGGATCCTTGCTTGTGTGCTGTCACAATATCCTTACACTACCATCTGCATGGTGTCATTAAAAACATATTTCGTCAGGTTTTTCATATGAAGTGTCAGATCAACACATCTGAATTAGGTATATTGGGGACTCCTTACAATAGTGGTTACATTGTTATTATAATTTATTTTTATAGCACCACCAACTACAAAGCTTATATACAGTAAACATTTGTCAATCACATCAGTCCATGTCACACCTTACAGTCTAATTCCCTAACATACAAACACACACATACACATAGAAATATGTACTCAACAGCCAGTTAACATAACTGTATGATTTTGGAATGTGGGAGGAAACCAGAGTTCCCAGGTAAATTCTAGTAAACATGAACAGAACATACACACTCCACACAGATAGAGTCCAGGCGGTATATTAACCCATAAGGTAACAATGCTAACCACTGCACCATCATGCTGCCCAATATTGTGAACACGTCATGCATCAATCAAAGATGGTCACAGGTAGAGCTAGAAAAAAGGTTTTCTAAAAAAGTTGACCTTCACCAACTCATTATCCGTCAGACAATGTACATATGAAGAAAACTGTTACTCAGCAGTGGTCATCCAACAAAAATAACTACAAGAGCAAAGCATATAATATTCAAGGGGATCACATAGTACCCCAAGATAATGTCAAAGGATCTTCAGGACTCTCTTGCACTGGATAATGTCAGTAATGATTGCACCATCAGTCATAGACTGAGTAAGTATAGTAGATAGGAAGGAAGAAGCAATTACTTTCCAAGAAGGCCACTGATGCCACTTTAAAGTTTGCTAAAGGCTACCTGGATGAGTCAGAAGACTACTGGACGAATGTCCGATTGACGCTTAAAACAGAACTTACATAGCTTATATAGCTTAAGTGAAAATGTATATGTCTGGGACTGGATAAAACAAAACACTAAATTCCAGCATAAGTATCTCATCCAAACCTTGAAACACATTGGTGGCAGTAATCATGGTTTGGGGCCCTTTACTGCCACAGTGCCAGGGCAGCTTACCATCATATATCCCAACTAAAGTATAATTATTTAATGTATATTTTAACCAGCTGAGTCCTATATAACAAAATACACTTTAACATGCAGTGTCAATTTACATATTTAACCCTTTAGCTGCTCAGACTTTTCTCACCCCTGTGCTTAGCCTATTTTGGCACTTTTTGGGCAGGTAAGGGCAGCTTACCATCATATACCCCAACTAAAGTATAATTATTTAATTTATACTTTAACCAGCTGAGTCCTATATAACAAAATACACTAATGCTGGGCAAACACTCTACAATTATCTGTCAGATATCTGTCTGGTGGGAAGGAAAATCTGGTCTGTTTTCTAGTGTTTGGGAGCAAATTTCTATTGTTATTTGCTCCCATACATTACCAGATTTTCATTCCAACCAGCCAGATTGGACAGATATCTGACAGATAATTGCATAGTGTATGCCCAGCATTACTCGCAGTGTCAATTTACATGTTTAACCCCTTAGCTGCTCAGACTTTTCTCACCCCTGTGCTTAGCCTATTTTGGGATTTTTTGGGCAGGTAAGGGCATGGTAAGGACAGCTTACCACCATATAGCCCAACTAAAGTATAATTATGTAATTTTTTGTTAGTTTGCGCTGTCTTGAATCAAATTCATAAATGTGTTGGAATATTATTGTAGACCACAGATTCGCAAACTCGGTCCTCAGGACCCCACACAGTGCATGTTTTCCAGGTCTCTTCACAGAATCAAAAGTAAAATAATTACCTGTGGATCTTTAAAAATGTGTCACTGAGTAATGTATTCACCTGTGCACCTGCTGGGTGCCCTGGAAAACGTGACCTGTATGGGTTCCTGAGGGCCGAGTTTGAGAACCACTGATGTAGACAAACAAGATATACCAGTGGGTCTCAAACTTGGTCCTCAGGACCCCAAACAGCTCACGTTTTCCAGGTCGCCTAGCAGGTGCACAGGTGTACTCATTACTCACTGACACATTTTAAAATATCTACAGGTGGAGGTAGTTATCTCAGTTGTGATTCTGTGAGGAGACCTGGAAAACATGCACTGTTTGGGGACCTGAGGACCGAGTTTGAGAACTTGTGAGATATACCATTGTGAAAACTAAACAACCTACTGCATAAAATGAGGGGACCCTGAGAGTACTGAAGCCAAAAACAGTTGTTATATCCCCAAGATACAAGATTTTTCAAAATTTTACAAAAAGAGAAATTATCTGCCAAATTTATTCAAACTAAAGGGGAATGATTTCTTGGATGTACAATAAAGAATTGGAAGGAATAATTGAGCATACTGCTTTGGTCTGCAATAAATACCTAGTACAAGAATTTCACAGCAAAACATCTTGGAAAAACTCACACACACACATATATATATACAGTATATATATATATACAGTATATATATATTAGGGATGAGCGGGTTCGGTTCCCTGAGAACCGAACCCACCCGAACTTCGGGGATCCGGGGCGATCCGAGCCCAAGCTCGGATCTCCCTGTCTGCCCCGGATCCCTCTCCCGAGGCAAAACCTCGAGATCTGCTGTCGGATCTCGAGGTTTTGCCTCGAGCGGCCATTTAAAAAAAAATGCCTTTGCCTTTAATGGGCAAAGTGCTGATTGGCTGACAGAGCCGTCTGTCACGGCTCTCAGCCAATCAGCATTACGGTGCTCATTTGCATGTAGCACGGACTCGTGAGATCCGTGCTACATGCATCTGTGTGATTGACAGTGACACAGAGCACAGATGGGTCAGTGAGACCCGTCTGTGCTGCTGTGTATTTCAATGACACAGATGCACGCACGGACCAGGAGATCCGTGCTACTTGCATCTGTGTCATTGACACAGAGCACTAACGGGTCCGTGAGACCCGTCTGTGCTGCTGTGGTAAAAAAAAAAAAAAAAAACCTGTGTAAAAAGAGAAAAAAATGGCGTGCACCCCCCCAAAAAAAGAGCAACCAGCCCCGGGCATTAGTGACCCAGTGCTGGGTGTGCTTAAATACAGGGGACAAACGACATAGGGGTCCCCTGTACTTAAACACAACCAGCACCGGGCTAGTCAGAACCAGAGCTGGTTGCCAAAATACGGGGGACAAACGACGTAGGGGTCCCCCGTATTCTGCGCAACCAGCTCTGGGCTCTGATCCGGTCCTGGTTCTGGAAATACAGGGGAAAAAAATGAGTAGGGTTCCCCTGTATGTTCCAGAACCAGCACTGGACTTTTTCTAGCGGGGGGCTGATGCCACAGCCAGGGGAGCCCTTTCACCGGGCCCCCCAGCCGCAGCATCAGCCCTGACCGCTAGTCAGCCCAGGCCGGGGATCCCTGGAGAGCTGGGGACCCCCCCAATAAAGGGGTCACCCTCTCCAGGGCTCCCCAGGCCCATGCTGATAGCCCGGGGCTATCCCCGCCACCCCTGGTGGCGGTGGGTGGCGGGTTGATTGTGTGGTGTGGTGTAAATAAAGAATATCAAACATTGTCTTTACAAGTAGAACTGCAAGTCCCAGCAAGCCTGCCCCGCATGCTGGTACTTGGAGAACCACAAGTACCAGCATGCAGGGCATTAAGGGCCCACTAGTACCTGTAGTTCACCTGTAAAAAAATGTTTAAAAAAAACACAGGACACACACACCGTGACAGTATAAGTTTATTAAACATACATACACACACACACACACACATGTACACATACTCACCTATGTAACCCTGTAGCATCGGTCCACTTGTCCGGTAAAGTATCCCTAGGGGACCTGTGAAAAAAAACATACTCACCATCTCCTATGCGAGGTTCTGTCCTCTTCGTTCCAAAGTAGGCATCCCCGGACTTGGCAAAAAAAAAAAACGAAAACGCGATCCACGAACTTAGTACCGTTCTATAGAACGGTACTTCCCGAATGAGAGCTTAGCGGCGGGGAATCACCATGGAAACCCCGCTGCTAAGCGTTCATTGGCTGAGAGAGGCCATCTCCCGTCTCTCTCAGCCAATGAACGGCTCCCTCCATTGTAGTCAATGCTGGGAGCCGCAAGGTTATTAAAGTTTACCCTGCGGTTCCCACCATTGACTACAATGGAGGGAGCCGTTCATTGGCTGAGAGACGGGAGATGACCTCTCACAGCCAATGAACGCTTAGCAGCGGGGTTTCCATGGTGATACCCCGCCGCTAAGCTCTCATTCGGGAAGTACCGTTCTATAGAACGGTACTAAGTTCGTGGATCGCGTTTTCGTTTTTTTTTTTTGCCAAGTCCGGGGATGCCTACTTTGGAACGAAGAGGACAGAACCTCGCATAGGAGATGGTGAGTATGTTTTTTTTCACAGGTCCCCTAGGGATACTTTACCGGACAAGTGGACCGATGCTACAGGTTACATAGGTGAGTATGTGTACGTGTGTGTGTGTGTGTGTGTGTGTGTATGTATGTTTAATAAACTTATACTGTCACGGTGTGTGTGTCCTGTGTTTTTTTAAACATTTTTTTTACAGGTGAACTACAGGTACTAGTGGGCCCTTAATGCCCTGCATGCTGGTACTTGTGGTTCTCCAAGTACCAGCATGCGGGGCAGGCTAGCTGGGACTTGCAGTTCTACTTGTAAAGACAATGTTTGATATTCTTTATTTACACCACACCACACAATCAACCCGCCACCCACCGCCACCAGGGGTGGCGGGGATAGCCCCGGGCTATCAGCCTGGGCCTGGGGTGCCCTGGAGAGGGTGACCCCTTTATTGGGGGGGTCCCCAGCTCTCCAGGGATCCCCGGCCTGGGCTGACTAGCGGTCAGGGTTGATGCTGCGGCTGGGGGGCCCGGTGAAAGGGCTCCCCTGGCTGTGGCATCAGCCCCCCGCTAGAAAAAGTCCAGTGCTGGTTCTGGAACATACAGGGGAACCCTACTCATTTTTTGTCCCCTATATTTCCAGAACCAGGACCGGATCAGAGCCCAGAGCTGGTTGCGCAGAATACAGGGGACCCCTACGTCGTTTGTCCCCCGTATTTTGGCAACCAGCGCTGGTTCTGACTAGCCCGGTGCTGGTTGTGCTTAAGTACAGGGGACCCCTACGTCGTTTGTCCCCTGTATTTAAGCACACCCAGCACTGGGTTACTAATGCCCGGGGCTGGTTGCTCTTTTTTGGGGGGGTGCACGCCATTTTTTTCTTTTTTTACACAGGTTTTTTTTTTTTTTTTTTACCACAGCAGCACAGACGGGTCTCACGGACCTGTCATTGCTCTGTGCCAATCACACAGATGCATGTAGCACGGATCTCCCGGGTTCGTGCTACATGCAAATGGACACCATAACGCTGATTGGCTTCCTGTCTGCCACTGCAGTGCCACTCCTAGATGGGCCACGTGTTTGTGCCGCCCCCTTGTGTCGCTTAGCATAGTCATCCAGCTTCCTCGGTACAACCTTTTGGCCTAAAAACAATATTGTGAGGTGTGAGGTGTTCAGAATAGAGTGGAAATGAGTGGAAATTAATGTTATTGGGGTTATTAATAGCGTAGGAACAAAAAAAGGCCCATTTATGTGATTTTAGCGTTTTTTTTTTATTTTTTAAGAAAAAATCCAGATCCAAAACACAAAACCCAGAACCCAAAACACGGAAGGGTGGTTTTGGCAAAACCAATCCAGATCCAAAACACGAAGAAAGATCCAGATCCAAAACCAAAACACAAAACACGAAAAGTGTCCGGTGCACACCCCTAATATATATATATATATATTAGGGATGTGCAGGCTCGGATAGGTTCGAGTTTGCACGTGGAGTTCGGATTTTTCCCTCCAAAAAAACAGAACTCAGAAAGAGGCAAAACGTCATCTTGCACGGACGAACATCATCATTCCTGGACTTTTATATATATATATATATATATATATATATATATATATATATATATATAAACTAAGATAGTTTTACCTTTTGATCCAACATATTTCTTAACCAAATCTGTTAAATCCCTGGACAAATGCATAGTTAAAAATTCATGCATATACAATATCTAATGCAGCTGGCTGTAGCATAGTCAGGTAATACAAGCCAAACATAATGCTCTCTTTATTAGTCAAGAACAGAAAATGTTTTTTTCCGCTTCAATGGAATTAACCACCACATTAAAAATACTATAATTAAATTTTGACGAACATGGGAGTCGTGGCATTAATATAACAGAATTAATATACCTCATTAACAATTTATAAATGCAATGTTCTAATCCGTTATTTGATAATAAAATAAAGATGTCTCTCTCCATTTCCTTTCAAATATGTAACCCTTTTCAGTTCACACAAGTTTTTGTCCCCTCTCTATAATCCCTTTCACATTAGTATACTATGTCATTGTCAGATATTATTTATATCGTCTGTAACATGATTTTATAAAGCAGCTTTGCCTAATAAATGTTTCTACTCTGTAATATCATTTTCTCAAATTAAATGTCTAATTGGTTAAATTAAATGTCTAATTGGTCTATTCATAATGCTAATTATCAGGGTTCCGTGTGGACCCCGATAATTAACATTCTAATTCGCAGCGAATGCTGGAACAATTCATAATTGTTCCGGCGTGGTGACAGCTGATCTGAAAATCGGCTGTCTCCCCAAATGTTTTCACTGCTCTTTCGGAGCAGTGAAACTTAACAACTGGGGTTTTTGGAGTTTTGACTGGATATCACCCTTTAGTACATCCCGCCTGATCTGTTATGCTGGGTACACATTAGGCAATATATCTTTTGTGGAGCTGACAAACAATATATCGTTCAGTCCATCTGTCCGTATGTATACACAATATATCTGTAAAATACTTTTTTCACTGATATATTGCGTTGGCTGTGCTGCACGGCAGATACGATATATCGGAAAGGTTGTATATGCTGCTCATGTCGGAACAATTACACTATGTCCAAGAGTGAGAGGCAAGGCAGTTGTCATTGATGTGGAAGACTGTTTGTACTAGGGGTGCGCTTGTTCGGATTTCTGAAATCCGAGCCCCCCCGATCCGAGTCAGGCTCGACTTTTTCCGCCTGACTCGGATCTGAAATCGAGGCAAAACGTCATCATCCCGCCTTCTGGGTCTCGCAGGTTTTGGATTCTATATAAGGTACCCGCGTCGGCGCCATTTTCTTACTCGGCTGTGGACAGTGAAGAGGGAGGGTGGGAGTTAGGGCTGGCTGGGCTATGTAGTGTAGTGCAGTGTTGTGCTGTGCTGCGCTGTGCTGCTGTTGTCCATAGGGGCTGTGTCCACTCCTCCAAAGTCCATAGGGGCTGGCTGTGTTGTGCTGTGCTGCTGTTGTCCATAGGGGCTGTGTCCACTCCTCCAAAGTCCATAGGGGCTGGCTGTACTGTGTTGTGCAGTCAGTTGTCCATAGGGGCTGTGTCCACTCCAAAGTCCTGTGCAGTGTCCCAGTCCTTAAGGGGTGCTATAGTGTTGTCCAGGGGGTGCTCTGTCCATCAGGGGTGCTCCCCCCAAGTGCAAAAAAATAAATATTTTTTCTGTGTTTGTGAATTGTGTGTGCAGAAGCCGCACGTGCATCAACAAAGTAGCGCCAAGCGTGCACCTGTGTCCCATAAGTAAAGGGCCGGCTGGCTTGTCCGTTAAAGGGTGGTGTAACCCTCAAAGTGCACTCCAAAGCAAATAAAAAAATATTTTCTGTGTTTGTGAATTGTGTGCACTGTGGCTGCACGTGCATCAACAAAGGAGCAGCGCCAAGAGTGCGCCTGTGTCCCATAAGTAAAGGGCCGGCTGGCTTGTCCGTTAAAGGGTGGTGTAGGTTCGAGTTTGCACGTGGAGTTCGGATTTTTCCCTTTTAAAGTGTGCTCCACAAAAAATAAAAAATTCTCCTTTTTTTTCTGTCTTTGTGAATTGTGTGGGCTGTAGCTGCACCTGCATCCTCAAAGCAGCAGCGCCAAGCGTGCATCTGTCTGTGAAACCCCCATAGTGCACTCCAACAAAAATAAAACATTTTCTTCTGTGTTTGTGAATTGTCTGCACTGTACGTGCATCCTCAAGGCAGCAGCGCCAAGCGTGCGTCTGTCTGTTTAAAGGGTGGTGTAACCCCCAAAGTGCACTCCAACAAAAATAAAACATTTTCTTCTGTGTTTGTGAATTGTCTGCACTGTACGTGCATCCTCAAAGCAGCAGCGACAAGCGTGCATCTGTCTGTTAAAGGGTGGTGTAACCCTCAAAGTGCGCTCCACAAAGAATAAAAAATTCTTCTTTTTTTTCTGTCTTTGTGAATTGTGTGGGCTGTAGCTGCACGTGCATCAACAAAGGAGCAGCGCCAAGCGTGCGCCTGTGTCCCATACGTAAAGAGCCGGCTGGCTCATTTCTTAAAGGGTGGTGTAACCCACAAAGTGCACTAGTCTCCAACAAAAATAAAAAATTATTTTCTGTTTGCCCAATGTCATAGTAGAGGGCACATACAATCCCAAATGACAAAGTTCAGGAAAATGACCTTAAAAAAAACATTGAAATCATCTGAGGAGAAACGTAAACTTGCCCATATGCCATTTACGACACGGAGTGGCAAGGAACAGCTAAGGTCTTTCCCTATGTTCATGACTAGTGGTTCAGCTTCACATGACGATGGAAGCCCTCCTCCCGCTAAAAAAATCAAACGAGTTAAGCTGGCAAAAGCACAGCGAAGAACTGTGCGTTCTAAGAAGATATCACAAATCCCCAAGGAGAGTCCAAGTGTGGTGGCGGTTGCGATGCCTGACCTTCCCAGCACTGGACGGGAAGAGGTGGCTCTTTCCACCATTTGCACGCCCCCTGCAAGTGCTGAAGGGAACACCCACAGTCCACTTTCTGATATGCAAATTGAAGATGTCACTGTTGAAGTACAACAGGATGAGGATACTGGTGTAGCTGGCGCTGAGGAGGAAGTTGGCGAGGAGGATTCTGATGGTGTTGTGGTTTGTTTAAATCAGGCTCCGGGGGAAACAGTTGTTGTCCGTGGGATGAAAAAGCCCATCACGGTCATGCCTGGGCAAAAGACCAAACATTCCACCTCTTTGGTCTGGCAATATTTCTATCCAAATCTGGACAACTGTCTTGCCATATGTACCATATGTAAAGGTGAAATAAGTAGGGGTAGGGACGTTAACCACCTAGGAACATCCTCCCTTATACGGCACCTGCAGCGCGTTCATAAAAAGTTACTGTCAAGTTCAGAAACTTTGGCTAAGACCGTAAGCAGTCCAGGGACACCTAAATCCCGTTGTCCTGTTGTATCCAAGTGCCTGCAAACCACACCGTCAACTCCCTCCTCGTCAATTTCCTCCTTAGTCAGGATCGGAAGTAGTCCTGCAGGCCATGTCACTGGCATGACTGACTCTCCTATCCGGGATTCCTCCGGAGGATCTTGCATTGCTACGACTACTGCTGCCGCTGCTCCTGTTGCTGCTGCTGGGAGTCGTTCATCATCCCAGAGAGGAAGTAGGAACACCACTACTTTTACTAAACAATTGACCCTCCAACAGTCCTTAGCGAGGAGGATGAAGTACGACAGCAGTCATCCTGAAGCAAAACGTATAACTGAGGTCTTGACTGCTATGTTGGTGTTAGGCGTGCATCCGGTATCCGCCATTAGTGCAGTGGGATTTAGACAATTGATGGAGGTAGTGTGTCCCCGGTTCCAAATCCCGTCTAGATTCCACTTCACTAGGCAGGTGATACCGAGACTGTACAGAAACGTCAGAAAAAGTGTCCTCAGTGTCCTGAAAAATGCGGTTGTACCCAATGTCCACTTAACCACGGACATGTGGACAAGTGGAACAGGGCAAATTAAAGACTATGGGCCAAATGTAATAGGTAGTCAGTTTTAGTAACAGTACAAACTCGCACTTTCTCGCACTTTTAAAAAGTGCGAGTTTGTACTGAAACTCGCAAATTCAATAGCCTGCGAACTTTTCAGCTCGAGGCTACTGCATTTGCGAGTGCAGGCGAGTTTAGGACAATGTAAACTGACACCTTTTAATGCGAGTAGCATTAAAAGGTGCGAGTTTTAGAGAAGCCATCACAGATCAGTGAGATCCGTGATGGCTTCTGTGTGTGTTAAAAAAAAACAAATGTGCACCCCCTCCCCAAAAGCATAACCAGCCCCGGGCTTTATAAAGCCTGTTCTGGTTCTAAAAATACAGGGGCCAAAATGCATAGGGGGCCCCTGTATATTAAGAACCAGCACAGGGCTTTGTTGAGCTGGTCCTGGTTCTGGAAAATCAGGGGACAAAACGAGTAGGGGTCCCCTGAAAATTCCAGAACCAGCACCGAACTCTTTCTAGCAGGGGGATAATGCCACAGCCAGGGAAAACCTTTCACCGGTTTCCCCGGCCAAAGCATTATCCCTGACTGCTAGTCAGTCCAGGCCGGGGATCCCTGGGGAGTTGGGTACCCCCCCAATAAAGGGGTACCCCTCTCCAAGGCACCCCAGGCCTAGACTGATAGCCTGGGGCTATCCCCGGCACCCTAGGGCGGTGGGTGCCGGGTTGATAGTGTAAAGTGTAAAGTGTAAAAATAAGTTTTCCATATTGTCTTTATTTGTAGAACCACAAGTACCAGCAAGCCTCCCCTGCATGCTGGTATTTGGAGAACCACAAATACCAGCATGCGGGGCATTATGGGCCCGCTGGCACGTGTAGTTCCACAACTAAAGAAATACGTAAATAAACAAACTTACACCGTGAAAGTATAATTTTAATAAAACATACATGCACACTCACACTCACACATACTCACCTAGTATCCGAAGTAATCCATAGGGGTGTACCTGAAAAAAAAAATCCATACTCACCTCTCCTATGCGTAGATCACGTCCTCTTCTCCAAGTAGGCAATCCAGGGGTTAAAATAAAAAAACGAAAAAAACCCGATCCATGCCAGACTGAGCAAAGGTATGTGTGTACACATACCTTTGCTCCGCGTAAATGACCGGCTCTCACCATAGACGGGCTATGGGGATTTCTCACCATAGACGTCTAAGGGAGACAGAGGCTGGCCGCATTCAGCTAATCAGGGAGCTGCTCCGACGGAGATGCTCCCTGATTGGCTGGCGGCCCCTGCACTGACGGGGCACACGTGTGCCCCGGTCATTTACGCGGAGCAAAGGTATGTTCTGGATGTACTCGCTAGCTTGAAGCAGGTCTATTATTTGGGGTCTTTTGGTAATCTTTTTTTTGCGAGTCTGAAACAGACACTCTATTACATTGGGCGAGTTGATTGTTTTCAATGTGAAAACATCTGGATGCAAGTTTGAGAATGGAGAGTTTTAGTAACTCTGAAAAATGCGAGTTTTAGTGAACAGACACCCTATTACATTGGAGAGTTGTGAAAAATTGCGAGTTTAGCACCAAACTCGCCATTTACCAAAACAGACTACCTATTACATTTGGCCCTATATGACTGTGACAGCCCACTGGGTAGATGTATCACCTTACGCAGCAACAACAGCAGCGTCACCAGTAGCAGCATCTCAGAAACTCCAGCTCGTTCCAAGGCAGGCTACGCTGTGTATCACCGGTTTCAGTAAGAGGCACACTGCCGACAACCTCTTAGAGAAACTGAGGGAAATCATCGCCCAGTGGCTTACCCCACTTAGACTCTCCTGGGAATTTGTGATATCTGACAACGCCACCAATATTGTGCGGGCATTACATCTGGGCAAATTCCAGCACGTCCCATGTTTTGCTCACATAATAAACTTGGTGGTGCAGAATTTTCTGAAAAGCGACAGGGGCGTGCAGGAGACGCTTTGGGTGGCCCGAAAATTTCTGGCCACTTTCACCATTCAGCGACTGCGTGCCGAAGACTGGAGCACCAGCAAACACTCTTGAACCTGCCCCGCCATCACCTGAAGCAAGAGGTTGTGACGTGGTGGAACTCAACCCTCTATATGCTTCAGAGGATGGAGGAGCAGCAAAAGGCCATTCAAGCCTATACATCCACCTATGACATAGGCAAAGGAGGGGGTAAGCACCTGACTCAAGCGCAGTGGAGAATGATTTCCGTGTTGTGCAAAGTTCTCCAGCCCTTCAAACTTGCCACACGTGAAGTCAGTTCAGACACTGCCAGCTTGAGTCAGGTCATTCCCCTCATCAGGCTTTTGCAGAAGCAGCTGGAGAAAGTGAAGGAGGAGCTAAGATGGAGCGATTCCGCTCAGCATGTGGGACTTGTGGATGAAGCCCTTCATTCGCTTTGCCAGGATTCCAGGGTGGTCAATCTGTTGAAATCAGACCACTACATTTTGGCCACCGTGCTCGATCCTAGGTTTAAAACCTATGTGGTGTCTCTCTTTCCGGCTGACACAAGCCTGCAGAGGTGCAAAGACCTGCTGGTGAAAACACTGTCAGCTGAAGCGGAACGTGACACGTCAACAGCTCCTTCTTCATTTTCTCCCGCAACTGGGGCTGCCAGGAAAAAGCAACCCGCTGACGGTGATGCAGGGCAGGCAGGACCAAGTTTGGACATCTGGTCCGGACTGAAGGACCTGGCAACAATTTCTGACATGTCTACTGTCACTGCATATGATACTGTCACCATTGACAGAATGGTGGAGGATTACTTCGGTGACAGCATCCAAGTAGGCATGTCAGACAGTCCGTACCTGTACTGGCAGGAAAAAAATGCAATTTGGAGGCCCCTGTACAAATTGGCTCTATTTTACCTGAGTTGCCTCCCCTCCAGTGTGTACTGCGAAAGAGTGTTTAGTGCAGCCGGAAACCTTGTAAGCGAAAGGCGTAGGAGGTTGCTTCCACAAAATGTGGAGATGATGTTCATAAAAATGAATTATCAACTCTTCCAGGGAGACCAGCCTCCAGAACGTACAGAGGGACCTGTGGTGGTGGATTCCAGCATGGACGAATTAATACTCTATGAGGATGAGGATGTACACAACACTGAAGTGGGTGAGGAATCGGTGGATGAGGAGGATGAGGATGACATCTTGCCTCCGTAGAGCCAGTTTGTGCAGGGACAGATTAATTGCCAGCTTGTTTTGTGGGGGCCCAAACGAACCAATCATTTCAGCCACAGTCGTGTGGCAGACCCTGGGGCTGAAATGATTGGTTTGTTAAAGTGTGCATATCCTGTTTATACAACATAAGGGTGGGTAGGAGGACCCAAGGACAATTCCATCTTGCACCTCTTTTTTTTTGCATTATGTACTGTTTGGGGCCTAGTTTTTCAAACTGCCATCCTGTCTGCCACTGCAGTGTCACTCCTAGATGGGCCACATGTTTGTGCCGCCCACTTGTATCTCTTAGCATAGTCATCCAGCTACCTCGGTGCAACCTTTTGGACATAAAAACACTATTGTGAGGTGTGAGGTGTTCAGAATAGACTGGAAATTAGTGGAAATTAAGGTTATTGAGGTTAATAATAGCATAGGAGCAGTCATGTTGCACATATTCCAAGTTTGCATCAATAGCATAAGTGCCAATGGAGATAGTATATACTGATGTGTGTGGACCAATGGTTGTTGAATACATGAGTGGCAGGCATTACTTCATGACACTCAACGATGACACTACAAGGATGACACATGTTTATTTCTTGAAGAACAAAAGTGAAGTAACAAGTAACATCACAGTGTACAAGAATCTCCTTGAGTACCAAACAGGTCAGAAGATGAAAGTTCTAAGATCTGATAATGGTGGAAAGCAGTGGCGGAACTCCTGGAGACAATGAAGTCATTTGCCTGAAGGGGGCACCTGGCTCCATTGTCACCTGGCCATTCCGGGCACTGCTGAGAAGGAGCTGCATGGAAAAGGAGCGCCGCTGACCGGCGCTCCTTCTCTCTGCTCTCCTCACTCCCCGGCACCAACGGCAGCCGGAGGACGGTGCTCACTCCTGAGCTCTGGCTTCCGAGTCCCGCACTATGGGAGTGACATCATGGCATCACTCTCATAGTTCCAAGGAGTGGGCGCCAGGGACAGACGGAAGCAGGCACTGGAGCGGGGTTTAAGGTAAGTGTTGTGTGTGTGCGTGAGCGAGCAGGGAGGGTGGCTTACTACTGGGGGCACTACAGGGGGCATTACAGGGGCCTTACTACTGGGGGCATTCTATGGGGCACTACAGTGGCCTTACTACTGGGGGCATCATGGGGGCACTACAGGGGCCTTACTACTGGGGGCACTATTGAGAGCACTACAACTGGGGGCACTACAGGGGCCCTTACTACTGGGGGCATTACTACTGGGGCACTACAAGGACATTACAACTGGGGGCACTACTGTGGCCCTTACACTGGGGCACTGCAGGGGGCATTACAACTGGGGGCATTACTACAGGGGGCATTACTTTTAGGGGCATTATTACCAGGGGCATTACTACTGGGGGCATTATTACTGCTGGCGGCACTGCATAGGGGGACCACTACTGAGGGCACTGGATATGGGGACCACTACTGGGGTACTGCATTTGGGGACCACTACTGGAGGTAATGCATAGGGGGACCACTACTGGAGGCACTGCATAGGGGGACCATTACTGGGGAGCACTACATAGTTGGGCACTGCATAGGGGACTACTACTGGGGGCACTGTATAAAAGGAACTGCATAGGGTGTGGCGGCAGATGGGGCTGGCAAAGATGCTGGGGGGGTGGTAAATTTTAATTTGGGGGGTGGGCACCAACATTTATCTTGCCTCCAGGCTCCTGGGATTAAGTTACGCCACTGGTGGAAAGTACAAGAATAGGGAACTAGCCAAGTACCAAAAAGAAAATGGCATCCAGCATCAGCTAACTATTGGCCATACACCAGAACAAAATGATGTCAGTGAGAGAGCCAACAGAACAATAGTTGAGAGAACCCGAGCTATGCTGTATGATTCAAATAAGAACATAAGAGGTTTGGGGCTGAAGCAGTAAGAACAGCTGTTTACCTTTAGAATCGATCGCCAGGAGTGGCAGTCAAGGAGATGATTTCATTGGAATCCATTGGAAGTGTAGACAGGTATAAAGTCAAGTATCAGCCATTTACATGTTTTTTGGAAGTAGAGCTTATGCTCCTGTACCCGAGGAGAGAAGCCATTAACTTGATTTCAAATCCATCAAATGTATCATGCTTGGATATTGTGAGCAAAGGCTAACATCTATGGGACGTCAACAACAACAGACTTATACTGTCATGGGACAATAGATAGAATGGAAAGCAGTGCTGATACATAAATAAATGTAATAAGTAACAATAAATGAAATATATAAATATAAAAACCAGAAATCTCAGTACTGAGAATTCAATTGATACAACATGTGGCCATATTATAGAATACAATGAAGTTATAAGGCATGTAGCTAAAACCCTGTAGGCACTGAAAGCATCACCATGGCATTAAGCCTGCACCATGATTCCACATATAATACGGGCAGCACAGTCCAGTGGTGATATAAATATATTACCAGTCTTTGGTCACAATTGGAAGTTCTGATAATTAATGGAGGTCCTCATGAATAGTAGGAACCAGTGCTTACAGGTGAAGTCTCGTGATGACCAGGTACTGGATAATGGTAAATCCCAAAAAGTCCAAAAGGCGCTCCCATTTGTTCTCTAAAAATGATTTTAGCCCCAAGTTTCATGAAATCTGATATCAACTATAGAACCTCCAATGATACCATGAATACTTGGTTGACACCTAAACCTACTGGTTTTTTTAGGTGTGGTGCTACAAGATGTACTACGTGTAGATATGCTATTAATAAAACTCTTTCTGTAGTCAGTATGACCGGAGAAGAAAAGAAGAGTATGAGCTTTATTAATTGTAATACGAGCTGGGTAGTTTATCTTTTGCGATGTGGTTGTTCATTGAATTATGTTGGGAGAATAACCAGATGTCTCAAAGTGCGATATATGGAACACCGTAGAAATATTTTGAACAAGTTCTTGAAACATAGTGTCCCTAGACACTTTATGGAGAGACATGGGAGTGATCCCAGCTCCCTAACAATTATTGGTCAGGAACATATCCCTCCAACTGTACGTGGGGGTGATAGATTTAGGAAACTATGCCAACAAGAGATTTACTGGACATTTCAACTTAATTCATTGTATCCCAGTGGTTTAAATGAGGCTTTGGAACTGAATGTTATACTATAGTTTAGATATGTTCCCAAGATATGTTTTTCATCTTTATAGGTTTATATATTTTTTATTTCTTATGTTTTATCTACCCTATATATATATATGATCTTCATTTAAGATCTATCTCTATTCATTTTCTCAACAGTTGACCATTTATCCCATGGGTATCATCATGTCATCCCACTGGTATTATCATGTTGGACCTTCTTTTCTCCCTTTTTATCGAACTTTCCTATGTACATACAATTGGTCATAGTCATTGTCATTTGGATGCTTTCCTCTTATTACAGTGATTATTATTATTAGATTGGGTCATTCTAGCAGTAGTTCCATACTTGTATCTATCCCATTTATTGCTTTAGATCTACTATGTAATTCTTCTTCTTTCACTGCTACCAATATTAGCAATATAGAGAAAATATTACTCTTTTAATATGTTTTCAATTTTAGTTAGACTTACTTGTTCTGATTTATACCATATATTATTTTGATCAAATGGAGTATTGGTATCCATAGTAACAGTGTCTGTCACATGTCTTTAACAAAGCGATTAAGACATGTGACACGCCATGTTTTAAGTTTCCTCGCGTCAGTTGACGCCATGCCCGATGATCCAATCCTGCTTTGTTCAAGTCCAATTGTGACGAGTGAACGGCGGATTGCGAGTTTCTAAGACTACAGCGTCTGTCACGTGTCCCCATAGGAGGGTGTTTGGACACGTGACATACGCTGTGATTATGAATATTTAAATGAGTCTGCTACTAGGCTTGTAGCGCAACGTAAGTTGACATTACGCCTCGCTTTCTAGCTATGGTAGTATCACGTGTCCTAGCGTGACCAATGAACACTCATTAAAGTATAAACAAGCCCGTTATGAGGCTTGGAGCGTGGCATAAGTTGACGCTGCACTTCATTTTCCAATTTGGATAATACCACGTGTTCTAGTGTGACCTATGAACAATAAGCTAACTACAAACAAGAGACTTTGGGCCCGCCTATTTATATGATTGGACCTTTGGTTCCTTAATATAGTGAGTAAAGTTTTTTATTTCACTAATTTGGTGGTAAAATTTAATAGGTCTGCCTCCTATCTTTTATTCATGTATTATTAATGTTTGTATTTTTATGTATGTTTATTAATTGACCACACCTGAGATTGATTGTTGCCAATAGAAGGCATTATATAAAGGCTACCTGACAGGCATATAGACACCTTGAAAAAGATGCCCTTGAGCAGCGAAACGCGTTGGTGACATAACTCTGTGAATTGGCACTTACAATTGCAGACCGTAGCACATTTCAACCTTTGGGAGCACCTTTTGGACTTTTTGGGATTTACCATTATCCAGTACCTGCTCATCATGAGACTTCACCTGTAAGCACAGGTTCCTACTATTCATGAGGACCTCCATTAATTATCAGAACTTCCAATTGTGACCAAAGACTGGTAATATATTTATACCACCACTTTACTGTGCTGCCCGTATTATATGTGGACTCATGGTGCAGGCTTAATGCCATGGTGATCCTTTCAGTGCCTACAGGGTTTTAGCTACATGCCTTATAACTTCATCATATTCTATAATATGGCCATATGTTGTATCAATTGAATTCTCAGTACTGAGGTTTCTGGTTTTTATATTTATATATTTCATTTATTGCTACTTATTAATTTATTTATGGTATCGGCGCCGCTTTCCATTCTATCTATTGTTTCTAGGAGGCTGACTACCTCCTTCCCAGCAGCTGCTTGGATCAGCCACACATGACAGCGCCCTTCACTATATTTTATAGTTTTTTTCCTTATACTGTCATGGGACGTTGTGTTTCATGAGACTACTTCAGTTAGTTCTAACAGGGATGTTGTACAGGGACCTGTATCGCTGGATATGCCTACAGCTGAAAACATGTCTGACAAGAGTGAAATTACAAAAGTAAACAACCATTGGGGGAACATAAGTTCTATGAGGAGCAACAATAATCATAAATGGTTTAGTGAGGAGTTTGCTGGATTTGTTCGCTGTACACCTCAGAGTAGGGGTGCTGAGAGGGGGGGAGCAGATACTAATTAGCCAAGCCCATGCTTTTTGGAAGGGTCCGGCTGGGCCCGGATCTGCCTCCTGTACCCTCTTACCTGTCAGCGGCAGCAGCCTCTGTCCCCAACCCAGCACACACTGCTGTGTGTTGGGCTGCGGTGCGTCCAAGGATGCTGCTGCTGAGCTCAGCTGCAGTCTCATCTGCCTAAAGTGATTGCTTCCCCCTTGATATGCCCCTGGTTGAGGGGTGAAGAGCGCCCTCCTATGCGGCTTGCGGATCTGCACTGCGGTGCCACAGTTAATATTTTCATACTTGTTTGTAGGGGGCATGGACACGCCTGTGCAATTAGGCCACGCCCTCTACAAAACCTGGCCTTGGCACCATTCTCTACAGGCCTGCCTCAGAGACTTCATAATCCAGAGCCAACATGTGCTTAGCAGTAATGGAAGTTTACCATTAATCCCGATTTCCGAGACAAAGGACTAAGAAGCATGAAAATACCAAATCTTCTGTATCCAACTGTGAAGGGAAGAAGTAGAAGAAAACCTGCAGTTGCTTTTCTGGCTTGTGGGACTAAATTTATTTTAAAATATATTTACTTCACAGAGAGTTATCACCATTACTACTGAAAAATCACTTTATCAGGGCTCTGATGAAGAATACTTTAGTCAGTGCAGTTTATGTTTCCAGTGAAATGTATGATTTCTTGTGCTCAAAATATTTCCCTTACAGGAATGTGGACTGGAAGGACTGTATTCAAAATGTTGATGCTTTGTTTTGCAAAATGTTTTTGTCTAACTCTCAATGTCTTCCATTACAGGAAAGAGATGTGAAATGTAATATGATACTGTATGTGTCCTGTGATGGACGACAGTCGTAAGAAAGGGGGGAGTTGAAAGGAATGCATTTCTGCGCTGCTTCCCTCCAACATCTTTTTAGTTACTCTAAAAAGGACCACTAGGACCCATGGAGCTCAGTCAGATGGGGTCTGATTCTGACATGTTATCGCACATGCGCGGAATCTCAGCATGTCTTTGCTCTTTTGCCAGATTACAATAAATATAAGAACTTGTTAAACATCCCATGTGGGGACCAGCACCAACACCTAAGTTACACACACACAGTAACATAGAAACATTGTTTGACAGCAGATAAGAACTATTTGGCCCATTTAGGGTCAGCTTATTAGGGTTAGTGGGTTTGGGGTTTGATTAGGGCTGGGTATTAAGGTAGGTTGTTAGGGAGTTAGGGTTGTTTGGGTATTAGTGTTAGGGTATTAAATTAAGGGGTTAGTGTTAGTGAGTCGGGGTATTAGGGTTAGGGGTTTTTTAGAGTCAGGGGTTAAGGTTGTATGAGTATTACTGTTACAGTTAGGGTATTAGAGTACCATCAGTACCTTGGCCAATACATGTGTACCTGGGTTTATCTTCATATCTAGAGGACTTCTGCATTAAGCAAATTCCACTATGCATATCTGTGACAGCTCTACTCTGCTACTACTATCTGCTGTCACCATCAAACACGTGGCCCACAGCCCGCATGTGGCCCAAACGCATATTTTTTTGCGGCCCCGCATTACTATGGGAAAACAAGTGGAATGTGGCCTGCATCACTGGACTTGGCCAGGGCTACAACTAGGGGGGTCACGTGTTACCATTACACATTGCAGTGGGCAGAGCTGAAGCTGTCTGCACCGTTTGGTCCGTCCCCTCGCCTGTCTCCTGCAGTGTCTCTCCCAGTCCATTCCAACAGTTAGGATGGCCGTGGCATTGGAGTGGGCAGCGCACGCCGTAGAGTGACAGGAATCAGGAGAAGAGGCTGCAAGGTGGGCGCTGGGCCAGGCGGCAGCAGTGAGGGAGCAGGACTCTGAAAGTGCCAGTCACGTACATATATTTTCTTCATTTTACTGTAAGACACCACAGTGTTGCTGTTGCAGAATGATTTGGATCATTAGCCTTTTGAAAGACAAATTTCCTCCACACTGTGAGCATTTTGACATGGGGTATCAGGATTTGTGCAGTAACAGGCATCTTTAATGCCCCTTATAACACATTATGCCACAGTAATGCCCCTTACAACACATTATGCCACACAGTAATGTGTAAGGGGCAGTACTGTGTGGTATAATGTTATCAGGAGCATTACTGTGACATAATCTGTAAGGGGCATTACTGTGGCTTTATGTGCTGTAAGGGGCATTATTATGACATAATGTGTCATAATTGAATAGAAGACTTTTTCTTAGACCTTGATTACTTGGCGCGATTGGGATTTTCAGTTTGACATGTCTGCAGTAGAGGAAGGGTTATGGCTAGGTGTAGAGATCAGGGGAAAGTTAGGAGAAAAATACTCACATGATCATAGCTCTGACATGGAAGTCACAGTCACATGACCACTGGGACCCGGAAGTCGCGCTGGGCTCCCTACAGCCATCAGGAGCAAGGTAAGTCACACCTGGGCCATCAGGGAAGATATGTCAACTTTCTAACATGTCGACATTCCAACACTGTCTACATGAAAATGTTGACATAGTCAACATCAACATTGTGACCATGTTGACATTCTCATGTTGACATGATGACTGTCGACACATCATACCACACCCACAGAGACTACAGTGATTTAATAAAACATTTATTTAGAGTAAATAAATATATATAGAACAGGAAAGTGGATGGCACACCCCAAAAAACCATGCTTACAGCAGCGTTTGACTTGTCACTGCTCTGAGTGTGCTTTTTTGCAGGTGTGCAGCCGGGAGTGCCATCCACTTTGTTGTTCCTTGTTACTATACAGAAAAGACACCGGGCATTGATGTTACTAGTTACACAGGACAGAAGTGCCGGGCATTTTCTGCTTTATATATATATATATATATATATATATATATATGAAAGACAGTGGACTTGGATAGTAGCACCTATTGTGACTATAAATAAATAATAAATATCACAAATAGCATAAGAGTACTAAATATATTCAAGAAAATGTAAAGTGTCAAATATTTACCAAATAAAGTGTTGAGTGCAATATCACAAATAACATAAAAAATAAAATTTTCAAGAAAAATGTCAAGTATATACCAAATAATGTGCTAAGGACCTGATTCAGACCCGGTCGCTGAGGCGTGATCGCTTGCTCTGAGCGATTTTCGGCTATCTGCGGATGCGTTTAATTCACAGTGCACGTGCGCAAGCCATTAGTTGTGATCTGATTTTGGTTGCTCGTAAGCCACCATCAGGTCGCTGCTTTGAGTGACAGATAATGCCGTTTATGGGAGGTAACGGGAAGGTGCTTGTGAACGGGGGAGTAGATGTGCGAACGCAGGTGTGTAAGGCCGCCAAAACGTTGTTTAAAGGGCGTGCATAATTAGCAAAGTAGCGTCATTGTGCATGCATTTCAACCAGCACTGATCGCTGTGCTTGCGGAAGGTTAAGGCAACCCCAAGGGCTGCGAGCAGCTCCGATGGCTCACGATGGTCCCGATTAATTCTTCATTTCCAGGAGATGACGTGTGTTGCGAGCGGCAAGGGGGCGTCTCTAGATACTTGCGAGCGCACTTTGCGGTAGCTCGTTAAAACATAGTGGGCATCCTTAAGCAATGCAGTGCAAGCACTTCATTTAAATAACCGTCTCTTTTTGCAAGTGAGCGACCGCAACTTGCGAATGGGTCTGAATCAGGCCCTAAGTGTCTGTGCTTCAAATAAAGGAGCTGACCGTACCTGCCTATGATGAACTTTCCATTAGAAGATCAAGATAAGCTTTTTAAAAAATACATCATTTTTATATTTTCTTACTTGAATATTTGATATATATATTCTCATTTATTCTATGCTCGCTATTCTCATTTATATCAAATTGTCTGTTTCATTTTTTATCTATTTATCTTTGTGTATCTAATGAAATTTGTCTATGAAAATGGTTATAATAAATGTATGTTTTTAACTATACCAGCTGTAATTTTTGTGATTTTTTTATTAATTTGAAGCACAGGCTCTTAGCACCTTATTTGATATATACTTAACATTTTTCTTGAAATTAATTGGTATTTTTTATGTTATTTTGTGATATTGCACTTTATTGGGTAAATACTTGACATTTTTTATTTGGTACTCTTTTATGCTATTTGTGATATTTATTTATTTATTTATACACTAAAACACCTTTAGGCGCTACTATCTCTTGGATACAGCTGCCACCTGATTATAAGGGGGTGTATACACTATTACCCTAAGATTTTTATTCTCAGACAATTGAATAATTATGGATATATCAGTATATTTTAAGGAATTTTCAATTTAACTGCACAGTAACGAAATAAAATCTGTTTCATTGGCTTTGTTTACAACATAAACAACTGTTTGATCAATAAGGAAACAAAAAAAAAATACTTGTATTGACTTTTAGGCAAGTTTATTTAGTTAGTTTTAGGTAATTTGCTTTTATTGAAGTGACGACCCTTAGCTTTGATAAGTGCTTTGCATATCCTTGGCATCCTATTTACTAATTTTTCCAGCTTTTGGCGATCCATTCAACTCCAGCAGCTTTGAAGAGCCTCCCAGAGGCCCTCAGTGTTGGTAGATATCTGTTTTCGGACTTCCCTGTCTAGTTCTTCCCACAAAAACTTGATGGGTAAAACATCTGGTGATTGAGGAGGCCATTCCATTTTTGTTATGACTTGAGCATCTTGTTTCTTTGCAAATAATAAGTACACAACTTGGACGTATGTTTTGGATTGTTATCTTGTTGGAAAACGAAGTTCTGACCCACAAGTCGCCTTCCGGAGGGAATTGCATGCCACACTAATAAGTTGTGGCACACCTTTTGATCCATTATTCCGTCGATTCTGACTAAGTCACCAACTTGGTTGCCCGCGAAACATCCCCAAACCATTACATTGCCTCCTCCATGCTTAACTGTTGGCACTACACAGTCTGGGAGAAAGCACTCACCTGGACGACGATGCACAAAAGCCCGGCGATGCGAGCCAAAAAGTACAAATTTCGGTTTGTTGGTCCAAAGCACCCTCTTCCACTGTTCCTCAGTACAATCCTTATGCTTCTTAGCCCATGTGTACCTTTTTGCTACGTTTGTAGCATGTAGAAGTTGTTCTCTTACCGAAACCCTACCACTAAGGCCATATTCCTGTAAGCGCCTGGCTACCGTCCTGTCGGACGCAGACTGGGAACAACTTTTCCGTAACTACCTTCCTATTTCCGGAGCCGTCAAACTTCTGTTACGCTTGCTAGTAGTCACAATGAAGTTGTCCTCATGAACAGTTGTTGTTTTTGGACAACCATTTCGTTTTCTTGTAACATTTTGACCGGTTTTTGACTTTCGTTCAATAGCCCGACGCACAGTCCCAACGGATACCTTCAACCATTTGTGGATTTGCCGCAAAGAATAACCTTCTTACCTCAAAACAATGATTTGAGCATGTGTTTCCACATTTAACTCACAGTTCTTTTTGGCCATTTCTAAATAACTGGAGCTTTCAGAAAATGTGTTGACAATTTGGAACGCAAGAAAGCAGCACAATCACACGTTGATAATGTTCGATTATTTCCGATCACTTCACGCTCACACCAGGGCCGGATTAACAATGGGACAGATGGAGCAGCAGCTCCAGGTTTTGACAAAAAAATAAAAATTTTCCTGTCACAGACAGACTGTTGTGTTTTGACAGCCAATATTGCTATCAGGAACTCCTGAAGATATAATGCATCCAGTCTGGCTTGATGCTACAAACTACAGGTGCGCAAAGTCTGAAGTGATACAGGCGTTGACCAGGGACACAGTGTAAGGAGGTATGGACATCTCTGCTAATGTCATATACCCCCTCCAACTGTTACTGCCAGACTTGACTGACAGGAATGGACTGATGGAAATAAGGCACAGAGGATACCACCAGTACTTATGGATAGGCGTAAATGAAGCACACCACAGTTGACGGGAGACAAGGGCAGGAAGAACTAGGAAGCCAGGGTTGCAGATGATGGCTAATACCAGAAAGACGCAAAGATCCAAGAACAAGGAACTGGTATAAACTTTATAAATAACAAGGATCAAGGAGCTGGAACCAAACTGCAGGAGTCAAAAGGGTCAGAATAGCAGAGTTTACTGAGGCTAAGGCTATAACAACAAAAAGGTGAACCAAGCAGGTTTAAATAACCTGCAGAATGACATGGTAATTGCACCTATCAAGTTTTGTTGTCATGTGATAGAGAGCATAAAGGACAGGTGTGTACTCACTTCCATCCTTTCCAAAATGGTGGGCAGCAAGCAAAGAGCCAGTGCCACCCAGAATCCCCCTGGCAGCACTGATGAGGACACCAGTAAGTACACTGGAAGATCCTGTGCATGATTGATACACCTGGTAATTATCTATACTACCTACATCCCACTTGCCATAACCTGGTATGGTGACAGAGAGAGACACTCACTGAAGCCCTAGGATGTGGACTAAGGGCCTGATTCAGAGCCGAACGCTCTGACCAGAGCTCTCGCTCTGAATCAGTGCCCTCCTCCATGAAAATGGAGCGGCCTTCACAAAGTGAGAGAGGTGGCCGTTCAGCCAAGTGCAGGGCCTCAGTGTTTGAGAAGAATAAATAATAAGTTTATGTTCCACTTCTAGGGAACTGACAGCTTTAAAACAAAATCATTGTAATTTGTATTCAAGCTAAAATTGTTCAGTTTACATTCTCTAGTTTTTTTTTTACTTGGCACAAATTAGACAAATAATTAAAATTAAAAAAAAAAACCTGAATATACCCATCAAATACATTTTTAATAATAATTTTTCACATTTTCAGGCATGAAATTGCTTTCAAAATGATTTAAAGAGCAGCATAATAATCTGTTTTGGTAGACTTGTGTAATTGTATTTCTTAGTGATCATCTAATAACTCATCGCTACACACATTACTTTACATAACACACACCCACAGATCTATGCAGACTACATATTTAAAAAAATTGATGACAGACCAAAGACAAAGTCAAGATAAAAACAAAATACAAAATAGTGTGCATAGATCTAAAGGTGCCCACACACATAGCGATTTTTTTACCCGATCTGGATGATTCTGACACATAGGAACGATAGATCGGGTAAAAAATGCCCAAGTCGTGAGTCCCCACTCACGATCACGATGCGATGCGCGCCCCCGCAGGTCGCAGATCTGCCGTGCTGTATGGCAGATCTGACAATCTAGGACACAATGCACTATAAAAAAGTCTGGCTGCAGGAGATCGGATGAATATTGGACAGCATATCATGTGCAGATCGTGTGCTGAGCTGCCGGGGAGAGTTTCAAGGGAAATCGGACACATCGGCTGTTTGTAAGTATATCGGTATGTGTGTGAGCACCTTAACACTCTCAATAAACAGCTCCCACTCTGACCAATCAGATCACTCCTATTCATTCCTATGGCATTGACATTCTGACCTGTTAAGAGAAAGCAGTATACATTTGATGTATACTTCGAACTAATAGGACACTTCATTATATATATCTCAGTAATGAAGATGGGAACCAGTGATGTGGTGGTGGTTATTTAATAAAATACTAATATATTTCTAAGGTGTTCGTTTCCTGAAATTATGTTTTTTAATATTTTTACAGCACTGTGTTTGGGGGCTTTTTGTGTTCCTTTATTGCCTAGATCAGTGATTCACAACCTCGGTCCTCAAGGCACACTAACAGTCCTGGTTTTAGTGATATCCATGATTGTGCACGGATGGTTTCATCAAAATAACTGAGGCACTAATTAAGTCACCTGTGCTCAAGTATGGTTATCCCTAAAACCTGGACTGTTAGTGTGTCTTGAGGACAGTGGTTGGGAACCCCTGGCCTAGATTAACCTCTCTCTTACACGCACCTGTAGTAAAACAATAATTTGATTGACCAATTTGCTTTTTGTATATCACTGTTTTGAGGCCAGAATGGGGTCAGTAGCTGGAGGGATGTTGATCACAATAGTGCCATATTGGAGAATTTTGGGGTGCATCCAGGTAAATTAGCTCTCAATTAAAAACACACAAATGTATGTCTTAATGTACTGGCTAATATTATTAGTGTTAGGAATACCATACCTTCCAACCGTGCCAATTTCAGTGGGGCAGTCACGCATTTCTGGCACTGTCCCACTATACCGCTTACGGGCCACGGTTTTCAGAGGCTGGGGGAGGTTGGGGGGACACTTTGTTATACTCTGCTCTGCACAGCATCATCCACACTATGCTGTGAGAGGTAGGGGGCTGTCCAGCTCCTCCCAGAGCACTGGGCAAGCCTTCAGCATGACGAATGGTGTAGGCGTGACACGCGACCATGCCCCCAAAATGGCATTCATCAAGGGGTGTGACCTTGCAGAAAAGAGGCCACACCCTTTTTTGGATGCCTGTTCCTTCAGCGCCTGCAAGGAGATACGATCAGGAACTTAAAACTGTTGGGAGGTACAGTATGTCTTGGCAAAGATGTCTTGATATGGCTTCCTATATACAGTATGTGAAAATGTGTGTAACTGAGTTTTGCATTTTATTATGTAGAGTGCAGACCAGGGTTGCTGATATTCTGGCTGCCCCTTCCTGGAGGGAGCAGTCAGATCGGCATAGCAGGGGGTCTGGCCAGCACAAGGTGGTGGGGCTGGACAGATTACCGGTATTTGTGGGCAGAGCGGGGGTGTGGCCATATGATCGCGTCACTTTGGCCCCACCCCCACTACACAATGCTGAGATTACTGGCATTGTGAAGCAGGAGGCGGGGCCAAAATGACCCAATTCAGCATTAATGTGGGGGTCTCTCTTGTTAATGCGGGGGAGGGTCTGAGGGTTTGGCGGCCGGGAGCGGCACCCAATTTTTGGGAGGCTCCCGGACGAATTGGGAGGGTAGGCAAGTATAGTGTAGACCCTTTTTACTGGCTTACTGCAGAGTGCTGGGGGAACTTTTGTGTTTTTTTTTCATGTCCAGATTAATCCCTCCCTTAAACGGTAAACCAATACATTGACTGAGGAACTTGCATTTTGTATATCATACTTAAATGTATATTTATACTGTATGGTCTTACTTGGCATGGTGGAGCATCTGAAATGGAAAGCAGTGATCTATTGTTTCAAATGAATTAACTAAATTGTTAATAAAAAAACAATTTTACAGTAATGAAAAATGTGTTTTCTTTAAGTATTCAATAGACTCCTTACACAGCAAATGGAGGATCGATGAGCAAATGGTTCCAGACTGATCATCTCTGTGGGGTCTATTCAGCAAAAGTGACGATGTTGTCCAGAATATTATCGGGCAACATCGTCGCAAGTTTTTATCAATTATGATAAAATATGGCTGCTATTCAGCAATACTTTGTGCAGGGACAGTGGTTGTGGTAACACGCTGTCCCTGCGATGTCACAGAGGGCATTGTTTTCGGGATTCCGAAAACAATCTCTTCTGTTTGTTCCTCTGCACATGCTCAGTCATGCGCTCGGGAACAGTCTCCGTCCCTGCTTGCGGTGACCGCCGACGGGCTAAGTACAGCTCTTGCCTGTCCAAATTGATTGACATGTGAATACAAGCTTTATACTAACCTGTATACATGTATATTTATGTGCTATTATATTTAACATTTATATATAAATGTTAAATATATATTCGCACATAAATATAAATGTTTACAGGCTAGTATAAAGCTTTCGCCTCTAGGCATACTCCAGAGGTTAATTCACCTACATAGCAGTATGACTTGTAGGAGGGAAGTGGAGCACTCAGAGAAAACTGACACAAACATGAGAACTAGTGATGGACAGATCGATTCACTGCACTCATGGCTCAACTCAGTGAAGTGTCTCGAGACAGTGTCTCGAGAGTCGGCTCTTTAGATAGAGCAGTGCTGGAGCCAGCAGGGGAGCCAGCGACTCAGAGTGAGTCGCTGACAGCTCGGCCCCCCCACAGCCCAGCACTAAAGCTCAGGGTTCTCTCTGACTCTAATGAGTCAGTGAACTCCCAGAGACCTGGCTGTCGCTGCCAGCTCCGCCCCCCGCAGCCCAGCTCAAGCCTCTGCACTGAGTTAATGCACTGCCCTGAGCCCTAGCAGTAGCTGCACGACTCAGAGTGAGTCGCTGACAGCTCCGCCCCCTACACTGCCGATCTGACACAGTGGAGAAGTATGATCAGGTCAGATCAGCAGTGTAGGGGGCGGAGCTGCCATTCACTAGCTACCACTGACAGAGAGGCTGGGGAGGTAGGTGTCTCCACTCACCAAACACTGAGTGACTCGAATCATTCGCTCATCTGAATGATTCGAGTCAGTGTGTTGAGACACTCACTCACTAGCCATCTCTAATGAGAACGTACAGTACAAACACCATGCAGATTGCACCTTAGTCAGAGTTCACCCACAAAGCTCCTATACCACTGTGCCAAATCACAGATTCATGTTTGTGCAAACTGAATTAGAATAGCTAATTACCAAATAAATGCACAGATATTACAGCTGAAGAGTGCCAGCTGTCGTGACGAGCAACCGGCCAATTAGGTAAGTTATACTACCAGACATCACGACTGGGTGGGCATGTAAATTTTCCCACCCAATTATAATGTCAGTGTCGGCAGTCCCTGCAGCCAGTGTATGGAATGTCAGTGGTTCGCCTGTACACATGGGCATGGGCAGATGCACCAATAAATCTGCAAGGTATATCAGCATTGGCTGCACTACAGACACATCGGGTGTACACACACGCCGATGCACTACAGATGTATCGCCCATCATTTAATCAAACAATATATCTAGTAATGTATACCCAGCATAACTGTGCTCACTGGAGCAGTTGTGCTTTTTGTCCTTCAAAAAATGTATAAATAAATAAAAAACTCCAATAAAAACCATTCCGTTTTATTCGGTTC
Organism: Taudactylus pleione; assembly: GCA_031769625.1. NCBI lineage: Eukaryota > Metazoa > Chordata > Amphibia > Anura > Myobatrachidae > Taudactylus > Taudactylus pleione. The sequence continues at coordinate 4,458,163 of JAUIMM010000101.1, read as the reverse complement.
TTATCGCCAAATTTGGATTTCTCTTATTGGCTATCCAAAACACGTGACAGCTGGCAGGCCCGCTAAGAGCTGTGTCAGGCCCCGGTAAAAAAGGGGGCATGGCCTAATTGAGGGAGGTGTGGCCATGCCCCCTTCGGTAAAAAAAGTTTTGCAGAGCTGCTTCGCACTGGCGAGGGGGGTGCAGTGAGCCCCCTCAGCCCGGTGCATAACCAGTGGGGGGAGGGCGCAATCAGCTTGATCGCTCTCCCCACAGGCATAGGAGACTGCTGTGGCTGCTTCTTAGCAGCTGCTAGCAGCCTCCCAGTGCAGCCCAGCACACAGCAGCATATGCTGGGCTGCTCTGATGTAAGTGGGGGGAGTAGTGCCGGACCCAGGACCCTCCATCAAGCATGGGCCCAGGTAATTTGTACCCGCCCCCCCACCCTCTCGGCACCCCTGACAGCCGGATAGCCAATATGATGCAGTTTTTGAGATCCGAACATATCTGAGTAAAACTAAACCGCACATCTCTAATTATAACCCTTCTCTGTGTCTTCCAAAGTCCAACAAAAAATATGATTCTATTCCTAGACCTGCACTTTTTAAAATCCAGATTGTGTTTTCTAGCTGTTAATTGCTATTGCACAGATTGACATAGCACAGCACATATATAAGTATTAAAATATATATGTGTTTGATGTGTAGGCATAATTCAAACAGATGATTATCTCCTTTATAAACCTACTTCTCTGGAAACAGCAGCAGCTTTGCCCAGCAACTAAATAGTGAACAGAAGGGATTTCCTTTTCAAACTGTCTTATAGACACGGAAAATAATACTTGTCTGTACATGCAACGTGAGTCTGGATTTAAGGGAGAGTGGGCCACTCCACCCCCAGCTGCGGATTACTAGCAGCACGTTCAGCACCACCCAGAGAGGACAGCTCCCACTATCTTGCCATTGATCTGGATGCTGGCTAGACTGGTGAAAGGATTGTACAGTAGCTATCCGCAGCCTCCGGCATCCACAAACCACACTTGGCTGCGCTCTGTGATCTAGGACCTCCAAGAGGACCTTTTTTTTTTTGCTTTTCCTTTGTTGGTGAGCTCAGATTGCTGGATTGAAGTAGTCACTCTTAACAGTTGTCGCTGCTGACAACTCCTTTCCTCTGGCACATGTTCTGTGTGGAGGTGGGGGGAGTGCATTTGGCAGCCTCTCTGCACTGCTCTTACCATCCCTGCAAATCCCTAATCCTCGGTTCATCGTTTGCAGAATACACTGGATACACTGGAATCACCGTCTCCTGGTTTCACAAAGTGTTAAAATGAAGCACAAGTTGATACTGCCATTAAATCAGAAGATGGAATACATTTTATTGGCGCTTCCACTGTTCTGAGATATACTCTATTAAAAGGACATTAATACCTGGAGGAATTGCTAACTTTTATTACCTAGTGACCGAGAAGAGAGTGCTGTTTTCAAGATGCCGGTGAGAAGGGGGCATGTTGCCCCCCAGAATACCTATCTGGACACTATCATCAGGAAGTTTGAAGGACAGAGTAAGTACTTTAAAAATACTTGTCAGGTATTCTCTGATCTCATATCTCACACATAGGCCATAAATAAATCAATGAAACACAAGCAACAGTATCAGTCAGCTCACGCATTTATATAGTCATTGACTAGCATTATATGCAATGGGAATGAGACCACAAAACACTCCAAATTCAACAAGTAATTAGTTAAAGCAAGCGATGCATAGTAAACACAACAGACAGACGCTGCATAATGCAAACAAGGCAAAAGCAAAGATAAACACAGAGGGACGAACAGACACAAGCTGCTTCTGCCCCACTTACATTTATTATGTGATAACCACACATATGTCTGGGATTGGAAAATAAATAAATACTCCCCTAATCAATTATGTGCTACTCAAGTGAATGCACAGAGCAAGTTTGTATGCCCAGGAAGATTACAATGAAAAATGAATGTACCATGGGAGTAAAGGTGCCTACACACTTAGCAATATTTTAAATGATTTGCCCGAGTCTGACGCATTGTGATGACAAATCGTGTAAAATATGCCCAAATCATGAGTGTCCACTCACGATGCCGATGCGCGTCCCTGCAGGTCGTACATCGCATCTTCAGATCTGCCGTGCTGTAGGGCAGATCTTACAAGCTCAGTCACGCTGCACTGGAATAGTTAGGAGGCACGGTAGATCGTTTGTCACATTGGACAGTTTTTAACACCAAATCGTGCCCACAACTGCCGGGGAGCTGCTGGGGAGAGTTCAAGGGGAAATCGGACACAAGTTGGATTGTGAGCACATCGCCAAGTGTGTAGGCACCTTTACACCCTTTGCTGATGTTATGACTCGAGACAGCCCTAGCATACTGTACATTTCAGATGGTTGTATCATTGCTTTGGGATCCAACTCTACCAAGCTGGTATAGTGCTGCTATGTAACAGGCTTTGCAACAAACTGAGCCATCCTAATTTTTTAACTGTTAATGCTAACATGGAACACAAATACAATGGTCTAGTATGTGAAAGGAGATTGTAGTACTCATATATGACTATGGAAGTGGATAGATCTCCTTCCATATTTGTACCCTGACATTATCAGTTACTGTCCAAAGTCATTCCCTACCATCCACATGGGCATGGAGGGGGAACATAATCTTGTGGCGAGTGAAGCGAGCCACCGAGCCCGAAGCATGACGAGCGAACAAGTTTCTTTTTTGGTGGACTGTAAGGGCAGGGAACCGCACTTCCGCCCTCACTCACGTCACTTCCAGGTACAGAAACTGAAGGGGAAATTTACCTTTTATGACTATATGTATGTACAACACCATAAATGGCCTGATTCAGAGAGGCACGCAATCCGTATGCAATGCCGATGTTCACATAGTTCTCATATATGCAACTCCACATGTGTGAAAATTCTGTAAACCCCATACTACGCATGTATTACACAGAGTGTACGCACAAAACTGCTGTTGCGATCGATTCAGACGGTATCAGAAAGGTGACAGAAACTTGATGGGTGAACCGGGGAGGTGGCTTTGCAAATTTGGTCCATTCAGTGGGCGTGTTATAGGAGTGTTGCGGGCGTGTCAATGCAAGAGACTACTTTCACAGACACAGAGCCACAAGTGTAGGAGGCCATGGTCAGTCAGGGAAACTGCACGTGGCATAGGACTGATTCAATTTTCAATGGTGCAACCAATGGTGGCTTCTAAGGATGCACCAATTGGAATTGCAGCGTGGACGGGTGCCAAAAGTTTTCATCTCAGGCCTTGAACATAGGACCACATGAATGTACACAAGGCAATTTGTAGAAACTCGTAGATGGGCAACCGCCAATAGACACTGCTGCATTCACTTTTGCGTGCGACTGAGAACCAGGAATATATACTTAAACTTTCTACAGTTGTGGCAGCAGATTTGAGGGTGTTCCTTAAGCTGGGTTCCATTAAACAGGTAATACATCTATAGTGCATTGCCGGGTGTGTACAGCGATAGATCTGTGAACAACGTAGTTCACAGATATATCCAATCTTCTGTGCAGCACAGCAGATGGTCGATATATCTGGTGTGTACGGGCATCCCGCCGATCGCCCATACACATGGTGCGGGGGCCCAGCGGTGATGACAGTGCTTTAAATGCCCACCCGGTTGAGCTGTCAAGTCTGGCACATCGGGCAGACAATTGGTAAGTGTGTGTACACTTACCAATCGTCAGCTAGGATAATTATGTACCATGTAATATGTTGAAGTCATATATTATAATGTATTATATATATGTCCATAAATAGTAATCGGCCACTTGGACAAACATTCTATATAATATATTTAAAGACCACTTCAGGACATATAATTGCCTATAGTGGATATAATCCCAAATGTGATAACAATTCTCTCTCCTTTATTAAATAAAAGAGAACTTTAGATTGTGGTACATTCCTAGAATATATTAAAAGAATCCAATCTCATACTGATTGTTACAGGTTATACTGGTTTCCATTTTAATCCAGACCAAATATGCGCTTTAGTACATTTGTATTTACCTGAAGTGCAGTTTTCATGCTATACTCTTCAGTATGTACATAACAGTACATTCAGCGGATTATGACATATGAAAACTCACATTCTTTTATTCATTTTCTGAAATATTAGATGGTCAGATTTTCATACTTAGTATTGTATTGCCAGTGTAAAAACATGATCCATCTTTATTGCATTTTTTTAAATTGTTTTGGGGATGTTTATTTATCAGTGTCGAATTTTACCTAGGGGCTGCAGGGCTGCAGCTCCCCCACTAAAATCCGCTACCTCTAGTGAGACAGGGAGTCCATGCACTGGCTTCACTGGCAGCGACTACCCATTAGAATGGCTACCTGCCAATCACACACAGGACAGGCATTCCCAGGGGGAGGTGTTTTCTCCCCCTGGGACTGCCTGTCAGTGCCGCAATTATTTCCTGTCTTTCCAACTGCCCTACCAAGCTTCTAGGGCCTGCAGCCAATGCAGTCCCTAGAAGGTGGTGTTTGTGAGAATGCTCTGGTTCCACCGCTGCTTGTGCACATGAACTGGTCCCGAAGCCTGCCAGATTTATTGCACAGGTGCTGGGACTGTGGACACTGCTTGTGCACATGTGCTAGTCCCGGATCGCACCCCCCCTGGATTTGCGCTGGGCAGAGGGGCTCACAGCGCCCCCCTCCCCAGTGCCCAGCGTTGCAAATAGTTCTCTTTAAGGTGGTGTGACCATACCTCTTGTGATTAGGCCCTGCCCCATTATTAATGGGGCCCGTGCCGGCACTCTAAGTCTATGAGGGTAGGAACCCCCGCTGATATGTATATCTGTGTTATGGTATCAAATAAAGTTGGGCCTATTTATCAAAAGACATTTACGTAGGATCCCTCCCTGGCAATGGCTGCTCGCACATTTGTGGTCTGATGACTGCATTGTAGCACAGCCAGCCCCCGAAGCAGCAGATAAAGTGAGCGATTATTTTATTTTTACACATCGCAGGGAAGGACTCCAATTGGAGCAGGGTTTTTACACTTTGTATTAACCTACAATGTAGTAAAAGCGTCATATTCCATTACAGTTATTACTTAAAAAAAAATTCTACTTGCCTGGTGCTTGTGCTTGTTTGCAGGATATAGCACAAATTGTGAACTTTAACTTTGTGGGTGCTACTAGTGTTATTATGTGTCTTTTGTACAGTTGGTGGGCATAAAACACCATTGTGATGTGTTTGGCACAACTGTGGTATTTTGGTCAGTAAAGTTATAACTGCCACCACCATATTGCTCACTTCAAATCTGACAGCAGCATTCCTTAGCAGTTCTCAATGGGAGGCTGGACTAAAGATCTACATGAAAAAGGTCGACAATGTCTAGATACACACCAGATGTTAGACAGACAATAGGTCGACAGGGACAAAAGGTCGACACACTAAAGGTCGACATTGAAGAAGATCGACAGGTGCAAATGGTCGACAGATTCAAAGGGTTAGGGTTAGACACCAGGAGGGAGGTTTAGGGTTAGGCACTAGAAGGGACGGTTAGGGTCAGGCATCTACCCCAACGCTTAGTGTTTGGCATCAAGGGAAAGATTAGGGTTAGGATGAAGATAAGAGTTAGAAAACAAAAAAAAATATGTTTTGATCATTTCCATGTTGACCATTTTCATGTCAACCTGTGGGCCATGTCAACCTTTTTGTATCGGTCGGACTTCCATGACCTTTAGTGTGTCGACCCGTTGTCCCAGTCAACCTTTTGCCCTTGTCAACCTATTGTCTGTCAAACACCTGGGGCCAAATGTAATAGGGTTCAAGCTAAAGTAAAAATCCAACTCGCACCTTCTCTAATTTTTTGAAGGTGCGAGTTGGTGCCGGGACTCAGAAATGTAATAGCCTGCAAACTTTTGAGCTCGAGGCTACTACACTCTGCAAATCTGTGCGAGTATTTCCCTATGTAAACTCACACCTTTTAATGCGACTAAGTATTAAGTACCAGCACAGGGCTTTTCTGCTCTGGTCCTGGTTGTGGAAATACACGGGACAAAACGAGTAGAGGTCCTCTGTAATTTCCATAACCAGCACCGGACTCTTTCTAGCGGGGAGGTAATGCCACAGCCAGGGAAGCCCTTTCACCGGGTTTCCCGGCCAAAGCATTACCCCTGACCGCTAGTCAGCCCAGGGATCCCTGGGGAGGTGGGGACCTTGGATGATAGCCCGGGGCTATCCCTGGCACCCCTGGCCAGTGGGTGCCGGGTTGATAGTGTAGTGTGTTGTAAAAATTAGATGTGAAACTATTGTCTTTAGCTGTGGAACTACAGGTCCCTGCAAGCCTTCCCTGCATGCTCGTACTTGGAGAACCACAAGTACCAGCATGAGGGGCATTACGGGCCCGCTGGTACCTGTAGTTCCACAGCAAAATAAATACTTGAAAAACCACAGAACACACACAACGTGACAGTAAAAGTTTATTATAACATACATTCACACACACATGCACACTCACACTCACTATCACACATACTCACCTAGTATCCCTGATACCATCATGTCCCCTTGTCCGGTAAGAAGCCACAGGGCACCTGTAATAAAAATTCCATACTCACCTTTCCTATGCGTTTGTTCATGTCCTCTTCGGTCCATGTAGGTATCCAGGGGGTTAAAATAAAAAAACGCAGAAACCCGAAACCATGTCAGACAGGATGAAAGGTATGTGTTTACACATACCCTTCCTTCGCGCGAATGACTGGGGCCCACGTGTGCCCAGTCATTGCAGGAGCTGACAGCCATTCAGCGGGTGTCTCCATCGGAGCTGCATGCTGATTGGCTGTGTGCGGTCAGCCTGCCTCCTCCACAGATTTCAATGGTGTGGAAGTCCCTGGAGTGCCGCATATTTGCCACACTATATAAATATATATATATATATATATATATATATTTATTAACTGAAAGATATGCCAGCCTTTAAATAAGGTAAAAAGTAAACACACTATAACATACCACATGGTCTCTCTGTCACTGATGATGCAGGCTGTAGTTCTTGTCTTCCGTCTCTTGCAAGGTCTTCTTGATGACAGTGCTGTGGATGCTTTAGGGGTAGGAGGGATGGTGTCTGCAGCCTCTCATCCCCATCCTTAGTCCTCAGCCCCTCATCACCTTCTTCAAATTCAGCCTCTCATCACCATCCTCAGCCCAGAAGCCCCCCGTCACCTTTCACCGCCCCAAGCCCCCATCCTCAACCCCCATCACCTTCCTCCATCCCCAGCCCCCATCCCCTTCATCCATCCCCAGACACCAATACCTTCCTCCATCCCCAGGCACCATCACCTTCCTCCGTCCCCAGGCACCATCACCTTCCTCTGTGTCCAGCCCCTGTCACCTTCTGCCCCCAGCCCCCTTCATTTCCCTCTGCCCCCTTCACCTTCCTCCGTCCCCGGACACCATCACCTTCCTCTGATTCCGGCCCATCACTTTCTGCCCCAGCCTCCTTCATCTTCCTCTGTCACCAGGAACCATAACCTTCCTCTGCTTCCAACCCATCACCTCCTGCCCCATCACCTTCCTCTACCTCCAGCCTCCCTCATCTTCCTCCGCCCCTTCACCTTCCTCTGCTTCCAGCCCCCCTCATCTTCCTCTGCCCCCTTCACCTTCCTCTGCTTCCAGCCCCTGTCACCTTTCGCCCCAGTCCCTCCCTCATCTTCCTCTGCCCCTTCACCTTCCTCTGCTTCCAGCCCCTGTCACATTTTGCTCCATTCCCCATTACCTTCCTCCAGCCTCCTTCATCTTCTTCTACCCCCGCCAGCCCCTATGGTCAATAAAGTTTGTTTTGGATACGGCGTACGTCGCTGCACAGCTGGAGGGAGTGGCGATAGGAGCAGGTGTGCCTCGCCGTGCCCCCCTGTTCAGCCAGGGTCCGGACCCGGTACTCCAGTCCCGGCAGTCTTCCCCTGATGGCGGCCCTGTTGGCGGCAGGTTCAGCGGGCATCTGTCGGATGCAGGTGGCTATGGGCCCCTGCACCACAGCGGGCCCCCCGGTGCTATGTTTCTATGTTTCACCGCCGCTAGTTCCGCCACTGCCCCACACATTTTGGCCCCTATATATTAAAAACCAGCACAGGCTATACAAAGCCTGGGGCTGGTTATGCTTCTGGGGGGAGGGTGCACGTCTTTTTTTTATTTTAATAAAAAAGTATTTTCATATGTACAGTACACACAGAAACATGCAGGTATCTCATGGATATGTGCATGTTTCTATGTTACTCTGACCTGCTCAGGAAAAAAAATCGTTATCCTGAAGCTGGTCTATTGTTTTTGCGAGTTCTCAGGCACTAATATGTACGAGTGAAGCACTCTCACTCTATTACATTGCCCAAGTTCTATCTAGAGAATGGGAAAACATCTGGATGCAAGATTTTTGTTTGCGAGTTATTATAAAGCTCTAAAATTGCGAGTTTTACTATGGTCGCACCCTATTACATATGCGAGTGAGTAAAAAATGCAAGTTTAGCGCTAAACCCCCCTTTTTTTTTTACAAAGTCGCAACCTATTACATTTGGCCCCTGGTGTCTATCTAGACATTGTTGACCTTTTTCATGTAGATCTATTATACTGCACCCTTCTCAATGCTACATGTCCAGCAATAGAGAAGGCACAGGGGGTTTATTTACAGACCTTAAACTGGGTACACACGTAAAGATTTTCTGTCCAATCATCCAACTAGTTGATCGGTTGGAATGAAAATCTGGTAAGGTATGAAAGCAAATGACAATCAGCAAGTTTCTCCCAAACGCCGGAAAATGGACAAAAAAACTGTTGTTTGAACAAATTATTTAGATCAAACATTTAACAAACTTGTCTGAACGTCCATTTTCATCTGTTTTCTGCCATTTAGGAGCAAATTGCTGATCATCAGTTACTCCCATACGTTACCAGATTTTCATTCCAACCAATCAACTAGTTGTATGTATGCAGCATTACACTTCTGTTTGTGTTTATGTCTGATATATAAAGGTGCAGTGCTTTTACTAGCAAGACACAGTTAGTAAAAGTATTGGCCTTTTAAATATCAGGCATAAACACAAACGTTTTACACCCCGACACTTCGTAATAAACCCCAGGTGTCAGTATCATATGGATCACAATCTGCTGCCTCTCCTGACAGCAGGTTACTGTTGAGGATAATTATTTTTTTCACTCCCAGTTCATATTACAAAGCACAATTAGTAGTCTATTGTCTATTTGTTTTGACCTGGGCTTTGTATTACAGCATGAACATTATATTGTTGATATATATGCTGATGACCCCTCAAACAGCTGTATTTTGTGATAATGCTTTATGAGTTAATAATTGATATCAGATAAATAAACACTGTTAGTTAATGCCATCTGTTTGGACTCTTGATCTTAGGAAAAGTTGATTCATAAATAAATAAAAAATTACCCTACTGTTCTACCTGTAAATCCAGATTTAAAGCCACTGTCAGGTCACACATAATTAATATATGTTAAGCAGCACACATATGGTATGAAGACAATAAGTGGAAATCATAATCCAAATACTTTCTTGTGTCACATATTGTACTGGTTACAAATATACTTGGGCTTTTTCAGAAATGTGAATTACTCCTAATTTACAGTCATTAAGGTACAGCTATTAACACAAATTCACTGTTTGCCCACATTAGCTTTCAATCCCTGTAAAAAAAAACCATTGAATAGACAACCAGGTGGTCTGCCGATACACACTGGGCCTGATCCAGCAAGGATCGCAACTGCTAAAGTGTACGCAGACGGACGATTGTTGCGCGAATGCCTTACTGCGATCGGGACTGCGATTGCAGTGAGTACTAAGACCCATCGCAGAGTGATTGACAGGAAACACCATTTGGGGGTGGTGACGGGGGGCATGGGTGGTCAGAGAAACGCAGGTGTGTGAACGCCGTTGCAGGGGCGTGCATAAATTTAGCCACTGTGATGGCATACGCACCTTGCTTGAGTGCTCACTGCATACAGGAAGGTTAGCAATTTCTGAGTAAGGTCTGACCTGGTGTAATTGTGCGTGAAGGTCCTATGTTACTCGATGTTACCGATGTTTTCGCTGGATTGCAAGGTATGACAGATGTGAGACAGGGGAAGTGGGCGTCTTTATATTGGCCTTCTACTGCATTGCGATTGCAGTCATTACAATATTTTCACAGCACAACTGCATGCACAATTGCTACCGCAATAGCGATCCGTGCTGACTCAGGCCCACTGTCCCAAACAGAGCCGCCAGGTTACTGCTCAGAAATATATATGTGTATATCTGCATTTTATTCAGTATCCGAGAATATGTGCAACCTATGATCTTCCAGTTTTCTTTATATAGCAAATGTGCTGTACTTGCTGGCAGAATTCAGCTCATAGCTAAATAAGTAACAGGAACAACACGACCAGGATTATGGAAATCTATATGACTATGGGACTGATAAGGAGGTGGACGCAGATTAGATTCGGTCACAACTGGCCGATGTTTTGTGGTCTGCGCATGTGTCGTGATGGTCTTGTGACGCCGGATGCAGTGCGGCTTCAGATGCAGCATCACTGACAGACTGCAGGCGTTTAGTGGCGGTGATGGGGATGTGCGTATAAAACGCTGACGTGCAGCCAGCATTTGGGGGGGTGACAATGCCAGCTACTGCTTCTTTGGATGCAGATTCACGGGCTTTAGCCTTAAGGTTCCTCAGATGTCTCATTACAGAAGACTGCATTTGCGTATGTTCTCAGATCCACAGCACCGACCTGGGCTGCGTCCACCTCTGACTCAGGCCCTATGTCTGGAGCTCTCCCAGCACATTCGGGTCCTGACTCAGATTTGGGGATATAGAGTACCTGGACAAACCATGTTGCAATGCAAGGGGTACAAATACATACACTTTTTGCATGCAGGGTAAATACTGGCTGCTTCTGCATGTAGGGCCTGATTCACTATAGAACGCAGCAGCGAATGCAATAGTGATTACGCACGCAGTTCAACTGCGATAGTTGCTAATTCGATCGCAATGCCGCTGCAGCACAACATAAGGATGCCCATCTTACCTTACACACATCCGTAATGTATAGCATGACTGAGAAAACATCGGTACAATCACGTACCATCGTAGCCTCATGCACACTTGCAAAAGCGCTGACCTTACTCAGGAATTGCTAAATTCCAAGCATGCTTTGAGTAATCAGGCTGCGTAGGGCATCACAGTGGCTAATTTATGCACGCCCATGCAATGGCGTTCAATCGCACTGGCACTCCTGCATTCGGCTGATCCCACCGTCACCACCCACATATGGCACTTCCTGTCAATCACTCTGCGATGGGTCTGTGTAGCCACTGCGATCGCAGTTCCGATCGCAATGGCCAGTTTGTGCACGCGCAGTACACAACAACCGGCTGATTGCATGCGTATTACCAACTGCGTTCCTTGAATCAGGCTCGTAGCCCACAAGTGCTGGACAGCTTTGTTTACACTGCAATTTAGATGTGAGTCTGAACACGCCGCTCCCAAATCTAAATCCCTCTGCACATTTTACATCTGCCCCACCTGCAGTGCAGCATAGTTTTACCAAGATGCACATTCACAGTTACTTGCTCTTTCTTTCTCTATTCCCAAATATGAATCAGTCCCTCAGTGTGTTGTTCAAAGACATCAACCTTCTGAATATTATATTAAAGAATACAACAAAAACATTGTCAATCCCTAGTTTATTATACCTTTTAAATTAGAGCTGTGGCAGTAGAATCCTATTTTGCTAAGAACACCAAGTCCTTCTTCGTCTGCCATCATCTCCATCATTGAGGCCTGGGGCACACAGACTTGTCTGGGCACCTCACAAATTATTCAGTAACTTTGGGCGGGATGCTGTTAGTAGGCTTTGCTGTGCAACTCAGAGAAGATGCAAAAATACCCTGATTTATGAGAGCTGTCCCTGTTGACAGAAAGAGTGATTCTGTGTGCTACCATTTATAGGCAAAAAGAGAACCTGTATGAATTGTGATGATGTATCTGTGGTTAGAGAAAGAATTCACGCAGATAAAAATACCACTGGCATCAAAGCACTGTAGTGATCACTATTCAAACATGTTATATAGTTCAAATGAATCAATTCTTAACTATACTATGGGGGGAATTCAATTAGCCATAGGATATTCCCCACAGTTAATTGATTGCGCTGTGCGGGGAAAGGCTATTCAATGAATTAGCCTTTTTCCCGCACGTTAAACCAGTGCGGCTAATTGGATTCCCCCCTATGAGACTTGTGTTGAGGGGCACAAGAAGTACAAACTGCCCTTTTCTGTAATAAAAATTAGAATGTCTCAGTCTGTATGGTGACTGAGATGTACTGTTTATGCACCTTAGGACTGACTATGTGTAGTGAGGTGAAATGGGGGAGGAAAGGGGCTGACTGGCATTGCCCGAGTACAGAAAGTGTATGTTCACTCTCCTAACATTATATGTAGGGGTGCAAGCAGTCATATATTTTCCTCTTGTTGCAGAACTTTTACCTCGGTGCAATATTTGTGATGAAGATGATGTTCACCAGCACAGGCTTTACATTGCTAATAAAGAAACAAAAAAATATGAACTCCCCAATATCAGAAATTACAGTTATAAGCACTAGGCTATGGTGGCACTATAGGATGAACAGCAACATGGGCTACCCCTGCCATAGTACCAAGCAGCCGTAAGACAGTCAGCACAGGGCTGTATTCCCTAGGGCACGGATGGCCAGACTTTTGGATTTGGTGATCTATTCTATAGACCAAACATGTTTAGTGAAAAGGGGATGTGATGCATTTGAAAAGGGTCGGACCTCGTGTCAAGGGGCGTGGGGACTGTCACGATGAAATCGGTACAGTTGGAAGGTACGATGTTTAGGGCTCTGAGCCAATGAAACATGAACTAACATACCATATCAATGTTAACATAATTAAAGGGTTTTATGTAGTTGGATAATGTACTAAACACCCCAGATGCTCCACATCCGCTCTTTATTCACATGTTACCAATGCCCACCAACCAATCACTTACATGCCACCCCTGCCCACCATCCTGTCACTCACATGCCACCCTTTCCTGCCAACCTGTCACAAACATGTCACTCCTGCCCACTAACCTGTCCTGTTACTCACATGCAGCCTCTGACCAGTAACGAATCACTTACTGTATATGCCGCTCTGCCCACTAGTTGCTACCTGATGTAAATCAGTGTTCCCCACAATGGTTATTACACTTTCCTGAAAAGCTGCTCAGGAAACATCTGCCCTGTATATTATATGATTGCTGGAGTCCATGATGGAGACACAGAGCAGGATTACACCAGCTGTTTTTCCATCTCTGTAACGGTCGGGTGGCTCTTTAAGCACCAGCTCAGCAACATTTGCAGAGATGTTCCTATGGGATGGGGGAGAATGATGCCGTCAAGCTATTTAAATAGCAAATTTCCCACAGAAAATGACAAAAGGGGCAAGAAATATAAATTGTGAATAAGCCATTCGGTGAAACGCGCGTCTTGATGATGGGAGTCTCCGGTGCACACGAGGAGACTCCACAGTGACACTGCCGTCTCAAGCCCTCTCTCTTCATGTACTGACTCCTTTTCTGGGACACGCTGCTTGCACCACCTCATGTACTGTTCCCGCTGCACTGCTGTCTAGCATCAGCGGGGTGAGAGTGTCCATGCGAGTAAGCTGACTCCCACTATACATTATATTGCTATCCTTCCCAAAGTTTTGGGCGCCGCTGCTAGCCCATTTAGCATTCACTAAGGATTACCTTATATGCTTGATTGCAACATCTCCGGATTCCCCTTATCCTCTTCTCTATACTATCATATTCATATCTGGCAATCCCATTTTCCACTGACTATCCTGGTGTCTTGCAGGATTGTCAGAACCAGGGTGAGCAACAGGGGGATTATAGTGGGTGCCATCTACCTATCTCATACCCTCATAGTATATGTGGCGGGTCCGCTCATGTCCCATTCTATATTATCAGTACATGGGACACAGCAGCCACCTTTCCCCTTGCTGTTAGTGAGTGGTATCTGCACTATACGTTTATTCTGTCTGTACCTGTAAATCAGCACACATTTACCGAATGATCATATCACATGTATAAGTACACCTCTTGCTTATAGTGTAAGATATGTGAGTGTTAGTGGATAGACACACTATATACAGTTTTCATGTCTACTGCATTGGTGTACACTGACAGCTCATATTGGATCATATTTAATTGATCTCCTGGTATTACATCACGTTACTTATGATATTATATATATCAGATTGTATACCATTTCTTTTGTGCCAGGAGTTCGTTTTTGTGTGTGTTGTTTCAATTTAGAAACAAGATTCAGAGGACACATGTAGGCGGTGGCATAAGGTCACTTATGACATAGAGGAACTAACTCTTGATTATTTGTATTATCTTTATATTTTCACCATGATTTTTTGATGACTCAACAAATACTTAGCAATATGATTCAGTGATCCTTGATTTTTTCACGTACTTATTGAGCAGTATATTATTCAGTACACATTTGTGGATCACTGATATCATTGGTATTTGTAGTATTTATGTTTTTAATCAGATGTTTGTAGCAATATTTATGTGTTGTCCTAGTGGTATTTAACGGCCCTTGTAAGCACACATTTGTATATGTTTATCATTGTATGCAAATGTTGGTCCATTTCCTCTTTTTGTAGAGATTTTAACCTCCATCATTAAAAGTTATATTTTATATGTATTAGGTAGAATTTGTGCCCCTAACTTAGAGAGTACTTGCTTTCCTTACCTTTTTAAGAAATAAAAGGTATCAGCCTGATTGTCTGTACAGGATAAGATTAAGTAAAAAGTAGCCACCACTCCGCTTACATAGAATGGATCAAAAACATGAATGGGGGGTAGGTTGTGCCAACTGTGGAGGTAGGGGACTTGCTCTGCTACAATAGCTTTCAGTACCCCAGCCTGCAAGCCCACTATTTTTTTTCTGGTATAGCACAGGGTGGCAGTAAATTCCTGGGTCTGGCGGATTAAGTATTCGGGTGCCCCGGGCAGC
This sequence comes from Taudactylus pleione, assembly GCA_031769625.1. Lineage (NCBI taxonomy): Eukaryota > Metazoa > Chordata > Amphibia > Anura > Myobatrachidae > Taudactylus > Taudactylus pleione. Next base: position 4,443,058 of record JAUIMM010000101.1, on the reverse strand, counting down.
CGTAAACTTAATCTGGCTCTTTCTGGCATATGTATGGCTGCCAGGACATGCAGGTACATGAGGAACCAAAAGTACACCATGGAGAAATGCACTAAAACAAAACAGACTTGATTTATCATCCTTTAGTAGAGATTAAAACAGCCACACAAATCCATCGTTCACCAAATTATTGGTCTCCTAATTTTTGTGGTGTGGGTGTGGGGGTGTATTTGGTCCATGTAGACATCCATGGGTTAAGAAAGGTGCATAGGGGAAAGAGGCATGTAAAAATAGTGTATTTACTGTACGTACCTTTGATGAGAAGGATGCGTCACGTTAAAAACCGGTAGCATTTGTGTTATGCATACTTCAAGTGTAACAAGTGTGTACCCTTAAGCACCACAGTAGCAAAGACAAAGCGTAAAGATGTAGCTTGGCAGTGTTAATACTAAATGCTAAAGTTTCATTATCCTGTTTGCACACAATATAATTATGTAATCAAGTGCTATGTATACACAAGAGAATGTTAGACAAATATAAAATAATGCAAAAGTTAAATTTTCAATATAAAATGTATTAAATACAATTTAAGACAAACATCTGATGTTATTACTTTAAAATAGCAATTTTCTTTTTACAGTAGACCAAACGGAAGTGTTAATTAATTAATGAAAACAGACGGTCGCAACTTCATAAGTATAGCCGCAACATAAATTAATTAAGCTCAATCAGCTGTAGGGGTCATGTCATAATACTCTGTCTTAGCATTAGCCCCCCACTAGCGTATCTAAATGGCGTATCTGCAGATATGTTCACATCTAAATTCTGTTACAATTACATGAACATGTGCTTCCTGTACTCAGCTTACATTTCCTCGCGTCTGTCTGCCCCTGTTTTGCCTCTCGTCTGTAAGTGCATACTCTGACCTGCAAAGAGAAGTCCATACAGGTACTACTACTAAGTACTAACATATTACTAGTTTCCAGTGGCAGCTTCTGTAGTGGGGCTGCAGCAGAGTCCAAAATTCAAATAGGGGAGACACACCAACTGTCAGTGAGTCCAGGCTGGTGATGTTTGGCTGCGTTTGGGGTGGCAGTTGGTGTGGCTCCCCTATTTGAATTTTGGACTGTGTTGCAGCCCCACTACAGAAGACTCTGGAGTCGCCACTGGTAGTTTTGCTAATTCAACACTTTTCTTCATATTAAACTGTCCCTGGGCACGTCTGAAATTACAACTGCTACTCTGTATGGACACAATCGTAATGCATGTGTTGTGCAATTGGGCAGTAGCAACAAATCGCTTCACTATGTCTGACATGGGCAGTTCGTACACCTCTGAATCAGGCTCCAATACCTCTATTACTCTGGTGCGGACACTTGTAAGCTTGCCATGCTGGCACATTACACTACCAGTCTATGGAAATGAGATGAAGTTGGAAATCACAGAGTTTAAAGTGCAGAAAAGACCATAATTTATATAATAAAAATATTAATGGTTGGTATATCCTAAGATTAATAATTGATGTTATTCAGGAGGTATTGGTTACAAAACCCTGTTTGGGGCTATACTAATGTTAGTGCTCTGCCACAACATCTTGGCCATACATGCCTACCCTCCTGGTTTTCGCGAGAGGCTCCCGATTTTTCGGGTAACCCCCCGTACCCCCAGAAGTGTAGGTGCTTCTCCCGCATTCTGCCTACTTTCTAGTGAAGTGGACAGAATGGGGAGAATGTTAGCGCGGATCGGTGGTTCTGAGCATTGGGGACGGGGCCTAATGACGCTAATCTGAGAATCACGTCATTTAGCCCCGACCCTAGTTTAAATATGCATAATCACAGTGAATTCCCATGAGGGGGTGGGACTTAACAGCGTTATTCCCTGAGGGGGTGGAGCTTAACGACGCACTCTGGACAGCCCCGCCCCCAACTCTGCCTACATGCTTCACATCCCCGGGCTTCTCCCGCGGAGGAATATTAAATAGTTGGCAAGTATGATGTTGGTGTGTTTATGAGATAACATGGATACGTTCCTGCTTTATGAAATAAGGTCTGGTTGAATTTTGATGGTTTAATATGGGGCTATACTGAGCACTGGGCAGCCAATTTGGTCAAATGGGATATAATCGTTCATACAAACCTATACATGTTTTCTTGCATTGATGGATTAAGACTACATTGGCCCTTAATCGCACTTTAGAGATAAAGGGCCCTTGAATGTGTCACCACATTTCCATCAAGAAACTGTGGATCACCAAAAGATAATAAAAGAAGGGAACATGCAATAATACAGTTGATAAGAATTGATTAAAAAAATAGAAAAGTTAAAAATGAAGGAATTATAAACTCTGCAACATTGCTATGTCATATATTATCTAGGTGGTTCCCAAACTTTTTTGAGTCACGGCGCCCTAGTGTATCAGCATTGTTTTCACAGCACACCTAAGCCAAAAGTTTGTTTTGAGAAATTCAGAAAAAAATGTAGTGAAGTAAATTGTGCTTACCTGTCATCCTTAGGATCAGTTATGGTGTTGTTCACAGGTTTGTGCTTACCTGTCATCCTTAGGTTTGGTTATATAGTGTAGGACATGTATGTGCTTCTGTTTGTGCACATATTTACGTTACATTGATCATAAAGAATTAGATTTTTTACTGGACCACCAATCTGAGGCCCCCCTGCAAGTGTTCCGACTCCCGAGGTGCACAGTTTGGGAACCACTGATCTAGTATACAGACACTGCCACTAAAAGAGGCACAAGTTCAGTTGGTGCAATTAGAGGTTATATAGTTTCAGAAATATTTGGAGTATTCAGCAGATCTTTGGCAAAAAGATATAGATGGATCTAATAATATATAGCTAAATCTGTATATCCAAAATATAGAACAAAATAAAAACATAACTGCATTAATCGGAAAAAGACACAATGGGTGGAAGAGGAATTCTATTTATTTATGTCATTACTTTTAGATGAAATACATTGATGGATAAATGGATTCAGGACATTTTACTCTATAGACCGGAACTGATTTGTTTCTTATTACTAGGGAAGTAGGAAGAAAGAATGTGTCACTGGCCAGCACAATGTAACACTGATATGAATGAGTGGGTGCTTATCACTTTGCATTTACATTTATGTCAGTGGTTCACGGCAAGTGGCCTGTGAGGTCATTGGGACAGTTGGTGATCTGCAGGGGAGATGGGCTAATATAGGGTATAGAGTAAGAAGTACAGTATTTCTACAGCTGTAATGGGGGAAATGTATTACTATAGAGGTGGGGGCGGTGTTTCTATAGAAGTGAGGAGGGGTGTTATAGGGGAGAGGCATAGTTCATGCCCACCCTCACAATATGGGATGACCTCGCAGCTCTCTGGTGGTGCACCATCAATGCACATACCTCTCACCCCAGAAAAGTCTATATATTCTACATCTTTAAGAAAATTAAGTTTTATTTAAATGACTACTATTTCTCAATACGGCCCAGAGACTAAGCATAGGGATGTTAATTTTGTCACAACATTATCCTTCAGGCTTTGCAGTAAATGCGCTGATAATAATATTACTACTGTGCAGGGACGAACACACATAATATGTTTGCATGTCTTTCATCGCAGTCATTATTACCTTCTCTTAAAACACACTTCTTCAGAGTTTGAGGAATGAGCCAAACACTCATAGTATACTCATGGAATATGTAAGACCTTGATTATCCCAAAATTAAACACAATAATTGTAGTTGCTAAGCACCCTCATCTGCTGAAAGCATGTTCCCTTCTGTATCAATACTGAGGGTATATTTACCAAGAATCGTGTTTGGCCAAGACTACATTCCCGTATGTGTTTGGGTGTGGTATAAAAGATCAACAATAAAAAGGTCGACAGTCAATAGGTTGTCACCAGATGGTCGACATGCAATAGATGGACAGGGACAAAAGGTAAACAGGGACAAAAGGTCAATTGACAAAAGGTCGACAGTGCAAAAGGTCGACATGGTTAAAAAGTCAACCATATTTGGGGCTCTATTTATTACCATTATTTTGAGTAAAAAAAAGTGAAAAAGGGTGTTTACAAACCCTTTTCACATAATTTAGTATCACCTATAGTTATTACAGGGCAATTGGAGTAGAATTCGTAAAATTCTATTCCAACCCCTAAGTATCACTTATTTTTAGTAAAGCAGATCGCATTTCCCATAACTGTAAGGTGGCGTTATCCAGGGTCTCCCCCGGTTACCGGACTCCTGCCCTGCTCTAACGGGCAGAGCAGAGCCGGGAGCCGGTCCCAGTGATCAGCTGTGTGGTCTAAACGGACCGCAAGCTGATTACTGTAAAAAAAAGATAGTGAAAAAAAAAAATTGACTTACCTGACTCCAGGGACCGGTGATCGGGCCTCAGGTGATGACTCCCCTCCGGTCAGCTGGTCTCCCATAGTGCACTGCTGCCCGGTTATCAGGTGATCGGGCCCCAGTGCAGTATGGGAGATCACCTGACCGGAGGAATGGAGAACATCACCGGAGTCCCATAGCATGCAGGTAAGTGTAATTAAGGGAGAGGGGGGTCGCGGGGGGTCCGCGATTGTCGGGGCGGGGCTTAGCACTGGGGACGGGGCCTAGCACCGTGGGGTGGGTAGCAGCGGCGACCGGTCGGCGCATGCACGGGCACTTAATCATGGTATTTTTTGCGAAAATACCGTGATAAGGCTCCGAAGGGGATTTGCAGGGACAGAGCTTTATCGCAAGCTCTGTCCCTGCAAGGGATTTGTAGTAAATCCCTGTGATATTGCCTGAATTTGCAATGCGAATTCAGTCGTTAATATCACACTACAATCTGCATTCAATATGCGGATTGTAGTAAATAGAGCCCTTGGTCCCTACAATAAACTTAGCCAATTCTAGCCCTCATTCAGAGCCACTCGCAAACAGCAGTACGCTCGTTGCGTTCCGATGTTGAATAACCGCGCATGCGTTGGTGTAACACTGCGCATGTGCGTACGGCAGATTGCGAGCTTTTTTGGTCTCGTTCATCAAATAGCGTACAGGAAGTGACATGTCAAATGTGATTGACAGAACAGGGCGTTTTTGGGTGTTGATGGGGGTGGAGATGGAAAAACGCAGGCGTGGCGAGGCGTTTTTGGGGCGTACATACATTAGCAGATGCGAGCGTAAAATGTGTTCGGACCGACTCATACGTCACTGGATGATCCTCTTTCCCTTCAAAATGCTCGCACAGCTTAGGGTCTGGATTACTCGACCACATTGGCGATGGCCTTCTCCTCCGTCCCGGGACTCCACGATGTTGTTGCGATTAATCGCGGGAGGGCTGAAAAGCAATTAGTGTTGGATTGAAAACCGGCTTGGTATGTGTTTTGAAATCAGTTTTTTGGGATAGCACAAAACCGTACGCAGGTGGAAATCAGAGCTGCTAATGTCAGGATGACACAATCAATTTGCGTACATTTGTGGGGGTTTATTTTGGCCTCAATTTGGTGGTTAGGGCCTATTGTAACAATAATGTCATCATGTTTTAATTTTCTCACCATTTTATTTTTGCCTCTTGAATTTGCCTCGTTATATGAATTTTTAAACGTTCCTTAAAGAGCCCGTTTTTTTTAAAAAAAAATTATTTTTTTTTGGCAATTTTTTGCCTTTTGGTCCAGGATTAAATGTAACCCATTTGTACAATAATTTCACAATCCAATGTCAGATTTTTGGTGTCAATTTATTGGTCAAACAAAAATTAAATTAATTAAAAATTTGGGGACATCTTTTTTTGGCAAAGATCTGTCCCAAAATCCAACAAATTGGCCCAACATAACTGTTGACATAAACATACAACAAAAAATGTAAAACATTTCACAAGAAAGGAGAGGGAAGTTTTGACCAGAAAGGAATATGAGCCAAGCACAGAAGGATTGTGGGAAAAGTCGCCATTGCTGTCAACGTTTTTTCACCCGTTTGGATGGGGGAGGGAGGGTGCCAGACCAGGTCCGGGATGTCATCGGGCTGGCCTGTCCAGAGGCAGATGTTGTGGCCTCTGCACTAGGCACAGGGCTAGGCACATTTGGAGGATTGGCTGATGTTGTGCCAGAGGTGGAGGATCCTGATGTTCCGGCAGGAAGGGAGGTCGGCTCCACCATGTGCTGGCGAACGAGCTGCTCCAGGGCATTGGCGATGCGGATGTTGGCCCTGGTATTTTCCGCCAGGGCCTGACCAATGGTCACGTTGGCTGCAGCATTTTGCTCCAGGGCCTCAGCCACCCGTAGCAGACTGGCGTCCATCCTCTGCAGAATCTCCGTATGGAAATCCGATTTGAAATTGAGTTCTGTGAGGAGGGACACTGCCTGCGAGGGGGATTGCCCTGGACTGGCTTCTGCAGGGTCCTCCGCCGGATGTACTGGTTCCTCCCCTGCCGAGCCAGCAGAAATTCGGCGGCCAAGGCTCCCCTCTGGAGCAGACTCATCCGCCAGTGTCTCTGTTAGGAAAAAAGAGAAAAGACTCACATTAGAATCTACATATTGGCACAATAACATTTCAGAGTTGGTGACATCAAAAGATTTACCTGGGACAACATGAGGAGCCGCAAAGTCTGGCATGTCCGTATCCATGTTGGACACGCCAAACACCTCCACAGGCTGCACACACCCCTGTGCCAGCTCTTCTAAATCCGTCAACTCCAATGACACAGGGGTGGGACCCCCACCTGTCCCCCTTGCATGCCTAGCCCTGTCCGTGAGTTTTTGCTTTAGGCGATATTTGAAGTCGCCCCATCTGTGGGAAAAAATGGAAGCCATTATCCTTTTGTTTAAAATGGTGTTTGTTTTTAGGGGGGGCAAGTGTTTACTTACCGCCGTTTGACATCCCGGGCTAGACGGACATAATCACCCACCCTATTGACAGCAACGGCTACCTCTTCCCACATTCTCCCCTTCTGGCTTAGACTCATATTCCTGTCTGCCTGTGGCAGGATGTCCACACACTTCTGTATCAAAACCTCCATCTCCTTTCTTGTGAAATGTGGCTGCCTTTTTTTTTTGGCAGCTTTGGCCGGAATACTTGGCCCAGCAGCCTCTTCCATGTCATCCTCCTCACCTATTTGTGTAAATATTCAGATTTCACAAATTCACAACTTGCCCAATCTTATGTTTCAAATTAATCATTGATACAAAATTCATGAAAGACTTACCGCCTGACTCTTGGGCATTGTTTCCCTGGTCTGTCGCCATGTCTGAGGTCCAAACAAGAAATACACCAGAATTTTAATGTGTTTTCGTGACGTATTTATACATGCGTCCTTATTTTGCGGCCGCATCATTGATTGTGCGTTCCTATGATCCCTCCTTAATTTGTGCGGGAAACGAAACACTATTTATGGCTTGGTGTGTCTCGAGTCGAGGTGGCGTTTTTGGATTGTTGGAGGTTACCTTGGCTGGAGTTTCTTGTTTGCGGATAAAGGAGTTGGCGTTTGGAGTTTATTTTGTTTGCTAGATTTGCGTTTTTATTTTCCGTTCTCTTTTTTGGTTTCTATTTTTTTGGCCTCGTTTCTTGATTTGGTAAGTTTTGTGAAGTCTAACTTTTGATCAATTGTTGTCTCATTGTGTTTCTTATTGTTTTTAATTTTTGGATCCATAATTTCATATATTTTAGCTTTTTATTAATTTCGGACCCAAAGACCTTTTGATTTGGACTCTTATATGTTTGCTCTTGGTAAGTCCATTTTTTATCTTGTATTTGTGAACTAATTAGCGCATTTTTCTCAGTTTGTATAGTGACTTGTATTTGCGAACTAATTAGCGCATTTTTACTACTTACTATTTTGACTTGTATTTGTGAACTAATTAGCACATTTTTACTACTTACTATTGTGACTTGTATTTGCAAACTAATTAGCGCATTTTTACTACTTACTATTGTGACTTGTATTTGCGAACTAATTAGCGCACTTTTACTACTTACTATTGTGACTTGTATTTGCGAACTAATTAGCGCATTTTTACTACTTACTATTGTGACTTGTATTTGCGAACTAATTAGCGCATTTTTACTACTTACTATTGTGACTTGTATTTGCGAACTAATTAGCGCATTTTTAAATGCTCATTAATCCTGTAAAATTTTTTGTGGTTGCCCTTTCGCTTTTTTGGCAAACATTTCAACCCATTTTGATGTACTGTGTGCAATGTCGTTTTGCTCTTTTGCCAAATGTGTGTTTCGCATATTTTAAGTTTTGTCTAGCACAAAATTTAGAAACAAAAATGCACAGAGTGAAATTTGTCAAATTATTTTTGTGATTAATTTCAGTTTGGACGTATCATGACAATACCCCGGCATGTAAGCAGCAATGGATGGTATCATCAAGCTAAGCTGTTTTTAATTTTCTTTTGTGGTGGGTCCAAAGCCTTACATTCCAATCTTGCCATTTCAGGTTGATCTTGGGCGGATTGTTCTGGCCATGCTCCCGGAAGCCGACCAACCTCAATCTCGTCCCAGGCGTAGGCATCGTAGGCATGCAAGGCCCCAGATATTTCGAACACGTGTCACCCTTTTTGGAATGCCCGATGATGAGGTTTTAAGACGCTACCGTCTTCCTCCCAAAATCATCATAGACACTCTCTCATTAATAGAGAGTGATCTTGAGCGGCAAATTGACAGTCCTACAGCAATACCACCACTTACGCAATTTATGGCGGTGTTACATTTCTGTGCCTCAGGATCGTTTCAAACAACGGTGGGAATAGTGGCGGGCATCTCACAATCCTCCTTTTCCCGGATCCTGAGGGCAGTGATGGAGGCACTTTTCAAGCACCTCCATCATTTTATTCAAATGCCTTTGGATATGGGTGCCCTTAGTGTGGCCAAGGCCAATTTTTACCAAATAGCTGGCTTCCCACACATCATAGGGGTTGTGGATGGTACTCACAAACCACTTCAGCCTCCAGCACGGCTGGAGGCCATATTTCGAAACAGGAAACACTATCACTCCCTGAATGTAATGGTGGTATGTGATGCCTCCCTCCAGATCCTGTCCCTGAATGCAAAATTACCAGGAAGTGCACATGACTCCTTCGTCATCTGGCAATCAGGGATATGGCACAAATTAACCAACCTACAAGCTGGTGATGCGTGGCTTCTGGGTAAGTGGAGACCTTTAGTACATAACAATGTTAAGCTTGATACACAGTGATCCTGATGTTGTCTATTCTTTTTCACAGGAGACAGTGGATACACTTGCATGCCCTGGCTGCTCACTCCTTATTTGGCTCCCACACCAGGTCCACAAAGTGAGTTTAATACCGCACTTACAGCCACCAGGCAAGTGGTAAAAGGCCGATTCAGATGCCTCCACCGCTCTGGTGGCGAGCTCATGTATTTGCCGGATATGGTTTCGAAAATTGTGGTCCTGTGTGGGATCTTTCACAACATCGCCATAAGGAGTGGTGTTCCAATGCAGCCAGAGGATGCCTTACCTGAGGATGGCCCCCCCGAGGTTGGTCGGAGGTCAGTATGTGGGGGGGCCATACGCGATGATGTGGTGGCCCGATATTTTAGGTAATTATTGATCAAACAACAGTGTGTATACCCAATGTGTTACGGTTTTTTAACGTTCATCTTTTTTTATATTAATTCTTGCACCATCTTCTGTTTGTTTGCATAATCTTTGGCACTCCCACGATGACTACTTCCTGCTACCCTTCAAAAACCTTTCTGTGGAAACTTCGGGAATATATTCTGACACCAATATTGCAACGCCATATTTTTGAAATCATGTGGGCATGGACCTTCGTCAACCAGTTCTTGATTTGTTGTGTGTTTGTTTAGTGTTTTTGGTATGTGGTGTATTTCTGATTATCACTGTGTGTTTTGTTTGTGAGTGACCACTTTGTATTTTGATTTCTGTTGTGAATAAATATTTGGAGAGTGTAATTTGTTTCCTTTTTGGGCACCTTAGAAGCAAGTGTAAACAAACTCCCAAACGTTAATTTTACCTAAGGGGTAACCCAGTAATGAAGCAAGTGGAGCTAAAATGTAATATGTTTTCGGGGTACTAACCAACACAACAAGGAATCGTGTACAATCAGTTGCCTTCGTAAGATTGTCCGAAGCAGTTTGGCCACCAAATAGGAACCTGAAAAATGGTGTAAACTATCATGTTGACCACCACAAAAAAGGAAAATTACATTGGTACTGGGAGGTGTTTCTTGTGCCTGTTTGCATTCAAAATACAACACACAATCTGTAGTGAGATTCTGTGGCAAACCTTGCTTGAAGAGTCTACTTATGTCAGTGTAAAGAATCTTGGATTTACTCCAAACGCATGAGACAGAGCTTGATTTAAAACTGATTTATTAAGAAACAATTTGTAAAAAAAAAAAAAAAAAAACTAATTCCTAAGGAGGACCAACAGATGGTCAAGGGCCTGCATCAGCCCGGTGACCTGCTCCCGCATACGGCCCACACAATTAACGATCTCTTCCCGACGCCTCTGTTCCTCTGTGGGTGACAAAAGTTTGGGGATTAATAAATCGATAATGAAGCAACATTGTAAAAAAACACAAAACAAGCAAACCAAAACTTACAAGCTTGTGGGCCAAAAAAACATTACACGGATAAAACGCAGCACCCCAAAATGTCTAAGGGCAAAAATACAAGGGCTCTAAAAAAAGGCACACAGGTGTGATATGTGTATGGTGACATCAGCAGGAACAGGTAAAGACAACCCCCAAAAATACCCTAAGGCGACAAAATGTCTAAAAAAATGGGGACGACACATGATTACATACAAACAGTTTGTGGTGTCCAAAATAAACTTTAAAAACATACCGTTCTCCAAAACGACAGAGCCAGAAGCCACTCCCTGGACCACCTCGGAGGTGGCTACATTCCCCAACCCGAGGGGCAAGGTGTTTTCAGGATCCTGGGAGGGGGTATTTGGAGGAGGGACGGATGGAGGAGAGGGGGAATTGGGCTGGAGGGGAAGTAGGCCGGAAATTTCGGCCACAGGGTCTGGGGAGGAGGGGGTAATAGAGGAATTGGGGGTTGGAGAGAGGGGCCGGGACCGGCGTCTTGTGTGGCGATGCCGCCGTAGTGTTTGCTGTGCCCCTAAAAAATGACAAAAATATTGTGGTTAGTTTCAACAGGAAACCCAAAAAAAAAAAAAAAAAACGCAATAGGACAGACATGAAAACATGCACATGCAGATATGACTACAATGACTCAATAGGACAGACATGAAAACATGCACATGCAGATATGACTACAATGACTCAATAGGACAGACATGAAAACATGCACATGCAGATATGACTACAATGACTCAATAGGACAGACATGAAAACATGCACATGCAGATATGACTACAATGACTCAATAGGACAGACATGAAAACATGCACATGCAGATATGACTACAAAGACTCAATAGGACAGACATGAAAACATGCACATGCAGATATGACTACAATGACTCAATAGGACAGACATGAAAACATGCACACGCAGTTAGGGCCCACAAGATAAACTTGAAAACCACAGTCCAGAACACTTACTTTCCGCAATCTGCATGCGAAAGCATGCCAGCAAGCGGGGCGTCCGCCGGTGCAGGTCCGACCACCTGCGCTCCAGCTGGCCAATATGTCGGCGTGAGCCGAAGGAGCGCAGGTGTCGACGTACCTCCGCATATGCGGAACGCTTGCGCCTATTGGAGATGGGTGGAGCCTGACTGGTGATCCTCCTGTCCATCACCTCCGTCAGCACCAGCAGTTCGCGCCTGGTGAATGCGGCGGATCTCATGATGGCAATGGTGTTTTTTTGACAAAATATTTTTAATAAAGCACCACAAAAAAATTTGATTGGCTAATGTATTTGGGAAATTAACAGGACAAATTCTATTGGTTAGTGTATGAGTCATGTGTTCGACAGGGCCACAAATCTCTTGAGAGTTATGATAGGCTTGATGCAGTGACATGCGTAAGCTAATTTAAATAAAGAAATGAACCACAGAAAAATTGTGGGGAGACAAACAAATAGAACAATTGTTTAATTGGGGCTAACATGTCTTTTGAACAATAAAAGCGAAGGTTTCAGCCGTACGTATTCTGCGAGCAAATACAACACGGACAAGATTAAAGTTTATTGCATTGTGTTGAAAAAAAAAATACAATTAAGCTAATTGATACATTGATTGGCATGATACGATTGAGGGAGGTAGGCAGAAAAAACGAGCAGGTAATCGGAATCTGACAGTCCCACTTCCGGTTTGTACTTGTGCGTGCGTTCCCTTCAAGCCATTTCGGGGATGTACGCTCGCTATTTGGCACGCTCGTTAGTCAGAGGAGGGGTCGCCTGAGTTTGGGGCGGATTTTTAGCTGCGTACGAAAATACGAGCGAGTGCTTGAATTTAAATATTTTTTAACGTACGCCGAACGTGCGTACGCCCACTTGCGAGTGGGTCTGAATCAGGGCCTCTGTCTGCACGGTACAGGACATCATTGTATATGTTCCATTGACCATTCCCGACATTCCTTATTGGCTCCAAACTGTGACTGACTTTTCTAGTCCTAACGGTGCCATCAAGTCTCACACTCACTAAGTATTGTTTAAATTAAGGGTGGTACATGTTCATTCACCCCACAATATTCGCTGTTGTGCTATTGACTGATTATTATTTATTACTAGAAACCCTATACTTATTAAATGCTGCATCTGAAATGCAATATTTTCGCTTCTCTAGTTGCAACCACTTAAGCTTTTAGAATGCCACAAATTGGGGTGCATTATTTCTCTCCCCTTTTTGTGGCTTTCATGCTTTTAAAATGCCGCAATTTGGAATGCTGTATTTCGGTCCCCTTTTTGTGGTCCATAACACTAATTAACCCTATCTATATCATCACTTGCTACTGGCATTCACATATACAAAAACTTTATACAGAATATGTCCACATACATCTATTCTCCATGCACTACAAGTCACATTATACATAATGTGTGAGCGCCGTGTGTATCTGCATACGAAAAGTATGTTACAGTGTCACACCGACAGTCATACAGAACATAGACATGCTGCATATCATTTTAATCAGCAGAAGCTGATTGTGCATTATATTTGCACCACTGTGTGAATAAGGCGCATTTGAAGGTAAAAAAACCTGCTCGGCGCTACCGATTGATGCCACGGCATGGCACGACTAGAAGGGCTGTTTAATGTGCAAGGAGGCTAGATGTATGTGGCCACATCTGTATTTAGCGCAATTATATTTACCAAGGCAATTTCCTATTTATATGGTGATTTGAATGCTATACACACAACAATTATACAGTTTTGTTAGCACAATTCAAGTTATCTTATGTACTGACTGATTTAAAAAACAAAACAAAACATGAATCAGTTTTAGGGCTGGATTCAATTAGCCGCAGTAATTACCCGTAGGCTAATGCAGTGGCCGGCGCGTTTCAATTGTAGCTTGTGGAAACCTCCACAGGCTGCACTTAAAGCAGATTTCTGTTCAAGCCTTTGGGAGGTTCAAATACAAAATCTTGCTATATAAATACCCTTATCGCAGATATTATGGAAAAGTTAACCCATAGCTATGGGCACTTATGCCAGGGTCTATGGGTTAACGCATGTTAGCTGTGGATTTACAGTGCAAGGAAAAGGGTTTATAATTGAATTGCTCTGGGCTTAAAAGTCAGAGGCTACTATCACTTTTCCTCCTAATTGAATCGGCCCTTAAGCTGGGTACACACTAAGCGATATATTGGACAATACATCGTTTTCCGACGTGGATCAGAAGGCTATATCGACCACATTGATCAGTGTGTATGGGTGATTGTGCTGATCTGCTGTGCATGCATGGCAGATCAAAAGATCCGTCGGCTGACACCATGCTTCTGGACGCAGCGGGGGGACGATATATCGGGTGGTCGTACACCAGATGGGTTGGGTACAGGATGCCGGTGCTCGGGATGCCGGAGCTCGGGATCCCGCTGGTCAGAATCCTGATGCCGGCATCCCGACAAGGTTAGGATACCTGTCTGTAAGTATCCTAACCCTCTCCATGCTTGCCTACCCTCCCGATTTCCACGGGAGCTTCCCGAATTGAGATGGGAGCTCCTGCTACCCCGCAAGGTATAAGCAATCCCCCGATTTCACCACTGCCCTGCATAAAATCCTACCTGCGCATGGGCGATGAGGCCCGGACTAATATACAGGAAGACGCAGGGGCAGGGAGTACATTTGCTATGGAGCCCAGAGATGCCTCCCAGGTCCGCCCCCTGCACAGCTGACAGTCACATGGTCCACACGCTGACTGGTGGGAGAGACATGCTCCCAGCATTCCCTGGCCAGCCCAGGCTGCCCAGCCATAATGGAGGACAGCTGGAGGAGCCGATGTCACACTGACTGAGAAGCTGTGCGAGTGATCAGAGCTCACTGTAACTCTAGCAAGAACCATGGATGTTAGTGCTGTGTGTGCTTAGGTGTGTGTTTGTGTGTGTGTGGGGGGGGGGTTCTAGTAATGTGAATCTGCGTGTGTGGGGGGGTTCTAGTAATGTGAATCTGTGTGTGTGGGGGGGTTCTAGTAATGTGAATCTGTTTGTGTGGGGGCGTCTATTAATGTGAATGTATGGGGACCAGTTCTGTTAATGTGAATGGGGATTCTGTTAATGGGAATGTGGCATGGGGAGATCTAGTACTAATGTCAGTGTGGCAGGGCGAGATATTAATGTCAGTGGGGAGGCTAGGGTGTCAGCGTATAGTAAGATGTGTTATTATATGATCATTTGTGCTGGTGACCACAACAAATGTCATCTGAAATGCTGTGTGGTCATCTACAGTATTTATTACAAAATTGAAGGTTGACACATTTTAATTAGAATGGTTGTGGAGGAGCATAGTCTTATTTTGTCCATATTTCCTTTTGCCCCCTTATGCCCCTGTCTCCATATGGAAATGTACTGACACCAATTTGCCTCCATTGTCAGCAATACAGAATATTTTGGTGACTTACAGTGTCACGTGCCAAGTGTTTGCATAAAGTCATTGTAATTTAATTTGGTCTAGAACACACCCAATTGGCAGTAGATACGCCCATAGGTGGATCTAGACATGCCTTTTGGGCGGTGCTGGCTAGGAAGTGGGCAGAATGCGGGAGAAATGCCTAACCTTAGGGGGGTTACCCGAAAAATCGTGAGCCTCCCGCGAAAACCAGGAGGGTAGGCATGTATGACATACAGTTGGCACCAACACAAGGCTTTAATTCTGAACTCACTGACCTCCAACAGTCAGTGCAACATAATTTATAGAGTTAACACTTAAGAGTCCACAAGGAATAAAGTCATTGGATACAGGTAGGGATCTGTGTATACTCGATGGCGGGTAGATCAGGAACTTCAAGTGGCTGAATCTTGATAGAGCCTGAGGATCCCACTGTAGAGTGTCCCATGCTGGATTCCCTTTGTCTTCCAGCATCATGTACTGGTTTCAAGGTAGTGGGGCTGTACAAAATTACTAAATTCCTAATACATGGATCTAAACCAGTGGTTCTCGTACTTGGTCCTCAGACCCCAACACAGTTCACGTTTTCCAGGCCACCCAGCAAGTGCACAGGTGTATTCATTACTCACTGACATATTTTAAAATATCAACAGGTGGAGCTAATTATTTCACTTGTGATTGTGTGATCTAAACCATTACATTTACAATATTACATTTAAAAATGCATTGGATATGCAGTCACAATGATTGTGCTCCTACCTATATTTACCTCTGGTTAAGGAGGCATGACCACACATACTGAAATTAGGGCATGCCCTAAAAAAATAACCGGTGCCTGGCAAGGCTCACTAGTGTCCTGCCTTTGTGCGTACATGCTGTGTAATGCATGCGCCATAGGGTTTTCAGAAATTTTCGTGCATGCACAGTTGCAAATAATCACTTGACGGGAACAACGGCATTGTGTGCGGCTCTGAATCAGGCTCTACATGTTACTAATAATTTTAAAGATCACCATTGACATTAATTAGATTACATAGTTGTAGGGTTCTTGTGTATGCACGAAACTGCATGTAAAAAAAGCCTTCCCCCCAAAGATAAATTCAGCATTCAAATAACAGAACATACCCTCTGCTGGAGACTGTATCTACGCAAACAAACTGCTGATTACCAACTCTTTGGAAACCCCAGAGACTGCTACATGCAGCTGTTGTTCATCACACTTTGTAGATAGTCTCACGGTGAGCAGGAGAACCAATGAGAAGGTAAAATCATGGACATTGGGGCTTCCCATTGGTCCTCTCCCACTCCCCTGTTTGGGTGTAGTTATCAGACTGGTGTGCGGCATGCCGCCGTCTGTCTGAATCCCGACACTGGAAGTCCGACATGGGACTTAAGATAGGCGTTGAAATACCGACATCTATCTTAAGCCCGAAGCCGGAACACAGACAGATGCCAGCCTGAACCAGGTATGTCTGGGACGTCTTAGCTGTTAGCCGCGGGGGGGGAAGGTTAGGTTTAGGTAGCATAGCGGGGTTGTACTGTATATGGAGGCTGCCCATTTTGACGTGACTGGCTTAAAGTTTTATTACATATGTTACAATTTGTTCTGCACACATGCGAAATTTACAAAAGCATGGAAGTTCCTACAGTAGACTGTAGATCCCCATCAATCCAGCTCTCAGTGAGTCCCAGAATGGACAAAATTTCAGCTATTGCTGATCCACAACTATCTGGTAGGTAACTGGTTGCACCTCATAGGATACGTGGTTCACAGAAGCTGAAATGCAAAAGACTGCTCATTGTTGCTGCAGCCCCAAGCATGACCTTTTTCTAAATCCCCTTTCTCTGACAGATGCCTCTGAATCTTAATACACAGGATTGTATCCTTCTATAGCTAATGCTGGGTACACACTGGATGATATATCATTTAAAAAGCCGATGAACGATATATCGCCCTGACCATCAGCTGGTATATACACACAATATATGTGTACACACGATTTTCACAAATATACCATGTCGGCCGTGCAGCACAGCAGATGCTGACCAATAAAGCTGTCTGCAGGAACCATTGTGAACATTGTGCACCTTTGTGCAGTGTACGGACGACCGACCCATATGCTCGCAACAGGAACCAGCGACAATGATGTCACAACTGGTTCCTGCGGACCGCTTTATTGGTCGTTTTATAAGTGTACAGCCGTATACTTACCATATCGGTCAGTCATACCCCGCAATAGACATTACCTATTGTCAGCTATGTTAGAATGGTGGCTATGGGTAAAATGCCACGTTTTGTTACTGTGGCATCAGTAACCAGGATGAAAAGCTTTGTTGTTCTGTGTACACCGGTGTATATCTGCAGATGATCTGGAAGAGGAAAATCCTGCAGGATATCTATTTGTAATTTGATCTTCTGAATGGGGAATTAAATCCCCTGCTCCCCCCTTCCCTCCGCCTGTTTTACAGGCTGTGCAGGTTTAGCAATGGGTTCACATGGAGAGGAAGGATTTGTATGTAGAGAGAGTTACGTCAGTGGCTGGCTGAGGACACGGCAATATCTATGTGTGTGTTCAGTACATTGTGTGGGGTAACATAATGATTTAGAAGCCACACATATTGCATTACATCTATTGACAGGTAAATTTCCTGTTGCGTTATATTGGACATCTATAAGGTTGGTGTATATTTGTACAAACTGTGATCAGCAGGGCTCAGCATAGCTGGTTCATGGTGACTGGTTGTACAACAGGTGTGACGGTGGAGGCCAACTTCTACCCTGCATAATATTATTTTCTGTGTACTCTCTCTCTCTCTCTCTCTTTCATTATCTCAGCCATGTATTCGATCTTCTTTAACCAATGACATATAGGGGTCTATTCATGATGTTAATTATCAGGGTCCCCAATAGTTAACATTCTAACTCAATGCGAGCGCCGGCACAGAGACAACTGATCCGAAAATCTGTCTCCCAGGAAGTCACGCATGCACACAAGAGCCCCAACGTCTGGCGGAAGGAGTCGGACAGGGGCGGAAGGATCCGAAAGGCGAATGCTCCCCCAATCAAGCTCCGAAAATAATGTAGCTTTTATATAAAGTAGCATGTATTGTATTTTCTTTAAGGTAGAGGGAGGCAGAATGAGGCCCACAATTGCATTTCAGCTACTGTGAACTACATATCCCTTGAGCTAACTTGTTGATTAAAACACACTGATACTTTTCAGAAAATGCATGTAGCCATGGGGATCATTGTGCCTTGTAACCAAGGCAGTATCACAGGGAATTAATAAAAATCCCTTGCAGGGACAGAGCTTGCGATAAAGCTCTGTCCCTGCGAATACCCTCCGCAGCCTTATCACGGTATTTTTCGCCAAAGATGCCATGACAAGTGCCCGTGCATGCGCCGACTGGCCGCCATTAAGCGCCACTTCTCCCCCGCGATCGCAACGCCCCCGTGACCTCCCCTTAATTACACTTACCTCCGGTATTCGGGCTCCTGGTGAAGTCCTCCGTGGCACCGGTCAGCTGATCTCCCATCCTGCACTATGACCCAGTCAGGAGACCAGCTGACTGGAGGGAGGACATCACCAGAACCCTGATCTCTGGTCCATGGACTCTGGTAGGTTATTTTTTTTTTACTATTTTTTTTGGGCAGGTATCAACGTGTGGTCTGTTTAGACCACACAACTGATCACTGGGGCCGGCTCTGGGCTCTGCTCTGTCTATTACAATGGAGCAGGAGTCCGGTAACCGGGGGAGACCCTGGATAACGCCACCTCCAGGTGGCATTATTATCACAGGGCTTCCCCCGGCATTTTTTCACAATTTCATTTTTTGTAACTTTTAGACAGATTGCATTTCCCATTACAATAATGGGAAATGTGATCTAGTTACTAAAAATATGTGATAATTAGGGCTTGGAGTAGAATTTTACGAATTCTACTCCAATTGCCCTTTAGTAAATTTAAATGTGAAAAGGGTGTGAAAACACCCGTTTTCACTTTATTTTAGTAAAAATAATGATAATAAATAGAGCCCAAAGAGAGGGGAGAGAGAGACTATGGGCTCTATTTATTAACATTATTTTTACTAAAATAAAGTTAAAAAGGGTGTTTTCACACCCTTTTCACATTATTTTAGTATCACCTATAGTTATTACAGGGCAATTGGAGTAGAATTCGTAAAATTCTACTCCAACCCCTAAGTATCACTTATTTTTAGTAAGCAGATCGCATTTCCCATAATTGTAATGGGAAATGCGATCCGACCAGAGTTACTAAAAATAAAGTGTGAAAAAAATACCTAGGGAGGCCCTGTGATAATAACGACTTTTGTTTTGGAGGTGGCGTATCCAGGGTCTCCCCCGGTTACCGGACTCCTGCTCCGCTCTAACGGGGAGAGCAGAGCCGGGAGTCGGTCCCAGTAATCAGCTGTGTGGTCTAAACAAGTCATCAGATGATCGGGTCCCAGTGCAGTATGGGATATCACCTGACCGGAGGACATGGAGGACATCACCGGAGGCCCGGATCATGCAGGTAGGTGTAATTAAGGGAGGGGGGGTCACGGGGGTCTGCGATCGCGGGGGCGGTACTTAGCGCCGGGGGGGTAGTAGCGGTGGCCAGTTGGCGCATGCGCGGGCACTTTGTCACGGTATTTTTTCCAAAAATACCGTGACTAGTGTGCGGATAGGATTCACAGGGACAGAGCTTTTTCGCAAGCTCTCTCCCTGCAAGGGATTTCTAGTAAATCCCTGTGATATTGCATGAATTCGCAATGCGAATTCAGTCGTGAATATCACACTACAATCTGCATTCAATATGCGGATTGTAGTAAATAGAGCCCAGAGAGAGAAATAGCGACAGATGTGAAACAGATAGGTAGAGAGAAAGAGGGTGAGAGGGGGAGGGAGGGAGAACAAAGAGAGGAGAGAGACAGAGGGAGGGAGAGATTGGGGAGAAAGAGGGAAAGAAGGAGGGAGACAGAGAGGGAGACCACGAGCACACTACCTGTTTCAACTTGCCTTCATTATGTTCCTGACAGGGACAGGCATGTCATGGCATTAGGCCCCGCCCCCTACCCATACACCATGAATAGCTGCATTATCAGTGCGGGGATAGGGGCTTAGAGATTGTCAGTCATAGCCCGGTCACCCACTGAAGTGTAGACGTGGAGAAAAGCTGTCTCCATCTTAAATCAAAAGTGACAGACTATGATGCTGTCAGGAGCCGGAACAGGGAGGGTCCAGAGTGGCCCGATCAGGACATTTGCTGAGTGTGGGGGCCCCCAAGGTTTGTATACGGCCCTGGTCTTAATGCTTCTGGCATGTCAAGCATCCTACTCCTTGTAGTTCTAGAAAAGCTGGGCCTATATATTAAGTAGAGATGTGCGGTTTCGGTTCCCAGAGAACCGTCAACAACCAAAGTTAGGGGTTCCGAGTCGAAACGACTCTGAGTTCTGATCACTTTGGAGTACTGAGTCGAACCGAAACCTGGTTTGGATCTTCCTGTGGTTTGGAACTTGGATTTAAAAGCCGAACCTGGGTTTTGGATTGCATACAAAAATCAAAATTATGTTATTTTAGCTTTTTTCATTGAAAAAAAAAATACAGATCCAAAACCAAAACACATGTGGGTGATTTTGCAAAACCAAAACAGTGAGTTAGGCGCACATCTCTAATATTAAGCAAATTGCCCCCCGAAAATCATGTGGAAACCTGCCTAATTAAGAAGAGCTCAACAGAAGAGATATTACAGATATCTGAAAAGCACACAAACAAAAAATATATATAACAGGCGCTAGTCAATATAAAAATGTATTAAAATACATCAAAATAAACAGGAAAAAAGAAAACAGGAAAAAAAGAGAAAAAAAAATAATTAAAAAAATATATATTTTATATATTAATATGTATATAAATAAATAAACAAGAAAAACAATTAATGTAAACAGTAAAAAAAATCACCATACGTATGGCTAACACAATTGATACACACTATCCAGTAGAATATATATATAGATAGCTAAAAGTACACATCTGCCTAAGACTAAACAGTCATCCTACTTATATACTTGATTCTTAATGGCGTTTATTAACTATACTGAAGTTGTCATATATGTACTGTCCAGAAAAAATTACAAATGTATATGTGGAAACACACAGAAAAAAGAAAAATGAATAACTGAAGATGTTCTTTGTTAGGACATCTAACTTGCATATACCATAATTAGGAATCCAGATCATACAAATAAATTCAACCCCATTAGTGTTGGGGATAACAGTTCATGGAGAGTAATTTCAGCAGGTGTGCCAAAACGATTTATTTGTTGTTTGTTACATTCTGGAATAAGTAAATTAAAAAAGCATGCATGCAGAAATATATGTATAGCAAATGGCGTCCAAAGGTATAAGTCTTATAGATATAGATTCTGAGGAAGCCGCTGAGTAACCAAAAGAGGCGGAGAAACTAGTTAATCACTATACTGATGTGGAGAGAAATCTAAGCAGGAGAAGGTGTGTTGTTTTTGGTGATCTCCTGTGTCTCAAAGACAATTGTACATCCAACTATCCATTATTAAGGCTCTGGATGTGACGGATACACCGAGTTGGCTGATTATAGCCAGTTCCTCTGCTGTCTGCAGACTGAGTGGGAGCTCTTTACATATATATTGCATATCGCATCATCGTGATTCAGAATCTGCTAGACAAGGACAGCAGGCTGGTTAGATGATCAGCATATTCTATGCATGCTGATATAGCGAATGTTTCTGGGATCGCGTAAGACATACCTTTGGACGCCATTTGCTAGTAGTAGAAATGTTAGTGGCTTCTCTGTACTTCTGGGTTTTTTTTAAGCTAGTTTGTTCAGGTTACTTTGATATAGTGTAGTCTGTAGAAAATATGTGCGCCGACCCTCGTGTTATGGTTTTGGTTTTGGATCTCCCCTGGTTTTGGATCTGGATTGGTTTTGCCAAAACCTCACCTCCGTGTTTTGTTTTCGTGTTTTGGTTTTGGTTTTGGATCTGGATTTTTTCTTAAAAAATAAAAAAAACAGCTAAAATCACATAAAATGGGCCTTTTTTTGTTCCTACAGTATTAGTAACCTCAATAACATTTATTTCCACTCGTTTCCAGTCAATTTTGACCACCTCACAGCTTACAAGGGGACCAGGAAGTGTGCTTTCCCAAAATAAATAAACAATTGACTTAAATAATGCTTTGCAAATCTTCTATAAAGGCATTTCCCAATCTGTAGAGGGACATAAAAAAAAACATAGTTATTGGCCTTCAAACTGCTGTTGTTCCCACTGTCCACTTAACCATATGAGATATATTGTGGACAAGCGGAATAGAGCAGCAAAGTATTACGTTGTGTCCTTTTTGAGCGCCATGCCTACTTGCTGGGAGTTGATTTTTTTCATCTCAGAAGGGGAAGCGTGCTTTCCAAAAATAAATAGACAATTGACTTAAATAATCCTTTGCAAACCTTCTGTTCTGTAATAGAATTTTCCGATCTGTACAGGGACATTAAAAAAAATAAACAGTTAGTTAGTGGCCTTCAAATTGCCATTGTTCCCACTGTCCACTTAGATATGTGAATGTTAGAATGTGGAAGGACAAAAATTGGGTGGACCACAGACGACAGATTGATCAACCATGGCGACTGAATTAGTGTCATAAGGAAGAGGAGGCTGCAAACTGGGTGTCATGTTATGAGTTGGCCATATGGGGTATTTTGCTGTTGAGGGATCAGGCTGGTTATCAGTGGACACATTATATTATAGTTGTTATTCTGGGTTGCCATCTCCTGAAGGATGTTTACCAACAGACAGAGGCTACCTACCTATCAGCTCAGGCATAGACACTTCCTGAGGAACAGAGCTCTTATCTCTGGAGGGAAGCCAAATAGGTGGGAGCCCCTGTACTTCCAACATCTGAAGCTCTTATCTCTCCACATCATCTATGATAGAAGAAAAAAAATTTAATTTGGGACATCTAGCTCCTCTTTCTGTACCCTGCTTACCCTTTTTGGACAGGAAGTCCAGCATGGATGGTTTGGAAGAAGAAGGCCTAGCAACAGAAGAGGATAGTCATTATCAAGACCTGGTCCCCCCAGTGGGTGTAGTCTGGGAGGTATTGGTTGGCATGCAGGCAGCGGAATAACAAAGGCCTCCATGTTGTCTGTGCTTACTATTTCAGTTTGCGATTCAGGTAGGAATAAAGTGGGCTACAGAACACATTGACAGAATCACTGAATGTCTTAGTGCTTTCAGGCCAAATACGATCCATGAATTCCCAGACAGATTCCGGACAGATGAATCCTTTGCTTGTAATAATCTTTGGTAATTCCTGGCAAAGGTGGGTGTTATAGCCAGACACTTTGAAGGCTGTAACTTTGAACTGCTTTATAGAAAACATGTGAATGAAACCTTTCCACACTGCAGAACATGAATGAGAAATCCCTTGAAGTTCAGCACCTAGAGCATCTTTTTTTTTCATGTTCTCTGAGGCCTCTCCTGCCTGTGAAGAAAGATTCTCCACACTGTAGTCTTCCATTGTGACTTTTTAATGGTGATTTCAGAGTTGTCCACTGGCTGAGATCCATCTCATCTGAGGGTTGGGTTTTCCCCATGCAAATAAGACAATTCACATCCAGAAGGTGACTCTTATGTTTAGCCGTGGTGTCAGGCTCTCTTTTGGCAGAATTAGGCTTTAGTTTTTTACAAATATAGGCTTTAGTTTTTTAGAGCATATAAATTTATAAGCTGTTAGGATAACATTTCTGCTATGTTTAAGATTAAAAAAAAAAACTTTTTGCAACCCAATAACTTAGAAAAAAAAGTTTTCATTGCAATATTCATGCAGCCCCTTGACAGACAGCAGCACAGCACCCCTGCGCAGCTATGCCAATGACAGGTGTGGCTGACATGCACACAAAAAAAATATTTTATTTATTATTTTGGGCAGCAGCCCATCGACAGACAGGAGCACAGCACCCCTGTGCAGCTACGCCAATGACAGTGACAGAAACGTGTAAAATTGATAATAAATTAATTTAAAAACAATTCATTGGGTGCAGCCCCTGGCTGTTAAATTGATCATAAATTAATTTAAAAACAATTCATTGGGTGCAGCCCCTGGCTGTTAAATTGATTATAAATTAATTTGAAAACAATTCATTGGGTGCAGCCCCTGGCTGTTAAATTGATCATAAATTCATTTAAAAGTAAATCATTGGTTCCTAAACCAACCATAACATTAATTTAAACTGTGAGGCAGCAATGCCCCAACCAGCACATAATGGAAAGGAAAAAGATGCAAGAAGGAATAGTCCTTGGGCCCTCCCAGCCACCCTTATGTTGTATATGAAACAGGACAGTTTAAGAAACCAATCATTTCAGTGACAAGGACTGGCAATTGTGGCTGAAATTATTGGTTTGTTTGGACCCCCCATAAAACAAGCTGATCCCATACACAAACTGGCTTTACATTACAAGTTGTCCTCGTCCTCGTCATCCCCGTCAGTGTGTAAATCCTCTCCTTCACACAATATTAATTCATCCCTGCTGGAATCCACCATATGCGCCTCTGTAATTTTTTTATGTAATTGTTGGTAGAGGTCTTCCTCGTGGAATTAGTAATTCATTTTAATGAACATAATCTTTTCCACATTTTGAGGAAGTAACCTCCTACACCGATCACTGACAAGGTTGCCAGCTGCACTGAACTCTTTCGGAGTACACACTGGAGGGTGGGCAACTTAAGTAATGCAAAGCCAGTTTGTGTATGGGATTCCAAATTGCCTCTTTTTCCTGCCAGTACTGAAAGGGACTGTCTGACATGTCTAATAGGATGTTATCTCTGAAATAGTCCTCCACCATTCTGTGAATGGAAACCGTATCACACATAGTCACGGTAGAAGACATGTCACTAGTAGACAGTTCTCTCAGGCCTGACCATCTGTAATTTTTTGGTGAACGATCTGCAAGACCAGCAGGCATTCTGTAAGGAAAATTTAGTTCTTTCCTGGCAGCTGTTGAAAGTGAAGGAGGAGATGATGGCATTTCACATGCAGCTGCAGATGACAATTTTTTGACCAACAGCTCTTTGCATAGTTTTAGATTTTGGTCTGTTGGAAAAAAACTCACATGGTAGGACTTAAACCTAGGATCCAGAATGGTGGCCAAAATATATTTTTCAGGTTTCAATAGATTGACGACTCTTGGATCCTGGTGAAGTGAATCAAGGGCTTGATCCACCAGTCGGACATACTTTGCGCAATTGCTCCATTTCAGCTCCTCCTTCAGTTTCTCCAGCTGGTTTTGCAAAAGTCTGATGAGGGGAATGACCTGACTCAAGCTGGCAGTGTCTGAACTTCATGTGTGGCAAGTTCAAAGGGTTTGAGAACCTTGCACAACACGGAAATTATTCTCCACTGTGTTTGAGTAAGGTGCATTCCCCCTCCACGGCCTATGTCATAGTCCATTGTATAGGCCTGGATGGCCTTTTGCTGTTCCTCCATCCGCTGAAGCATTTAGAGGGTAGTATTCCACCGAGTTACTACCTCTTGCTTCAGCTGATGGTAGGGCAAACTTAACAGTACCTGCTGGTTATGCAATCTTCGACAAGCGGTCGCCGAATGTCTAAAATGTCCGGATATTTTGCAGGCCACGAGAGCATCTCCTGCACGACCGTGTCACTTTTTAAAAAACGTTGCACCACCAAATTAATTGTGTGAGCAAAACATGGGATGTGTTCGAATTCGCCCAGATGTAATGCTCTAACAATATTGGTGGCATTGTCCGAAATCACAAATCCCGAGGAGAGTGCAAGTGGGGTAAGCTATTTAGCAATGATTTCCCTGAGTTTTTCTAAGAGGTTCTCAGCGGTATGCCTCTTAGTGAAACCAGTTGTACAAAGAGTAGCCTGCCTCTGTATCAGCTGTCTTTTGGGAGATGTTGCTGCTACTGCTGCTGTTGTAGGCAATACACCTACCCAGTTGGCTGTCACAGTCATGTAATCCTTAGTTTGCCCTGTCCCACTTGTCCACATATCACTGGTCAAGTGGACAGTGGGTACAACGGCATTTCTGAGGACATTAATAAAGTTTTTTTTAATGTCCTTGTACAGACTTGGAATTGCTGTTCTAGCGAAGTGGAATCTAGAAGGGATCTGGTAGCGAGGACACAGGACCTTAATTAATTGTTGAAAACCCACTGCAGTAATGGCGGATACTGGACGCACATCTATCTAATACCAGCATAGCTGTTATAGCGTCAGTAAGCTGCTGTGCAAATGGGTGATTGCTGTCATACTTGTTTGCCCTTTCAAACGATGTTTGGAGGATACACTACAAGTAGTCTACTTCCTGGTACCCTTCTGGGATGAAGATCCACTGACAGCAACAGCAGCAGCAACAGGCGTAGTCATCAAGCATCCTTCTGAGGAATCACGGATAGGAGAGGAGTCAATCATGCTTCCAATACCAACATTGGATGCAGCAGGACTACTTCCGATGATGAATGAGGATGTTGATGATGCAGGTGTTGGTGTTGGAGATCGAAGGCGCTTGGATCTCACAGAGAGGGAGCAGGTAGGTGACACTGGACTTGTTATGTTTTGAGTTTTGGAACTTGGCGAT
The DNA here is from genome assembly GCA_031769625.1 of Taudactylus pleione. Taxonomy (NCBI): domain Eukaryota; kingdom Metazoa; phylum Chordata; class Amphibia; order Anura; family Myobatrachidae; genus Taudactylus; species Taudactylus pleione. The sequence goes on along the minus strand of JAUIMM010000101.1, from coordinate 4,416,459 downwards.
GTACACTTTGATATTTGATGAATGCGCTCCAAGTGACGCGCTCCTACTCACTCTTGTATGGCAACGGGCACATATGGCTTGACTACTGTTGTCCGGATCGGGATGGAAATAATTCCACACGTGAGAAGTAGATTTTTTTGTCTTTTGTTCCGGCATGATAACAATGGGCTTTGGCTTTTTCAAACCATGGGCAACAGCTGTTGCCTTACTTACACAAAGGACATCCTCGGCATCAACATCCTCATCACCAACACCAACATCTTCATCATCAACATCCTCATCATCCTTAGCGCCTTCAACTACCAAAATATCCTCCTCCTCCATGTGCAATTCCACAGAAGCATCCTCAGTGACTACGTGTGCAAGATGTTGACTGCCCTTCCCCACATTTACAGAGGGCACACAAATGTTGGAACTTGGAGGATCCTCCAGTACACTAGTATTTAGGTCGGGCTCACACATGGCAAACGCGGACACACTTGCACTCTCCTCGGGGATTTGTGTTTCGATTTCTCAGGGCACACACAGAAGAAAAAAATATTAGACACTTTTATTGGGTTTTTTTTGGAGCACCACTGTAGTCAGGCAGCACAAGTTTGCAAAGTGCATTGCTGGCTGGCTCTTGTGCGCTACTGCGGTTAAGCCTAACACCCACGAGCACACACCGAAGAAAAGAATATGGCACTTTTATTGGGGTTTTTTTGGAGCACGACTGTAGTCGGGCAGCACAAAGTTGTTGCAACATGCGTTGCTGACTGGCTCTTGTGCGCTACTGCTGTTAAGCCTAACACCCACGAGCCCACACCGAAGAAAAAAATATAAGACACTTTTATTGTTTTTTTTGGAGCACGACTGTAGTCGGGCAGCACAAGGTTGTTGCAACGTGCATTGCTGGCTGGCTCTTGTGCGCTACTGCGGATAAGCCTTACACCCACGAGCACACACAGTAAAATATAAGATACAATTTTTTTTGGAATCCAGGACTTGGGTCCAGAGATGGGCACAGCACAAGCCCAGGACACAGCAGACAGCCCAGATGGATCAGCAGACAGCACAGTGATAGTGACGGCACCATGACCAGAGACCGGAATGGATCAGCAGAAAGCACAGTGATAGTGACAGCACCGTGACCAAAGACCTGAATGGATCAGGAGACAGCACAGTGACAGACAGTACCGTGACCAGAGACCAGGGTCCCAAACTAGTATCTTGCCTAGGGCCCCATGAGGTCTAAATCCGGCTCTGCATACACATATATACATTCTAACACATACATACACACTAACACATACAGAAACACTTTTGGGCAAAAGCAGGTTGCAAATGGGGGTGGGCACCCACATCATTAAGCCCACCCCGCACCCTCAGCAATGACGCAATTTGTGGGTGTATGGGGGGGCTTGCTGCATTGGCTCTACCCTATTGCGATTGGAGAATGATGGGGGTAATCAGTCCATGGGGGGGGGGAATGCGGGCTGTGCAGCAGTGGTAGGAGCAGGTACGGGCCCCCTCCCGATCAGCCAGTATCCGGGCCCGGGACTCTGGTCCCAGCAGTCCCCCCGATGGCGGCCCTGCCCCTCCCAAATATAGATCTCAGTTACTTGCTCTATCTTACTCTATTCCCAAAAGCTGAATTAGGCCCTTTGTACAGTTAATCAACTGTGAGCAGGACTTAGGGGCCTATTCATCAACACTAAAATAATGTTTTTAAGGACATTTTCCTTGAGGTAACGTTATTTTTGTATTTATGTAGAAACTTAACACAGGAGATATCACTGATATCTCCTTGCTAAGTCCCCCTGCATTAATTTCCACACTCCCCATACATTAGTATGGGGATATGGAAATTATGGTATTCATCAAATTCCGAAAATTATGTATTTTCGGAATTTGATGGTGTTACCATACGCCACTGTGAGGTGGTGTATACTAGGTAACACTTACCTGCTTCCAGCTGGTGAGGTCTCCCGGCGTCTTCCTCCATCGCTCTGGACTCTCCTCTGGCTCCGTCTGCTATGCTGTCATGTGTTCTCCCCAGCAGAGCACAATAAAGTTTCGAGAAAAAAAACTTTTTTTTTTTCTCTAAACAGTACTGTGTTTTGCTGGGAGACCACATGACAGCATAGCAGACGGAGCCTGAGGCTGCTGCGCGAGCAGGTAAGTCGGGGATGGGTGGGAGGTGAGCGGAGGGGGGAGGGGGACAGGTGAGCGGGGGGGGACACACAAAATTACCACCGCTGTAGGCAGTGCTGCGCATGCACTGGCTTTACGAATGTAACAGCGCATGCACAGCACTGATTCCAGCTGCGGTAAGTTACTGTAGATAGAGATAACTATCTATTTCATGAAAAGCTGTCATCGCAAAAATGACAGCTTTTCGAAATAGATAGTTATGGGGAGGATGAATGATGAATTCCTCCAGTAATTAGGTAGAACTCCATGCGAGTTCTAAACCAAATTACCTCCAGAGAAAGTTTAGGTATGATGAATAGGCCCCTTAGGGCTCTATTTATCAATCTTTTTTTTTACTAAAATAATGTGAAAATGGGTGTTTTCATATGCTCTTCACATTATTTTAGTTTCACGGAAATTTTTTAAAGAGCTTTTGGAGCCGTTTTTGTGAAAAACGACTCCAAGCCCTTTAATTCGCATTTTTTTTTTAGCAAGCAGATCACATTTCCCATACTTAAGTTGTAATGGGAAATGCGATCTGCTTAAAATATACTAGGGGGAATCGTGAAAAAATAGAGTTTCCCCGACTTCTGCTCTGCTCTCACAGTCAGAGTAGAGTCAGGAGATGGTCCCTGTGATCAGCTTTGTGGTCTAAATAGACCACATGCTGATCTCACTATAGAAATAAAAATAGTTAAAAAACAAACAAACACTTACCTGCTCCCAGGGGTCCTGTGATTGGTAAGTTCTCTCCTCCGGTCAGCTGTTCGCTGGGCTCCTGCATTGCAATCCTGTCAGCTGTGCTGTGACCTGAAATGCCGGAACACATCAGCTGACCGGAGTCACAGACCAGGAGCCCCGAGACCAGCTGTCCATAGGAGAGAACTCACTGCTCACCGGGCAGGTAAGTGTAAGCAAAGGGGCAAGGGGTGGTGAGGGGGGTAGCACTAGCCGGTGGCGGCAAATGCGCGGCCACATTAGTGTGTATTTTTGTGAAAAATACAGTGGGAAGTATGCGGAGAAGATTTGCAAGGACAGGGCTTACTCGTAAGCTCAGTCCCTGCATGCAAATCTTCATACATTCCTGTGATATTTGATAAATTCACAATGTGAATTTAGGGGAAAATTTTACACTACAACCTCATTTGAAAGGTGGATTGTAGTAAATAGGGGCCTAATTGTGGCAGTGCTCACTCACCAGAGGGCCAGACATGTGTTTAGAAAGGGAAGGAGGGGAGTGTCAGGAGAGGAACAACGCAGCACCCATAGTAGGAGAGGGACTGACCCTGCACAAAACTCCCAACATTGGGAAGGACGGTAATGGGACTTTTATGCATGTGTGATCGTGGCCTTATAATGCGTGAGGCCACACACCCTGTTGCACCACATATTTTGGAAGTGTGACTGTGCATCATGCCTCTATTGTTGTCAAGCTTGGGCCTTGCACAGCACTCTGGAAGCATCCAGCCTCTCCTAGTGCGGATGATGCTATGTAGGGCAGCAGTGACAGGCTGCCTCCACTCCAGGACGACACTGCAGCCTGTGGGTGGGACAGCAGGACAGTGCCCGAAAAGTAGGACTGTCCCGCTGAAATTGGGACGGTTTGGAAGTACAGTATGCCTGCTGGTGCCACTGAATACATTCTTAAAAATGCTAATCTATTACTACTGTAGCTGTTGCTTCGCCCACAATGAAATCGCTTCTGCTAATATGTTTTGTTATTTGACGTGTTATAGTTGTATTGCTTTGCACAGGGGCCCTGTCGCGGGAGTGGCCCACGTGACCAGCAGCGCTATACAGACTGGTGGCAGCAGCTCCTTCACCCTTCACTCACACCAATGCATACTTGCCTATTCTCCCGGAGCAGCAGGGAGGCTCCCAAAAATCGGGTGGCACTCCCAGCCGCCCAGAAGAGTGGGCAAGTCACCCGGCCAACTGCCACCTGCCCGCAGACCGCCACCATCCACATCCCCCCACGCAGTCTCCCCCTTATAGAATACAAGTCAGCATTTCGGGGGAGCCGATTACGCGATCTATGCTGAGTCGCATCAACTTGGCCCCGCCCCCTGCTGCACAGTGACGGTAATATCGGCATTGTGTAGCGGAGGTGGGGCCACGATGGTGCAATCACACAGACATATCCGCGCTCTGTTCTCAATACCGCGTCAAGCCCCTTACCAACCCCCCCGCTGAACTGACCTGGCTGCCTCCCCCCGGATGGCATAGCCAGCTTGTCGGCAAGTATGCACCAATGTCACTATGTGCCCTGGGCACAGACCGCTATGTAGCTTATACTGTTCAAGTGAACGCAGGTCCAAAGCAGCTCTCCTCCCGCCCCCTTACCAGCCGCGCGCATGGTGACACACCTGTCTCTTGCATTGATGATGTCAATAAATGTGGTTTTTGTATTTGCTCAGCTTTAACTTGACAGATCAAGATGAAACAAAGTGCAGGTTATTTCTAGGAGTTTCCACTACAAAATGATGCAGTTTTCATGAAAATCGGTAGTTTTTGCACCAACTTAAGAACAAACAGAAAAAACACAACATTTTTATTATATTAGTATAGATTACCATTATATGAGTGATAAGGAAATCAGGACCACCACTGCCACCAATGATACATAGGCCACTAGGTTGTATGCCTTGCCTTGAAAATGTTGACAATGTATTAATTTGTTGTTAAGTTATCTTATTATAAGTATGTCATATTTCATTCTGTGGTACAACCAGCCCAGCTTTAACTGCATAATCTTCCGCATGTCTATAGTATATATATATTTATAAAAGGAAAGAACACAGATGCTGCTGGAGCAGATGCTTTCGGAGAACAAGAAGGAATGTAGTTTATAAATAACTTAAAGAAGTGATTTCAGATATGTGATCAGTGCTTTTTATTTCCTTGCTTTGATTTCACATTCAGCTTCCAAATAACAGTTCGGGAACAACTGATACAATACATGTAATGCATTCCCATAGAAATGAGAGAATCCCAAGTTTTAGCAGCACAAGCTGGTTACGTCAGTCTGACTCATAAAGAGCAGGTAACCCAGCAAAGGGAAATTCCTTGTTTAAAAAGAAAGCAAAATAAAAAATACTACCTCATCATTCTACACCCCTTTCCACCACAGCCACACATTTCTGAGTTAGGTACAGATTTAACCCAATCTATTTTGAGAGAAGAGTGACTTTTCCAGACATTCAAAAGGATGTATCTGAATTTCTTGATAAGTGAGGTTCATGCAGTCAGACTCTCATGCAGGGAGTTGTATCAAGCTTTGGAGAGAGAAAAAGTGGCGCAGTTGCCCAAAGCAACCAATCAGCTTCTAACGGTCATTTCATAAACTGTGCTAGATAAATGACAGTGGAGCCTATTCATCACAACTAAATGCCCCGGTAACTATGCAGAAACGGTAATTTCCGCATATTTTAGTTACCGGGCCATTCATCAGGGGTCCGAAAAGGACCCCTGATATTCAGCAAATGCCGAAAACTAAAAGTTTTCGCCGTTTGCTTCCGAGAGCAAGCACCATCTTCAGACGGCGCTTGTTCTCGGATCCCCGCTCCTTCCTATGGGAAGCAGTTCCGAGGAATGCGAAGAGGGATCCGAGCGGATCCCTCTGCCGCCTCCTCACTAGCTCCCTGGCGGTTGTGCGCATGTGTAGCCGGGCCGACGGGGAGGAGGTAAGTAACGCAGCTACATCTGTAGCCAGGCCCGACGAGAGCCGCGGCGGGCCGGGGTAAAGGGGGCATGGCCTAATCGCGGGACGCGTGGCCACGCTCCCTTCAAGAAAAACAAAACAAGTTTTTCAGCACCCTCAGCTCGGCGCATAACCAGTGTGGGATGAGATCAGCTTGATCGCTTCCCCCACAGGCATAGGAGACTGCTGTGGCTGCTTCATAGCAGCCGCGAGCAGTCTCCCAGTGCAGATCAGCACACAGCAGTGTGTGCTGGGCTGCTGTGATGAAAGAGAGCCCGGGCCCAGGTAATTTGTACCCACTCTCTCCCCTCTCGGCACCCCTGTCTGTAGCTGCGATACTAACTGAGAGGACAGCTGCTTTTCGGAGCAGCTGTCCCCGCACCAGATCAATGATGAATTCCCTCGGTTGCACGTTTCCCCCACTGCGAGTTGGCTCCTTAAGTATCCCTCGCAGCGAGATGATTACTTAATCATCAGATTATCTGATGATGAATAGGCACCAGAAGCTGATTGGTTGCTTTAGGCAACTGGTATAGAAATTTACGAAGTGCCAAAAAGGAAATGTGAACCAGCTATTACGTTACTACAATATTGTGCAAGCAGCTACCCACCACCTGGGAGTATGCCATCACTCCCAATGAGCACAAAGGTGCCCAAAAAATACAACAGATATAGGTGGAATGGCGCTAGCAACACATAAGAATCATAAACATGAAATGCATGAATCTTTTATTATAAATATAAATAAACAATGCTATAGCAAGAAAACTAAATAAAATATAGACATATATAAATATAAAAATAACTATGCATCAATAGTATTCATGGATACAAATGTTATATTGTATCAACTGCCACAAATGTAGCAATAGATTGATTGTATAGAACAAGTGAATGTCTGTTCCCAATAAAGGAAAATTTTGAAGCTCCAAGGTAGTAAATAGTGTAGATGAAAAAATACAGTTCATGTCTCAATATAGGAGCCGCCAGTGGGAGACGGATTGAAGTAAGGGTATTAAATTAAATGGGTATTATTAAAATGACAGTAATTATACAGCCGTATATAGTGTTAGTATAGATGATCAGGTGTATATAAAAAAGGTCAGTCAGGTAGACACGGTGGTCCAGATAGCATGTGGGCATTCCTGTAAATGAATTACTCACATGGACTGGCTCATCTCACGGCAATAATAATAATGTTGCTCCAGGTAAGGATGCGGTACCGGCCTGATGGTATAGAGGATGGGTCGCAGCTGGAGGGTGCCGGAGAGTGGGACGGAGTAGTGGTGCATTAGGCAACTGCTCCACTTTATCTCTTTGCAAGCCTTGATACCTGCATATCTCTCCCTTGAAGAAACTGCCCAATTTACCATAATGAAAATATTACAGTTTGGTTATTGTATTGAAGCTTCTTGAATTAATTAGACAACGAGACATCACTTGTAAAAGCAGCAAGAATCTTGTATTTTTGTTTTCAATATTGCAAAAAAACAAAACAGGGTTCTTTCTATGCAGAAAGGTATGTATATAGGGAGCGCCACCAATTTGAAACTTCTCACCTTAATTGTTATCAATACAATTTATTAACATATAATGATATTGCCATATCAAAGACACAATAAAATACAATGCATATAGGACAATATAAAAATTTAAAATATCTAAAAATAATTCAGGCTTAATCTGAGCGTATGGTTAAACAGCTGAAAAACACAGTCATAACCTTCACAGAGGTTCCGGTAAACTTTACATTTTTTAAAATACTCCACACTTCTTTATGAGTATATCTCAATATATACCCTCTGTTGCCTTAATTATCATTTCTTTCAGGTCGTAAAACAGTGAGATAGAATCGCCACCTTATTTAGTTAGATGGATAGGTCGCTGTATTAGATCCAATCCACAGTTTGAAGAAACTTAATTGACATAACCACTTTGATTGGTTTCACAAGATCTTGCAAAGCATTTGCCTTCACTGGGAGAGTCTCTTGAATAAAGTTATCAATCCACTTGTGCTGTTTTGAAAAGGGTATAAAAACCCAGGTACTGTCACTGTAGCCCATACACCTATCTTTGTGTTCAGGGATATTTAACAGCGATCTAAGTTACTCAGTTACGTGGAGAGTACTCACATCCAGTTCCTAGTGTGATTTTCTCACAGAGGCAGTTCAACAGGGCATTTTCTTGTTGCACAGATGTGTGGAGATCAAATAAGGGAGCCTGTAATGTGTTTCCCCGCCTTGTATTGTATCTAAGCGGCTTCCTCAGACAGTCTGATTAAGCCGCTGAGATACAATACAAGGCATAGGAGACTGCTGCTTAGCAGCCACGAGCAGCCTCCCAGTGCAGCCCAGCAAACAGCAGCGTGTGCTGGGCTGCTGTGATGTAAGAGGGAGGGGGTGACTCCGGACCAGGGTCCTCACCGGGCCCCTGCAGCAAGCCCATGCCCGGGTAATTAATACCCACTCCCTCCCTCTTGGTGCACCCGACAGTGGTTACTGGGACCACTGATGCCTCCAGTGACTGGGAAGCAGTGAAACTTAGCACCGAGGACCTCATTCAGAGCCGCTCACAAAATGCGAGTGCTCGCTCTGAATGAGGGCGACTGCTTCTCTCTAAAGAGCCGGCCTCCTGGCCGCTCGCTAAGCTGTGGGTGACCACCCACAGCTTTAGTGAGCGGCCAGGTTGATGGTCGCGATGGTCAAGACCATCGGGGATTGCGACGAGACCCCTGTGATAGGGTCTCATCTGCTGCAAGCCCCAGTGAGCTTTTGGCTCTAATAGATCCGAAGCTCACCACTGACATCACTCGTGATGTCAGTGGGGCCGCCCCCAAATGGCAGGCGTTCCTTCGGGAACGCCTCCGTTTGGCCAGCTACCCCTCCACCCATCGACAGCCGCCCCTTTTGTAGTGAGCCCCGGAGCCCATCAACATCGACCCGCTTGCGAGCGCTCAGCGCTTGCGAGCGGGTCTGAATGAGGCCCTGAGTTCACACAGGTGCACAAAGCCCAGCCGACCAGCGGAAGGAGCTGGATGGGGCAGAGGAATCCGAAAGGATCCCTCTTTGCAAGCCGGGACTCCGGTGATGTTCATGAGCAAATGCCATCTGGAGATGGCGAATGTTCCTGCAGTCAAGCTCCGAAAATATTGTATTTTTGGAGCTTGATAAATTTAGGGCCCCATGCTAGGGTATTCATTTTCACCTGGTTTTGTATAAATTAATTGACCGCATAATGCAAATTGGTTGGAGCGGTGTGTTGATGTAATAATTATATTAGCTATAATATAAATAATATAATATGATAAATTGGGTGCCTATGTACCTTTAAATAGTTGCACACAGTGCAATTTTATATAATTTGATTAATATATAAATGTACCATACATAACATGATTTAGTGCACTCCCAGTGTAATTGGTGGTTTCTAGTCACCAGCAAAATGTGATGGTAAGTCACACAAAAATTCAATACATCAAAATCGAAGTAGGATACCAGCATGTAATAGTGCTTAAATAACAACAATAACAAAATCCTGTGATAAAACTGTGCAAAATAGCAATAAATGAGATAACCCAGTACAATCCAGCAATAACAATTTTCAGGTTTACTAAGATTTTAAAATTGCATTTTACAACAATGAAAACAATATAATAGTATATGGTAAGTAGCAAACATGCAGAAGTAAAAAAATAATAGCACTTATCTCTCCAATATGTTGAAGTCCAGGTAAGTCACAACGCGTCTCGTCTCTTTAAAGAGCAGTACCCTGTACTGACATTTGCAGCATGGGTACTAACTACAAACATACCCTCCATAACTTGGACCTTTAATTGTTGTTGAATGTTATATATACTGTGTATATAGTATAAATATATATATAATACTGTGTGCATACCTACTCTCCCAAAAATTGGGTGTCGCAACCCTGCCATGGCCGCCCACATACTGAGCAAAAGTGGGCAGTCCGGGGAGGGCAATGATGTGATTCGCGCTGAATCGCATCATCTTATCCCCGCCCCCCGCTTTACAGTGCCTGTAATATCAGCTCTCTACAGCAGGGGGCGGGCCACGATAACACATTTGAGCCGCCATGCTCCCCGCACAGCCCGCCTGCTGTGAGCAGAGAGGGGGCAGCCTAAAAGTCTGTACGTAGGATACATACATACACACACCCTTCTCGCATTACAAGACAGTAAGGGGTCTATTCATCATCACTTAATTTCTACAAAAGCAGGTGAAAATGAAAAAGGTAATGCAGGAGAAGATATCACAGATATAAGCTTACCTTTTTCTCCCGGAATGCCCCGCTGTCCCCATACACTAGTAAGGGGACAGAATTCATCAAGCTTCGAAAATACTATATTTTCGGAGCTTGACTGCAGAAGCTTTCGCCATCTTCAGGTGGCATTTGCTGCTGCAACCCACTCCTTCCCTATGGGAAGGAGTCCTGGGTTGTGAAGAGGAATCCTTTTCGGATCCTTCCACCCCATCCGGCTCCTTCCACCGGACGCCAGGCTTTTGTGCACATGCATGACCTGTAGGTCATGCATGCACACTAGTGTCACTACTCCGAAAGGAGCAGTGAAGTCCTTTGGGGAGACAGCTGATTTTCGGATTTTCGGATGAATGATGAATGGTGATGAATTGCTCCAGCGCTCGCGTCGAGTTAGTATGTTAATTATTGGGGTCCGTTCCTAACACACAAATTGATTGAAACAATGTAGAAACAATGTGACATCATATATGCATACATACATAGATATATCATATATTTTATTTTTTAAAGTTGTGCCTGTTCTGCCGAGCGAGCTATGCTGTGCCAGTACAGCACCATGGAGAAAAGTAGCAGCAATGCAGACAGACTCTCTGAATGGCTTCTAAGCAGCATAATATTTACAGCATTGGAGAAGTCTAATCTTGGACCTTGTGTATTCAAACACAAACTGTAGCTATACCAGGGAAATTAAATCTGTATAACTTTTAGTAGAAATAAATGCATGCGGAAGGGCTAGTGCTCATACTGTAGCTTAGCACCTGAGAGACCATGAAAAATGAACTTCCTGGGAGTGTGTACAAACTTAGGTGACAGCTGCTAATGTACCAGTCCCACTTTTGTTTCAGTTGTCCATTTAATTATATCCAGTGGTGAAGGTAACAGATGGCTTACCCCACGCATGCAGGGATGCAGCAGGATCAGGCAGGATGCTTTACCCAACATGGATGGTAGTGGTTGTTAGCTGTATTTGTACATTAACCTTTCAGACGCCTGTTTGAGATGCTTAACTCTTACAAGTCCTGTGGGAAACACTCTAACTTCTATTCAGAATCAGCAGCACGTTTATTCATTTGTTAGATTATTATTATTATTTTAATATGTTGCTGGCTGGTTGTGTAAACTGTGATTAACCTAACGTATATGGATTTTAAGTTATTCCTGTTACTTTGAAGATATAAATTATGGGTATTGCACCATACAGTGTTGGACTACACGAAGGACATTAGGGGAAGTTGCCCTTGGATTACAATTATAAAGGGGTATAGAAAACCACCATTCAAACTGAAAATATGACTTTTATCATACTTGCAGGCTGCCCAGGAGATGCCAAAGGGGTAGAACCAGGCAGGGGGTGAGGGGGGGGGGGACATGACACTGTGAATCGTATTATCACGGAACCACACACTGCTCAGTAGGTTGACCTACTTTGTCAGGAGTCTGGGTGAGCTCCCTGGAACTTGTGAGTCACCTGGATATTGCAAGGAAAGTAGGTAAATAATTGCAGTGTGTTCTAAAGGAAATCCAGGATTAAAGAAATGTGAGTTTTAGTGGCCCTGTCCCCATCTCTAGTCAACTACCAATATTATGTCGTCTGAGAGCCCGCCATGGCTTGAAATTATGTCGTCTGAGGACCCACCACGGCTTGAAATGATGTCGTCTGAGGACCCGCCATGGCTTGAAATGATGTCGTCTGAGGACCCGCCATGGCTTGAAATGATGTCGTCTGAGGACCCGCCATGGCTTGAAATGATGTCGTCTGAGGACCCGCCATGGCTTGAAATGATGTCATCTGAGGACCCGCCATGGCTTGAAATGATGTCGTCTGAGGACCCGCCATGGCTTGAAATGATGTCGTCTGAGGACCTGCCATGGCTTGAACAACAATCACTGCAGATGACACCGCTGGTTCCTTATCAAATAAGAATAGTGGGGTTTGCTGCTGTATACACTAACATATTTGCCCTATGTTACAATAGTGATCTCCTGAGAGCAATGAAATAGCGGTCATACCAGGCTTGAGGATTTACTTGTAGTTCAATTTTTTTCATTTTAAATGTTATATTGTATTATTATCTTTATAAGCAAGTCATTACTGTGCTTACCAGGCAAAGCAAGCTTTAGGAGCCCCGATTTGCTTTGCTACTACATGAACATACAAGTCAGCGTTTTCAACACTCCTGCCATTGAAACATGCTTTCCTACTCACCCGGAAATCTCCGTGAGACTCCTGAATTTGCAGGCAGCCTCCTGACCTGTGCAATAGTAGGCGGCCCTCCCGCATCCTTCTCACTTCCTAGCAAATTGAGCACTAATGGGATGATAATGCTGCAAATCGCAGGTAAACAGGGAGGGGGCCGTGCCAATATGACATGATTTTATGAAAATCACAGCATACTGGCCCTGTCCCCTCTCAATCTACACCACGATTTGCGCCATTCGGGCCTAGTGATGAGTAGCATTGGGCGCAGCCCCCATCTCTAGTCAGCTGCATCTTTCCTCTGGGAGAGAATGGAAACGTAGACGTAGGCAAGTATATATTAAAACAAAAGTTGAGAGATGACATGCTGTACGTTCAAAACAACATTACAATATTGCAACTTCTTATTTAAGTAAAAGAACACCTGTTTTCTCATGGAAAATTACTAAATGGTAATAGCCATGTTTGTATTGGCTCATATAAGAAACATTTTTTATTTCAGTATGCTACACATGCTCTTACAGTAGGGGCAAAGAGTATAAATCCTCTCTTTTTCTTAATCCGAGACCTCACTGCATCCAGTACATGCCAACTCTCCCTGATTATCAGGGAAACTCCCTGAAATAGTAGCAATCTCCCTAAAGAGTCTAACTATCTCCCTGTTTGCTTCTTACCCCCATTATGTAGCTGTTATATTCTTGGGGAAAAAAGAAATCAGAGATATATACATTCAAATGTTATAATCGGCTTCATTTCCCTGCATTGGTTATAAGGCACAATACTCCCTATGGCTACATACATTTTGATAGAACATTTCTCTTGGACACTTATATGGAACCCCTTGTAAAACAGAACACATGAGCAAGCCCTGAAAAGTATCAGTGTGTATTCATCAACACGTAGAGCTTAGCAACTGCTTTGGGGCTCATTTATATTTGGATGTAAGTGAATTTTATAAGACGCCCCCCAGATGTAGCAGTACACGTCCACTTTACCACAGTGCTCACAGGTGTTGCTTTCACAATCTCCCTGAAATGCTTTTTCAAAAGTAGGCAAGTATGCCTCATTGTCCTCCTGCCATCACTGATGGTTCTGGGCAGGTAGAAAATGTGACTTCTATGCGTAGGGTATATATTCTAGTCATTAGGATCCCACACCATTGCAGAGAGACCACAGGCTGCCAGTGACAGCTCATTCCTGTGCAGGCGCAGTAGAGTACCTCAAGTAGAGTAGCATTGAAATTCAACAAGATAGAACTGGCTAGTGCACGAAAGCATCGGGCAGCATCATGAACAGTTACGTCTTGTTGTACTAGTGGGTTAAAGTGCACCATTTCTTTTATTTGCATAGCTCAGATCAAAAGATTGATTGCTTTATTGATTGGTTGATTTTGCAAATGGCTTCTTATCTTCAATAAATATGGAGAAACATAGTCATTTGTTTTTATTGTTTTTTTTTTTTTTAAATACTGCTAATGTGAAGAGAACCAGTTTTCAAAGATAATAAAATAATCTTATTTCCTAACATTTTAAAATAATGTTAATTGACAATGCTGCTAATTAGATGCATCTGAGCATGAGTGTTGTTTATATAGACGTATTACAGGCCCCATTAAAATATGTTACATTTTACTGTAATGTAATTGTTTGGGCTTTTTTGTATATATTCTTACATACCACACTGAGCATTTGGAGGCTTGTGCTTAGTCCTGCCCTACATCAATATCCAGTACTACAGTACATGGAGCATCATATAAAGGATATGTGTCAGACCATAGCACACCATAGTAGCTCTCTATGCCACATTTCCCAATGTATACAATGTTTTGAACATAAATGGCAATGTTACATGTATGTTGTATTTTATTTATTAGTACAATATTTTGGTGGATCAGTTGATGATTACTGTTGAAGAACAGGTTTTGTTATTGCTTTGTTTTACATTCAGGGGGAGTATTGGGAATTTTTAAAAAGTTGTGAAAGCGGCCTCGCCTAAGTGGGACCAAATCTTATGTAGGATGAACCAACACAATCACATTGATTGTAAGTGATGCAAGATAGACATTAGGAACCAGTATACTGTACCAGGCATATTCCACTGACTGATATACAATACAGACTGCAACACAGAAATCAATATAAACTACAGAGGGCTTCATAGTGAGTGCCATACAATACAGGGAGCATCCTACAGACCACCATAAAATACTCTCCCAGTATTAGTTCTGAACCTACAAACAATAATGTAGAAATATTAATTTGAACAATGTCTTCAGCTTTTCCCAGCATTATTACGCTCAGCTGTATTGTCGGGTATGTTTTATTTAGACATTTTGTCTAAGCCAAAGTACTTTTCCAGCATTAACAACATCTATTAGTGTACAATGGAAACAAATACAATTATATAACGAAAAAAAAGGAAGAATGATTGCATCCCCCGCTTAGAGCAGCAATAAATGTCTCAAGTTTCACCATTAAGGCCTCAACCTACTTATGTGTTCAAATGCCTGCTTATGTATGCAGTGCCTGCACAGTCTCCTCAGTGCACATGATGGGGAGAGAGGTTTTAAGCCTCTCAGTTAGTGTTGTATCACCTTTTCCTGACTATTTAGTGCATTTCCTCCACCCGAATCATTCCCTCACTTCATGCTGCAAGGTCCACTAGGGGTTGGCTCAAGAAACCACAGCCTGACCCCCCAAAAGTAACTTGTGGAAACTCACATACACACACACTATTCACAGGTAAAGGGCATAAGCCACTGGGCAAGTTTATGTTAAAGCCTTGTAATTTAAGGAAACCTGGTAAGCAGTGAGCAGTGTACAACAAACTATAACGGAAAATATTGATACAAGTTATAAATAAAAGATAAATGGATATAAAAAAAAGCAACAAATTATCTGAATAATAATGCATAGGAGTAATACTTGAAAACAATAAGACAAAAAGATAATAATTGACAATTGACATAAGCAGTTTCAGTATAATAAAAGAATGAACAAATGCAATGTTGTTAAGATACTTTTACTGTCTCTTAACTAGGGTAATATACTCGGCTCTGATTAAAAAGAATCAAGTGATATATCATTATCATATTGCTTAAAGTACTCTGTTTAAATGACACAGGCTAGTGGAGTGATATAGAGGGGAAGTTGCTTTAAAAAAAATTATTATATTGGAAAAGAATAGGGGAGAAGACTTTGGGGGAATTAATTGGCCGCAGGAATTACCATGTGTTGTGTATACAAAAATAATATATGCACTTTTGCTTTTAGTTAACCTTCTTACATCTGCAAGAAAAAAAAAAATTTTGCCCATTTTGGTTAAACTTTATTTGACGTGTTATTTGCAGCAAAAAGAATAAATGTATTTCTGAAAAATTCAGTAACTTCCAAAAAAAACAATCTAATGTATAGAACAATTTGTGTTGGTGCATAAAAAAATATTATTGATGGTGGAATGTGATGAGTGCAAATCTGGAAATGTGGGCTTAGCACAGGAATGTCCTCCAGCAACTCTCCACGCCAAAACTCAACACAGAGTATTTATCAGCAATAGCAGCAGCAGGAACCTGGATAAATTGCAAAGATACAGGCAACTGAAACATCTCTTGACTGGACTCCTGCTGCTCTTGCAGCTTGTACAGGACACTTGGCAGCTTACTCTCTGGCAGTGACAGATTTTCTCTCATAGTTTGGCATCTAGCTGCAACAATTTTACAGCTGTTCCGGATAGACTGCCAGATTTGGTGACTAACTGGTTGCTTTCTGTGTAAGGTTGGCAGCTCTTTCTGTTAAATGTGCAGCTTGTCCTGAAAGACAACCTCTGTCTGTCGGACTTGTAGCCTTTCTCATTTCTTAGAAATCTGTAAATGCAGTTTACTCTCTCTGCTCCTATGTCTGCCTTTAGAGTACTTTAGCTCCTCAATGAATGACGTCAGACTCAGCAATGACCTATCAGCCCCTCTGCCACACACCTGCATTTCTCCCTCTCCTTCTTCTTTCTTGCATCGAAGAACAATTGTTTGAAGTGCTCTGACATCACATCCTGTGCTGTGATCTGAAAGTTTTGGCATCCAAGGCTGCATTTAATGAATCCTTAAAGCTGGCAGATTCTCCACCCTAGTCAATCAACTCTAGATATTTGATCCATACTCTCCCCATGTGCTCACATGACTACTGGATCTGGTGTTTGCAAGTTAATTGCATATACAGTATTAGTGGCTCAGATTTGACTCAGTTCTTCTCACCTGTTACTGGATGGATATTATTCTATTAAATGAGTCACTGATTCCTCTTGACAATGCATGATTTTACTTTGCCACCTGTGGGATATGGAGATTCCTTTTCACTGCCACTAACTACCTGTTACAGATTCTATACTACATCATAAGAGGTTAAGGGGTCTATGTACTAAGCCTTGGAGAGAGATAAAGTGGATGGAGATTAAGGGCTCTATTTACTACAATCCGCATATTGAATGCAGATTGTAGTGTGATATTACTGACTGAATTCACATTGCAAATTCAGGCAATATCACAGGGATTTACTACAAATCCCTTGCAGGGACAGAGCTTTCTCGCAAGAACCCCCTCCGCACACTAGTCATGGTATTTTTGCAAAAAAATACCGTGGCAAAGTGCCTGCACATGCGCCAACCGGCCGCCGCTACTAACCCACCCCTGGTGCTAAGCCCTGCCCCTGGCGCTAAGCCCCACCCCCTGATCACGGATCCCCTGTGATCGCCCCTCCCCCCGCAACCCCCTTCTCCCTTAATTACACTTACCTGATTATCCGGGCCTCCGGTGATGTCCTCCATGCCTCCGGTCAGGGACCCGATCACCTGATGACTGGGCCGCAGTGCAGTATGGGAGACCAGCTGACCGGAGGAAGGACATCACCCGGAGCCCCGAACACCGCTCCTTGGAGTCAGGTAAAAAAAATTTTTTTTTACAATTTTTTTTTTTTTTTTACAGTAATCAGCTTGCGGTCTGTTTAGACCACACAGCTGATCACTGGGACCAGCTGCCGGCTCTGATCTCCCCGTTAGAGCAGGACAGGAGTCCAGTAACCGGGGGGAGACCCTGGATAACGCCACCTCCAGGTGGCGTTATTATCACAGGGCCTCCCTAGGTATTTTTTTCACAATTCATTTTTAGTAACTTTGGTCGGATCACATTTCCCATTACAATTATGGGAAATGCGATCTGCCTACTAAAAATAAGTGATACTTAGGGGTTGGAGTAGAATTTTATGAATTCTACTCCAATTGCCCTGTAATAACTATAGGTGATACTAAAATAATGTGCAAAGGGTGTCAAAACACCCTTTTTCACTTTATTTTAGTAAAAATAATGTTAATAAATAGAGCCCTAAATCCCATCCAATTAGCTCCTAATTGTCACTTTACAGGCTGTGTTTGAAAAATGACAGGAGCAGATTGGTTGATACTTTATCTCCATCCACTTTATCTCTATCCAAGGCTTAGTAAATAGACCTCATAGCCACTGCCACCATCAGGCACATGGAAACTCTTACATTTGAGTGTCACATAGAGCCATGCCAGCTCCCAATACTTTGCGTGCCTCCAGGGCTGCCATCAGAAAATATGGGGCCCAGGACTGACAAAATAGGCAGGGCCCCCCCAGCCCCACCACAACTCTGTATTATACTTACAGTGCCTCACTGTCTGCATTAGTCTTCTAGTGCCCCTGTCTGCATTATTCTTCTAGTGCCCCCCTGTCCTGCATTATTATTCTAGTGCCCCCCTGTCCTGCATTATTCTTCCAGTGCTCTCCTGTCTATTTTTCCTCTAGTGCCCCCCTGTCCGTATTTGTATTATAGTGCCCCCCTTTTTATTTTGCCCCTCCTCATTATTATTTCCTTTACATACAGTAGCTCCACACTGGTTGTTTATTTAATGTGCTCCGTCCTTATCCCTTTCCCTTCACACACAGCCCGTCTGTAACTGCCACAATGTGCACTCTGCTCCCCCTCCACCTGTATGTTCCTGATAGGGCTCTCCTTTCCCCACCCACAATTAGTACCATGCCCCCCCACCCACCAGGACTATAGCCTACTTACCTACCAAGAAAGCGATCTTCTTCCTGTTTCTTCTGTTTTCTCCCGGGCAGCTCCTCTGAGGCATTGACGCTTCATCATTACGTCATGAGTGCGCCGCTGCCGGGAACTAGGTGGTGCTGGTGCTGCTGCTGCAGAGAGATCATCGGCACCGGCTTTTTTTATAGGAAGCAGCATCGGGCTCTGGTAGGCAATTGACACGATTGGTGCATGCAGCTATCATTAGCATGTCTAGTCCAGCGCTGCACTGGTGCTGCCTCCAGACCGGCGTTCATGAAACATTCCCACTTGCTCCGCCCTCGTTACACCACTTAATGCAGTAACGGGCGTTACTAGGAGCGAGCAAGCCTCCTGAGTGTTTGGCAGCAGTGTTGGTAGGAGGCGCAGTGAGAGGGCGTCCCTGGGCTGGACCTGTCAATCACTCACTGCTATTGTGTGGTGGTGGTGGTGAGATAGGAGCTGTCAGGCCCCCCAAGTGTCCGGGCCTGGGACTACAGGCCCGGCAGTCCCCCCCTGATGGCGGCCCTGCGTGCCTCTGCAAATTAGAGTTTATTCTTAAGAAATTGAGAATCTTTCATACGCTGTGACATTGAGTATGTGTGTGCAGGGCCAGCTCAGCTTGACAGCGGGTAATGGTGGGACCGGGACAGGTGGACGGCACCTCTGCTCTTGCTGTCCTACCGCGATTGGAGCTCTCAGCACAGCTCTGATTGGGCGGCAGCTCATACAGCCTGCAGCAGCAGGACCGGGGAGCAGAGACAGTGGGGGCAGCGGGCAGTAACAAAAGTCGCCACTGGAGGAGGGCTGGTGGGCATGCCCAGCCACAGCAGCTCCTCCTCACATGGACCTTTGTGGAGTCCAGCAGGCTGGGCCTGTCTGCAGGGAGACAAACTGGGTGAGGGCACCAATGCTCTTGCTGGCACAGGGCACCAAAATGTCTAGTTACAGCTCTGTGGATGAGTATTGCAATGGGTGAGGGGTGATGGATGTTGCTGGCTGCTGCTGTGATCTGTTCTGCTGGTTGATTGGTGCCATGCTGGGAGAGGGGTGCTGGGTCACAGGCGGATCTAGGGATGGTGCTAGGGGACACCACCCAAAATCTTGCCTAGGGCATCAAACTGGTTAGGGCCGGCTCTGCTCCTGCTGCACGTACCTCTGAGTGCCTGGTGCCTTCTGGTGATGCCAGCTGCTGGACTTCATTCTGTTATTGCTTTTAGTGTAACATGAATCTACCCTTGGACTACTGGACACAATGTGGTCATTGGAGTGGTTCACTGTCTAGCGTACAGATTATATGCTCTGGGGAGGGGTTTGGCAGGGTGTTATACTTTCTTTTTGTTTTTTTCCATCTTTGCAAGGACTTACTTACCCCTTTTCCATTATTTGCTTTACATTCTGTAAGATACCTACTAAGACTACTATAAGCACCATTGGATGCTGGAATCTTGGATTGCGCTTGACTTCAATTTGTTTGTTAATTGTTAGTTCAGTATTGCTGCAACATTGCTGTGACTGCATTACCCCTGTGTCTGCTGTCTGTCTACTCATTGATATTTTTTAGTTTACTGTTTTCTTAGGCTTTGTTAACGCATCTTCTCTCATATCCAGTTCACTCACAGTGTACAATATATTTGTCTGTAAGGTTCAGATAATTTTACATTGTAAACTGAATGTTCCATTTACCTTTATAATCTGATGTATAATAAAAGCTTTGCTCCTTTCTCTACAAAACCTGTTAATTAATGTATTCTGCATACTTGTGACAACTGTCTTATAACTTTTAACTTGCATACAACTGGAAAATGTTACACAAATATCTGTAAAAGCCTTGATATTCATCAGACCATGTAACACAAACGGTCTATAAAAGGAGAAAGTTCAGCACTGTTGCCATTCTTCATAGTCCATAGGAGTCTGTCCTGCAAATATGACTACAAGAGAACAGCTCAGAATGCTCAAAGAGGTTAAGAATAATCCTAGAGTACCAGCTAAAGACTTACAGAAAGCTTGGCTGTTTGTGAGTACAGTACATAAGACCATGAACAAGAACGGTGTTCATGGGAGGAAACCACAGAAGAAGCCACTGTTGTCCATAAAAACTATTGCTGCATGTTTGAAGTTCACTAAAGAGCCTCTGGATGTTCCAAAACTTCTGTTCAGTGGACAGATGAAGAAAAAAATGTTGTTTGAAAGGAACACACAACACTATGGGGAGATGTATCAAAGCTTGGAGAGAGACAAAGTGGAGAGAGATAAAGTACCAACCAATCAGCTGGTAACTGTCTTCTTTCAAACACTGTAAAGGGACAGTAAGGAGTTGATTGGTTGGTACTTTGTATCTCTACACTTTATCTCTCTCCAAGCTTTGATATATCTCCCCCAATGTGTGGAGAAAAAAGGCACAGCATACCAGATCAAATCCTCATCCCAATTGTAAGGTAGGGTGGCAGGAGCATCAATGTTTGGGGATGCTTTGCTATCTCAGGACCTGGACTGCTTGCTTTCGTTGACAGAAAAATTAATTCCAAAAGTTTATCAAGACACTTTGCAGGAGAATGCAAGGCTAACTGTCCAACAACTGAAGTTCAACAGATGTTTGGTGATGCAACAAGGCAATGACCCAAAACACAGAAGCAACTGAATTGTTTCAATAGTAGAAAATGTGTCTTTTGGAGTGAACATCCCATGAACATTGCTAAGCTGAAACAGTTTTGTAAGGCCCAGCAAATTCCATTTTAATATGCTACTTGTAACGTCATATTCAATGTATTCTGTGCCCGATATTGTTTGGTCGTTGTAAGTACTAACCGGCTATGGGCCGTATTCAATTTGAAGCCATTTTCGCGTGTTTTTAGTGAAACTTTTTGCCGATGACGTAATTTTCACCTGTTTGGGTTTTACTCCGTATTCAATTTAAAAGACTTTCTGCCTAGGTGGAAAGTCAGTGCAATGTAATAGGCAAAAAAGTTTTGCCTATGAATAGCAGGCAGAAAAAAGCGCAGAATTGGGGTTTTGGGATGCAACATTGCGGGAACCGCGTGCATCCTTCAGACAGTCCCCCAAAGGTAAACTGTGTCAAAAAAAACAACAAAAAAAACACTTTGAATTTGGGGGTGAAAAAAAAAATGTTGGGGGACAAAGTTAAAAACTAGCGAATTTGACTCTGGGGGGGTCCCCAAGTATGCCCCAAGTGTTTTTTTGATTGCAGGTGCTTGCGGCAGGTGGATTTTTCACGATTTTATTAACTTAACGTTAGCAACTTTTAAATATGCTGGCCCCCATTTTCAAGTACCAAAACTTTGCTGGGATAACTTATTTTCTGGAAAAAATACTCCTGAATAATATTCTTCACCACATATACAAAAACGCTATCTAGCAGCTATTGAGCCCGTTTAAAAACAGCAAATACCTTCAGCAAGCCAAATCGCGGGATACCATAGTGAACCCCCATGTCAGAGCATCTTTTGGGGGTGTCAGGCTGTTTTCCCCAAATCTGACAGTACTTTCCGCCTGTTCAAGTTTTGCCGGGTCTCGTTTTCGCGTACTTTCATATTGAATACGGAGTTTATCGCGCACGGCCGCGATACTTTTCCACCTACAAAAGACACGATGTAGGCGAAAAGTCTGGGAGGTGGAAAAGTATCACGGATCCGCTCTAATTGAATACGGCTCTATATGAACAATATATATCAGCCAGCGTGTAACTGGCATCAGATCACATTTTATGCAGAAATACAGGTAGTTCCAAAGAGTTCAGATACTTTATCTTGCCACTGTATATTTATTAGAGATGAGCAGTAAAATTTTGCTGAAAATCAAATACACCCGAATAGTGGGGTTTCGAGTCAGATCGCTTTGGGGTTTCAAGTAGTACCAAGTCCTGACTCGGGTCTTGTCACAAAGTTCAGAACTTGGATCTAAAAAATGTAATTTTGTATTTTGGATTGCATTTAAGTTCCTCCTTCAAGTCCTGTAAGGTGGTCAAAATTGACTGGAAATGAATGTTATTGATGTTATTAATACTATAGGAACAAAAACAGAAAACCGAAACTGAACCAAAACACTTCAGGGTGGTTTTGATAAAACCAAAACATGACTATTATTTAGATCCAAGACCAAAACATGGGCATCTACGCACATCTCTAATATTTATAAATATAATTTTCCAACATGGTTACTTTGCTATTTGCTATCTTGTTTTTGAAATCCTGGAAACATGATTTAATATGTCTTTCTGTTTCAGAAGATGTTTTTAAATCTTCCTGAGGAAAAAAACATCCCTGCTTTGTCTCTCTTATAAAAGTGATCTTTATGTTTATGAAAAGTAAAACAGCAATCCAGGCTGTGTCTGTATTAATAATCTGTGATGTCATCATGACTTTTTTAAAGATTGATTTAAATAAATGTAATGAAAAAGACCTCCTTGTAAAAATGTGGTTATACATATATTTACTTCAATTCATAATTAAATTTAATTCAATTATCATTCTGGAAATACTGCCACAGAGCAAACAGAGGAAGGCAATACATGTAATTCTAATGTACCAGACAACTCTGTATTAAAAATAGTCCCTATTCACAGTACCGTAACAGGCAAGCACTACGCCGGCCATGTCACCTGACTGGATGATATAATGACATCACAACAAAGGGGCAAGACTGCCAGCGCCAGGAGGTTCAGCACTGCCCAGAGCGTCCTGGAGACACTCAGGGAGGCTGTAAAGGATGCAGGGTGCATGCCTGGAGCATCCAAAGGACATTCAGGGTGGCACTGCAGCAGGGATACTGGCTTCAGGTTGCTGTTACAGCAGAGTTGGCCCTAGGCATAGATAGCATAAGCAAAAGCCTAGGGGCATCTGGAAAAGCCTTGGGGCATCTGGAAAAGACTAGCAGAAATTGGGTTGGCTGGACATCTAAGTTACGCTGTGCCATCTCCAGCTTTCAGAAGTACTGACTAACAGTGGCTGTCCTCCGATGGGATGTAGAGGCTTTCCGGCACTGCTGCGCCATTGCCTGTCAGATTATATGACAAGCAGCAGCAGCAGAAAGCCTGTACAACCCAGCGCTGTTCATACAGCTCCTGCAGCTTCCATTCACAGCAGAAAGCGCCCCACAGAAGAGAGAAGCAGAAGGAAGACAGCAAAGGTAGGTAAATTATGAGTGCTTGTTGAAGAGATAGACTGGTGACTGGATTGCTGGAGACATACAAGGGGGAGAGATTTGATGACTGGAAACTGACACCCTCTGCCTTCCCACTCACTCACTGTCATGAGGTCATGCCTATTTGGTGAGGCCACGCCCCCTTCTTAGGTCCCACATTGGGGGGGGCACCAGCCAGAATCTTGCCTAGGGCATCAACTTGGTTAGGGCCAAGCACACTGCTAGCCAGAAGCAAGGGCCATGGGGCGGCTACAGTGCCCACCACAGAGCCCTGTACTCTGTGCGATGGCACTGCTCGTACACCCCTAGTTATGGCCCGGTCCACTCAATACATGAGCACATCAGCACCTCCTGCTAGTATGCAGTCACCATATCTCCAATGACTGTGTCAGCATTCACAATGTCCACAACAGGAGGTCGACATTGATGATGTTGACATGGCTAAAATGTCGAGTCCTGCAAAATGTTGACATCAGAATGTCAACATCGGAAAAATGTTGACATTTTCATAATGCCGACACTTCCATGAGGCTTAGGGCTAGTAATAGCGATATTGTTTAGCATTATGATAGCCATTGGGGCTAGGGAGAGAAAGAAAATAAAAACAGTATGGTAACATTCTAACAATGACATGCTAAATGTCAACATGTTTAATTTCGAAATTACGACCATGTCAACATTCTCATTTCAACATTGTGAATGTCTAACAAATATACAGAATGCCTCCTGCTTATATGACTAACAATCACTGGGATATATTATGTAACATTATGTAATGACACGTGCTGCCAACTGTTTTATATATAATTGAAAAGGCGAGTGGATGAAGGTGTTATGTTATGTTTAGATGAAACTGAGATATTTACAGTTAAAGATACATTTGACATAATTTGGGCATAGCACTTTTATCCACAAAATATATCAGTACATAGGGATATAGCTATGACGGTCTCAATACTGATATCCGAATCCCGACAAGGGATTTAAGATAGGCGTAGAAATATTGACGCCTATCTTAATCCTGATGCTGGAATGCCAAAGGACGCCAAGCTGAACGAGGTAAGTCCGGGGCGCCCTTAGTGTTAGCTGCGGGGGGGGGGGAGGGTTAGGCTTAGGGAGCATTGCAGGGTTAGGGTTAGGCTTTGGGGGGGTTAGGGTTAGGCACTCCTAGGGGGACGGTTAGGCACCACTGGGGGGAGGTTAGGGTTAGGCACTAAGGGGGGAGAATTAGGTTTAGGCACTAAGGAGGGAGGGTTAGGTTTAGGCACTAAGGGGGGGGGGTTAGGTTTAGGCACTAAGGGGGAGGGTTAGGTTTAGGCACTAAGGTGGGAGGGTTAGGTTTAGGCACTAAGGCGGGAGGGTTAGGTTTAGGCACTAAGGTGGGAGGGTTAGGTTTAGGCACTAACGGGGAGAGTTAGGGTGTGGGGTGGGGAGGGTTAGGGTTAGGCACTAAGTGGGAAGGGTTAGGTATAGGCACTAAGGTGGGAGGGTTAGGTTTAGGTACTAACAGGGAGAGTTAGGGTGCAGGGTGGGGAGGGTTAGGGTCAGGCACTAAGGGGGAGGGTTAGGTTTAGGCACTAAGGTGGGAGGGTTAGGTTTAGGTACTAACATGGAGAGTTAGGGTTAGGGTGCGGGGTGGGGAGGGTTAGGCTACAATAAGGGAGGGTTAGGAGGGGAGGGTAAGAATACTTACTTGACCCCTGTCGGGATACCAACCATCCATTGGTTCATATACCAGCAATGGGCAACTAGCCTCCTATCTGCAGATTATGTAGCCTCCTATCTGCAGATAATTTTTTTATTTTATAGCTCTTTTGGGGATTGGCATTTTCTCCCTCCGTATGAGCAGCTGTTGCCTACTTTCTATTATCACATAATCCGTACTCTTTGCATTCGCCTAACTATCTAGGGGGGTATTTATAATGGCTGCAATGTGTGCGGTGCACACAGGCCACTGGGTCTGGGGAGGCCCACGCACCGCACACCCTGCACCCAATTAAATATACTCACCTCTCCATCGGCCCGGCGCTGAGAGAAAATGGTCACCGAGGCCATTTCCCCGGTGATTTGCGCAGTAGAGATGTCCCGGGAATGCGGCGCGGGCACCATGTTCCTGGAGACCCTCGCATGCGAAGTAGACTCTGGCACAATGTCAGAGTCTAGTGCACCACCGGAGAGGAGGGGACCCAATCGGAGCCGCCCCCTCCTCTCTTAAAGTGCCTCTGTAACTATTGTTTCCTTTTTCATTGACAAACATTGCCTACAGTCCAATAGGAGCAGTCCAACATGTTCCTCGGGATACTCCCTCCTCAGGGGCGTATTTATAAAGGGTGCAGGGTGAGTCCAGTGGGGGCCAGCACCCTGCACCCATAAAACTTACCTCTCAGGAGTCTCATATCGTCTCCGGTGTCTGCTCCTGTAAAAATGACTGGAAAATGGCTGCTGAGGCCATTTTCTCGGTGACCTGTGTATGTGCTATAGACTCTGGGCACACTCTAGTGCCCAGAGTCTGTAAGTGTGGCGCTGGCCGTGCACCACTCAGTGCGCAGCCGGCCGCCGGATGGAGAGGAGGGGGCCCGTGTCGGAGACTGCACACGGGCCCCCTCCTCTCTAGAAACGCCCCTGTCCCTCCTGAACATTGAAACTTGTGGTGACTAAAATCTATGTGCAGTATATTTCAAAGCATACTATATCTAATATATGTTCCTGTGTGTGCGTGACCATTAGTAGTAGGCAACAACCAACTCACTGCAAACCATTAGGTGGGTAGTTAATTTATCAGTGATGTGCAGTGGCTGCGTATATCACAGATAATTTGGGGAGAGCAACATAGCTTATTTTACTGCCCATCCCTAATAGGGCACGAGGTTAAATGGACGATGGTGTGCCTGTGTTGTACCACCAGCATTCCCATGCTGTTCTTGCGCCCCTAGTTGGTTACCAATTATTATAAGTTCAGGGAAGCTCTCTCTGTGGTGTAGTCATGGTCTTGCTGACAGGATGTTTTAAAGGGCATGTCCATCTCTCCATTTCTGTTCTTATATTAATTTTTCACCAACACTCTCATTAACTTGTCAAACATTTAAGGTCTTTCAAGGGAAGAAAAAGTTGGGGTTGTCCCTTGTTTCAATACCAGAAAAATAGAAGAAATATATTAGTGTAATATGTTATAAAAAATATATATCTCAGCAGAGAAATATAAGCTGCTCACAGTTTAAGAGGTGATGTATAGATGGTACCCCAACTTTTAGTAGTTTCTTAGTTCACAAACACAGCCTGTAAAGTGACAGTTACCTCCCGGAGGTGCCTACCCCTAACCCTCCCTCCCCCTAGCCTAACCCTATCCCTCCCGGGGGGGTGCCTAACCCTAAGTCCCCCCCGGGTGCCCTAAACCTAACCCTCCCCCCCGCGGCTGTCCGCTCACGGCACCTGGGAACCCTTCAATCGGGATGCCGGGCTCCGGTCTCCCGGCGTTGGGAAAATGACAGGCGTCTAGCTATAGAAGCCTGTCATTTAACCCTCGCCGGGATAAAGCAGTCGGGAAGCCGGTTGTCGGGATTAAGACCGCCGGTTTCCCGATTGCATCCCAGACAGACAGATGGCATGAGGCATGAGTGTTTAGATGGGGACCTGAGATGAGGCAGAATGGTGTGGAGAACGACCTGGCGACGCGGTTATGTGGTGAAAGGGTATGTTTTGATTTTAATCTCCTATCCCTGCCACAACCCTCCCCTATCCCCCCTTCCCTCCCCCTCTCCTGCAGCCTACCCCTAACCACAACCCATGTACTAACCATATCCTCCCCCTAACCCACCTGGCCGCAGCCTAACCCTAATGTCAACATTCTGACAATTTAGACATTTAACATGGTGACATTCTGACAATGTCGACTTGTTGCCTATTGACATTTTAACAATGTCGACATCATAACTGTCGATTTCGTGGCGTTGATGTTATAAAATCTTGATTATATCCCATCTTAAACAATTGCAAGCAGTACATTTCCCTTTAGTCTTCACTGGGGAAAAATAACACATTTTATTTTTATACAAAAGATAATACCGCAATAGTGTAATAAAGTTTCAACCAGCAAAATATCTGTAATACAGAATGCAGTCACCTGGTTACAGGATACGCAGCTTCATAGGGTTAAGTTCCAACAGTTCAGCAGTATCAGAATGAGACCATGGGGGCTCAATTATCAACGAGTTTTATCATACGCAGCGAGTTTTAAAACTTGTTGCATATGCTAATGGTTCTCCAGCCAATCAAAATCCCAGAAGTGAATTATATTCATTATAGAGGAACTGTGTATTAAAACTGGGTTTATATATATATATATATATATATATATATATATATAGCCTATTAATATATATAGCTTGATGTATGTAAATTAATATTTATGGGGTAAGAAGGTCATCAATGCAGAGAAAATGTAGGAAGGAACCCCCCCCCCCCCCCCGAGTACCTACGTTTGATACTGTCCTGGGACGTTGGAGCTGTTGGGATGAGGAGACACGCGCTGACAGGGCAGTTACTTGGAGTTACCAGCAGTTGGAGAGAGCAGACAGAGGCTTCAGCGCTTCGTGGCAGACAGCAGGGCCTGTAGACATTTCGGCAGCCAACTTGGAAGTGGTAGGAAGAGACAGAGATTGTCTGGAAGAGATCGGGTACTCCCGTCAGTGTCCAACAGGAGTCCTGGGACGCGTAGCAGAGGCGGAGATTAATACGGAGGTTGTTAAGGCAGCCTGGCTGCTGAGAGGTAGTTCCTGGTGACGCAGGGGCCCAAGTCAGTCGGAGTTAGGAGGAGACATCTGGGGCTGAAGCGATAGCATTGTGAGTACAAGCGGAGATTAGACCTCTCACGGAACTTTAGGTTATCACCTCTGTGCAGAGAGGTAGAGACAGTAAACCGCATTAAACAGTGATCCCCAACCGTTTACATCTGCTAAGAGCCAAACAGGATAATCAGTGTAAAATACAGCGCCCTAATTGTAGGCTTGATCTTGTAATAAACCAGAGATCCATTTGTTCCTTAATCTAGTTATTGTATATTTATCCTCAACCTTCATAGTCCATTAAGGCTGACTGAGACTGTTACACTAACTGTCATCTGTTTGAAAAATAGTTGGGAGCTGATTGGCTGGAGCACCATTTATCCATACGCAACGAGTTTTAAAACTTGTTGCATATGATAAAACTCATTGATAATTCAGCCCCATGAGTCATATATTTCAGTCCTTGTAGTGTCCTCTTTAAAACTCACAACTATGCATGTGTCGTGAAACTACTAATCACATCATGAGACAAGTGGGGAATTAACTCATACTGGAGAATTTATAGTGCTTACAATAGTGCTATTCAGTGATTTTATAGTGCTTACAATAGTACTATAGGGTGAAGGAAATGGGTGTTAATAGTATATGACCTGTTGGCTTCAGTGTTACCAGACAGGGCACTAATTAAATATAATGAACTCTAAAAGTTGAATTAAAACCTGTATAAAAAATAGAAACTGCATGCTATTGTAAGTTCTGCTAGTGGATTGTCTCTAAAACCCAATAGACTGCCACTAAATGTGACCTTTATCAGTTATAGAGAGATCCCACAGATACAGCAGTGTTAACTGGAGCTGATGCTCCAGTAATGTGATACAAATGAGTGAGTAGAATGCATCACCACACTTAAGGGGGGTATCCATTAGGCGATTTTAACAAACGATTGCACGATAATGACGTCGTTATCGTGCAATCGCTTGTAAATCGTGCGTGCATCATGCATGCATCGGGCATGTTTTGGTCGGAAGGGACCAGCGATGCGCGTGCCCGCTGGTCGCTTCCGACACCCGACATCGTCCATACATGCTGGTCAACCTGACGATCTCGTCAGGTTCAGCATGTGCGGGGATGGAGGTATGTGCCGGGACTGAACGAGTGAACGTTCAGTATAGGCACATCACTAGCTATACAAACGAGAGCATGACTGGAATGTCGTAATCGTGCTCTCATTTGTATATCTATTAGTGGATACCCGCCTTTACACTGGACAAATGCTGTGATGTACAGTGGCATCTTGGTAATAGTGATAAGAGCAGACCACTTGAGTTAAATAATATTACACTTTTAAGTGCTAGCTAAGACCTTCTCTAAGGTTCAGTACTGTAGTACATAATTTAGGGACTCATTCTCCCCTCCAACTGCCACCCCATCCAGCCTTTGTGCCACTGATGTGTCTACCTCTCTTTCATGCTCTTTTTTGACATTACTGTTGATTGGAGGCCTGTACTCCTAATCTAAATGGTTTGTTCTCTATCTTTTTGGATATCTGTACTAATTAATGCTGTACAGTACCATTGATTTGTTTGAGAATTGAAAACCAATAAAAACATTATTTTAAAAAATTATTTAGGACTACAGATATGTCAAAACAATAAGGTGTTCAGCTTTGTTCAGCTCAGTATGCAGGGTACCATAGTGCCTATTATTCGCAATGGGGACTGTGGTCTGGAGCTATTTCCCAAGCGAAGAAAATCTTTGCAACACAGCACCATCAATCACAAGGATTGTAGAGCAACATTTTTTTTTAAATCTGTCAAAATTGCAGATTTTCTGTGATTTTTGCAGCTGAATTTATTAAAAGAAAAACACATTATACAGTAGACACACAGAAACTGTTAATGTGACAGATCTCTCTTATAATAATTTGTTAATTGAAATACCATACTTATAAAAAATATTAATATAATATTAACATAAAGTATAAATAAGAAAATCTTATATAGGCACTGGATTTGTGTCAATGGATGGGGCTGTAATTTTAGTTAAGGAAAACCACCAAATCTTTGTCTATGTTTAATCCTCTGGGTAACAAAGTTTTTAGTTTGTAGATTCCAGAACCAATAATTTCTCTTCGCTTTGGGAGAGTTTTCTCTTCCTCTAATGTCCACATACAGTAGTGGATTCCATATGCACACCCCAAAATGTAATCCAGTGCAAGATCCAGCAAACGGGTAAGCAGCCACAAGGACACCCACTTTAAAGGGAGCCCCCCACCATATCAATTGGAAGACAGTATTTTGGACATAAACTTTTGGAATCACCAGGACCTTTGCATCATCCATTCCATCATTCCACTCCCCCCCCCCACACTAGTCACTGTTGTACCTGTCTATCCCGCACATTTCCACACACACCCCTTTTTTTCCCTCTGTATACTATCAGTCACACGTACTGTCATGTTTAACGTTGTCCAGCACACATAAAGCCGGCTGCTACTCAGTAAAACACTGTCCAATTGCAATTTTATCTTAAATACTGCACTGTGTTAATACCATTTTTATACTGTATGTCAAGTGGCATAATTACCATTAAAATAGAATATTCAAATTAAGACATTCTGTTTCAACAGCTCATTTATTAAACACATTCCATATAGGTTTGAGCGCTACGGTTTACCAAATTATCCACAAGCGAACACCCCAGAATGTAAACTACAATATTTAAATAGTGACCAATAAACGATACATAGACTTTTACACAATAAAGACAGTATTTTAAGAAACAAAATAGAATAGAATATACCAGTTACCTCTACACAAGAGGGAGTAATGTTGTTACCACTAGTCAAAACACAATGCATACTGATTGATGCAAACCTGTTCTGAAGATTACGATAGAATACACATCCCACATATCTTGTGATCTTAGAATGCAGATAACCCCAAATCTCTAGTGGCTTTATAATGCAGACCTCCTAATTTTTTGGTACAACAGTGAGGAAACCTAATATTTCTTGTTCCTTGCTCCAAACCAAGGGTAGCTTTACTAACCTGACCCCCAGATCTTGGTGTAGCTTTGAAATCAGGTTAACTAGGATTAGAGATGTGCAGGCTCGGATCGGTTCTGATTTTCCCGCCCAGTTCTGATTTTTCCCGCTTAATATCGGGTTTCAGAAAGAGGCAAAACATCATCTTTCATTGACAGACATCATCTTTGATTGACAAAAGTCCATGAAAGAAGATGTCTATCAATGAAAGATGACGTTTTGCCTCTTTCTGAGCCCTGAAATTAAGCGGGAAAAATCAGAAATTGTCGGGAAAATCTGAACCAATACGAACCTGCACATCTCTAATCCTAGTTAACCTGATCTAGATATAACAATTTATTTAGTTGTTGTAAATACATATATGCTACATATAATGTTAGGTATTAGTACAATCCAGATTATATACATGCAGTTGTATAATGGTGAGAGTAGAGAAAAAAAAACATTAGTGCTCGTTTACACAGGTAAATCGTATGAAAACTAAAGCATGCTTTAAATGCATTTTAGCAATGGATAGTCAACTTTTTCAGTGTACCTTAAATGTATTTTTGCCAATACAATCTTCTAAACTGTTAATGCATGGGAAATAGGAAGCGCCACATTCGGAAATCATAAACACAGCATTGAAATTTTAGAAAGCAATGATGGGACATAACCAATGAGAAGCCATTTATCCTATATTGAATAGTTTTAAGGCGTGAATGAGCCCTTCAGTTCATTATTTTCTAGACATATCTTCAGTGGGAAAATAACAGTCCAGTATATGTGTGTGCGTACGTGTATAAAAGATCCTACATTCTGGTATAATAATGAACAAAGTGTACCTATGAATGTTTATAATTATGAGGATAAAACATACATATGGTGTGATGAACATTGGGATTGAAGAACTAGAAAATAATGGAGAGGGATCCCTTTTCTCACTAGTAGCAATGTACATAATCCAGCATCCTCCAAGAAGTAATCTTATTGGCTGTAACTCACTTGTCCAAGACCTGATACAATCCTCCATTATATAGATCACAAAAAAAGAAGTTCCAAAAGTTTAGAAATCATCACCATGGGAACATAGGTGTGTTCTGCAAATTGTTATTGAATATAAAGAGACTCTATCATATAAATAATATAGTACTTTTCCTAAGAACACATTTGCGCACTGTAAAATGGAAAATGATCTCTGTCTCCTGAAAGACCATCCTGCCTGTTGATGTCATGTCATAATAAGCATGCAGCTCAAGATTAATTACCATGCTGTGCCTGTGGCATATATTCATTATTTATAAAAGAAAAATTAAATGATATATGAAAAACTAAAACTACTAAATCAAAGTGATAAAAATTGTATTTAACAACCATATTTGGATTTGGCTTCATATACAGCCATCAGCTTCATACATTTGGTATTTTCATTTTCTGGGATCTTTTACATGGAGTCAGGCAGATTGTAATACAATTTCAACTCTCAAAAGAAGGAATATTGGGAAAATATAAAACGGTGAAAGAAGGAAAATGAATCACTGGGCCTTAATTAAAAAGGAACTATTACTCAGACTAATACCGGGTTTCTTCCTAGACCATGCATAATTTAAAAGTTATTAATCAATCAGTAAATGTGTTACTTGTTTAAAGTTTTAGTTATGTACAGTCTTGTTTTATATCATGCAGCTACCACAGCTATTCTCTATAAGGAAAACGTTGCTACTGAGTAAGCTCATTCACAAGTAGAACAAGCAACATCAAATTAGATTTCAGAACTTTTGCTAAAAAAATTATGTTTGAAAGAAATAGGATTCAGAATTAAAACAAAATTATGTTTTTCAAATTTAATTTCATATCAAATTAAAAACATTTGGTCTAGTGTGTACCGACCTCGTTAACGACGGGACCCGGCGAGGTGCCGGCATCGGCAAGTGCGTACACACTTGTCGATGCCGGGAGTGAAAAGGCGACTGTGGGGGCCATGCTGCATTCGGCAACATCGCCCCTGCTAACGATATCCCCATGCAGGCAGGTCCGACGGGCAATGTCGCTGAAGATGCTCGGGAAGTCGCATCGTCAGCGACATAGCGTGTACACACTGGGCGATGTGCCCGATATGTTCTCCAATCCGCCGGATCGGACGACATATCCTTAAATGTGTACCCGGCATAACACTAACTGTTTCCAGTTCACAAACCAAAGCTGCCTAGGTATGACTGGTTCAAGGTTTCTTGGCACCTGATGCAACATCTCACCTACTGCCCCTGCTCCATCCAATTCACAATATGCCACATATCAGTGTACCCAATTTATAATATGCCATACAGCAGTGTCCCAAATTCATAGTATACTATATAGAAATGCCCCAACTCATATAAAGTAAAAGTAACATTTAGGAGCTGATTGGTTGGTACTTTATCTCCATCCACTTTCTCTCTCACCAAGGTTTAGTACATAGACCCCTGTGTGTGAATCAAGCTGTCTCTTGGCAGGTTAGGTGCATTTATCTTGTGGTTCTATTTTCTTAAACTGCAATACTCATTTTGATCTGCCAACACAATTAGAATACTGAGCATGTATAATAGTAGCGTTATGTGAACAAACATGCTAACATAAAGGGGAGAGATAATATGTTCCCAATTACACAAAGAGCATGGCAAATCTATCACAAAGCACAAAATGTACCATTTGTCAAATAAAACCAAATATAGTGTGACTGGGCTAGAAGAGGTCAAAGAGATGCTGATATTGAAATATAAGATTCACTATATGACTACAGAGAAAAAAAATAAGCAAAACAACAAAAGCAAATATTAAATGAATATGAACAGTTATGGATATACCAATATGTGTAATAAATCAGAAAACATTACTCCTTTATTTCCACAGAGGTTATACTTGTACTTATTGTACATCCATAAGGGAGGAGGGACTAGACACTGGGTATGAAAAGGTTTAAGGAGGCTGTCTGAAAGAAGGCCACCCAGGGATGAATGGATAACACTTTGGGGTCAATTCAATTAGGGAAATTGTCTATAGTAGTAAGGAAAGGAGGGTGAATTTAGTAAATTCTAGCACTTTGCCCTCCAAAAACTACAGGCCTTTTAATGAGCATGCATAAAATAAAATGTAGACTCCAACTGAACACCCGCTCATGAGCGAAACTGTCATGGAAATAGTGATTAGATGGTCGTATTTTTACACTGTATATTATTAATGACAGTTTTTAGTTTTAAGAGTAATGATTGTGTCAGAATAGTTTTCCTTAACAGGAGGCAGCAGAATTAGATGATAGGTGAGATATAAGAACATGTCTAAGGAAGGGATAAAAGGTTAGCTGATGCAAGTACAACAAGCGTGGTGCCGATAACAGTCAGTTACTGTCCATAAATACTATTCTACTCTTGAGAGCCTGTCCATAACAAATTGTGGGGGAAAGTTAAGGTTAAAATAACATTTAAAGGAAGTGGAAGGTCTGTTATATATCCAACATAAGCTTGCATGTGTATTGAAGATGAAGATTATTCTTTAGAATATGCAGAAACACCAGTATTGTACTATTTCTAAGCTTTCTTATTGGGGTATCTCGATCAGGAACATTTCAGTTGCTGCTGTATGACTCGGAACCAGAAATGTGACCAATAACCTTTGGCAAGCTTTGTACATACCACCAACAATCATCATCTATTTCACCTACATATGTTTGGCCAATTAGTCTAACCTTTATAGATTCAATCAACCAAATGATTATCTCCATCTGCTTTTATGTATACATTTAATGACTATATCCCATTTGCCTTCATACAGCTAATGACCATATGCCATTGGCCATCTTCCTTTTGCTTTCATACACTCAAGCGATAATCACTTCCCATTTCCATTAATGCACACAGCCAGTGACAGTATGATAAAACCAATGACCACATACTATGTAGCTTTATGCATAACATCAATTGTTCACAGTGAATATAAAATAATATACAGCATGGGGCATATCAGAGTGGGCCATATTGCAATGGGCTGCCCATACTATCCATCCCTGAGGTCAGGAAGCTTAAACAGAGTAATGTGGTGAGTTAACCTAACTAAAAAACAATGATATAGGCAAGATTTTTTTTTACACCTTTCTACACCACAATTGTAGCTTAATTCCATTACACTTCTAAGGAGAATATTTAAACTCTCCCTCTTTT
Source organism: Taudactylus pleione (assembly GCA_031769625.1). Lineage (NCBI taxonomy): Eukaryota > Metazoa > Chordata > Amphibia > Anura > Myobatrachidae > Taudactylus > Taudactylus pleione. The sequence goes on along the minus strand of JAUIMM010000101.1, from coordinate 4,380,876 downwards.
CTTGCAGGTCGCAAGTTTCTGATTGCAAATGCCCAGATGGATAACTGTGCTATAATCTACTGTAACGATGGCTTCTGTGACATGTTTGGCTACTCCAGGGTGGAAGTCATGCAAAGACCTTGTACCTGTGACTTTCTAACAGGTCCGGAAACCACACATAACAGCATTACGCAACTCACTCAAGCCCTATTAGGAGCTGAAGAACGCAAGTTGGAGATCCTCTACTATAGGAAAGAAGGTGAGAAATATACATCCCTTATTTCATATTTGCACAGTTCTGCTCAGCCTCTGATATTTCCGCAAATTTTCAGAAAACATAGAGGATCATTTATCAACGAGTTTTATAAACCACAACGAGTTTTAAAACTCTTTGCGTATTGTATGATAAATGGTGCTCAAGCCAATCAGCTCCCAGATGACAGTTGGAAGCTGATTGGCTGATTGGCTGGAGAACCATTTATCATACACAACGAGTTTTAAAACTCGTTGATAAATGAGCCCCACAGTTTTAAACAATGCTGTAACTGGCAGGGGGTATTTTATAAGATCACTGCAGGTCTTTATCTTGGTCCTCAGGATATTTGTCAAACCCATGGTTTCTTATATTTCTTGATCCCAATTATGTCTGTGAATCAGTTGTACTGTACATTTCATTTAAATTATCATATTGTTGTCGACAAATGATGCATGTTATTGTTAACAATAAAATGGATATGAGCAAGGAACTATGTAAATATTATTAAGATTAAGAGCAAGTAAAGACACTATTTGACATTACTATAGGTCAAAGGTTGTGTACTGCTATACTGAATAATATAAATGAATTAAAACAAATTTTAATACTCTATATGATATAACAGCGAGATAAAGATACACAGGCGTTTATAAATATCAAATGATCAAATACATACATAACATGCTATATAGGAGAAATAGTGTGATTATTTATTGACTAAAGAAAAAGGTTGCTGTTATTTCTGTTGCTCCAGCACAGGACCGTATCTAGGAGTGTGCAACGAGTGCCGCCAAACAGGGCACAGGGCTCTGTGGGCAACACCGTCACCACCCCACAGCCCTTTGCTTCTGGCTAGCAGGGTCAAAGGCTAGCAGGGTCCTGTGACGCTGATTAGAGCGTCCTCAGGATGCTCCAATGTAGGCCCATCATCATGACAGTATAATGATGATGACCAGCTGGCCCCACCGTTGGCCATAAATCATAAGTATTAAAATTATAGTTCTATTTTTGTCACACGTTGCGTACATTTTTCTACTTTTACGTATTTAGGGAAACATTGTGGCTGATAGTGTAGATGTGTGCACGCCCACGTGGCACTGGCCACACCCACACAGCACTGGCCACACCTCCTAGTGCTTCTTACAATAGGCCCTTGATCAATTTCAGCTCCAGGCCTATATGTCCCTTAATCCAGCTATGCAACCACTGTACCACCATACTGTATAATATAAACTATAGAAATAGTTATTTAAAATGTAGCAGATATGCGTCTACTACCAAGTTTATTAATATTATAGCCATTTTATCCCCAAGCCTGGAGGGGAAATCAGCAATATGATTCTAATAAGGGCAAAGTTATTGGTCGCAGAACTACAACTTGCCAACCTATCCCATTATTCCATTATTTTAGCCTCTATAACATATATTATGGGAAAAGAAAATAGACAGTGAAGTTGTGTTACATTCACATAGGGCCTGATTCACTACCGTACGCAACTGCGAATACGCACGCAATCGGCCAGCTGTTGCATTCTGCGCATGTGTATGCATCACAGTGCACGTGCACGAACTAGCCATTGCGATCGGGACTGCGATTGCAGAGGCTACGCAGACCCATCACAGAGTGATTCACAGGAAGTGCCATTTGTGGGTGGTGACGGGGGGACGGTCGGGGAAACGCAGGCATGCCAATGCGTTCGCACACCGTTGCAGAGGCGAGCATAAATTATCCATTGCGATAGCCTATGCAGTCTGAGGTCTCGTAGCGTGCGTGGTCGTTAACAATTTCTGAGTAAGGTCAGACCTTGTTCAACTGTGCGTGAGGCTGCGATGGCACACGATCGTACCCATGGTTTTGCTATTCTGCTAAGTATTACAGATGTGTACAATGTAAAATGGGCATCCTTATGTAGTGCTGAGTTTACATTGCGATCGCTATGGATTAGCTTGCTATAACAGTTAAACTGTGTGCATACGCAATATTGCGATTCGTAATGAATCAGGCTCATAGTCAGTGGCGTAACTAGGGTATTTGGAGCCCAGGGCAAATTTTAAAATGGAGCCCCCCCTCACTACGTGCGTGCACCGGCAGTGCACGCGGTGAAAAATGGGCGTGGTCACAAGAGGCGTGGCCACTGAAAAATGGGGCGTGTCGCCATGACACACACCCCTTTCTTGTCACTGGGAACATTTCTTTCCATTTGCACCTTAATGCAGTGCCCCACATTCAGTCCCCCCTATGCAGTGCCCCTAGTAGTGGTCCCCCTTATATAGTACCCCCAGTATACAATGTCCCCCAGTAGTGGTCCCTCTTATGCAGGCCCCCAGTAGTGCCCCTTATACAGTGCCCCTTATACAGTGTCCCCAGTAGTTGTCCCCCTTATACAGGCCCCCAGTAGTTACCCCCCTATGCAGTGCCCCCAGTAGTTACCCCCCTATGCAGTGTCCCTGTAGTGGTCCCCCCTGTGCAGTGTCCCCAGTAGTAAGCCCCTTATATAGTGCCCCAGTAGGAGTCCCCCTTGATGCAGTGCCCCCAGTAGTGGTCCCCCCAATGCAGTGCCCCCAGTAGTAGTCCCCCCTATACAGTGCCCTTTATATAGTGCCCCAGTAGGAGTCCCTCTTGATGCAGTGCCTCCAGTAGTGGTCCCCCCAATGCAGTGCCTCCAGTAGTAGTCCCCCCTATACAGTGCCCTTTATATAGTGCCTCATTAGGAGTCCCCCTTGGTGCAGTGCCCCCAGTAGTAGTCCCCCCTATACAGTGCCCTTTATATAGTGCCCCCAGTAGGAGTCCCCCTTGATGCAGTGCCCCCAGTAGGAGTCCCCCTTGATGCAGTGCTCCCTGTAGTAGTCCCCAGTAGTGCTCCCCCCATGATGCAGTGCCCCCAGTAGTATCCCCCCCCAGTAGTGGTCCCCTCCCGAAGCAGAGCCCCCAGTAGTAGTCCCCTCCTTAGCAATAGCCCCCCCTCTAAGCAGTGCCCCAGTAGTAGTCCCCTCCTTAGTAATAGTGCCCCCCTAGAAGCAGTGCCCCCAGTAGTAGTCCCCTCCTTAGTAATAGCCCTCCCTCGAAGCAGTGCCTCCAGTAGCAGTCCCCTCCTTAGTAATAGCCCCCCATGAAGCAGTGCCGCCAGTAGTAGTCCCCTCCTTAGTAATAGCCCCCCTCGAAGCAGTGTCACCAGTAGTAGTCCCGTCCTTAGTAATAGTACCCCCCCTCGAAGCAGTGCCGCCAATAGTAGTCCACTCCTTATTAATAGTACCCTCCCTCGAAGCAGTGCCCCCAGTAGTAGTCAGCTCCTTAGTAATAGCACCCCCCTCGAAGCAGTGCCGCCAGTAGTCCCCTCCTTAGTAATAGCCCCCCCTCGAAGCAGTGCCCCCAGTAATAGTCCCCTCCTTAGTAATAGTACCCCCCGGAAGCAGTGCCACAAGTAGCAGTCCCCTCCTTATCAATAGCACCCCCCCAATGCAGTGCCCCCAGAATAAGTGCCATTACCCCCCGACAAATACACACTGACATTAAACAATAAATAAATGTAAAATTCTTACCTGAATCCACGCTCCGGCTCCCGCAGCCGTCCGCAAGTCACTCCTCCCGGGCTGGCGCGCTCTGCATTATGGGAGAAATGTCATGACGTCTCTCCCATTACCCACTGCAGGAGCTGGAAAGGGAGCCAGCTCTTGCAGTGGGCGCTGCGGCTGCAGCAGTCAATGAGAGTTTGTCTGACTCTCATTGGCTGCTGATTAACATACATATCGCCGCCAGCGCGAGCATGAGCCCGCCTATCACCCTCCTCCTGGCGCTATTGGGCAAGTGCTCAGGGGGAGGGAAGGGGCTCGGCTGTGCAGCACAGGATCGGCGCAGGGAAGCCTAGCGCCGGTCCTGTGTAAATGTTTAGTGCTCACCGCACTCACTGCGGTCTGCACTACACTGGCTAACTAGGGCGGGCCGGTACCGGTACCATTTTATAATAATAATTACCTATTTGTTTCCTTGCCAACGTTTACACAGTTCTTTATATATCTATTACTTTCCAGTTTCCATAAAATGCATTCAGTATCATTCACTGTAGCATTAATGTGGCAGCTCTAGCTCATTCCAATGGTACTCACACAGTGGCAGGCCACTTATACTGGTATCATCTCATTAGAACATTGGAGGGAAAGCAAGAGCAATCTGGAAGGACTGTTAATGCAGTTCAACTGAGACTTCTGTGTGTAACTAGATATGGGAATACATTAAAGCAGAAATAGAAAATCCCATTTGAGCTATGCTTACTATTTAGAGCAGTCAAAGGGAAAGTCACGTTAATTGTTCATGCTAAATTAGGACCAAGTAAAAAAGAAGGGGGAGCAAGAAAGAGTAGGAATGACATTGTTTTTACATAGCTGCAAACTTTACCTCTCAGGAGACTAATATGCAGACAGAAGAAGGATTTCGCACTGTTAGTAGAAGATGTACCATAGCATTGTATTCAGCTAAAAAAAAACTCTGTTTATACATTGACCTAGTAGACTGTATATGGAATGTTCAGACTTATCACACATAAAAGTCACCACTCACTACTTTTTTCACATTGAGTCTCTAAAGCTGGATCACAGCGATCACACATGATACTTAATGGCTGCAGCATGTCATGTCAAGGTCGTAGATGCTTTTAACACAACACCCAGAAGACAAATATGACAGAATGAAATACTGAGCACAATATAATGCATAATAATGCACAGTAGGCATTTTGTTAACTCCAATGTGTGAAATCAAACCACTGCCCCCCCCCACACACACTTACTAATAATAATAATAATAATAATAATAATAATAATAATAGTAAATAAAATGTTGCTGCCTTCTTATGGCATGTAAGCACATATTAACCATCTGCTACTTTACCATATAATAGATCACGACAGCATTGGTTTTACTTGAGTCGATATAGGTCTAGTCCAATTTTGACTCTATGGGGTAAATGTATTAAGAATCAAGTTTGGTCAAGTTAGCATTCTGTGGAGAGTTTGGCCATTTTTTGCAACCTTTGCTAACATCAAACTTCAGCACAAATCTGTAGAGTTGACAAACACGCTTCAATTCACCATCGGCCAAACTCGTGAACCTTTTCCCTAGTAAAGATAGGATTCAGGAATTTACCAATAACTGACTTTTATAACACTCACGAGAACGGACAAAACTCATGACCAAATGTGGGTAACCAGTTTACATGCCTTTGAGCTCTGAGTTCTGCAGAAACATATACAGATCAGTGTGATCCGTGTATGCTTCTGTCTGAAATTAGCTCAAAAAGAGTTAAATATAAAAAGTTATGTGGGATTTTCCCCCCCCCCAAAAGCATGAGCCAGTTCTGGTTCTAAAAATATGGGGACAAAATGTGTAGGGATCCCCTGTATTTTATGAACCAGCACTGGGCTTTGTGAGCCGGTCCTGGTTTTAAAAATATGGGGGAAAAATAGAGTGGGGGTCCTGGTATTTTTAAAACCAACACCAGGCTCATACTAGCCAGAGTGTAATGCCACATCCAGGGGACCCTTTCCCTGGGTCACCCTGGCCAAAGCATTATTAACACCCCAAACTAGTCAGCCCAGGCCGAGGATCCCAGAGGAGGTGGGGAACCCCCCAAAAAATGGGTCCCCCCTCTCATGAGCACCCCTGGCATGCGCTCTTCCCTGCACCCATGGCCAGTGGATGCAGGAGTAATAGTTTTAACAATAGATCTATACTATTGTTTTTTACAGTGGGTCTACAGGTGCCAGCGTGCCCACCCTTTGGCACTTGTGGAACTACAAGTGCCAGGAGGTGGCCGGCACCTGTAACTTCACTGTAAAAAAAATAGTAAGAAAAAGACATTCACACACTGTAGAAAGTAATATTTTATTACACGCTAAACACATACATACTATACTTACCTTCTCCCCGGTGATTGGTCCCCTTGTCCAGTAGAAATCCAAGATTATCCCTAAAAAAATGTTTAATACTGACCTACATCCTGGTGCAGGTTGGTCCTCTTCTCCAGTAAAGTCCCGCATCGACAAAACAAAAAAACGAATAGCGCAACTTACAGACATTGAAGAGATGTATGTGTTTCCACATACATCTCTTTCCCGGCAAATTATGGAGACTTTGTGGGTTACGTCAGTTGCTGGGTCGCCAGACAATCAGAGGCCGCTCTAGAGTAAGCAGTTGCTGATTGGCTGTCAGCCAGGCTGTGGTAGCTGAAGCTTACCGCAGTCTGACTGGGTCCTGGCAGTTTTCAAGGCCAGGGTATCTGCATCCACCGATGCAGACCATAGTCTCGTCCCTCTCAGAAAATGGGGATGACATGCCCCTGCTTCCAGGAACACTGCCCAGGTACGCCCCCTACTCCCAAGTGCCGCATCATATCAATCAGGTGGCAGCTGGGAGACACTGCGAGCGAACTCCTGCGCATGCGCAGTCCTAACAATCAGAGATATGCACTAACCATTGGGTTAGTGTACATCTCTGAATAAGGCCCTAAGTTCGGATGGCATTCACTGGGTTCAGTGGGAAGTCATCACTGGCATTTAGACTCAGACTTGGCACCACCCCGGTGCCAAGCACCAGAATGCAACTGCTCTAATTGCTCCAAGACACAGATACATTCACCAAGTGTACTCTTGTCACCTTGATGGACAAATGTTCATGATCTCAATACCTGCAAAGACATATATCAGAGCCCTAACTCTAGCTGACCCAGTGAAACAATAACGACAATCATGGGTCAAGCTACTACTACATTCTACAACAATACATGTACAAAACAATACAATAAACATGAGCAGGTAACTAACCAAAAGCTTACCTTTAATTGGGGGCCTGATTGCAGGAGATGAAATTATGTAGTGACATGGCGATACCCTAGGGGTGCTTCACAAACACACCCATCCATCTACACACAGGCAAAACAAAGTCCGGTTCCTGGAGGTGTGCGCTGCAGATGACTCAGGGAAATACTTTAATGAGTCTGATCCTCTCCTTTTTTTCTCTTCCGGTGGTGTGGATAAATAATGGGAGGCCTACAAAAGGGGGAAAATGTGCAACCCCTCGTAGTTAAGACCCCCCTCTTACCTCAAAGACTCCTTACAGGTGATTCAAAACCTGAATGAAATTGAGTAGGACCCAGAAATGATACTAGTGACAGCAGACATTATAGACCTATACACTGTGATAGACCACTCACATGGTCTAGATGCAGTGAAACACTTTCTGGAGTTAGAGAACTTCAATCTGGAAAAGAGAGAGTTTGTTCTAGAAAGAAGTGCATTCATACTTACCCACAATTTATTTGTGGTTTGGGGAGTCTTACTACTTACAAACCAAGGGCCCAGCAATGGGCACCGGGTTTGCGAATAGTTATGCCAACTTGTTCATGGGCTTTTGGGAGAAATCCACAGTTCAGGAGGGCCATGAATTCTGGGCAAACCTGGTGTCCTGGAGCCGGTATATAGATGATGTCCTGTTTATAATTCCCTCAATTTTTTTGATTACTGTAGAAACTGTTTTACATATGTAATTCTTATATTTTAAAATTTTTATGTACCACTAATTTAAGACGTCTGTGGATATTTGAGACTATAGGCTCCCTTGTGTTTATAAATAATTTGTCTGGGAGAGTGGTATATATTTGAGAATTATGGTCTATTTTATTGTAATTTAGGATATGTTAGTACATGTGTTATACTTTATTATTATCCTGCTTAGGGTGAATGATATGTATTTAATTTATGGTTTTAATTCACAACCTATTCGTACAGGACCTGTGCATAGAAGATCCCCATAATGATTTTAAAATATATTTTTTCTATTTATAGTTATATACCATTCAGCTGTTCCTTCCCTCCCCCTTGCTAATTTAGTTGAGTGGAATGAGGGTTGTATTTGATTATATACAGTTTCAACTCAGGGCAAGCTTCTTGATATACAGCCCGGGAACATGGTTGCTGGGCAACCATTGTTGTGTACAATCCTTAGAGGGAGCATACGGATTCACTATGGTGATGTCAGGGCTAGTTCCTAATGATGGTGACCCCTCCCTGGATTGGACATGCCCCATAGACCTTTTTCTGGGTGAAAATTGCTGGGTGCATTCCTTAGAGTGAAACGCACAGCCGGACACTAGAGGCAGAGACTTTAGCCTCAAGCAATCAGAACAGCTCTTGTTAGCGACCGGCAAGTAACTTTTGGTGGAATTAGGTGCATTCCAGCAGGTGGAACGAACCGCGATGATACCCACCTGATATAGCCAAACAGCTTAGACAGACACCTATGCACTTTATCATCTATGTACAGAGGACATTTTAATGAACCCTTTGCCTTTTATTGTATTTAATAGCGTGCTTTATATGATTTACACATATTTGTTGTACACTAAATGGATAATCCCTGCCCCCACTAATGGAGAAGGTGATAGGGTATAAAGATATAAGAGGTCCCCAGGTCAATTACACCTTGAAAAAGACCTCTGGTCGAAACGCATTGGTGTTGGGGACCATATACCTCCATGGACTTTATTGACTGTTCTAAACCCTAAGGTACAGCTGGCTTACTTTGGTACCAATCCAGAAGGAACCATAGGACATTTACCATCCCTGGTGTTTCCTGGTTAGGACTTTCCAGAAGTTTTTTATGTTTTTACTGGCATGTTGTGAATAAAATACTTTTAATAATATAAAATTTGTGTGTTAATAAATATAGCATCATTATTAGGGTGCCACCCAGCTTGTACTAGGGTGTTGTGAGGCAATTTGTTGTGTGTTTAGGTGATGTTATCAAAAATGTGAATAATTAAACTTGAGTGCTACAAAATATAGTGTCATTAGGGTGTCACTATTACTACCATTACCAGGGGTGCTGTGAAGCACTGTGTTGTCTGTTCAGGCACTGTTATCAAAAATTAAAATTATAAAACTCAGAGATGTCATAGCAAAATGGCTTACCCCGCTAGGACTCTCCTTAGGATTTGTCATTTCTGATAACGCATGTAACATTGTGAGAGCATTATAACTGGGTGAATTTGAACATGTTACTGAAACCATTTGAAGTAGTAACTAATGAAGTGTGCTCAGATACTGCCAGATTGAGTCAGGTTATTCCCTTAATAAAACTACTGGAAAAGCAGCTAGAGAAACTAAAGGAGCAGATGAAACAAACTGATTACATTAAGTATGTTGGACTTGTAGATCAACTGCTTTATTTGTTTCACCAGGACCAAAGGCTTGTCAAGATCTTGCAATTGGATCACTACATTTTGCCAGCCATGCTTGATCCTAAGTTTAAGTCATAGATAATGTATTTCTTTCCAACTAACACAGATCTTAAGAGATGCAGAAAGCTCATTGCCAGCAAGTTGTTGGCTCAAATACCACATAACATGACAACGTCTCGTGATACAGTTACTCCTGCAAATGCTACTGCTAGGAAAAAATGAACCTTTTCCAAGAAACCCACTAGGGTGTGTGGAGTCAACTCAGCGCACCAAAGTGAAACACCATTGTGACATCTGGTCAGGCTAAAAAGAAATGCCCTTGATTATTGACACTTCTACCAGGATTCAATCTGATACACTAAGTATCAATAGGATGGTGGAGGATTATGTTAATGACATTGTTCAAATTAGCATGTTACACAGTCTTTCTGATTATTGGGAGGAAAAAAAGGCAATTTGGAGCCCCTTGTACAAACTAGCTTTGGTGTACTTAAGCTACCCACCCTCCGGTGTGTACTTGGAAAGAGTCTTGTGAGAGATCTGTGTAGGAGGCTACTGCCTCAAAATGTGGTAAAACTCATGTTTATAAGAATGTTCTATAAATTCTATGCAGAAGGCCATTGCTGCCTTTTGCAACAAACTATAAAGACTTCTGTAACGGTGGATTCCAGTGAGGGTGAGCTAATATTGTGTGATGATGATAACACTGACGAGGGTGAGGAGGATGAGGATGATTATTCCCAGTGTAGAGATGATTAACAACGCTGTTAGCTGCCTTAAGACCATTGGTAGCCTGTTTTGTGGGGGCCCAAACAAACCAAGCACTGCAGCTACAAAAGTGGCAATCCTTGTCACTGAACTGCTCAGTTTGTTAAACTGTGCATGTCCTTTTTAATATACATCATAAGGGTTGGTTGAAGGGCAGAAGGATAATTACATCATGGATCGCTTTTCTTTTCATTATGGTGGGCATTGGTGGCAATCATTTTTGCATAGACAAAATTTTTATTACCCAGGCACATACAAGCAAAGGGGAATGTTAAATCATCCTATAAAACTTTATCCAATGCGTACAAGATGGCGCCATGGATACGTGCGTTGTGTACTCCTGTGAAGAGGGGTAAGTCCGGTCTGCACTAAGTCTTAGGGCTACTGAATTTCTTTATAGAGGTTATATTTTTGCGATGTTTGTTCTAGTCATTCATCTTGAAAAAGATGCCAGGGAGCATTGCACACATTGAGAAAAGGAGTGACAGCGGATATTTTATCTTACCCTAGAAGCCATTTACATACACCTACTGAACACCCGGGTTTCATACTATCTGTAGTGTATAGGAAATTAGCTATCATTTACATCTGGTATGGATAATTTATCCAGCTTTGTTTATGTGTGTTTGGTATTATTAAAGAAGTGAATCTTATCCACACCTTGAGTTCTCTGTTTTTCCACATATCTGGTGTATGCAGAGGAACAACAAGAATATATCTGAATTAAAATAAACCTTTATGTGTCTTCAAAATGCTTTAATTAATGTAAGCGTAAAAGTAAGCATCACTTGATATGCTTATCCCTATATGCACATGGCTGTATGAAGTTTTCCATTATAGGAGCACTTCTTCGGGAAACATATACATGGACTGTCTTCATAGCTCTTTTCAAGGATTAGCTGTGACTAACCATATTGCTTTTATCTATATGGATTGGTGGATGAAACTTTGAAGAATTGAGGACTGCCACTCTGAAATATTGAATCATCATTTTCATTTGGAACAATATCTATATTTGGAGCAACTTTTAAGTGCTTGTGAGGTTTTTTGTTTGTTATTGTGTCTTATTTATGAATTGGTGATTCATCTTTTTAACCTCAGCTGCTTTAAAGTGTAGCGCCATTATATAAGTGTTCTTTTCTCTGTTTGCAACTTAACTATGTCACCATATAGTCTACCTCTTTACTCCTGGCTCCTTATGTCTTCTGTTTGTCTCCCCCTTCCCTTTAGACTGTAAGCTCCATGAGCAGGGCCTTCCTCTCTCCTGTTCTCATCACGTACTTCTCTTGCACACCTGCTACACATCCTCTTTGGGCTCCCTGCCCCTTGACCCCAATCATCTGTTTTTGTTATTTCAGGTGAACTAGGCCTGTCATTTGCACCCACGCTGACAGCTACAGGTTTCAGCTCATGCTGTACTTTTCAATTACACACATTGTATCATGGACTGTGTCGATATTTGTAGAGCTATTTGTACTGTACTGTTTTACCCTGTATTGTCTTATTGTTTTGCTCCCTGTTCGGCACTGCGGAACACTTGTGGCACCCTTAAAATGAAATGTAATGTTATCATTTGCAACAATATTTTTAACCAAAATAATGTGATGCTTAACAAAATATAAAATAAGTTAACAGAATTCTAGAGCATATTTAGTATTAAAAAGATACAAGACGTTTCAATTTAAAAAAAATTAATTAATAAATCGATCATTCTTTTTTACCTGCCTTCCACTACATACTCCACCTCCATTTCCCTGTACTGCCCTCTGGCCTCTGAGCTAGTTCCCCTCAAACTCAGACTCTCTGGTGCACCTCATAAATGTACTACAGGGGTTGTTACCAAATTAGATAGGGGGGGTAGTATTTTCTGTCCTTGTCTCTTCAGTTGTGGCAAAACAGATCTCATATGGCCATGTCTAAAATTTTATTTTCTTAAATAATTAATCAATCAATCAACCAACCAACCAATGCTTTACCTACTTTCCATTACATACTCCACCTCCAATTCTTTGTACTGCCTTCCCTTCGGGCCTCTGAGCTAGTTCCCCCCATACTCAGACTCTCTTGTGCACCTCATCAATATACTACAGGGGTTGTTAACCAATTAGGAACGAGGGAGGGAGGTTAGTATGGCCAGCTTCTCTTGCAACCCTTGTCAGGAATCCACAACAACATTGTATTCTTGAATGGCCTTTTCTCTTCTTAGTTGCTGAAAAACAGATCTGGCAAGGCCACGTCTCATATAAAAAAAATTTTTTTCTTAATTAATCAATCAACCAATACTTTACCTGCCTTCCACTACATACTCCACTTCCATTTCCCTGTACTGCCCTTGGGCATCTGATCTAGTTTTTGATTAATGAAAACATTCTACAACATTGTATAGTTTATGTTAAACTGCCATCTTATCTGCCACTGCCGTGCCACTCTGTTTTCTACATGTGCTATATTCTTTTAAACTGCCGTGTGTTTCTGCCGCTGCTCTGTTGCTTAGTTTAACCAGCCAGCCTTTGGCCAATATGGATGAAAACAATATTGTGAGCTATGTGGTCAAAACTGACTGGAAATAAATTTTATTGAGATTTTAGTTGTTTTTATCTTTTTTTTTTATTAAAAAAAATCCAGTTGCAAATCCAAAATACGTGAGGGTAGTTTTGGCAAAACCAAAACACTACAATGAATTATGACCAAAACATGGGGGCCCATGCACATCTCTAAATTAGACCTTGTCCACTGTTTTATAAAGTGAATAAGGCTTATATCCTAATTTCAAATATATATATATATCTACACTGTTTCTTTATTTGAGTCTGTCTGCTTAGTGCATTTTAAGGTGCAGACACACTTCTTGGTCCTTGGATCTGCACCTAGCTTTGCAGCTACACTGGAAACTTTGCTTGGTGGAAAGAATGTAACATTACTTTAAATTCTATCCTGCTAACACTTAAAGATTATTTCCTTTAATTTATTATTTTTTTTCAAAAATACCGCTTGGTTTATCCTTTATGTTGAAAACAAATCTCAAGAGTTGTGGAACATAGGGCCTGATTCAGAACCGGATGCAATCATGTTCCGTTTATGGGTGGTAATGGGGGTGGAGATGAGAAAACGCAGGTGTGGCAAGGCGTTTTTTGGGCGTACATGTATTATCTTGTGCGAACGTCCAATGTGGACACTATTTTGGAGACGTCACTGTGTGATCCAGTTTCCATTATGACTGCTCGTTCAGCTTGTGGTAGGGTATTGGACTCACAAAGATGATGGTCTCTTCGTAGCTCCCTTAGCAAATCGATGTTTTGCTATTCTCCTTTACAAGGCACAAGACCAATCACCTAATAATTGGATCACTTGCGAGAAGGTGATTTTCAATGGCCGTGATTTATTAGCTAAATTTGGAACGCATGTTGTGTTCGTTATTTGTTTGTGTTTTGTAATCACAGCAATCACAAAATACATTTTAAAATAAAGGTAAAAATTGGGTTTTTTTGGCTCTATTCCGCATGTTGTTGTCAGTTTTTTTTTTTTAAAAGCCCAACACATTTTTTGGAAAGGTAAAATTTTTGGTAACATTTTGGTGACAATACAGAAAGACAATCAGCTACTAATTGCTTTGCTTGTGTTATTGTTTACCTACCTGTTACCTTATGTTTTTTGGATGGAAACTTTTTTTTAAGTATATGAACCTTTATTATGTATTTAAGTATGTTTGTTCCAGTCCCTTTTAGCCATTTGCTAATGATTTTGACACACACTTTTTTATGAATGTATTTTTATTTTTCCAAAATTAAATGTTGACATTTTTTTACAAATGTTGCTTTTTTTCAGCCAATTTGTTATTTTATTTTACATCCCAAAAATAAATTAATGTAAAAAAAAAAAAAATTCACAAGAAAGGAGAGGGAGGTTTGGTGTAGCAAAAATATGGGGCAAACACAGAGATGGAATTTGGGGAAATTAGCCAGTGCTGTCAACGCCTTCTCCCCCGCTTGGCTTGATGTTGGAGGGAGCATGATTTTGTCTGTCTGGTTGTACGGCGTGCCTGGGCAGAGGTAGCTGGTGTTTCCTCTAGGCTAGGCATAGGGCTAGGCACATTTGGAGGGATGGCCGATGTTGCTCCAGAGGTGGAGGGCCCTGATGTTCCGGCAGGAAGGGAGGCCGGCTCCAACATGCGCAGGCGGACGATCTGCTCCAGGGCATTAGCTATTCTGACATTGGCCGCAGCATTTTCCTCCAGGGCGTCTGCCACCCGTAGCAGATTGGCATCCATCCTCATTAGAATCTCAATGTTTTTATCCTTTTTATCATTGAGATCTGTGAGAAGGGACACTGCCTGCGAGGGGGAAGGCCCTGGACTGTACGCCATAGGGTCCACAGCCGGAAATATTGCTTCCTCCCCTGCGGAGCCAGCAGATCTACTGCGGCCAAACCTCAGTTCTGGAGCAGACTCATCCTCTTCTGTGCCTGTGTGAAAAAGAGAGATCATAAAAATATTAGTACATTTGTCTTTGTATTTAAACAAGTTGTTCCAACATTTTTAACTAAATTACCTGCAGCAACATGTGGAGCCGCAAAGTCTGGCATGTCTGTGTCCATGTTGGACATGCCAAACACCTCTTCTTCCTGCACACACCCCTGTGCCAGTTCCTCCAAATTGGTTAACTCCAGTGACACAGGGGTTGGCCCACCACCTGTTGCCCCTGCATTCCTAGCCCTATCAGCCAGTTTTTGTTTGAGCTGATATTTGAAGTCGCTCCATCTGTTGTTTAAAAATGTATGTTTAGTTTTTTAACTAAGTTTTTAGAATTGTGGAAATAGGTTACAGCATTTACGTACCGGCGTTTGACTTCTTTGGTTGAACGGACAAAATCACCAACACCATCAACAGCACTGGCTATTTCCTCTCACAGTTTCCATCTCTGGCTTGCACCCATATTTCGGGGTGCCTGTGTCAGGTTATCCACGCACTTTTGCACCAAAGCCTCCATCTCCTTTCTTGTGAATTGTGGCTGCCTTTTTCATTTGGCCCTGGCCTGGGTACTAGGCCCCGCAGCCTCCTCATTGTCAGTCTCAACACCTTACAAAAAATAAAACAAAAATTATTATTTTATTTTTTTTTTGTGTGGTAACTTTACATTTGGGGCTACTTACTGTTTGGTCCTGGGTTTTGGCTTTGCTGCTGTTCAGTGGACATGATTAAACCCTTGAATTCAGCAGACCCATTGTGGCCTCTCCTGACATTTTTATAGATGCGTGTGCATTATACGGGCGCATCTATTGTGCGTAATTGATTTGAGCGGGAAAGTGAGGTCTATTTAAGGCTTTTTTGTGGCCTTGTTTTGGGGTGGGTTGATTGAAGTGGTTGGAGGTTGTTATAGGTGCGGAGTTGTGGTTTGTGAAGTTGTTTGGATTTGGTGCGAGTTGTTGATTGGTCTTTTTTTTTCGCATTTTTGCATTTTATTAGTAAGCCTTTTTTTTGGTGTTGAGGTAAGTTTGGTGGTTCGCTTTTTGGGTTGTTTCAATTTTTTTTTGTAAAATGTTTTTTTTTTTAGTTTTTTTTTTTAATTTATCTCCTTTCGTCTTGTGGACTGCATTTCGATTTTCGGGATAGTCTTTGTATGGTGTTTATTGACATACATTAGACCCTGTTTATTGTTAACATTTATCATGTTTTTTTAAGGGGTCTCACTATGTATTTTTTTTTTTTTTGGCCCAAATGATTATTTGGCCATCAAGAATGCGAAATATCTTGCGTATATTTTGCACATCTCCTGTCTGTGGCATATGCGTACCATTTAGCAGTATTTTGTATCCTCTATTGCGTATATTTTGCACATCTCCTGTCTGTGGCGTTAGCGTATCATTTAGCAGTATTTTGTATCCTCTAATACGTATATTTTGCACATCTCCTGTCTGTGGCGTTTGCGTACCATTTAGCGGTATTTTGTATCCTCTATTGCATATATTTTGCACATCTCCTGTCTGTGGCGTTAGCGTACATTGGATTATTAGAATAAAATCATACACTAACAACATCTGTGTAGTGCATGCATTCTTTATATTTTTGCCTTAGCCTGTCTTTATTTTGTGGTAATTTTCTTTTTTTTTTAATGTTAAATCTAATTCGTAGGTTTTACTTCAAGATGTGACTGCCTAACCCTGTAAGATTCGTCTTAATGTGTAAAAAAAAATAAAAGAAAAGTATATTTTCTTATTTTTAAATGTTGTAAAAATAACTACATTGTCTAACATTTCAGATTGATGTTGGGCGAATTATAGTGGCGATGGTCCACGACCCTGACCAACCTGAACATCCTCCTAGGCGTAGGCATCGTAGGCTTGCAAGGCCCCAGATATTTAGAACACATGTCACCCTTTATGGAATGCCTGATGATGTGGTTTTACGGCGGTATCGCCTACCACCCCAAATCATCCTAGACACTCTTTCATTAATAGAGAGTGATCTTGAAAGGCAAATTAACAATCCAACAGCAATACCACCACTTACGCAGTTAATGTTGGTGTTACATTTTTGTGCCTTAGGATCTTTCTAGACCAGTGTTGGCTAACCTTGACACTCCAGCTGTTATGGAACTACATAACCCAGCATGCACTGCTACAGTTTTTCCCACACATCATAGGGGTTGTGGACGGCACTCACATACCACTTCAGCCTCCAGCAGCGCTGGAGGCCATATTTAGGAACCGCAAACATTTCCATTCAATGAATGTAATGGTGGTATGTGATGCCTCCCTCCAGATCCTGTCCCTGAATGCCAAATTTCCAGGAAGTGCACATGATTCATTTGTCATCCGGCAATCAGGGCTTTGGCACAAATTAAACAACCTACAAGCTGGTGACGCGTGGCTTCTGGATAAGTGGTACCCCTAATTTTTAAACCAAACACTGTTGACTTAGAAATGACACTGAATGTTTTTTTATTTTCACAGGAGACAGTGGTTACCCTTGCACACCCTGGCTGCTCACTCCTTATTTGGTTCCCACACCAGGGCCACAAACTCAATATAATTCCGCACTTACTGCCACCAGGCAGGTGGTGGAGCATTGTATTGGCCTTTTAAAAGGCCGATTTCGATGCCTCCACCGCTCTGGTGGCGACCTCATGTATTTGCCGGCTATGGTTTCCAAAATTGTGGTCCTGTGTGGGATATTTCACAACATCGCCATAAGGAGTGGTGTCCCAATGCAGCCAGAGGATGCCTTGCCTGAGGATGGCCCCCCCGAGGTTGGTCGGAGGAGAGTGTCAGGGGGGGCCATACGTGATGAGGTTGTTTCCCGCTTTTTCAGGTATTTGAATTTCCTTGGTTTTACATTTGTTGACATTGTGAAGACTGAAAATTATGTGTGTTTACTATCCTGTTTCGAATTTTAACCTTTTTTTGTGCAAAATCCAAACAACAGCCTTCTTACTTCCTGAAAATGCTCGCCTGTGACATTAATGACTCAAAAATGACCTTTACACCTGGACAAATGTGTTTCTTACCTGATTTTGGGACAACATGTTGGCATGCACCATCTTCAACCAGTTCTTGATTTTTTGTTTCCAATCTTTGTGTGTATTTGGTTTTTATTGTGAGATATTGTATAATAAACAAATTTTTTAATTATTAGGTTTTTTTACATGAAAAACCAGCAAATGGACAGTACCTTTTAACTTAATTTACAAGTGTTTTTTTTATAATTTTTTTTTTTTTTACAAACAATTTTAAAAACAACATAACAATTAACAACATGTTTGCATAGTTGGGCCTACCTTTTTTTGTATTTTTTTACCTATTCTGGGAGTTGCATGGATATTTTTGAAAAAATTAAATAATTACATAAAGGAATTTTAGAAAAACATTATGGAGTTAATGTCAATTGGCCAAATTATTGGAATGTCCAAATATGTCTTTAAAGTCTGGGAAACCACTCTTTTTTTTTTAAGTTAAAATTTTTAAAAATACTTACTCCAAAAATTTAGTATGCCACATTGTTTGCATTTTCATATGCAAATTCCCTAAACCCAAATGTTTACCCCCCAAAAAAAATTATTGACCTTGTGAGCTAATTTTGGAGTCAATAAATGAGATTTGTTTAAAGAAACAGCTTTTATTAACAAAATAAAATAACATAATAAATTAATTTCTCAAAAACAAAATTAAATGGTCCATTGCGACCAGCAGCTGGACCAAATGTCCCGTCATCGCCATTATCTGGCCCAAAATGGCTTGATCCCGCCTCCTTGGGTCTGTAGAAAGACAAATATGAGTTTTCATTAAATGTGAATTTTTAAATAAAAACATACAAGAAAAACAGTATGATTTACACTTAAATAAGTTTACACACCATGCTAATTTTGGTGGTAAACTATAGTGGTAACATAAATTTGCCTAAATTACCAATTGGCACCAAAAAAACAAAAACAAAACATGAACATGAGAATAGTGGTTTGAGCAATCACTTTGGGATCTTAAATAATCCTTACACCATTTGTATATTGATTTTAATGTAGAAATTTTAAAAAGCACAATGAAACTTGTATTTGGCTCTGGCATATGTGGTTATTGTAAAGTTGATTTTGTTTTGAAACATGAATACATTTGGCCAAAATTTAGGAAAACAAACTCCCAAAAACTATAAAAATAAATAAAAAAACTACTTTAAAAATAAAAATTAAAGATTAAATTTGGGGACAAATTTTTGAACAAATACCACCCAAAAGAAAAAAAAAGAAAAAACTCGACTGCCCTTAGATTGTAAGCAGGGATACCACAGTGTATGCATATAGGGCACATTTTAACACAATAATTGCAAACATAAAATACAAAATACCTGCAGGTTCAGGGCCAGGTTGGCCCAGATCCTCTTCCTCCGAAGTGGGCCAGTGGATGGGTGAAGGAGGTGGCGAAATGTCCGGGGGGGATAAAGGGGAGGGGTTGGATTCAGGAGTGGGTGCATCAGGGGAGGGTGTGGGAATGTGGATGGGTAGGACAGGGGAGGGAGGGGTTATTTGGATTTGGGGAGCAGGAGAGGGAGGGGAAATAGGGATGACCAGGTCAGGGGAGGGTGGCGAAATTTAGGAGGAGTGGGCAGAGGAGGAGATGGTGGGAGTTGGGGAGAGGGATCGGGCAGGCCTCCGTCTCTGTCTCTGGATCCGCTCCTGATCTAAATTATGTATAGTTTGTAATATT
Organism: Taudactylus pleione; assembly: GCA_031769625.1. Taxonomy (NCBI): domain Eukaryota; kingdom Metazoa; phylum Chordata; class Amphibia; order Anura; family Myobatrachidae; genus Taudactylus; species Taudactylus pleione. The sequence goes on along the minus strand of JAUIMM010000101.1, from coordinate 4,361,451 downwards.
AGCAAATATGTATACCAAAAAATATTTTAAATGTAGAACATTAACCCAAAAGAAAATATAAATTTAAAAAAAAAAACATTAACAAAGGTCTCATTTAGCCCGAAAAAAACGCATACTGCACACATGCACACGCATTTATGCAAATTTACATTAGCAAAGACAAAAAGTAACAACAGATTGTCATACATATATAAACATTCAAATATCCACTTATGCCGACGGATCCTTATCCGAAGATGCGCAAGCAGGTGTGGGGAACGGCGTCGCAAATCCGACCACTGGGGTTCTAATTGGCCGATGGTCCTCCGAAATCCCATGGCCCGCAGCCTGCACCGCACCTCCACGTATATGCCCGGCGCTTGCGTTGGTTGGTGACGGGGGGGCGGCATGTCCGTTATACGGCGATCAATAATTTCGGTGAGCACCAGCAGCTCACGCCATGTAAAAGCACTGACTCTCATGATGGCAATGGGTTTTTTTTACACAAATCAGTTTTATTACAGGGACCCCTAAATTTTGATTGGCTAATGTACTTTCTTAAATAACATGAAGAATTCTATTGGGTAATGTGTGAGTCATGTGAACAACCCCTAAAAATATATTGTGACTTATGATTGGCTTGCTGCATTTGGATGCGTTAGCAACAAGCTGTAAATAAAACAATTTCAAAATTAGAAACCAAAATAAAAGCTATTAAAAAAACAACCAAACTGCCTTTGGATTGAAAAAAAACAAGTTTGCCATTAAAAGCGGACGGATTCTACGGACCAAAATGAACACAAAACAAACAATAAAGTTTATTGACATTCAAATAAGAAACAAGACTGAAAACTTTCGACCAACAATTAAGTCAATTAAGGTAATGATTGCCACCAATCGATTCACGGATGTTTAACGAAGAAGAAACAAGGCAATCGACAAATGACAGGCCTACTTTCGGTCGTACTTTTGCAAGTGATCACTTCACCCAAAAACGAGTAGTGTGCTCGCTATTTCGGACGCTCAGTAGCTAGAGGAGGGGTTGTGGAAATATGGGGCGGAAGACTCGCTACGAGCGACCACCCGTGCGAGCGCTTCGTTTGACATTTGGACGGTCGTACCTACTGCGGGCGAACAGCTGATTGCGTCCGGCTCTGAATCAGGCCCATAGAACGGTATACAATTGGGAAGCCGGCTGCCTTAATACCGGCAGCCGGCTTCCCGACTGTCATATCCCGGCGAGGGTGAAATGCGTCTAGATGTAGACGCCTGACATTTCCCCGACGCGGGGAGACTGGCGCCCGGCATCCCGATCAAAGGGATGCCGGGCGCCGCGAGCGGACAGTCGCTGGGGGGGAGGGTTAGGTTTAGGCACCCGGGGGGGACTTAGGGTCAGGCACCCCCCCGGGAGGGTTAGAGTTAGGCTAGGGGGAGGGTTAGGGATAGTCACCCACGGGGGCAACTTAGGGTTAGGCACCCCCCCGGGGGACTTAGGTTTAGGCAGCGGGGAAGGGGGGGTTAGGGTTAGGCACTTAGGGGGGGATTAGGGTTAGGCACTTGGGGGGGAGGTTAGGGTTAGGCACCCCTAAGGAGGGTTAGGGGGTTAGGTTAGGTTAGGTTAGGTTAGAACATACTTACCTATCAACGATCAGGATTTCCAGCGCTGTCAGGCTTCTGCGGCCGGCGGTATTTCATACCAATTCCCATAGAACCTGTATTTACTTTTTGTCTATGTTTTAAGCTCTTAATTGAGATAATTTGAAATATAATTTATAGACAGCAAAAGAAAGACTAAAGAATAGACAAGCTAGCATGAAAAATGCCTCTTAGCAATGAAGACTCAGAGAGGTGGGCAGTTTAATTTTTGGTGATGTACTACCGCAGTGCACGCCTGCATACATCCCTAAGATTCATGGTAGGTCGATATTGTACATTTTTTTATGCCTACTTATGGGTTGCGAGGGACAATTGTCAATGTTGGTGGTCACATCCAGGACATCACCAAGAATTTAATTACCCCCTCCTCCCCATCCCCAGAACCTCTTGTGGAAACAACTCTCAACAGGACACTGTACCCTATATATTCTTTCTCAAATATAAAAGAAATCCAGGATAATGTTGCTTATTGTGTAGATTATAGATTCCTACTGCCTTCATTGCTTTTTCCTTGCTACATTGCTTGCTTGCTTACTTAGTCATTTTAAGTAGAAAACTGTCATGTTTCTTCTGTTAGTTACTGTACCTAGTGTAATGTCATTAATCATATCTTGTGGTTTTAGACTGTTGTGTCCTAAATGCATTATATTATACATGCTTGGATAAAAGTGCAATTTCAGTTTCTCGTAAAATGTTCTTATTCTTCCTAATACTCACTCATCCAGTTTTGCCGTTCTTGAGGTTAAACCTTCTGGGTCATCTACAAAACAAACCTTTGCGATTTCCCAGATAATTCATGTTAAAGGAGAAATATCTTGGCTGCTTATGTTTTCCAACAGAATAGCGTAAAGTGATATGAATCATTGTCAGTTTCTTTATTGCTCTTTTCTGTTGAGAGTCAAGGAAAGTATTTGTTACTTTTTGAAGCTGGGCTGTCAAGAAAATCAAGCAGGAAGCATTGTACAAAGGCAGGCATGGAGGGGGTTCATTTGAAATTACAATACAGCAATTGTTACCAACAAACAAATCAAATTACATAAAAGAAAAAAAAACGAAGAAGGGAAGTTTAAACAGGAGGTAGATGATTGCTAAAGATTAATATCTCAGTAATTATGGCCTAGATGTCTGAAAATAAATACAGTAAGTGACATTTCTTTAACCCGCTACTGTGTACACAAATCCTATACTTCTACTAATGTTCCTCTGTCTGTTAGTTACGCAGCTTGAAGCTGTGGGTTTTTTTCTAATAGTGCTGTTTTGGAAAGTGATATGAATGAGACCTTTAAAAAATCATCTATTTTGGCAAATTACTATATAACAAAAACTGTAACTTTTGTAATTAGTCTATTTTTCACTCCCGAAGAACAAAATGGGCCGTATTTCTTTTTAAATTGTTAAAATAATATCTATGCCATATGCAAATATAAATAAAATATAAGAAAGCATAAACAAAAGTTCTCCCCCTCAGAAACATTAACATAAAAAAAAATCTAAGTAGAATAAATATATCATTGTATAACCCAGGGGTTTCCAAACTCCGCCATTACAGTCCATGTTTTAAGGTTATCCATGTTTGAGCACAGGTGACTTAATTAGTACCTCAGTCAATTTGATTTAATCCTCTGTGCTCAAGCATGGATATCTGAAAAACCTGGACTGTAATGGTGTCTTGAGGACTGAGTTTGTGAAAGTCTGGTATAATATACCATCTTCCCAACAACCTGTCATGAGTATAAGCAAATAATATGGCAATGGGGATATACAGGGGTTATACAGGAAGTACTGGTTTCACTACTCTGAAAGTGGAGCTTAGGGAATTTAGAGAAATGAAAACTGCGTGACTGCATTAGATGCTCTCATAACGATTTAGACATACTGCCTGTTTCTCATTTTTCTGACAACTGAGAAAAAAATTATTGGATGATCACAATGGGAGATGTAGTTTAATAGATTCAGTGCAGTAATACGATTCCCATGCTTGCTGTATTTCTCCTTTCTCTGTCCCACTGGTATATTCTGTCTTTAATTCATCTACAAAAAGGCTTTTTAGCAGCTACAGCTGCTAGGAAAGCAGGTTACCTTAATCTTATTAAAACTATTCATTCTGAAATGACAGCTATAGGGTGCATTCTCTGTACTTTTAAAATGCCAACAAACACATTAAACTGAAGCAGACTTTTGTTTCCATGCAGTTGTTGGAATGTTCTGTAGGAGGACAACTTCCATAATTATTTTATTCTACAATGCCATGGTTTTAGAACTAATGATATCCTCTCCTTACAGTCTAGCAGACAATATTGTTTTCCATTGGCTTGGCACTATACAGAAGTCGAATTAAAGCTAAGACCAGACTCTGCCTCTTGTATAATTGTATATAAATTAAATATAGCCTAATATAACCTAGGCCTTAATTAGCCTGCTTAAATATGGTGTGCCAAATCAGAGCATATTTCCTTTGGGAAGTAAATCATTCTTTTAGATAGATTCTCAAAAACATTTTACTTTTCTTCGATATGTCATAGCCCGAACTGATGAGTCCCCAAAGAAACCATGGAGTATATTTACTAAAGTGCAGGTTTATAGAAGTGGAGATGTTGCCCATAGCAACCAATCAGATTCTAGCTATTATCTTCTAGAAGATGCTAGATAAATGTTAAGTAGAATCTCCACTTTAGTAAATATACTGCCAATAGTCCAGCTGTGTAATCCTCTTTTCTAGTATGTCTGAGAGACATCTACAATAATGCTGTAGTAGTAGGAGACTTTGGATTGTTGGAGGGATTGGGATATGGTCCTGCAATGCCGGACCAAAGTTTATTAGGACTTCTTCCCTTACTCTGAATAAAAAAAGTTTACAGTGACTGTACAACTTATTGCCAGGATCGAAAAACCATCGGGAATTCTGGACGAAATATTACCACTACTGAAGTAGGTTATATACAGGCTTGGTGCTGTCCTAGATTCTGTGAGTGAATTAGCCTTCTTTTGTATAAAAAAATAATGGTTAACAAAGACAGAACAAAAAAAAACAATTTTTTTTAAATAAAAAAAAAGTATTAAAATATGACAAAAATATGACCATGAAACTTTTTTCAAGTAAAATTGAAAGACTGCATTAAAATAACACGTGGAACATTCTTTAAAGTTTTGATAAACATTTACTTTACGGTAACTTTTTGTTTCTTCAATTCAGATGTAATAATCGTATTGTATTTTAGTCAAATCAAAAAATAAGGAATATACAAATCACAAAAAGCATAAAATCCAACATCCTAGAAACTAATTTAAAGATATTGCAAAACCTGTTCAAAATCATAACATTGGATAACATTTATTTTTAAACAACATACATATTTACATGGCTCTCTCTGTATAAATATATAGATGTTCTATTTATTCCTCCTATTCTGTATCTGTTTCACCCTACATTATCTCCACATAGAGAAATTATTTCACAACACAAAGGGGCCATTTATAAGATAAATATACCACTCCTGGGGTGTGCGGTAGCGCTCTGATATATACGCAGGGTTCAACCACCAAAGATGTGCATTTATCAGAGTGCGACCACATGCCCCGGAGTGGTACAGTATATTTATCTTATAAATTGCCCCTTTGTGTTGTGACAAAATAGCTATACGTCGAGATACTGTAGGGTGAAACAGATACAGAATCGGAGGAAACAATAGTATATCTATATATTTATACAGAGAGAGCCATGTAAATATGTATGTAGCTTAAAAATAAAAATAAATGTTATTCAATGTTATGATTTTGAGCTGGTTTTGCAATATTTGGAAATTAGTTTTTAGGATGTTGTGATTTGTATATTCCTTCTTTTTTAATTTGATGACTAAAATACAATATTTTAGTCGCCCGCACCTCTAGCCTACAAAGTACACTTCTAACCTGCCCACCCCCCACTTCTAAAGTGCAGAGTGCGCCCCCCCTGTGCACTTCTCCTCTGCTGAGCCCTCATACCCCCAACACTTCTCCCCTACTGAGCACCCGCCCCCGCAGTTCTTCCCTGCTGAGTCCCCTCCCCGCAGTCCTCCCCTGTCGAGTCCCCTCCCCCCCGCACTACTCATCTGCTGAGTCCCCCCCGCACTACTCACCAGCTGAGTCCGGAGGAGGGTCAGTATATCTCCTTACTGCCACCTGTTGTGACAAAATAGTTCTAGATGAAGATAATGTCACAGATACAGAATAGGAGGAAAAAATAGTAAGCACACCTGCTAAACAATGTAATGATGAGGGTAATTTTATAGATACAGAGACCTGATCACCAAATGCATTCTCCAACAGACACTGTAAGCAAGGACACTTGCTACTATAATGAAGGGAATGTTACACATACAGACATTATCACCATGTGCATTCATGGTAAATAGAGGAGATATAATTTAATGAGCAGGTGAATGTCATACACACAGCCATGATCACCAAGTGGCCACTCATCCATTCACTATAACAGTGCCGTATCAGGAAGAAGAGCACTGCCTGGGCGGCTTTACAGACTGCAGTGTGAGTCCAACACTCTGGCCAACAGCTCTGTAGTAGCTCTACTGGTTGCAGGGAAATGTTCCATACACCCAGCAAGCTAAATGCAGGTAATTTAGGGCAGCAACAGAGGCGCACCCAGGACCCTGCACCCTGGGCGGCAGCACCACTCGCATACTCCTGGATATGGCCCTGCTAATTTTTCAATTAGTTTTGAGGTGTATATATAAATAATAACTTTTCTAATTAACTATTTATACAGCTTCTCCCTATCTTTTAGAGAGGAGATCTTTTCAGTATAGTTAAAAGAGATGAATCGATACATTTTATTGACAGTCACTATGTTGATATCAGAATGCAGGTCCCATGATGCTGACACGGGTACTTAGAGCATTTCAACCATATTGGGATTATAACTTTAAATATGCTGGTAAAGCCTGTATTCTGGCATTGACGTAGTCACTGGTGACATAGTGACTGTCGATAAACTAACTGCATCACCCAGCCAGTGACTCAGGGGAGTATCCATGATGGGTGCAGGGTGTGCGGTGCACACAGGCCCCTGGGTCCAGGGGGGGCCCACACCACACACCCTGCACCCATATTTTCTAATACTCACCTCTCCAAAGTCCTGCGTCGGCTGTTGCAGCCCTGCAAAAAACACCTGGAAAATATTGTCTGCTGTCATTTTTCCTGCATTTTGCACATGCGCACTAGTGATACCATCGGGAATATGGCGGCAGTGCCATTTTCTCGGTGACCTGTGCATGCGCAGTAGACTCTGGGCACAGACTAATGCCCAGAGTCTACTGCTGTGGTTAGTCCGAGGCCGTCCACCGGAGAGAGAGGAGGAGGCCCTGGACGGGGAATGCACACGAGCCCCCTTCTCTCTTAATATGCCCCTGCAATGACTTATATATCAAACAGTAAATACAATAAATATTATATAGTTCTTATAATCAGATACAATATTATCCTGTTTTAATTGCACTAATGTAGTTTTATGTTTTTGGCTCCACATGAACTATGAACATTTTCAGTACTGAAAATACAAAGTTTATGGACTGAAAATATAAACATGAATATGAATATGTCAGTATTATCTATTCTAGGGGGGAAAAAGCAGTTTTTAGCAAAACTGTTGTTGCTTTAATGCTATGGATTGATGATACAGTGTGTTGTCTACATGCAAGTGTCTTCTAAGAATATCTGCATTGCTATCCCAGGCCCTGTGTACATTTGCACACCATTAGCATATGATAATTGCCTTTAGTGCAGGGAGCTGTGGAAGATAATACTGTTTCAGAATTCTTACGTCTTCCTGCTGTCCCAGAATCTGTCAAATAGCAAACGCATGGGGAGCGTCTCCCTCCTTTGTCTGCCTTTGTATTTTCATGCTCACTCCAAAGAAAAGCTTTTTTAGCCTGCAAACTATTAAAGATATAACAGCCAACCTCTGTTGCTAGCTCTGAAATTTCACAACGTTGGATGAAAAATAGTTACATATACATTACACATTTTTAAGCCTTTCCTGGTTCTGATTTCTCTGAATCTCAAAGGGTAATTAACCTACAGTAATGTCATTTTAGCTTAATGTAACAAAAAAGTAATTCTCTATTTCTACAATTCTGGGGCCCTGATGATTCCCTGCTTGGCGAGTCCATGTGTGCGTGGGTCATGTCTCATCCATTAGGAGTCACTTGGCTCTATGAACAGCTATAAGTAGAGATGTGCAGGTCCGATTCCCAGAGAACTGACAACAACCGAAGTTAGGGGTTCCGAGGCAAATCAAATCTAGGTTTTAAAAACCGAACTCGAGTTTCAGATTGCATGTAAACAGGTTCAAATTACATGATTTCCTCTTTTTTTCTATTTTTTTTCTTTTTAAATACAGATCCAAAAACAAAACACGTGAGGGTGGTTTTGCAAAACCAAAACACAAAGATGAATCAGATCCAAAACAAATAAAAAAAATACGGGGGTCCGTGCACATCTCTAGCTATAAGATATGTCAAGGTGAATTTTTTGCAGTTAATGACATAACCTTTTGTTATGCAGATAAAATCATGCTGATGAATTCTGCCTTATCAGGATGTGCTTACACTGCACCAATAATCTGCCCAATAATTGTATGACCACCGATCCGGTAAGTCAATGAGTGGTTATTATGAATAGACCTGAACTGGTGATATTCATTGATATAGACAGTGTCACACTTATACTAATTTTTCAGTGGTGTTTACTATATAGGGGGTGGGAGTAATTAAGTCCAGAGCCATAAAGAACCTCCCGAACAGTCATGTGATAGCATTTTGCAAACACAAAGTTTTTAGAAGTGGTTTTCTTGCCCATAGCAACCAATCAGATTCTAGCTATTACCTTCTAGAAGGTGCTAGATAAATGTTAAGTAGAATCTGATTGGTTGCTATGGGCAACAAAGCCACTTCTAAAAACCCGCACCTTAGTAAATATAACCCAAAGGATCTGATTCAGAGTGCGCTAATGTGAAAATATGCAAAAGTCGCAGCCGCCAGGAGTTGTAGTGAGATGCCCATCTTCGGCTTTGAAAATCCAAGTATCTGCGTATACTGTTGCAGCATCAGCGCAGATCATTTGATTGTTACAGTCCTGAGTAAGCCTATGGTCAGCATAATGGCTGCAAAAACCGAGACGCTGGAGCCATATTTCTTACATGTGGGATCGCAGTTGCTGTGACACGCCCCCAAAACTGTCGCTACACACCTGCGTTCTTTGTCGCCACTCCCCGTTACCGCCACCAAACATTCTCTGACTGTCAATCACACTGCAAGTAAATAATCGCTGTCAGTGAGAACGGTAATGTACATTGATGCATGCACAGTGCGACTTAGATGCATGTGCAGATTGCCAATTATCACTCAGCTGTGGAAACATCGACATAGCGACATAGCGTACATCTCTGATCAGGCCCAATATTCACTCATTTTCCCTAGCACCCCATAGAGGTGTGAGGTAACACAAGTAAATATTGTGTACTGAAACAGTAATGTGCCCAGCGGACATTGCACTGAATTTAGGCCCTCATTCAGAGCCGTACGCTCTGAGCAGAGCGCACGCTCTGAATGAGGGCCGGGCTCCATTTTCATGGAGCGTCCTCCTGGACGCTCGTATAGCTGTGGGTCACCACCCACAGGCTATACGAGCGTGCATTGTGATGGTCGCGATGGTCGAGACCATCGCGACCATTGAATTTGCGAGCCGGAGCCTGCGGTTGAGGTTTTCAACCGTAAGCTCCGGAGTGATTTTGGCTCTATCAGAGCCAAAATCACTCCCACTGACATCACTAGTGATGTCAGTGGGCCGGCTTCTGACGGGAGGCGTTCCCGTGGGAACGCCCCCGTCAGGGAGGCACGCCCCCGGCACGCCCACCAAAGGGGGCGTGCTGTCAATCAACATTGACAGCACGCCCCCTTTGATCGGACACAACGAGCGAAGGACTTTCCTTCGCTCGTCGCGTCTGGCGCATGCGCACGACGGAGCTCCCTCCGTCGTGCGCATGCTCAGTCCATAACATCGACCCACTTGCGAGCGGACAGCCGCACGAGTGGGTCTGAATCAGGCCCTTAATTCCTCCCATAGATTGTTCATATTCTGATATATAATACCTGTATTTAGGTAGAAACCACACTTGGCTTTGTAGTACAAATATAATAATATTCTCCACACTCTCAAACTGCACTTTTTTTCTCAGGACAGTCCCTATTTAAGGTGGGGAGGTGAGCCACAATGGACAGTGGTCAAAGTTTAATGGGGGAATGGTTGTGTAGATCAGGGCATTCTTTTTGCTTTGTTTTAGAGATGTTGGGAGCTACATTGCACAGTGTAAAGTATTCAGATTAAAGTAATAAAGAGAAAGTAGTTTCAATAATGTATTTCCTTTCAGATAGTATCACTTGAAATGTGTTTACTAAACAGCAAATGCACTACATGGGGAGAAAATTGTTGTCAGGGATAGATAACCATGTGTGTGTTTCTTTGGCACATCTTTGTGTGCTAGCGGGGCCTACTGCCCCAGGGCGTGCGTCATTGGACATTATTTGGTATCTTGTAACCTGACCTCTTGGTCGGATGCTTTGGGCACCTTCTGTGATATTGGACTAGCCCACCTAGTTTGCTGAGTTAGGTGTATTGTACTAACTAAAATGTTCATGTTCCAGAGTTCCCACTCTATTTTTACCATTGCTCTCCTAATATGTATTACTACACTTACTATATGTTCCCCCTCCTCAGTGTAAAGTTGGCTATGTGAATTCTCCCACTACTTTAGATCTTGCTGCATTGATTGTACTGGCCTCCAGGGCCGTAGCTAGGGTAGTGCGGCCAGTGCCATCGCACAGGGCACCACAGATCAGGAGGCGCTGTTTGGGCCTGTCAAATTTATGTTTATTATCATTCTTACTTGTAGCTTCCTCTAATTTCATCCCCAGCATCTCCTGGCATCTCCTATCTCTTCCCTGGCCCTTCCCCATGAGGCCATTCCCCTTTTTTGGGTGCATCATGTCCCTTTGAAAAATGAGGGGGGCGCCAATGCTCTTTCTGGCACAGGGCTCCAAAAAGTCTAGTTACGGCTCTGCTGGCCTCCTTTGGCTTCTTGCAATCTGCCCAATGAGTTTCTGCATTTTTAATGTTGCTGTATAATGGCCATCTATTGGCAGGGCAGTTTCTAGGGTCTGAGGTTCCCAGTGCGAGCAGTCAAAATACGCCCCCCCCCCTCGAAGCACGCTCAAAAAATGGGGTGTGGCCTAGCTGTCACAAGCCCACGCCGCATTTCTGTGTGCAAGCCTTTGGTGTGACATTTGCAGAAGTATGACCTTGCATCACACCCGGTTTTAGTCGCGTTGGGAGCGAGCCCAGCACATTGAAAATACAATCCAGATCCACAAAAAATACACTGCAACAAACCACTTCCACATAAAATATATTGGAAAAGCCAGAGGCACATAACGTTTTAAAACCACATCCACCTCAAATACATTATTAAATCCAGAACCACATAAAACACATTGAACAAACAAGATTCACATAATACACACTTCATTCCAGCCCCCTCCCTTACCATTCCATCCCAACAGGTCTTAGGCTTCCCCCCCACTGGCTCTCAGGCAAAAGTGCCCATTATGCAGTGCCCCCTGTAGTTGTCCTCATATGCAGTGTCCCGTGTATTTATGCCCCTTATGCAGAGCCAACAGTGGTAGTGTAACTTATGCATAGCCCTCTGTAGTCATGTCCCCTGTAGTCATGCCCCCATCAGTAATGCCCCCAATAGTAATGGTCCCTGTTGTAGTGCCCCAGTAGTAGTGTCCCCAGTTGTATTGCCCCCAATAGTAATGCCCCCTGTAGTAGTGTCCCCTGTATACATTCCCCAGTATTAATGCCCCTGTATTAGTGCCCCCAATAGTAATGCTCCCTTTGTAGTAGTGCCCCAAGTAGTAAAGCCCCAAGTAGTAGTGCCCCCAGTAGAAGTGCCCCTGGCCCCTGAGTAATGCACCCAGTAGTGGTGCCTCCTAAGCAATGACCCCAGTAGAAGTGCCCCCTTGTAATGTCCCCAGTAGTAGTGCCTGGGTGCCCCCAGTAGTGGTGTCTCCCCCAGCAGAAGTGCCCCCAGAGTAATGTCCCCAGTAGTAGTGCCCGGGTGCCCCCAGTGGTAGTGCCTCCCCCTAAGTATTGTCCAGGCTGCCTGCACAAAAAAAAAAAAAAAAACAGTAATACTTACCTTCACCCCCGCTCCGGCGTCCGCTCCGCTCGGCTGCTCCTCTCTCTGCACTATGGGAAAGACGTCATGACGTCCTCCCATTGTGCACATTGGGGGAGCCGGGAGCCGGAAGCCGGAGCCTCCGTCTCTGTCTGCTCTGCACTGCCGGGCGCCTGCTGGTAACTGAATCTCAGCGGGCGCCCGGCAATTAACAGGCTGTATCTGCAGCAGGGGTAGGAGGCGGCGCGCCCCGTGCGATTGCACGGGTCGCCTGCCCCTAGAAACGGCCCTGTCTATTGGGTCTACCTTAAATAACTAGGTAGTCTGTTATTTGTTTGTTTTCTACTGGCTACTTAACTGTCTTTTGTTTTATAATCCCCCTATTGATGAAGAATATAGCGCAGGAAATATTGGAGGTATCACCTGTGTTCAGAACAACAGTGCTTGCAGCAGCTATTCCCATAGACGTAACCTGGCGTCTGGCCCTTCATAAAAAGCCACAATAAAAAATAAACATTCCAAAACACCACGAAATGCATTGCAGAAGAATGTTAATTTTTGGGACCAGACTGCAAATGTAAATGACCAGGCTCTTTAGGATGTGATTTAGAATCTCATGGAAATATGGCAACAGTCTCTGAGCAACTTATCTTTGCTGTCCCAAACATGATTTACCTAATGTAATTCTTGTTGATAATATCATTGTATGGGGACCAGTACCTATTAACTTGAGGCTGCTGGTCTCATAATCTATTAGCAGAGTTGAGGTAGTGAAGATGTGCAGCTGAATGACTATTGAATGGAATTAAGGTTCTGAAATAGTCCTCCTAGATAACAGTCATTAGACTGGGCCAGAGTGTATAAGGTGTTAAAGAATTAACAACTGTGGAGAAGCATTGGGGAGGGGCCCCTCAAAAATATTGTCAAAGTACATCTATAGAGGTAGTATTACCATTTATACAGCTGATTTCAGTCACTGATTGCACAGGCTGCACTGAACCACGTGCTGAGTAATTTTTTAAATAATCCTGAATACAAATTTTGGATATTATTCTCAATAAATTGTGTGTTTAATATATATACACTATATATCGCATCATATTAATGCGATATATAGTAGTGTTATGTAGCCATTCATGTATACTCACCTGTCCGTCAAAGCGATACATAGGCCAGGTCCTCTGTGATCCTGGCTTCAGCAGCAGTCCCCCAAAATATTGTGGTCTCGGTAAGCTGGACCTGTCTGTAAACATGGTCATTAGACAACCGCTTCATTCTAATGAGGACTTTTATATTGAGTGACACAAACAAAGGTTGAGGGTTCTCTGAAGGTGTAGTGTATAGAATATCTGCTATGGTTACATTACATGACATCTACTATTATGCCTTTTATTTTAATGAGAGATAACTGAAGTTCTAGTACAAAGAAACATATGCCAGCTGTCTGGCTCTGTCTGGCTCTGTTGACCTCATTGTCCTCTGTTATAGGGGTCTATTCATCATCATTAATTTTTACAAAAGCAGGTGAAAATTAAAATTTTCACCTGCAATTGTAAAAGTTAAGTATTCAGACCATTCATTGTGAAGGTAAATCAGGAGATAGCACAGATAACTCCTGCTTACATTCCTCTGGCTGAATGGCTCACTGTCCCCATACACTGGTATGGGGACAGAATTCATCAAGCTCTGAAAATATAATATTTTCGAAGCTTGAGTGCGGGAGCATTCGCCATCTTCAGATGGCAAATGCTCCCGATACTCGCTACTTCCCGATGGGAAGGAGTCCCGGGTCCCGAAGAGGGATCCTTTCGGATCCCTTTGCCCCTGACCAGCTCCTCCCGCCGGACGTTGGGGCTCTTGTGCGCATGCATGACCTGTAGGTCACACATGTGCACTCCAGTCACTCCGAAAAGGAGCTGTGAAGCCGCTCGCGGGACAACTGATTTTCAGATCAGCTGTCACCACACCAGAGCAATGATGAATTGCTCCGGAATCCGCGGCGAGTTAGAATGTTAATTATCAGGGTCCGAACGGGCCAGTTGACACATCTGTGGTAAATACATGGAAAGACATGATTGTGAATGTCTACATACCTTCACAGAGAGAATGTTAAACTAAAATCTCATTATATTCTAAATACCTACAGTCTGAGTTTCCCTTTAATTGACTTAACAGAAGAAAACAGCCAGATTTGCATAATTCTCTATACTTAATGAGGCTGCAGATCTCTGGTCTACATAAACAAGAATGCAACTAGCGCTAGAGGAATCCATGATGAATAAGAATTGAGAAGTAAATGTACTCAATAGACTTTGTATATTATATGGGTCACAAAAAAATGATATTAACTCTTTAGACATCCTTGACAAAATCCAAGAGCCCTTGAAATACTGTGTAGATTGTTTATAAGACTGTAGTCATTAAAAAGCATAAACCTGAATAAAAAATGTTCCTGTACACCGAGAATAAATATAAAATGTTTGTTTTGTTTAAAAATGTAATATGTTCTCTAAAGTTAAAGCCATACTTGCCTACTTTTGAAAATGAGTTTCAGGGAGATTTTAGTTGGTTGTAGTGTGTGCCGCTCGCGGGGTGCTGTTGAGGGGTGTGCCATGCTCCACTCAAAGAAGTGTCTAGCTTCATTAGGATGTGCCCTGCTGGAGGTGCATGTCTAGCACTGCCTATAGGGGGTCTAGTAACACCCATTATGCATGTCTAGTACTATTTTGTCTTTAATGCCCCTTCTCATAATATTCCATGCAATTAATGAAATGTCCCTCATTTGTTTTATCCAATCATATCCCCCATCCCGTTTTCCCCAGCCAGACTTTTTAATGTTAATGGGGCTCGTGGCAGGGACTCTCCCACCTGACGCAAGACAGGGAGCCCTGCCTGCCCGTTAGTGTGGCCAGACCATTAGATGGACAGTGACATGTGGGTCCAGCAGGAATACAGCCGGCACGCGCTGGGGGTGCCAGTGGACCATAGGGAGCCCTGGATTGAGAGACTGACCATGGCTGCGCTGCCGTCATTGCTGTGCTTTTGGAGACAGCAGCGCTGCAGCTGAGCAGTGACAGGCAGCCGCCGGTGAAGGAGGCGCCAGGGCAAATCAGGGGAGACCAGCGCCGCCCATTCCTCCAACACGTGCTGGAAGCAGGCAGTCTGGATGTGGGTGTAGAGGCGGATCAAGGCGGCCTGGGGGAAGACAAGCGCAAGCCTTCACTGCATACCCCTCAGTGCCAGTGGGAGGTCCAGAGGCAGGGGCAGAGGCAGATCTAGGTGGACTTCTCTCTGGAGGCGGGACGGTTAGTACTCAGACCTGTCACCTGATTTCATATGAGTCAGTGGGGAATCCGGGTTTTGTTAAACATACCGGGGTAGCGAGAGACTCTGCAGTAAAGCGGGAGTCTCCCGCAGGATTCGGGAGGGTAGGTAACTTTGGTTAAATAATTAAGAATACATTGGCAAGGTATAATAAAACACAGGTGTTTACAGAAAAAAAACCTGAATAAATAAAATACACTAAAGCTGAGTAAACACCAAAAAGATATATCTGCAGATGATGGTTGTTCATACACCCTGAGCAACCATCATCTGTCTTCTGACCTGGGGTCCCGCTGGTCGAGGGTCGCGTCGCGCCCCCCTACCAGGCAGCCTGTGCAGCAAGTGTATGGGCGGTTGTCTGAAAGCTCGGAAAACACAGCACGATGTGCAAATATATCTGCCATTGGCTGTGCTGCACAGCCGATGCGATATGTCTGTGAACGACATTGTTCACAGACATATCATCTGTACACACCCGGCGACGCACACATGATATATCGGCTGTTCAATTTGAAGGCTGATATGTTGGCCAATGTGTACCCAGCATAAGTTAAATCAAAATAAGCAATACAGTGTGAACGTGAACTGCAAATTGTTGTACCTAAATAAAAATAAATAGCTATATTTGGTAATACAATATAGTGCTGGGTTTTACTGTTTATATTATTTCTATAAACGCCCTATCGGCAATTGACACTAGTACATAAACCTAGGCATATATAAACACTTCTAAACATAAACTCATATTAATAGTAACGACGGTGACAGATGTGGCATTTAAACTGGTCGGCCTTTTTATTAATTATCAATCACTAACTTAACGATGGTGGTGACCAAAAGAAACAGCAGCCATCAGAGGTCAGTGACGACCAAATTAGATGACTTGAAAAACTTGCAGGGCCAATTGCCCACTCAGCAAGTACATAGGTCACATGTGACTCCCCCATACCTTCAATGCCTGGTTAGCCAACCAAGAGTTGCTGACGCCAGTAGGGACAATCAGCCAAAAGGTATATCAAAGGGGATCAGTTCACTGTTCACTGACTCTCCAGCTGCAGTTCTTTCCTCCTCAGCTCCAAAGAAAGAAAAAGAAAAAAGGTGACATAAAAAAATAGAGAGAGAGAGAGAGGGGAAAAAGCTGAAAAGAGGTAGATCCCCTAAGTAAACTGTAGTCCCCCCTCATAAACCCGCCGTATAACTCTATCATTGGCTAGTCACTGAAACCAGTTAACCCTCCATCAAGGCCGTAACTAGGGTAGTGCAACCTGTGCCATGGCACAGGGCACCGCAGGGCAGGGGGCACTGTTTGGGCCTGTCAATTTTCTGTTTATTATCATTCTCACTTGTAGCTTCCTCTTATTTTATCCCCAGCATCTCCTGGCCTACCCTATCTCTTCCCTGGCCCTATCTCATGAGGCCATGGCCCTTTATCAAGTGTTATCTCCCTATTTAAAAAATAGGGAGGGGGTGCCAATGCTTGCAGCACTACGATCGAGGTTGCAGCCTGGGATCACCATCGCAGTCATAGGGACCAACAGGACCTGTTCTTCACATGCGCAGAATGTGGTCCTGCGCATGCGCAGACCACTCACCATCGGAGATGTACGCTAACCATAAGGTTAGCATACATATCTGATCGTGGCCTAAGCCCACACTAAGATCAATATGATTATACATTAAAGTCTTTATTATTAAACACTTTTCAAAGTGTGGGAGGCCAGCTCACAAGTGGTTGTGCAGTACATTGTTTTTTTAATGTATACTGTCAGGGACCTGGTTACAGTGCTAAAGTTAGGGATACATGGAACCGTTTATGCTTCTGAGTAGAGTGTAGCTGCTACAGCACCTCTTTGCAGATTACTAAGGGCTAAATCCTTCTGTTTACGTTAGATTGGTATAGATGAGTAGCTGGCAGAGAGCTGAGGTAGTTGTGGGGCTCAATGCAAAACAGCCCGAGAACAGATTAAAGTGTGTGCTATAATCTATTGTTCAAAGGAACACTGCAGGATCCTATAAATATATTGCTTAAATGTAGGCTTGCCATATTATCCCTTTAATTTGGCACATATGAATTACACAGGTTCTGTTGCTGATTAAAATGTTGAAATGGAGACTTGAAGTCAGTCAGCCACAGAATCTGTGTAATTCATGTGTGTCCCGAATGAAAGGGATGATATGGCAAGTCTACTTAAAGGTAATGAGGTTATATTCTACATGGGCTATAAGCTCTGCTCTCATTAACCAAGCTTATTAATCTGATAAGTCTGGATACTTAACTTGTACTTTCATTTAATTCAATGCCTGGTGAAAGGGGAAGTTTGTTCTTCCATCCAGAGTCAGAATACTGTATACATCCTGGAGCCACTGGTTCTGTGCAGGGGGATCCTATCTTAATATGTCCCTTCCAGACTGATTATGTCCCCTGAATCTAGCACCACCTCCACCCCAAGTTCAGCTCCAGGACTTATGAAACCAGGTCTTGGGAGCACAGTCCGGTAGAACCAGCTGCAAGATGTCACCCAACTTGAATGTTGTAGTTTGAACTTTAAAGAAACACTGATTCCGGGAGTCCCAGATGGCAGACTCCAGTTGATGCTACACTTGAGTATCATAGTGTAAAAGCCAAAATCCCGCCATAACCTTACCCAATACCGCTCACGTAGGTTGATCAGGATCCTTCCAAAACTACTTGTGCTGCCTCCCCAACAAATGTCAGACATTCGCTTAATTTCCTGTGCTTTCTATTTAAAATTATATTTTCAATGTTATTAAAACAATTCATTTAATAGACGTCTGTACATCAATAACATTTGGAAGAAAAAGATGACCCAGCTAAATGCAGAAAAAAGCAAGTTGCATTCCAAACAAGACTATTGCAATGGAACAGGACACATTGCAATAAATAATAAAAAAAAACACATAAAACACTATGGAGTCTATTCACTAAGCCTTGGAGAGAGATAAAGTGGAGAAGATAAGTCCCAGCCAATCAGCTCCTAACTGTCATTTTTCAAACACAGCCAGTAACTGACAGATGTTGATTGGCTGGGATTTATCTTTCTCCATTGTATCTCTCTCCAAGGCTTAGTGAATAGACCCCATTAAAAGAATGCCAATGGGTGTAAAGTCTTAGGGGCAAATTTACTAAAGTCCACATTTAAAATGCAGTTGTAGTGTGATATTATTGTCTAAATTCGCATGATCAAAAATCACTTGCAGGAACAGAGCTTGCGAGAAAGCTTGCATCTCAGCTGACTGCACACATCAGCTGATCGGGTCACAGAGAGGAGATCACCGAGCAGGTCAGTTTTATTTAATTTCTTTTCTATCCTACACCAAGTGATCAGCCTGTGGTCTATTCAGACACACATCCTGATTACAGGCATCGGCTCCGGGCCCTGCGATGTCTGTCAAATATCAGGCAGAGCAGAGAAGTATTTGGGTACCTGGAGGGAAGCCTGCTTAATGCCATCTGAAGATAGTATTATTATCGCAGGCAGGGCCGGCTCCAGGGGTCTGTGCACCCTGTGCCAGCCCGGTAGGCTGCACCCTGCTAAATTGGGGGCGTGGCCTCATTACCATAGGCCATGCCCTGTACATGACGTTATTTGGATGCGTGCTCGAATGGCACACCTCCAAGTAACATCAGGCTGGGGGTAAAACCCAGCCCTCCATCACTGGCTGGGCTTCCCCCACCCCTCTCCCGTCTGTGAATGGATGCTGCACGCATGTGCGCTGCATCCATTCACACTCCGGCGGGCCGGCACCGCCACACAGCCACACAGCTGCGTCGGTGGGGTTCCCCAACCTCCCAATTTCACCACCTGTGGGCCACTTCGGCCCACGGGTGGAACAGCGGGACAGTACTGTCCCGCTGAAATTGGGATGGTGGGGAGGGGTGCGCCCTGTATGGGTGGCACCCCTGTTCGACTGCACTGGTCGAACACCCCTAGAGCGGGCCCTGATCACAGGGCTTCCTCCGGTATGTTTTTACAATTGAACATTAGTAAATTCTAATGTGATTGCATTTCTCATTATTAAGTATGGGAAATGCAAACTTCATGCTAAAAATATGCAAATGTAAAGGCTTGGAGTAGTTTTTTTTTTAAACTGCTTCAAAAGCCCTTTACTAAATGTAGGTGTTACATTATGGCCATTTTTATGCAGCAATGGTATAGTTCAGAGTGGCCAACTTTTTTTCTCAAGGACCCCTAATAGTGCATGTTTCCCAGATAACCTGTAGAGCTTTTAAAATGTGTCAGTAACTAAATGCACCAATTGTGGATCTTTTACATTTGTCAGTTAATAATGAATACACTACCTAGGAGATCTTTTAGGAAAATATGAACTTTAGGGGTCCTTGAGGACTAAACTTGGCCACACCTGGTATAGTTGTACATACAAAGTGTACTGAGCCATTCCACCATTTAAAGACATATATTGCAGAAATCATAACTTAATTTCCACTACATTTAGCCATTTATTAGCTCAAACCTTACTGTGGAGGCAGGGCTTCCCTATCTCTTTTATCTATCCAATGTCTATTTCCTCTCTCCTAATCAGTGAAAATGCCAGACACTCTCCAGTCCTTCCACCTGCCCTGTACTTAATGCAATGTGAATGGAGCTCCGAGCGATGTTTGCCCAACTGCGCATGCTTACGGATCGTAATACGCATGCGCGAACCAGTCAGTGCGGCCAAAAATCATTTGCTCGCTAAAAAGCGAATGCCTGCTAATATGAGTGACAGGAGGAGGCGTATGTGGGTGGTAACAGGGGAAGGTGCTTGAAAACGGGGAGTGGAGATCAGAACGCAGGCGTGCTTAAAGGTCAAAACAGGCGTTTTATGGGTGTGCATAATTAATACAGCAGCGTCACTGACCACGTCACTGGGTTATTTTATAGCCAGAACTGCTCGCAAATTTGTGGTAGCAAAAACCAACCACAAGAATAGCGAGCAGTTCATACGCTGGTCGATGTACTCGATTAATCTAATAAATAGCGGACATGACGTAGGATGCGAGCGGCCAGGGGGCGTATTTTTCCAAAAAACGACCGCAAGTTTGGTTCGCTCGTTCAGACATAGAGGCGAGAACAGACCGCAAAGAGCGAACGGTTCATTTGAATAGCCACCCCTATTTTCTGGACGAGCGAGCGCTAATTGCGTCCGGCTCTGAATCAGGCCCATGGTTCAAACCCAGGTCAGACCCCGTTTACACTGCACCTTCGATCTGGGTTATTCTCAGGTCAGCCCCATTCACACTGAACCCAGGTCTGCCCTGCTAAACCTGTGAGGTCATAAAAAGTGGGAGGTGACTGCTCCACAGCTACCAATCAGCTCACTTTAGGCATGGCCCATGTCGGATAACCCGGGTCGCTCCAGTTACATTGCACCATTACCCAGGTCCATCCCGGGTCCAACCCTGGTAGCTGCCTGGGTTGGATTCCTAGGTCACTTGATCCGGGTTATTTTTCAGGGACCCTTTTCCACTTAGCCACTACCCGGGAAGAGCCAGCAATAACCTGGGTTATTGCAGCAGTGGAAAAGGGGTAATATTGATCATTATGAATAACATGCTATCAGTACTCTCTGTACTGACTTCCAACCGCAAATGAAACAAAAATGTATCAAACAGCATCTAGGGTGAATCTGGCTCCAAAGTCTGTATCGTGATTACTGATAGCATGTTTTACAAAATGATCAGAGGGTTCTACAATGGGCCTGATTACATAACCTGGGGAAGTGGGTTCTAAAACAGCACAAAACAAGCTCATGCTGAAAAGTTAAAATTTAAAGAAAAACAGTATTTTTATATTTCAATCAGCTTTTTACTATAAATCATCAAATACCTCCTCATGCCCAGCTCTGCTTTCACCCCTGCCCCAGGTGATCTCAGAGCATAAAAATTCTATCATCAGATTTAGGAATTAAGAGAATTCCAGGAATGCCCTTCATTGCTGCTGAACTGGGAGTAAAAGAGAGCTAGAAATGATCAGGACATAAAAAGTATTCTGTAGTCCTTCTCATGTAGATTTGAGAGTAATAAAGATAGGAATTATTAGGATCCGAGGAATGCTCTAGATCAGATCTTAGAGTATAAGAAAGCTAAGAAAGAACTGACTTTTAGGAATGACCTGGAAGCCTCACCCCTCTAGTAAATGTAATCATATAATAAAGATAGGAACTATCAGGATTTTAAGAATGCCCTGCAGTCCTTTTCCTGCAGAGCTGACAATATGAAACCTAGAAATGATGATGCAGGGCACAAAATAATGGCTTGCCCATTGGCAGTCCAACTATTTAACCTGGGTAAATTTGTGGAGGATAATAAATTGCATAGGAGGAGTACAGGAGCTGGAGAATTACAGGAAGGGGTGATAGGGAAAATGTAATTACAGTATATTAATTTATTAACATTTATTTACAGAGCTCCACCATATCTGCAGCACGTAACAATTGGTAACAAATATTGTAATTAAACAAGTCTGGGTATTAACAGGCAAAGAGGTAAAAGGGCCCTGCACTCACAATCTATATAAGCCAAGGGAGTTAGATATACAAGGTTATATTCCACAGTGCACACTGGCCAAATACTAGCCAAATTACAATGGGTAAAAATGTTTTGTGTGGTCATGTGATGTAGTAAAACAGCAATGTTAGGTTGGGGGTCAGAGGGTTGTTTGATTATAGAAAAATAATAAATGTAAGTTCTAAATGACCTGTATTGGGTGGTGATAATGCAGTAAAATAGCCTATGAAGGTTAAGAGCAGGGGTTTATCTATATTGGGTGCAGGGTGTACGGTACACACCATCCCCTGGGTCCAAGGGGGCCCACTCCGCACATCCTGCACCAATGTATTCAATACTTACCTCTCCGGAGTCCCGCGTCAGCTGTAGTAGTGTCTGGTCACCTGGAAATGGGGCCGTGACATCCCCGTTTTCCAGGAGGGACGAAGCCAGGGTCTGCGTCGGCGGACACAGATTCCTGTCCTCTTATGTGATCAGCACCCAGTCAGGCTGCAGGAAGCTCCCACAGCTTGTAGCAACAGGCCGCGATGGTGGCGATGGTGATCCCAGCCTGCGACATTGGTTGCCGTGCTGGGATTGCAAATGCAGCAAGGAGGTGTTTGACACCTCCTTCTGCATTTGCATCGGAGATGGATGGATTTGCACAGTCGCTTGTGTGCGGCTCTGCAAATCTGTCCATATCTGAACCAGGGCCTCTATGGCATCATAAAATGAAGAGTTTGTGTTGGCTTCTTTTTTACTGGTGAAGCTGAATTTCATCCCCTCATGGTGTTATACTCACAAAATATGTTGTAATATACCAGCATGTCAGATGAAGGAAGCAAACTTGACCGTGGTCTTATTGATGGAGAAATAAATCAGTGTCAGAATCTTAAACATACCTTGATAGGTGCTCTACTTTCAATATATGGATCCTTAGGGAAAATTCTTGGAGGCAACTGTAAACAAAGCAAATAGTTGAGATTTATTGAGAGAGGGGGGCTGCCCAGCTGCAATTTATTTTGGGGGGCAGTCTGGTGCATCCATTCCATGCGTGAACAAACTAACAAAGAAGGTATGAAAAAACAAGCATGCGCACAAACCACAGCTTCTAGGGACTGCATCGGGGACATTCTAAATTTGTCAACATGATGTATGTCAAAGTGGTCATCAGGAATGTGAACATGATGAATGTCAACAAAATATACCGCACCCCTCTACCCCACAATAATCTGCCACTGACAGGTCCCAAAGGGAGGCCAAGCTCTTTGCATCACTGGAGTGATGTGAGAGCATGGTAACTGAGCTGTTACTGCTTAGGCTGGAGAGACAATATAACAGCCCCCAAATCACAAGAGATCTGGGGATAAATTTGGTGATATTCCTTAACTGTGTTGTGTACAACTGAGAACTGTGTTATATGTGATTATTTTATCAGAAAGATTGAGGGATCTATTTACTAAGCAGTGTTAGGAGAAGAGTGAAAAGTGATAAGAAAGCTATAAGGTGCAGCCAATCAGCTCCCAACTGTCATTTTTCAAACACAGCCTGTGAGATGACATTTGGGAGCTGATTGGCTGGCACCTTATCACTTTCTTATCACTTTTCACTCTGTCTCCTAACACTGCTTTCATAAATAGATCCCTCAGTTGTAAACTGTGAAGGAACTGGTGTGCCGTGCCTGTGTCTGCATGCTACTCAACTTTATTCTTATAGTGGAAAGAGTAAAAGCAGTACTTCAAAGTCTAACCTGCTACCACTTTAGGAGCACCACTGTCAGTCATTTCAGCTTTCCCTTTTTCTCCTAGGATGCTGCTCATTCAAGCCTCATTTATGTCTTAAACTATTTATGACATCAAGGAGACATCGAGGAGACTTCGGGACTGCCTTAATAATGTGTCACTCACTATACATTTAAAGGTTTTTATTACATTAGTTGAAGTGAGGCTAAAAAGGCACATTCCTGTAATAGAGCACTTGGAAGGTACAAAGGGCAGCCTAAGTATATGAGTAGCCCAATCTTCAGAACTTCCAATCCAGAAATCCTGGAAATCCTTTGCTGACTGCAGGAGTGGTTTAGAATGCCAGTAAATGTGTTATGTCAAACAGTGAAAGTAAGAGTTGCATTCACCATGGCAGGATGGTAAAGGCTGCCTGTCTGTGCCTGATGCTTACATACAAATTTAGATTTGCAACAGAAATTAAGCAACATTCATTAGAACAAACAACCAAAGTGCCATGTTCAGCAGGAAGATACGTGATGGTCAAACTTCTCCATTGCCGCTAGTCACTTTCTATATAAGCTTCTGTTTTGTAATTTTAGTGTGATGGATAAACCCGAGAGATAAGGAAATAGTTGATGCTGGTACATTTTATCTGGCAGCAAGGCACTGACAGAAAGGAATTCTGACAGGGAGTTAATTGCAATAGGAAATACTGCAAACACAGTAAGGAGAAACTAAATTGTCATATAAGAGGAATATGTGACCAGGAGAAGGGGACATACTGGAAGAAAACAGTGGAGGATATATTTCTTTAGAGCATCATCACCAAGCAGGAGAAATGCAAATTTGAAGTTTATCAGATAGCCTTTTTAGGTTACATCATCACTATTGAGGGCGTTGCCATGGATCTAAGTAAACTCTAAGCCATTTCTGTCTGGTGCGCTTTTACTAATCTAAATGCTATTCAGAGGCTTTTAGGGTTTCAAATTATTATAGGCAGTTTATTAGCTAATTTTTTTCTTCTGGTAGCTCCCATCTTTGCTTTGACTAAGAAGGGAGCAGATCCTACCAACTGGTCTCCCTAAGCTTTGAATGCCTTTGAAACAAGCCTTTGTCTCTGCCCCGGTACTTCATCATCTGAACTCTGATTTCTCATTTACTTTCGAAGTAGAGGGTTAACCAGTCTCTGGAGCAATATCTCCATTGCTACAACTCCAAATATCATAACAATTGGGTAGAATATCTACCCTTGACCAAATTTGCCTACAACAATGCCTGTCATTCCTCCACCAAAGTATTTAATTTTCTTTGTATTTATGGACATCACCCAAAAACCAATTCATTTTCTTCTCTGGAATCCAGTAATCTGCTTGAGGTTCGCAGCACTGCCTTGAGGCTCAAGAAGATTTGAAGGAAGGTCTATTCTACTCTCAACAAGGCTTCTTTGCATTAAAACATTTTTGTGACTCGTCATTGAAAGTCTAGTAATTTCATGGTGGGGGAAGTGTTGCTGTCCACTGGGAACTTAAAACTTCATTAGCCCTCAAGAAAGTATATTGGTCCATTTCAGTTAATAAAACAAGTGAAACCTATTGCCTTCCATTTGAGACTTCCTAGATCCTTAAAAATTCCCAACACTTTCCATTGCTCTCTCTTCAAACCAGTTACAGGTTCTTCCGTCCTAAGAAGCCGTCTCCATTTGTAATTGATGGGCACCAAGTGTATGCTGTTGAAGGTACAAGGTCAAGTCCATTTCTTAGTCCGTTCTGGGCTGAAGAGAAATTGTGGGTTCCCAGGAGACATTTACATGCAAGTAATCTCAAAAAGGCTTTCTACATAGTATTACCAGGTAAACCTGGATTTAGGGGTTCCCTAACCCTTCCTCAAGGTGTGGTACTGTTAGGAGCCGCTGCAGCAGCTCACAGATTCGGTGGGTTTCGGTCATTGCTAAGCAACCGGGACACCGCGTCATGCCACCTGCAATGGTCGATGACCCAGATTCTGCGGTCGCACTCCCTGTTTGCCCTGGCAGTTTCTACAGCCTGGATTCTTTCTTTGTATGTGTCGCTACTCAGCTGCAGTGTAATTAATTGCAAGGGGCCTGTCTCTGTTCTGGGGTTTTGATTGGCTCCCTGAATAGTTAAAGCACAGTCACGGCCTTGGTGCATTGCCAGTTATAGCTTCTGTCCTGCCAGAAGTCACCTGCCCTGCTGCACTATTCCAGTAGTTTTCTGCCTTTTTTGACAGCCATTCCCTGCTTGTAGCAATCCATGCCTCTACTCTGCCTTTGCCAGGCCTGCATCTGCATCCTTGTGCTGCCTAGTTTCCACATTGACTCTTTTGTACCTGAGTTAAGTCCTGACGGTATCCTAGTATCAGATTAACTTACTCTACTTCACCCAGGAAATGTGGCTGTTACAGGTGAACACCATTAGAGTCCTGTAGTGATCTAGGCGTGCATAACAATTGTCCACTGTTTCTTCTGTATATGCAAATATACTGCCCTTTTATTGATGCCCCCGCTAATTTCAACCTGTGGATGTATAATAATTGTGCAGGCTGCAGGGAGCCAAAGGCAGAGAAGGAGCTAGGGCAAGCACCGGAGTACAGGTTTCAGGTTCAGGAGCGCAGGAACTCTCTCTCACGTTGCACTGGCAACTACAAGGCGCTCCAAACACCCTTAAGTACCCAGCAACAGAACATGATAGGCCAGAGAGAGCGGGTGACCCACAGACGACTGGCCTGCTAAGTCACATGGTCAAGACAACATGGTGGCGCCAAGACAGCCGTGACACGGAGACGCCACTAGTCTTACCCCTATCAGGACGGCCCAATGCTGCCAGACCTCTGCACACACGCAATGCCAATCTCCACAAGCCAGCTCCCCTCCACCAGAAGGACCGCGCCACAGCGCCCTCACCGTTAAGGACCTCAAACCACCACGCCGCAAAGCCTGGGTCGTGACAAGGATATAGTATTGTTAATGAGTCAGCTAAGTTATACTTATGAGATGATAAGTTTCTGATATTGTACGCTTAACTAGGGAGGAGTATTATTCACCAGTGTGTATTTTATTACTGACAATGAGTGCTTAGGGACAGAGGGAGCTAGTGGTAGGGAAACTTCCAGAAGGACCAGGCGTGAGGCCAGTAACAGAGGGAAGGAGGAAGGGTATAAGTTGGAAGAGCAGACTGGTGTTCCTCCTCCTGAGCGCATCACCTGAGTCCTGGACACTGCCTCAGAGCTATAACAGCGGCCATAGAGTGACTGATTCGAATGTAGCCTGTGAAGGTATATGTGGATCCACTGAGTAGCGCGGACTAAGAGCGCATACCCGAGAGGCTTGCTGTGTTGATCGGTGAGGGTGCCCATCAGTCGTCACTGGAGCTGGGGGAGAGAGCCGAGCTGGTGGATTGCCCCGATGCGGTGTTTCTGTGCGGAAACTGACAGTTGGCCAAAGGAGTGGTAAAGTGGGGCGGATCCCTATCGATAGACTGCCAGCCTAACACTGACAGCTATTTATAAATAGACCCAGAGGAGGTAGTGGATATTAAGCACATTGCTACCAGAGTTATGGTGCGTACACACGGTACGAGCAGTCAGCGATAATGATATCAATGACTGGCCTCCCTGCACCTTCCCAGTGTGCTGGATGATCGATATTGATCATCCAGCACACCGCCAACGATGGGCCAGCGACCCGCGATCGACGATCGCGGGTCCCTATGTACAGTAACCTGGTCGATATTAACCAGGTTGGCCTGCATGCACGGCCGATGGGTGACATTGTTATTGTCCATATGTGCCCGCGCATCGCTGGTCGTTTGAGGGTTGGAAGGCACCAAAAAATTAACGATTTGAACAATAATGATATGAACGATATCGTTATTGTTCATATCGGGCATTTTTATCATACCGTGTGTACGCACCATTAGAATCCGATTCTGTGGTGGATTCCATAACTATCACATTGGATGAATAGGGACTAGCTATAACTACAAAGTATTACCCCCAAGGGAACATCTCTCATCATCGGGAATGAAACCGGAGGGAGGAGGATTAGATGCCAGTGCAGCTAATATAGGAGGCAGTGAAGTAGAGAGCCAACAGATAGGACATCTGCAAATAACATTTGGGAAATCGATTCCTATTGGGTCCCTATCACAGGAGAAATTACAGAGGCAGGGGACACATATTTACATCTCATCACATGACACTGGGATACAAGCAAGTGGAGCAGCGTATTAATTGTCATTCTATGTACAGTATACACTCCCGTGAATATTCCCTCCTGGAGAGCTTAGATATGTTATGCTTGTACCTTTGTGTATCACTCTGTTAAGAAAAGATTGGTGGTAAATAAGATATATACAAAGTAACTTTTGGGACTCAGCGTATTGCTACAACTACATTATTGACACATTTGTGTCCAAAGACTCAGAAGTGAATGCTGAAGTTGTACCATTAATTATCCTCTTTAGTATTTGTCAAAGAAAATAATTTATGGGGACATTGATACTCTGTAGGAAGTGTTTGGGACATAGTGAATTACTCAATGTTATGTAAATATATATATATATATATATATATATATATATTAGGGGTGAGCGGGTTCGGATTTCTGAAATCCGAACCCCCCCGATCCCCCCCGATCCGAGGCCGATCCGAGTCAGGCTCGACTTTTCCCGCCTGACTCGGATCTGAAATCGAGGCAAAACGTCATCATCCCGCCTTCCGGGTCTCGCGGGTTTTGGATCCTATATAAGGTACCCGCGTCTGCGCCATTTTCTCACTCGGCTGTGGACAGTGAAGAGGGAGGGTGGGAGTTAGGGCTGGCTGGGCTGTGTAGTGTAGTGCAGAGTAGTGTTGTGCTGTGCTGTGCTGCGCTGTGCTGCTGTTGTCCACTACTTCAAAGTCCATAGGGGCTGGCTGTGTTGTGCTGTGCTGCTGTTGTTAATAGGGGCTGTGTCCACTACTTCAAAGTCCATAGGGGCTGGCTGGACTGTGTTGTGCAGTCAGTTCTCCATAGGGGCTGTGTCCACTCCAAAGTCCTGTGCAGTGTCCCAGTCCTAAAGGGGTGCTGTAGTGTTGTCCAGGGGGTGCTCTGTCCATCAGGGGTGCTCCCCCCAAGTGCTAAAAAAATAATATTTTTTGTGTGTTTGTGAATTGTGTGTGCAGTAGCCGCACATGCATCAACAAAGTAGTGCCAAGCGTGCGCCTGTGTCATAAGTAAAGGGCCGGCTGGCTTGACCGTTAAAGGGTGCTGTAACCCCCAAAGTACACTCCAGTCCAAACCAAAAAAAAAATTATTTTCTGTGTTTGTGAATTGTGTGCGCAGTAGCCGCACGTGCATCAACAAAGTAGTGCCAAGCGTGCGTCTGTGTCATAAGTAAAGGGCCGGCTGGCTTTACCGTTAAAGGGTGCTGTAACCCCCAAAGTACACTCCAGTCCAAACCAAAAAAAAAATTATTTTCTGTGTTTGTGAATTGTGTGCGCAGTAGCCGCACATGCATCAACAAAGTAGTGCCAAGCGTGCGCTGTGTCATAAGTAAAGGGCCGGCTGGCTTGACCGTTAAAGGGTGCTGTAACCCCCAAAGTACACTCCAGTCCAAAGCAAAAAAAAAATTATTTTCTGTGTTTGTGAATTGTGTGCGCAATAGCCGCATGTGCATCAACAAAGTAGTGCCAAGCGTGCGCCTGTGTCATAAGTAAAGGGCCGGCTGGCTTGACCGTTAAAGGGTGCTGTAACCCCCAAAGTACACTCCAGTCCAAAGCAAAAAAAAAATTATTTTCTGTGTTTGTGAATTGTGTGCGCAGTAGCCGCACGTGCATCAACAAAGCAGTGCCAAGCGTGCGCCTGTGTCATAAGTAAAGGGCCGGCTGGCTTGACCGTTAAAGGGTGCTGTAACCCCCAAAGTACACTCCAGTCCAAAGCAAAAAAAAAATTATTTTCTGTGTTTGTGAATTGTGTGCGCAGTAGCCGCACGTGCATCAACAAAGCAGTGCCAAGCGTGCGCCTGTGTCATAAGTAAAGGGCCGGCTGGCTTGACCGTTAAAGGGTGCTGTAACCCCCAAAGTACACTCCAGTCCAAACCAAAAAAAAATTATTTTCTGTGTTTGTGAATTGCGTGCGCAGTAGCCGCACGTGCATCAACAAAGTAGTGCCAATCGTGCGCCTGTGTCATAAGTAAAGGGCCGGCTGGCTTGACCGTTAAAGGGTGCTGTAACCCCCAAAGTACACTCCAGTCCAAACCAAAAAAAAGATTATTTTCTGTGTTTGTGAATTGTGTGCGCAGTAGCCGCATGTGCATCAACAAAGTAGTGCCAAGCGTGCGCCTGTGTCATAAGTAAAGGGCCGGCTGGCTTGACCGTTAAAGGGTGCTGTAACCCCCAAAGTACACTCCAGTCCAAAGCAAAAAAAAAATTATTTTCTGTGTTTGTGAATTGTGTGCGCAGTAGCCGCACGTGCATCAACAAAGCAGTGCCAGGCGTGCGCCTGTGTCATAAGTAAAGGGCCGGCTGGCTTGACCGTTAAAGGGTGCTGTAACCCCCAAAGTACACTCCAGTCCAAACCAAAAAAAAAAATATTTTCTGTGTTTGTGAATTGTGTGCGCAGTAGCCGCATGTGCATCAACAAAGTAGTGCCAAGCATGCGCCTGTGTCATAAGTAAAGGGCCGGCTGGCTTGACCGTTAAAGGGTGCTGTAACCCCCAAAGTACACTCCAGTCCAAAGCAAAAAAATTATTTTCTGTGTTTGTGAATTGTGTGCGCAGTAGCCGCACGTGCATCAACAAAGCAGTGCCAAGCGTGCGCCTGTGTCATAAGTAAAGGGCCGGCTGGCTTGACCGTTAAAGGGTGCTGTAACCCCCAAAGTACACTCCAGTCCAAACCAAAAAAAAAATAATTTTCTGTGTTTGTGAATTGTGTGCGCAGTAGCCGCACGTGCATCAACAAAGTAGTGCCAAGCGTGCGTCTGTGTCATAAGTAAAGGGCCGGCTGGCTTTACCGTTAAAGGGTGCTGTAACCCCCAAAGTACACTCCAGTCCAAACCAAAAAAAAAATTATTTTCTGTGTTTGTGAATTGTGTGCGCAGTAGCCGCACGTGCATCAACAAAGTAGTGCCAAGCGTGCGCCTGTGTCATAAGTAAAGGGCCGGCTGGCTTGACCGTTAAAGGGTGCTGTAACCCCCAAAGTACACTCCAGTCCAAACCAAAAAAAAAATTATTTTCTGTGTTTGTGAATTGTGTGCGCAATAGCCGCATGTGCATCAACAAAGTAGTGCCAAGCGTGCGCCTGTGTCATAAGTAAAGGGCCGGCTGGCTTGACCGTTAAAGGGTGCTGTAACCCCCAAAGTACACTCCAGTCCAAAGCAAAAAAAAATTATTTTCTGTGTTTGTGAATTGTGTGCGCAATAGCCGCATGTGCATCAACAAAGTATTGCCAAGCGTGCGCCTGTGTCATAAGTAAAGGGCCAGCTGGCTTGACCATTAAAGGGTGCTGTAACCCCCAAAGTACACTCCAGTCCAAAGCAAAAAAAAAAATATTTTCTGTGTTTGTGAATTGTGTGCGCAGTAGCCGCACGTGCATCAACAAAGCAGTGCCAAGCGTGCGCCTGTGTCATAAGTAAAGGGCCGGCTGGCTTGACTGTTAAAGGGTGCTGTAACCCCCAAAGTACACTCCAGTCCAAACCAAAAAAAAAAATATTTTCTGTGTTTGTGAATTGTGTGCGCAGTAGCCGCATGTGCATCAACAAAGTAGTGCCAAGCATGCGCCTGTGTCATAAGTAAAGGGCCGGCTGGCTTGACCGTTAAAGGGTGCTGTAACCCCCAAAGTACACTCCAGTCCAAAGCAAAAAAATTATTTTCTGTGTTTGTGAATTGTGTGCGCAGTAGCCGCACGTGCATCAACAAAGCAGTGCCAAGCGTGCGCCTGTGTCATAAGTAAAGGGCCGGCTGGCTTGACCGTTAAAGGGTGCTGTAACCCCCAAAGTACACTCCAGTCCAAACCAAAAAAAAAATTATTTTCTGTGTTTGTGAATTGTGTGCGCAGTAGCCGCACGTGCATCAACAAAATAGTGCCAAGCGTGCGTCTGTGTCATAAGTAAAGGGCCGGCTGGCTTGACCGTTAAAGGGTGCTGTAACCCCCAAAGTACACTCCAGTCCAAACCAAAAAAAAATTATTTTCTGTGT
Organism: Taudactylus pleione; assembly: GCA_031769625.1. Taxonomy (NCBI): domain Eukaryota; kingdom Metazoa; phylum Chordata; class Amphibia; order Anura; family Myobatrachidae; genus Taudactylus; species Taudactylus pleione. The sequence continues at coordinate 4,329,840 of JAUIMM010000101.1, read as the reverse complement.
TTGTGAATTGTGTGCGCAGTAGCCGCACGTGCATCAACAAAGTAGTGCCAAGCGTGCGCCTGTGTCATAAGTAAAGGGCCGGCTGGCTTGACCGTTAAAGGGTGCTGTAACCCCCAAAGTACACTCCAGTCCAAACCAAAAAAAAATTATTTTCTGTGTTTGTGAATTGTGTGCGCAGTAGCCGCACGTGCATCAACAAAGCAGTGCCAAGCGTGCGCCTGTGTCATAAGTAAAGGGCCGGCTGGCTTGACCGTTAAAGGGTGCTGTAACCCCCAAAGAACACTCCAGTCCAAACCCCAAAAAAAATTATTTTCTGTGTTTGTGAATTGTGTGCGCAGTAGCCGCACGTGCATCAACAAAGTAGTGCCAAGCATGCGCCTGTGTCATAAGTAAAGGGCCGGCTGGCTTGACCGTTAAAGGGTGCTGTAACCCCCAAAGTACACTCCAGTCCAAACCAAAAAAAAAATAATTTTCTGTGTTTGTGAATTGTGTGCGCAGTAGCCGCATGTGCATCAACAAAGTAGTGCCAAGCGTGCGCCTGTGTCATAAGTAAAGGGCCGGCTGGCTTGACCGTTAAAGGGTGCTGTAACCCCCAAAGTACACTCCAGTCCAAAGCAAAAAAAAAATTATTTTCTGTGTTTGTGAATTGTGTGCGCAGTAGCCGCACGTGCATCAACAAAGTAGTGCCAAGCGTGCGCCTGTGTCATAAGTAAAGGGCCGGCTGGCTTGACCGTTAAAGGGTGCTGTAACCCCCAAAGTACACTCCAGTCCAAACCAAAAAAAAATTATTTTCTGTGTTTGTGAATTGCGTGCGCAGTAGCCGCACGTGCATCAACAAAGTAGTGCCAATCGTGCGCCTGTGTCATAAGTAAAGGGCCGGCTGGCTTGACCGTTAAAGGGTGCTGTAACCCCCAAAGTACACTCCAGTCCAAACCAAAAAAAAGATTATTTTCTGTGTTTGTGAATTGTGTGCGCAGTAGCCGCATGTGCATCAACAAAGTAGTGCCAAGCGTGCGCCTGTGTCATAAGTAAAGGGCCGGCTGGCTTGACCGTTAAAGGGTGCTGTAACCCCCAAAGTACACTCCAGTCCAAAGCAAAAAAAATTATTTTCTGTGTTTGTGAATTGTGTGCGCAGTAGCCGCACGTGCATCAACAAAGCAGTGCCAAGCGTGCGCCTGTGTCATAAGTAAAGGGCCGGCTGGCTTGACCGTTAAAGGGTGCTGTAACCCCCAAAGTACACTCCAGTCCAAACCAAAAAAAAATTTATTTTCTGTGTTTGTGAATTGTGTGCGCAGTAGCCGCACGTGCATCAACAAAGTAGTGCCAAGCGTGCGTCTGTGTCATAAGTAAAGGGCCGGCTGGCTTGACCGTTAAAGGGTGCTGTAACCCCCAAAGTACACTCCAGTCCAAACCAAAAAAAAAATTATTTTCTGTGTTTGTGAATTGTGTGCGCAGTAGCCGCACGTGCATCAACAAAGTAGTGCCAAGCGTGCGCCTGTGTCATAAGTAAAGGGCCGGCTGGCTTGACCGTTAAAGGGTGCTGTAACCCCCAAAGTACACTCCAGTCCAAACCAAAAAAAAAATTATTTTCTGTGTTTGTGAATTGTGTGCGCAATAGCCGCATGTGCATCAACAAAGTAGTGCCAAGCGTGCGCCTGTGTCATAAGTAAAGGGCCGGCTGGCTTGACCGTTAAAGGGTGCTGTAACCCCCAAAGTACACTCCAGTCCAAAGCAAAAAAAAATTATTTTCTGTGTTTGTGAATTGTGTGCGCAATAGCCGCATGTGCATCAACAAAGTATTGCCAAGCGTGCGCCTGTGTCATAAGTAAAGGGCCAGCTGGCTTGACCATTAAAGGGTGCTGTAACCCCCAAAGTACACTCCAGTCCAAAGCAAAAAAAAAAATATTTTCTGTGTTTGTGAATTGTGTGCGCAGTAGCCGCACGTGCATCAACAAAGCAGTGCCAAGCGTGCGCCTGTGTCATAAGTAAAGGGCCGGCTGGCTTGACTGTTAAAGGGTGCTGTAACCCCCAAAGTACACTCCAGTCCAAACCAAAAAAAAAAATATTTTCTGTGTTTGTGAATTGTGTGCGCAGTAGCCGCATGTGCATCAACAAAGTAGTGCCAAGCATGCGCCTGTGTCATAAGTAAAGGGCCGGCTGGCTTGACCGTTAAAGGGTGCTGTAACCCCCAAAGTACACTCCAGTCCAAAGCAAAAAAATTATTTTCTGTGTTTGTGAATTGTGTGCGCAGTAGCCGCACGTGCATCAACAAAGCAGTGCCAAGCGTGCGCCTGTGTCATAAGTAAAGGGCCGGCTGGCTTGACCGTTAAAGGGTGCTGTAACCCCCAAAGTACACTCCAGTCCAAACCAAAAAAAAAATTATTTTCTGTGTTTGTGAATTGTGTGCGCAGTAGCCGCACGTGCATCAACAAAATAGTGCCAAGCGTGCGTCTGTGTCATAAGTAAAGGGCCGGCTGGCTTGACCGTTAAAGGGTGCTGTAACCCCCAAAGTACACTCCAGTCCAAACCAAAAAAAAATTATTTTCTGTGTTTGTGAATTGTGTGCGCAGTAGCCGCACGTGCATCAACAAAGTAGTGCCAAGCGTGCGCCTGTGTCATAAGTAAAGGGCCGGCTGGCTTGACCGTTAAAGGGTGCTGTAACCCCCAAAGTACACTCCAGTCCAAACCAAAAAAAAATTATTTTCTGTGTTTGTGAATTGTGTGCGCAGTAGCCGCACGTGCATCAACAAAGCAGTGCCAAGCGTGCGCCTGTGTCATAAGTAAAGGGCCGGCTGGCTTGACCGTTAAAGGGTGCTGTAACCCCCAAAGAACACTCCAGTCCAAACCCCAAAAAAAATTATTTTCTGTGTTTGTGAATTGTGTGCGCAGTAGCCGCACGTGCATCAACAAAGTAGTGCCAAGCATGCGCCTGTGTCATAAGTAAAGGGCCGGCTGGCTTGACCGTTAAAGGGTGCTGTAACCCCCAAAGTACACTCCAGTCCAAACCAAAAAAAAAATAATTTTCTGTGTTTGTGAATTGTGTGCGCAGTAGCCGCATGTGCATCAACAAAGTAGTGCCAAGCGTGCGCCTGTGTCATAAGTAAAGGGCCGGCTGGCTTGACCGTTAAAGGGTGCTGTAACTCCCAAAGTACACTCCAGTCCAAAACAAAAAAAAAATTATTTTCTGTGTTTGTGAATTGTGTGCGCAGTAGCCGCACGTGCATCAACAAAGCAGTGCCAAGCGTGCGCCTGTGTCATAAGTAAAGGGCCGGCTGGCTTGACCGTTAAAGGGTGCTGTAACCCCCAAAGTACACTCCAGTCCAAAGCAAAAAAAAAATTATTTTCTGTGTTTGTGAATTGTGTGCGCAGTAGCCGCACGTGCATCAACAAAGTAGTGCCAAGCGTGCGCCTGTGTCATAAGTAAAGGGCCGGCTGGCTTGACCGTTAAAGGGTGCTGTAACCCCCAAAGTACACTCCAGTCCAAACCAAAAAAAAATTATTTTCTGTGTTTGTGAATTGCGTGCGCAGTAGCCGCACGTGCATCAACAAAGTAGTGCCAATCGTGCGCCTGTGTCATAAGTAAAGGGCCGGCTGGCTTGACCGTTAAAGGGTGCTGTAACCCCCAAAGTACACTCCAGTCCAAACCAAAAAAAAGATTATTTTCTGTGTTTGTGAATTGTGTGCGCAGTAGCCGCATGTGCATCAACAAAGTAGTGCCAAGCGTGCGCCTGTGTCATAAGTAAAGGGCCGGCTGGCTTGACCGTTAAAGGGTGCTGTAACCCCCAAAGTACACTCCAGTCCAAAGCAAAAAAAATTATTTTCTGTGTTTGTGAATTGTGTGCGCAGTAGCCGCACGTGCATCAACAAAGCAGTGCCAAGCGTGCGCCTGTGTCATAAGTAAAGGGCCGGCTGGCTTGACCGTTAAAGGGTGCTGTAACCCCCAAAGTACACTCCAGTCCAAACCAAAAAAAAATTTATTTTCTGTGTTTGTGAATTGTGTGCGCAGTAGCCGCACGTGCATCAACAAAGTAGTGCCAAGCGTGCGTCTGTGTCATAAGTAAAGGGCCGGCTGGCTTGACCGTTAAAGGGTGCTGTAACCCCCAAAGTACACTCCAGTCCAAACCAAAAAAAAAATTATTTTCTGTGTTTGTGAATTGTGTGCGCAGTAGCCGCACGTGCATCAACAAAGGAGCAGCGCCAAGCGTGCGCCTGTGTCATAAGTAAAGGGCCGGCTGGCTTGACCATTAAAGGGTGCTGTAACCCCCAAAGTACACTCCAGTCCAAACCAAAAAAAAATTATTTTCTGTGTTTGTGAATTGTGTGCGCAGTAGCCGCACGTGCATCAACAAAGCAGTGCCAAGCGTGCGCCTGTGTCATAAGTAAAGGGCCGGCTGGCTTGACCGTTAAAGGGTGCTGTAACCCCCAAAGAACACTCCAGTCCAAACCAAAAAAAAAATTATTTTCTGTGTTTGTGAATTGTGTGCGCAGTAGCCGCACGTGCATCAACAAAGTAGTGGCAAGCATGCGCCTGTGTCATAAGTAAAGGGCCGGCTGGCTTGACCGTTAAAGGGTGCTGTAACCCCCAAAGTACACTCCAGTCCAAACCAAAAAAAAAATTATTTTCTGTGTTTGTGAATTGTGTGCGCAGTAGCCGCATGTGCATCAACAAAGTAGTGCCAAGCGTGCGCCTGTGTCATAAGTAAAGGGCCGGCTGGCTTGACCGTTAAAGGGTGCTGTAACCCCCAAAGTACACTCCAGTCCAAAGCAAAAAAAAAATTATTTTCTGTGTTTGTGAATTGTGTGCGCAGTAGCCGCACGTGCATCAACAAAGCAGTGCCAAGCGTGCGCCTGTGTCATAAGTAAAGGGCCGGCTGGCTTGACCGTTAAAGGGTGCTGTAACCCCCAAAGTATGCTCCAGTCCAAACCAAAAAAAAAATTATTTTCTGTGTTTGTGAATTGTGTGCGCAGTAGCCGCACGTGCATCAACAAAGTAGTGCCAAGCGTGCGCCTGTGTCATAAGTAAAGGGCCGGCTGGCTTGACCGTTAAAGGGTGCTGTAACCCCCAAAGTACACTCCAGTCCAAACCAAAAAAAAATTATTTTCTGTGTTTGTGAATTGCGTGCGCAGTAGCCGCACGTGCATCAACAAAGGAGCAGCGCCAAGCGTGCGCCTGTGTCCCATAAGTAAAGAGCCGGCTGGCTCATTTCTTAAAGGCTGGTGTAACCCACAAAGTGCACTACTCTCCAGCAAAAATAAAAAAAAAATTTCTGTGTTTAGCCGCACGTATATATCAAATCGATATAACATAAATGGAGGACCAAACTTTCTCCGATAAAAATAAAATAGAGAAAGATCAAGAACCACTTCCTCCTAGTGCTGAAGCTGCTGCCACTAGTCATGACATAGACGATAACATGCCATCAACGTCGTCTGCCAAGGCCGCTGCCCAATGTCGTAATAGAGGGCACATACAATCCCAAATGACAAAGTTCAGGAAAATGACCTTGAAAAAAACATTTAAATCAGCTGAAGAGAAAGGTAAACTTGCCAATATGCCATTTACGACACGGAGTGGCAAGGAACGGCTAAGGTCGATCCCTAGTATGTTCATGACTAGTGGTTCAGCTTCACATGACGATGGAAGCCCTCCTCCCACTAAAAAAATCAAAAGAGTTAAGCTGGCAAAAGCACAGCGAAGAACTGTGCTTTCTAAGAAGATATCACAAATCCCCAAGGAGAGTCCAAGTGTGGTGGTGGTTGCGATGCCTGACCTTCCCAGCACTGGACGGGAAGAGGTGGCTCTTTCCACCATTTGCACGCCCCCTGCAAGTGCTGAAAGGAGCACCCACAGTCCACTTGCTGATATGCAAATTGAAGATGTCACTGTTGAAGTACAACAGGATGAGGATACTGGTGTAGCTGGCGCTGAGGAGGAAGTTGGCGAGGAGGATTCTGATGGTGATGTGGTTTGTTTAAATCAGGCTCCGGGGGAGACAGTTGTTGTCCGTGGGATGAAAAAGCCCATCACGATGAGTCATGCCTGGGCAGAAGACCAAACATTCCACCTCTTTGGTCTGGCAATATTTCTATCCAAATCCGGACAACAACTGTCTTGCCATATGTACCTTATGTAAAGGTGGAATAAGTAGGGGTAGGGACGTTAACCACCTAGGAACATCCTCCCTTATACGGCACCTGCAGCGCGTTCATAATAAGTTACTGTCAAGTTCAGAAACTTTGGCTAAGACCGTAAGCAGTCCAGGGACACCTAAATCCCGTTGTCCTGTTGTATCCAAGCGCCTGCAAACCACACCGTCAACTCCCTCCTCGTCAATTTCCTCCTTAGTCAGGATCGGAAGTAGTCCTGCAGGCCATGTCACTGGCATGACTGACTCTCCTATCGGGGATTCCTCCGGAGGATCCTGCATTGCTACGCCTCCTGCTGCCGCTGCTGCTGTTGCTGCTGCTGGGAGTCGTTCATCATCCCAGAGAGGAAGTAGGAACACCACTACTTTTACTAAACAATTGACCCTCCAACAGTCCTTAGCGAGGAGGATGAAGTACGACAGCAGTCATCCTGAAGCAAAACGTATAACTGAGGCCTTGACTGCTATGTTGGTGTTAGACGTGCGTCCGGTATCCGCCATTAGTGCAGTGGGATTTAGACAATTGATGGAGGTAGTGTGTCCCCGGTTCCAAATCCCGTCTAGATTCCATTTCACTAGGCAGGCGATACCGAGACTGTACAGAAACGTCAGAAAAAGTGTCCTCAGTGTCCTGAAAAATGCCGTTGTACCCAATGTCCACTTAACCACGGACATGTGGACAAGTGGAACAGGCCAGACTAAGGACTATATGACTGTGACAGCCCACTGGGTAGATGTATCACCTTACGCAGCAACAGCAGCAGCATCACCAGTCGCAGCATCTCAGAAACGCCAGCTCGTTCCAAGGCAGGCTACGCTGTGTATCACCGGTTTCAGTAAGAGGCACACCGCCGACAACCTCTTAGAGAAACTGAGGGAAATCATCGCCCAGTGGCTTACCCCACTTAGACTCTCCTGGGGATTTGTGATATCTGACAACGCCACCAGTATTGTGCGGGCATTACATCTGGGCAAATTCCAGCACGTCCCATGTTTTGCTCACACAATAAACTTGGTGGTGCAGAATTTTCTGAAAAGCAACAGGGGCGTGCAGGAGACGCTTTGGGTGGCCCGAAAAATTTGTGGCCACTTTCGCCATTCAGCGACTGCGTGCCGAAGACTGGAGCGCCAGCAAACACTCTTGAACCTGCCCTGCCATCACCTGAAGCAAGAGGTTGTGACGCGGTGGAACTCAACCCTCTATATGCTTCAGAGGATGGAGGAGCAGCAAAAGGCCAATCAAGCCTATACATCCACCTATGACATAGGCAAAGGAGGGGGTATGCACCTGACTCAAGCGCAGTGGAGAATGATTTCCGTGTTGTGCAAGGTTCTCCAGCCCTTCGAACTTGTCACACGTGAAGTCAGTTCAGACACTGCCAGCTTGAGTCAGGTCATTTCCCTCATCAGGCTTTTGCAGAAGCAGCTGGAGAAAGTGAAGGAGCCACGATGTCACGATGCAACGTGAATCATGTTAATCAGCCGTCTGTGCCGCCGACTTTACTAGGGAAGTGGGCAGCTAGCCCCAAGCCCCGGGAGACTTGTCCACTTTTCCGGATGGCCAGCAGCGCCACTCGATTTTCAGGAGCCTCCTGGCCATTCTGGGAGAGTAGACAAGTATGAAATAAACCCATATTGAGTCGTAGATCTTATTCCCTCTGTCATATGTATTTACAAATTCATGTTCAGAGGAAAGTGAAACCACATATCAAAAACTGTTAACTATTTTTTACTTGCTTTCGGTAGATTGACCTTCGTGCATTTAATGGGCCTGAATGAGATTTGGAAATAGAGTAAGATAGAGCAAGTAACTGTGTACCTGGACCAACTATGCTGCAAGTGGTCATAACTAGTGCTCCGGCTGCCCGTGCCGGTCCCGCCCCTTTGCACTTGACGTCATGACATTGTGCACAGGGGACGGAGCCCTGCCAGCCCCCGGAACTCCAGCAGTGGTGACACCCCCATCACCACACGCAAACGCTGACAACCTGTCACTCAACCCTTTGCGATGGATTCCTCTGTACGTCTGTAATTGGGCAGGGGTAACAGGGGTGGCTAATCGGATGCACGGAGATGTTGCATCTTATGAGAGTGTTGCAGGCGTATTGCCGATTGTGGTTGCGTTCATAGACGCTGAATCGCTCTCACAGGACATCGCCAGATGGATCATCTGCAGCTGCCATAGGGCTGGTGTAAGTTTTCATGGTGTGAACAATGGTGCAAGTAAAGATGCACAAAGCAGTATTAGAGTGTCTAAGGATGCTGAAAGTGGGCGTCTCAGTCCTACACATTGTGTGGTGGTCTTGGCATAAAGTCTCAGGTGTGCGACCGGCAAAAGATGCAGATACGGATGCAGCTGCTCTTTCCATGCTCATCTGCCCAGAGTATAAGAACAGCGGCATGTTGGAGACTTTAATTCTTTTGTAACCTTATTTGGGGACTTGGGGGCAGTAGCGTTTTCAGAAAACGCACAATATTTAGTGGTCATGGAGAAAAAAATAATACGTTATTCACTGAATGCACAGCAATGCTTACATTTCACTCTTCCAATTGGTTTACCGGCCCTCACACATGGCAGCACATGCTGGGAATTTTAGTTGGGGAGATACATTTTTGCTTATGTCAGACATATTGAATAAAATAAGGTTTGTCTATGTGTTAGAAAGAGGTCATATGGATGCTAAATAGACAGAGGGCACTTAATACTGCTGTCTATCCCTCATCACACTCACAGTTACCAAATACACATTCCTGGATATGTGACTTGCTTTCTGTTGCCAACATGTCATCATGGCTATCTGTTCTAGTTACTAAACTGGGTATAGAAAGGAGGTGGTAACAGCGTGAACTTTGTGATAATCTATGAGCACTTCTGAATCCTGTAACTCGGCCAATGAATTGCTCTGTGAGCTGGTGAGCTGTGCCCAGAAGTCTTGCATCGCATGTCATGCTTGCTATTTCAGTGACATCTGTTATGTCATGCACACTAGATAATTCCATGTTCATAACGATTACTCTAACATGGTAACATGGAGACAGATGGGAATTAAATGTGACACAGAGAGTAGTGAGATATGTTGATAGACTTTTCCCCATAGAGTGTCAGGAGGTGGTGTCTGTCTCCCACCCCATGGGTGAGACAGATAATGAAGTGTACATAGTAATTGGTATCTGTGCTTATTCAGTGTAATTCAGGCTATGAAATACACAATGTTTATATACTAGGTTGATATATATATATATATATATATATATATATATATAATGCAAACAGTAGTATTTTTGACTCATTGTTTGCCAAGTTGCTAGCTATTGTGGCTACCATTTAGCCTTATCCTCTGTCTCTCTACAGCCCCATGCTTTCCTTTGTTTCTCCAACCTCATCCCCTTGTATCACCAGCCTCATGCCTCCCTGTGCCCCTCCAGTCTCATGCCTTCCTGTGCCCCTCCAGCCTTTAGCTCTTATGTTCCCTTTGTGTCTCTCTAGCCTCATGTCCCCTTTCTATCTTTGCAGCCTCATGCCCCCTTTGTGTCTCTCCAGCCTCATGCCCCACCTGTGTCTCTCCAACCTCATGCCCCCCCATGTCTCTCCAGCCTCATGCCCCCCCATGTGTCTCCAGTCTCATTCCCCCCTGTGTCTCTTCAGCCTCATGTCCCCCCTGTGTCCCTCCAGTGTTTTTTTTCCCATGTTTCTTCAGCCTCATGTCCCCTGTGTCACTCCAGCCTCATGTCCCCCTTGTGTCTCTCTAGCCTCATATGTCCCCTGTGTGTAGGGGATGAGGGGTTTGCAAGGTGGGTTTGCCAGCTCTAAGTGTTGACATATGTCTTCCCCAACCTTCCCATCTGTGCCCTCCTACACCCTCATCTGTCTATCTGATCTCTGTCCTTCCTTTTCCTCCTCCCCCTCTCTGTTTCTGTCTCTTTCAAATCTGCCCCCTCCCCTTTCTCTCTTCTGACCTCATTCCCCCTCTCTCACCTGTCCCCATGCCACAAGACTTATGAAAGAGTCCAAATGCTCCCTGTCAACCACGCTGCGAATAGATACTCGCTGCGAGTGACTACGGTACTGTACCTTGACATATGTATAGTGTGGCTCAGATGCATGCGCATACGGCCGATAATCACTAAACTGCCAAAACATTGGCATAACATACATCTCTGAATCAAGCTCCATCTACTGTTTGTAATTTGCTTGGAAAAGAGGGGTGTAATGTGTTGGCCACAGTTGGTTATTATTCACTGGGTATTGCTACGAGTTATCTGTCAGGCTCTATTAAGAACATAATGTTAAAAGTAAATGAGGAAATATTGCACAGTAAAAAGTGAGGTGCAGCTAGGTTAATGCACAAGAGTATACACCCAAATATAATAGTGACAACAAAAATAGTGCAACAAAACCTAAAAGTGCTCCAAATAGAGCAAATGTGTACAAATAGGACACCAATGTGTTTTCACACAAAAATATGGACATTAATCACCAAATGCAATGGAGCTTCAGATCCTGAGTATCCACTGATATGCCTCTGACGAAGGACCTTTTGTTGTCCGAAACGCGTTAGGTGGGGCTCACCTTCTGGACTTATTGCAGCATCTGCAGCCTGTCTATGTGGACTTCATCCTAATGGATCGCTATATCCGGAGTGGCGATCTCACTGCTTCCCTGTTACACCTCAGCTTGATGTCTACACGCTGACGGGGGCTGGGCGCAGTCTTGCATATGGAACTTGTTATATTCTTTTTATACATCTATTTATTGTAAGTGCAAACCTGTTATTAAAACTATCGTTTTTTGAGGCATACTGCACTATTATTCCACTCTTTCTTTATATCCCTCTATGTATATGGTATTGTCATAAGGGAGACTGAACACAACCTCATCACAGAGGGATATCACTGGATACTCAGGATCTGGAGTTATCAAGCTCCATTGCATTTGGTGATTATTGTCCATATTTATGTGTGAAACACGTTGGTGTCCTATTTGTATACATGATAAGTGGGGAGCGCTTTTAGGTTTTGTTGCACCATTTTTGTTCAAAAAACATAATGTTAGGCATTTTTGGGTTATTGGGACTGATATCTGAGTCATACGTAATGCCGATGTTCATGTAATTGGGCTACCCTGGGCAGTGTTTGGGAGGTGGCTAGAAGTGAATTCAAAAGAAGTCCATCTCAAACACGCGTTATGGGAGTGTCGTAGGCATGTCAGTGAAAGTTGCAGCATTCACACACGCATTCATAGAAGGCCAGAGTCAGACTGTTTCAACTTCACCTGCTAAGGGACGTAACTGGGTGATGAGACATTCACATGTAGGCAAAGTTCAATGAGGTTGTCTTAACAGATCTGCGAGCTATGCAGAGTTGAGTATGCCTATATGCTTCATTATGCCTGTCTCCATCTTTTGCATCAGGGACAGTGCCTACTTATAATGATGATTGCTATTAAGTCAGCGCACATATGGGGATGGTCCGGCCACAGTTATGCATATGTAGCGCCAGCACCTATGACAGGCGGCACATGTGAAATGGAAAACAGTGAAACTGTTTGAAAACGGCATTACTTACATTACAAAACATTGCAGAACATGCACATGGTTAATAACATTGCTGCAGCAGCAGTCATAGCACCCAAATAAGCAGTGTGGTGGCCAAGCCCAATGTGTGCTGCTGTTGTTTACAGTGGGAAAGTTGATGATGGTACAAGTGAGGGAAGGAAAAACACAGGAGGGAATAGGGCCCATCTGAATTGCATATATGTGATTAGAAGCTGGGAGCAAGAAACAAGGATCTGCATCTTTGACACAATAGAATATCAAAGATTTGGACATTTCTAACCGACTTACCATTTAACTGCATCATTTCTGTTTGCACTGTTCGAGCAAGTTTCAGTGTGCTAGCAGTTTATGGTTACAGAACACTGCCTATGTAATTAGAGTACTGTGTATGGTTTCTAGTAGCTACTAGCATCTAGTTGATGAACATAGTGATGAGAGTTTGTGGTCTACAGTATATTTTTCTCAGATAATGACTGTGGTCTGTATTATCCTCAGGTTAAGGTATCTCTCCTCCTAAGATACTTTTCCTTTTTCACATTCCCCTGATCTCACTCTTCTTCCTCTGCCTCCACCCTACAGGATTCCTCCTGATATACAGTACATAGTGCCTGTCCTCCCATAGATAATAGCCCCAACCCCTATAATCACTATCCCAGTCCTTAACCTCCTCATGGCATAGTGCCTATTCTCCTCAGGAGCAGCCTCAGGTCCTTGTCCAATTCTGCAGCTAGGTGGGAGACCTGGTGTAGGGTCGGGGACAGCGTGTGCTAGGATACTTGGGGCAGGCTGTTTTTTCCACTCCGTGGGAGTTGCCTCTGCCAATCCCTCGGCAGGGTGTTCTCCTCACAGGGGTGAAGTCACGGATCCAAAACTTTAATCTGCGGTCCAGTCAGAGGGCCGATTTGAGTAGGTGGAGGGCTGTATTTGGCCTGTGGGCTGTAGTTTGGATGTCCTAAAGGGACCTATATGCAACTGTGGATACTTGCACATAGAAGTTACATATAAAGACTGCGGCTTTACTGTTGCAATATTGCAAAATACTGCCAAACACAAGTAGAGCAATGCATTGTGTATTCTTTGCTGCAGATTCTATCAATCTGCTGCTGGCACTCTGGCCCTGATTCAGAGCCGGACGCTCTGACAGAGCTGCTTTTTCAGAGCGGCCTCCTGGCCGCTCGCATAGGTGTTGGTGTCCACCCACAGCTATAGCGAGCGGCCAGGAAGATGGTCGCCATGGTCAAGACCATCGGGCTTGCGACGAGACACTTGTGGTAGGTTCTCGTTGCCGCAAGCCCCAGAGTGCTTTCGGCTCTAACAGAGCCGAAAGCACTCCCACTGACATCACTTGTGATCTCAGTGGGGCCGGCCCCAGACGGTAGGCATTCCCATGGGAACGCCTCTATCTGGGCAGCCACGCCCCCGGCCCGCCCTCCAAAGGGGTCGTGCTGTTACTCAACATCGACAGCACGCCCCCTTTGGTATGAGACCCGGAGCGACGGATTGCCTGTCGCTATCCGGGTCTCGCGAATGTGCGCGACGGAGCCGGCTCCATCGTGCGCATGCGCACTAGGCCACCATGGACCCACATAGCGCTCGCGAGCGGGTCTGAATCAGGCCCTCTGTCCATTGCTTTGGTTATTCTTTTGTACATAAGCTTGCTGTCACATTTCCTTTTTTACGGATGCTCACCACCATCCTCCATTTCTTCTCTGTTCGTCCTTCTCACCCTCCTCTATATCTTCTTCCCTCTCAGATAAACACTTGTGATTGACCTTTTAGGCTGCACTTCATGTCCAGCCAGTTTCACTCTTCTGTCCTCTTCTCTGTTATATAACATTGGAATAGAATTAACTACTGTGAATCCCAAGGATTAATTCTGCTGGACGCTGTCACGCAGGATTGAGGAGGGACAGTCTGCAGCTCCCAGGGTGGGGCTCATGAATTGATTTCATTATCCAGTAATATATTCCAACAGCGGAGAGTGGCACTCAGTGCATTCACGTCTAGTGAAATCTTTACCTGCTGCTCATTAGAGCAAGTTTTTCCATTTCTGTACAGGATTTCTCTGACTGTGCTCATCATTATGCACAGCAGTAATTAATAGACAAGCACTATGAATCCTAATCATTTCCATTTATTTAGATATCCCTCATGTATAGCCCATATGTTACTCACTGCTTCTAACAAGTACTTTGTGGTAATGCAGTGCTGACAGTAGATTTACCATTTTATTTGAAGGGCCGCGTTTTGAACTGTTTTTTTTGGAAACAGTGTTTGCAGGGCCGTAACTAGCTATGGGAACCATCGCCGCCCAACAGCCCTTGCTCCTGGCTACCAGGGTACCTGGAACGGTATTCTGCAGCCAAGATTGCTGCTGCAGCACCTGCGGAGTGGACCCACAAGACGGGCACCCTGCACAGTATATGCAGCCAATCTGGCGCAGCACTTACCGAAGCTGCAGGTCACGGCCCATCTGCGCAATGTGACGTTGCGTGCTTAGGGGGCGGGGCTGGCACATGTGCCCTGTTTTGGCTCTGTGTTTGTTCCTCAGGAGGCTTGCCACCTAGCAACCACAGGTGGGTATACTGTAGGCAGCAAGTTTCCAGACTATCCCCTGACAGCAGGGAAATGTAAACTTTTGAACCACTTCCATGCTGATGGAGCAGCAAAGCCGTGCACGGGCACGTGTGAATGGAAGGCACGTACACACACTCGCCCATTTGCGTTGTTGGATCAGATTTTTCTTCAGCACTGGAGATGGAGGACGTGATGTCAGTTGGTATGACTGACTCCCTGCACCCTTCTCCTATTAAAGTCACCATGAACCAAAAAATCCTTAACAAAAGGAAACATCTCCCTCTGCTTTATCTGAATAATTAATAATTAAGAGGACATATTTACCTCAGATTATGAGGAAGAACATGACTCTGACAAAATAGACTCAATTGACTCAATTTCTCTGGTAGGAAAATCAAGTTTTGGGATTCCTTCAAGTGAAAAGTTTTGTAAAAATAAAAAATCCCACTCCAGCCATGCTGGTCCACAGGGAAGCCTGTTCAGGCAGACTATTTTCCCTGGTATCGCCCGTAGCAAGCAAATGAATAAAGTCTACAGCAGACAATACAGTCCTGCCTATAGCAGGAATAGTTCTCCTGCTTGTAGCTGGCAAAAGTCCCGCTCCCAGTATAAAGGGACCTCCAAAGACGTTTCTGTACCGGGTCCATCCCGCTTAGGAGCTGCTTTTCCTGACAGACACTCTCAGGTAGTGGACTGAGAATCAGAGGAGGTAGTCTGTGCAGCATAAGCTTCAAAAAAGGCGAGAATAGATTAATATCCAAATGGCTACAGTAGCCTTAGCCAGCAAAACCCTGGCCAGAAGCTGTTATCCACACGCTGGGCTTTGTCAGAAAATTCAGAGGTGTTTAAGTTTACACAACTAGATTTCCATGCAGCATTATTTAAGGAGAATGAGTGGATTCTCCATAGCCATACAGGCTTACTAGATGTACCAGCATTATTCGCATCCTTTTTGACATCCAGCTCCTGGAAGAATATCTGCAGCCAAAACTTATCCTCGGGCCAGCCACTCAGGACTCTGCTACATGGGTCCGCAGCTAGGGCTACTGCCAGGGAGGAGTGGGACGGAGAGTTGTGGGTGTGGGGGCACCGGGACTGCTACATGGGTCCACAGCTAGGTCTGTCGCCAGGGAGGAGCTGCAGGTAACAGGCATGGGAGGCGGGGGCCTGGGGCACCAGCGTCTGAGTCTGGGGGGAAGATCTTTGGTGGAGCAACTTCCCAGCATGTGATGCAGTCGGCAGTATCTTCACAAACTCAGTCCTCAAAGCCACCGCATCAGGTGGTTTTCTCCTCCATCAGGGGTATCAGGAGGGCTCCCAACCCCATATCAGGTGGCTTTCATCTTCATCAGCAGGACTCTGAGCCATATAGGTCACTATCTTGAGCATGACCGCAGAGTGACTCGGTAGTACTGAGCATCTATTCATGCAAATTTTTCCCTTCAAATGCATCTTATTCGCACAGCGATGTGAATAGAATGCACTAGCTGCTTCTGCTGATTAAAATGATATGTGACATGACTGTATTCTGTGTGCAACTGCGGGTGTATCTGCATGCAAAATGCTACATTACAGTGTCCGCGGCTGTGACGGGGGGGCACCAAATTATAACTTGCCTCCGGACGTCTGGGATGAACTTACGCCACTGCTTTGCTCACAGCAGTTAGCAGAGCAACCCTCATAAAAGGGCAAACCATTAATTATATCACTCATTTTTGTAGAATTCGGTGGCTCACTAGAATGGGTCTATCTGGCCTCGCACCCAAAGCACTGAATTATCTAAATTAATGAGGACAGGTCCCAATATAAAGTACGAAAGTCCTTTGCAGGCCTTAAGATCAGAGGCTAGGAGGTTAGAAAGAAGCCCGGTCTACTGGCGTGTCAAGTATCCAGAGCCAGGGGCCCGACCCAGAATTCCTGTGGCCAGGGCCGGCACTAGCCCGAATGTTTTGGTAAGCGAGTATATTTTTTGGCGACCCCCTATGCAGTGCCCCTTTTACAGTGCCCCCAGTAGTGGTCCCCCCTGTGCAATGCCCCTTGTGCCCCCAGTAGTAAGCCTCTTATATAGTGCCCCCAGTAGTAGTCCCCCTATGCAGTGCCCCCAGTAGTGGTACCCCTATGCAGTGCCCCTTATATAGTGCCCCCAGTAGTAGTCCCCCCATGCAGCGCCCCCAATAGTGGTACCCCTTATGCAGTACCCTTTAAACAGTAGCCGCAGCTGTAGTTCCCCCCCTATGCAGTACCCCCAGTATTTCCATTTATATAGTGCCCCCAGTAGTGGTCCCTCGATGCATTGCCCCCAGTGGTACCCCCCCTTGTAGTGCCCCCAGTGGTAGTCCCCCCCTTGTAGTGCCCCTAGTAGTAGTCCCCCCTTGTTGTGCTCCCAGTGGAGGCTCCCTCCCCTATGCAGTGCCCCAGTAGTAGCCACCCCCTTGTAGTAGTCCCCCCCCTTGTTGTGCCCCCAGTGGCTCTAAATCAAGGAAAGCTAGAACTGGCAGATCCTTCACGGAAGGATTGGACAAGCCACATCTTCCAAATTTACAAGCAGGACTGTTCAATTTGTCCAGTTGCTAAATGTAAAGGCTCTGAACAGTTTTCTGAAGCACAAAAAGTTCTGTATGGAAGGTTTACAGGATCTTCCATTACTTCTTGTTTTTGAAGTTGAGATACAAAGAGGATACCTTGTTTCTACTCTCTAGTTTATGGACGTTTTACCTTTCTGAAGTTCTTTTCAAAATGTCTATGTTTCTTCATTATACAGATGTTTCTTATGTGCCTTAGTTGGGTCTCTGCGGACATAGGGCAGGAGTGTCTCTCTTCTCCCTACTTGTTCAGGGAACAGGATTGTCAACAGCAAGCTTCCAAAAATCTGATCCAGTAAAACAGCTAGGCTTGGGTGTGCACGTGACCTCCATGCATGCATTAGTGCACATCAGCAGCGGCTCCTGCCCTCTTACCTGTGGGGGTCTGCCGCTGCTGCAAGTCTGGCCGTGGCCGACCAGGTCCCAGCGCTTGCGCAATGAATCTGGCAGGTGCCGGAACCAACACATGTGTATAACATTGTTTGCAGCTCCGAGAAGCCCTGTAGGCAGAGCAGCGGCTTCCAATGGAAGCCGCTCTCTGCTAATCACAGCCCGGACTGGCAGCCCCAGGGGGAGTGGGTCACCACCCCCTGAGGCTGCCTGTCCTGTGCATAACTGGAGGTGGCTCTTCCAATGGGAAGCCAATTCCAGTCACAGTGTAGCCAGTGCAGTCACGGACTGCATTGGCTCACTGAAGTGGCTGATTTTACTAGGGGGGCTGCAGCCTCATATCCCCTAGGTAAAATCCGCCACTGGTGCACATGCACGGCTTTGTTGCTCTGTCAGCAGGGAAACAATTCAAAAGATTCACTTTCCTTGACTTCAGTGGATCATTAGGAGGCTTGTTGCCTATACCCCCCTGTGTTGTTAGGTGACAATCGTATTTCCCGGGTGGTTGGCTAAGCAGTGAGTGTTCCTGGGTGGTTGGCTAAGAGGTGGGCGTTCCTGGGTGGTTGACTAAGAGGTGGGTGTTCCTGTGTGGTTGGCTGAAGTAAACGCAAAAAAATGTCTCATGGGCTATGTGTTATGGAAGAGTTGTGGACGTGTCAGTGAAAGTGGCTGCGTTCCCAGATGCAGAGCCTCAGCCACAGAGGCCATGTTCAGATGGAGAAACTGCACCTGTCATAGGTCTTATGCAAATGTTGATGGTGCACGCGATGGTGGCGCAGCAAGTGGAGAATCACCGGCGGGGAGTTACATCGTGCTGAGCATCTTAGGGCTTGCTCATTCAGATGCAAGCTACTACTACACCGGGGGGGCTGAAACTAACATTTGCATATTATTGCAGCTGCAACTCCAGCAACAGATGTAAGAGTGGACTCTGCTGCATCCGCCTTTGAATCAGGCCCATGTTGCGGTGAAATCGTGGTGAAGAGGGGATGAGGCTGGCGTCTGCCCCATCAATTTTCACCTTTTTAAATGAATGTATTACTCAATGATCTACGAGTCCCAGACTTCTGTCGTGTGTCTCTTGCACATTTCTTTTTTAATCAGTTGGAAAAGGGTATACCTCCTATACAGCAGATACATTAGTATGTAATGAAGATTTAACGGCACATTATCCATTTATGCTCATACATTTATTCAATTCTAATCTTACAGTCATGTAAATATTGCAATTATATTTGGATAGAAAGCATTAGCCAATTCTTTGTTATCAGCAATGGAATAATTTAATTGAAACATTTGCATCCTGGTTTGACACCACAGGTACTGTAGCTAGTTTGGTTTACCAGTGAGAACTATTTGTAGTTTGAACTGGTTCTGCTAATTAAACAATTGAAGTGGTACTGTTAATTAAAGTGTGTTTTTCCATTCGTAGGATTGAATATTGAATCCTGACAAAATGGCAAATAAAGGACAGGTTCAAGGAACTACATTTTTATTCATTATGTATGTTCCACTTCCTACTTGTAGAATAATAAAGGCATTATTTACAAACTTTGATGGGTGTATCATTTAGTTTCCTTTTTTCACTGAAATATGAGGAAGAGCAGTTAAATAAATATGCTGAAGACAGTGCAGAAAATAGATTTACCCAACATCTCTACTGCCTGCATCCTGCTCACTTTTACATGATCATTAACGGTCAGTCTTGTTGATGTTGATGTTTCTGGATGACCTTTATATGTCTCTCCACTCTCCTATCATGCATTTTAAATGTCCCATAGAAATCTCTACATCACACCTCTTTCACATGTCCCTCAAATGCCCCTCAAATCTCTTCACATGCCATCAAACCTATCCATTTAAATGCCTCAAACCACCCCACATGCCCCTTAAATGCCCCTCAGACCTCCCCACATGCCATCAGATCATCCAACATATCCCTCAGACCCCTATAAATGCCCTCAGACAGCTCCACATTCCGTAAGACCACTGCATGTGCCCAAAACACTATAACCACATTTGCAAACCTATCAATGACTATACTCCATTTGAGACCTCTGTATGACCTGCATTTCTCACTTGGCACTTTATGTCACTGCATTCTGCAAGTGCAAGGAAGTCATTTCACCTACTGTGTGGAGTGACATCAGTGGCAGAGGCTGGCAGCCCCCTATGGCTGTAGACATCAAGGAATATTTAATTTGTCTCCTGTGTCTCCTGACTTCTGTAAACGTGTTGCAAATGTGTCCAACTCATCTATGAGTATGCGCCCACGCTGCTATGGAAGGGTTTGCTGCTTTGCTTCTTTGAGGGCGGGTGTCAGGCAGAAGGTGATAACAGAATTCACACCCAGGCTGCTGTTTGGAGTGGAGGGAGTTGTGGTCACACTATTATGATGGCAGGTCAGGGTAAACAGGAAAGATTACCGTGGACACATAATGCTGGATGGTGGGATGATTGAGGCTATCTAGGCGAGGAAGGGGAGCGCCAGACTTGTGCCACAGCCTTCCCTGAACAGAATTAGAGACATAACAGTCAGAATGGGCACCCGCACTGTGGAAGCTGTGCCAACTGTGGCAGTTTTTGAAATAGGAATCAATAAGGGAAACGTTAATTGACTGAGAGCGTCGGTTTCCAGGCTCTTAGCAATTAGCGCTTCCCCATTGATTCCTATTAGAGTCATTATACGCAGCACTGTACCGAATGTACAGTGATGTCCATGGGGATTGGGTTTTCGCTTTTTTTATTTTCTGAAGATGATAGGATTACTACATGGACCAAAGAGAATCGGATCCAAGGGTTTGGGGAGTATGTTTTTGTTTTCTTTTTATAATAAAGGACTTCCACCTGCGGAATGTTATCTTTGTTTTGTTTTAATATTTTCTTTACAGGCGGACTACAGGTACCAGCATGCCCTAAATGTCTGGGCATGCTGGCACTTGTTGTTACACAAGTTCCGGCATGCCAGGGCAGGCTTGCTGGTACCTGTAATTCGCCTGTAAAGAACAACATTTTTATCTATTTTTTACACCTTAAACTTGCACCCACCACCACCAGGGGTGCTGGGAATAGCCCACCCAGGGCTGGTTGATCCTCAGGAGGCTGGAGCCCATTTTATTTTTCGGGGCCTGGCAAGGATTACAGCCCTGGGCTGACCAGTTTGGGGCTGGTTATTGTTAAGGCAGCGGAACTTCACGCTTTGTGTCTCCCTGTAATAGCGTTATCCCCCAGACTGGTTCAGTCCGGTGCTGGTTTTTGGAAAATAGGTGGAACTCCACGTCGTTTTTTACAACCTATTTTCCAATACCAGCTTATGCTGAGAGGTCCGTGGCTGGTTACTAATTTAGGGGGGGGAACCGTACGCAATAGAATTTTTTTTTTTAACTGTTTCTAATCTTTTTAACCTTATGAAGCTTAAGGTGAGTACACACTATACAGATATATCTGCAGATCAAGTGTTCTGCGGATGATGGTTGTTTGTACACTGAACAACCATCATCTGTGCCGGTGACCAGGGGGCATGTCCCGGCGGGGGGCATGTCTCGGCCCCTCCTCGCGGGTGCCTCTGTGTGTACGGGCGGTCTGCCGACCCCCCGTACACACCTGCCGATGGACAGATATGTCTGCAGACATGTCTGTCCATCGGCTGTGCAGCACAGCCAATGCGATATGTCGGTGAACGCCGACGTTCACCAACATATCGCGGGTACACACTGGCCGACAGGCAGCAGATACATTGGCTGATCAACTGATCGGCCAATATATCTGTCAGTGTGTACCCAGCTTTACACAGATCATACTGATCTGTGCAGTGCTTCTGTTTGGGCGGGTTTGCCATTGTGTTTGTACTTCTAATTGCTATCAGTTTTGAACTTAAAGATCAAAAACAATGGCATTTAGAGCAGAAAAAAACAACTGACTTCAGCGTTTGTTTTCAATTGACACTGAAAACCAATGGTTGGTAAATATAGATTTTTTTTTTAGACACAAACATGACACCATATTGCAAACAGGTAATACTATGAATACGGTATTTCTTTTAGTACTGTCATCAGTGGCATAACTATAAATTTTGCTCCCCCCTGCCAAAAATATTTCTGACACACCCTCCCCCCCCCCATGGCATTTTGCTGAAATACTTACAGGGCCACTTATACGCAATTTGGCTCCCAGTGCAAAAGTTAAAAATGTGCCCCACACCCCTAGACAGTTTGCAGTATTTTTTCTCCTTGTAGTAATGCCCCTTACACATTATACCACACACCGTAATGCCCCTTACACATTATTCTACACACCATAATGCCCATTACACATTATGCCGCACACTGTAATGCCTATTACCAAAGTGCCACTTACATATTTGCCCCTGACACCATTTTATACCCACAGTAAGGCTTCTAATTACTTTTAAATTACCTGCTCGTTGTCAGGGGTCTTATACAGTGCCCCCAGTAGTGGCCCCCCTATGCAGTGCCCCTTATATAGTGTTCCAGGTAGTGGTCCCCCTATGCAGTGCCCCTTATATAAGTCCCCCAGTAGTAGTACCACCAGTGCAGTGCCCCCAGTAGTAGTCCCACCAGTGCAGTACCCCCAGTAGTAGCCCCCCTCTAGCAATGCCCCCAGTAGTAATCCCCCCCAGCAATGCCCCCAGGAGCAGTCCCCCCAGCAGTGCCCCCAGTAGTAATCCCCCCCAGCAGTACCAGTAGAAGTAACCCCCCCAGCAATGCCTCCCAGTAGTCCCCCCCCAGCAGTATCAGTAGTAGTAACCCCCCCAGCAATGCCCCCCAGTAGTCCCCTCCAGCAGTACCAGTAGTAGTAACCCCCCAGAAATGCCCCCAGTAGTCCCCCCCAGCAGTACCAGTAGTACTAACCCCCCCAGCAATGCCCCCAGTAGTCCCCCCCAGCAGTACCAGTAGTAGTAACCCCCACAGCAATGCCCCCAGTAGTCCCCCCCAGCAGTACCAGTAGTAGTAGTAACCCCCCCAGCAATGCCCCCAGTAGTCCCCCCCAGCAGTACCAGTAGTAATACCCCCCCAGCAATGCCCCCCAGTAGTAGTCCCCCCCAGCAGTATCAGTAGTAGTAACCCCCCAGCAATGCCCCCCAGTAGTAGTCCCTCCCCCAGCAGTACCAGTAATTAACCCCCCCCAGCAATGCCCCCCAGCAATGCCCCCCAGCCCGGCCAGACAGACACACACACAAAAAAAAGACCTCCACTTACCTTGATCCCCGCTCCGGCATCAGCTCCTCTGTCTGGCGTCCTCCCGGGCCGGCCCACTCTGCATGATGGGAGAGCTCTCCCATCAGCCACTGCGGGAGCCAGAAGATGCCCAGCTCCGGCAGTGGGCGCAGCAGCCAATGAGAGTCTGTTTGACTCTCATTGGCTGCTAAAACAAACACACAGCAGCTGGCGCCGGCGACTACTTTTTATTGTAGGGAGAGGGTGCCCATAGCAGCCGCACTCTCTGCACCTACTATAGCTACGCCCTTGGCTGGGATGCTGTTTGTGCTGTATGGTAGACACAAAGTTACTCTCTGTATTGTATGGCTGTCAAGTTGGCTGTTTGCTAGCACAACTTATGATTGTTTTGGGGCTCCAAATTTGAATGTGGCCACTTTAAGTTCCCAATCCGCCCCTGCTTACTTACCATGACATCTTGGCATCTAACACCCGTATTCAATTAGTTTCGCACTCGCGATACTTTTCCATCTGCCGAACTTTTCGCCTACATTGCGTGTTTTGGCCGCAGAAACTTAACGTGCGTGCCCCCACTATTCGCCGTATTCAATTCCAAAGGAAGCAAACACGCGTCCTGGTGAAACTCAAACAGGCGAAAAGTGCAGTCAAAAATGGGGAAATCAGCCTGACACAACCCAAAAGATGTACTAACATTGGGGATCAATGTAGATGTCCCTGAATAGCCCTACTGAAGCTATTTCAGGTATTTAAGTGCTGTCAATTACTTCTAAACAGCGTCTTTGCACAAGTGGTGAAGAATAGCATGAAGCAGTTTTTTTTGAGAAAATAAGTAGTCCTGTCAAATTTGGGGTACTTGAAAATGGGTGCAAGCATGGTTTAAATTGCTAAAATTAAGTTTTAAGTGACACCACAAATGCACCTGCAGCAAGCACAGGCAATCTTTTTTGCAGACCCCCCAAGAGTCGATTTTGCTACTTGTTATGTGTGTACCACCAATTTGTACTTTTTCGCCTCCTTTTCAAAGGTAATTTTTTTTGGGGTGGTCCCTAGTTTATTTTTGGATTTTTTTGATGCAGATATCCTTTGGAGGGCTGTTCCAAGGGTGCTGAGTAGTTTCCCCACCTTTGCACCTCAAAACCGCAATTCTGCACTTTTTTCCGCCTGCTATTCAGAGGCAAATAATTTTCGCCTATTACATTGCATTGTGTTTTTGCATACGCGAAAAGTCTTTGCAATTGAATACGGCAAAAAGTTTCCACCTGACGAAATTACGTCATCAGCGATACTTTTTGCAGATTCCAACTATTCGACACTAATTGAATACGGCCCTAAGTAGGGTTAAGTATAAATAGCTTTTGCTACATATCAAGGTTGTAAAAGATGCACTAATATAGGGTAATTATTCCTGTTGATTACCCTAATTCATAATTGGACATCCTGATTTTATGCACATCATAAAGTAATGTGACTATACGGAATCTACTGTTTTCACTGTTATGCATTTATGTCCCTCATACAGTACATGACACCTATGTGTAATTTTAACACTGAACAAAGTTATAATATAATTTCTTGATATCATATTTTCCTCTGCAGGGTTATGCATTTCCTATCATTAATCTATTTTTTTTTTAAGCCATTAACACAGTTTTGCTTCCGGGAAGGAAACTTGCTCCTGAATTAGCCTGAGACAGGACACCTCATAAATGGGAGTATGAAAAATGCATGGGTTTTATTGGCAGTACAGTATCTCAGCCAAGCTCATAGGAAGTGGGACCTAATCCAGCTACACCTCATCATATATGTCATTTATAGAAGAAACCTAGGAATGTTTAATACACGATCATTGAAATGTTGTTATAATTTACTATTGGGATATTTGCCTTGCTGACACACACAAATTAAATTTTGTGCTGATAAAAAAAAAAAATCACCTTTTGGCTATATTTATAAAAAAAATATATTGCAAAAGCAGCTAGGCTTTAATCACCAGCCTTAGTGACTTATGTGCATGCGTGCACTGGCTCCCAGATTTCACTTTCAATTCCACTCCTATTTGGAAGAAATCTAATCAAAACTTCTAATGTAATATCCATCTCACTTTTTCTAAGTGGTGAGGGCAGGGCAATAGCCTTATTCATTTAAAAAAAACGTATTTATTCAATGAATATGTCATTTTTCTAAGTGAGTTTTGTAAATTAACATTATTCTGGTATTAACTGAACAAAAAAATATTTTTCTACTTCAGGGTCCATAGGGTATCCACAGAATACCTTGGGGGTATAGGTGATGACGTCAGGCACGGACACCACAGAGATAAATTTTCAGCCTCCCAGGATGCACCAGGGTCCCTCTCCTATACCCCACCCCCAAGCCAAGGCAATTCAGTTTCGTGGGTGTCCGGCCAGAGGTCGGATCACATTCACAGAGGGGGCTGTAATAGCCCCAGAAGATTTCTTCAGAGTTCAGCTGTGGCTGCACAAGATGAGCCTTACAGCATGGACAGTCAGTACTGACGTCCATGCTGTCGCTCCTACACCCCGCCGGTACCAGAACGCCGGTACCGATCTGGGGATACTGGTAGGTAGCTGGGGTCACAGCTAGCAGTGACCCCGGCTACCTGGACTGTGGCCGGATGTACGGGGGACAAGGTAAGCGGCGGGGTCCCGCGGTGGGCACCCGCCGGTAACACAGTCCTTTTTGGTCCCCAGGCAGGGGGGTCCCTGGGGATTGGCTGCGTGTGGGGCCAGGTACTGATCCTGCGCCTTCCACTAGACCACCAGGGACAGCGGACCGCAGCATGTGCGGTACAGCGCGGTGTCCCAGGGGTTAATAGCAGGCCAGGGGAGAACGCCTTCCTTGTCTCACAGCCGGCGTCTCCCCCGCTGCACAGTGCCATTCCACAGCGGTCTGAGCGGGCTGTGTCAGCACTCCTCCCTGGGCTCACCTCCTCTCTGCTCCTCGGTGGCCATTTTCTCCCTGCATGTGCTGGGGATGGCAAACGCTGCTGGAAGCTGATACAGGTGCCATTGTGGTCCGGGTCCCCCGCATACCTCTCCTTCAATTAAGGTCAGTGTATGCAGCACTGTTTCCTACCAGGCTCTGGTCTGTGTAGTTGATCGCAGTGCTTGTAATGCAAGATGTTATCTTTGCATTGTATGTGACTTAAATGCTAGCGCTGTTTGCCTGTACTTTCATTTCTGACTGTCAGCCATTTTCCTATCCCTGTTCTTCTTCTGCTACAGCCCTTGCGGTGCGGTGTTGCAGGGTGTTTATTACCTCACAGTAAATGTGGTTTTTCTGTGTGGGAAGTCACATACGCTCCGTTCACACTCCTCATGTCGGAAAGTGAACGAGGATATCCTCTTCCAGCTATAATGTACTGATATAATGTGCAGTTAGCGGAGGGATATGTAGATGCTGAGGGTTTATGGAGGGCATGTTTTATTATATATCACGCCCCATTTCTGTCACCGCCCTCGGTTGGCTAAGATGCTTACAGCCCTTGTGGGCAACGCTCCCTGTTTCCCCATAGGGGTTATCGCAGCGAGTGGTGGTTTCATCACATGCAGGGGTCCCTGGGCAGTTGATGGTAGCCCAGTGTATCCTGTTTTTCGCCCCCCCCAGGTCTTGCAGGAGCCTGTGTGGGTGAATTTATTGTCCAAATGGTATAGCACCTGATAGACGTTTTACAGGGGGAGTCACCATTTTGGCCTTCTAAACGGCCTTTCGGGTCTCAGACGGCTAAGGATAATAAGGACATGATGTCTGATGATGGTGACATTATTGACTTTTTCAGACACGAGCCCCTTAGTGCAGAGGAGGCGTAGTCTGGGTCTAAAGTCTATATACCTGGCCTTATACAGGCAGTCCGTGTGGCTTTGGCTATTACATATCCCACGTGGCTAAATCCAAATATCCCTTCTTTAAGGATAAGGGTGTTGCCACTGTAATTCCTCTATCTGGTCAGGTGGATCATTTAGAGGATCTTTTGCATACCCCTTTGCGGATAATTACTTTTCCGAATGGGAGTTACCTTTACGGGTAGATTTTCATGTTACACACCTAGTGAGGAGTGCTACGTTGCCCATGCCCTCCAGGTCCTCCTTGAAGGAGGTTACAGATTACAAGGTGCAAATATATCTAAAATCCAATTATTCCCTTGCTGGAGGGGCGTCCAGGCCGGCTATGGCCGTGTGCTGGGGGCCAGAGCCATGGAGCGCTGGGTAGGTAACTGGATCTCTGCACACTGACTCTCCAGTAGAGCAGGTGGATAGTGGCAAATTCTCAGAGACTTAGCCACGTTCTTAATGATACAGTCTTACATATAGCCTGCTCCTTTCCAGAATCTCCACGGCAGCAGTAGTGGCTCGGCAGCAGTAGTGGCTCGCCGCTCCCTGTGGTTTGCGCTCTTGGAAAGCAGACGCAGATTCCATTTGGAATGCTTCGCCTTTTATGGGACAGGTCCTGTTTGGCCCTCATCTGGACACAATTGTGGCCCCGCAGGCAGCAGCTACATCTGCGTGTCTGCCATCGTCTACAGTCCCATCGGGGACTGGGGCTTCGTCTTTTCGGCCCTGTGAGGCCAGGGTAAGTCTAAAATACAGCTTTCCAAGACAGTCAGTAGCCAGGAAATCTGCTCAGCCATAAGAACAGGCTTGGAGTACAAGACGTCCTACTCCCAAGTTGGACTATAAGCCTTCAGCCTCACGGGACGGGCCTCCTCTCGGGGGACCCCAGAGTTGGAGGCGGCTTCTCCAGTTTGCCCAGTGCTGGTGTCTGACCACCACGGACACTGGGGTAAGAGAAGTATTTTCTTGAAGGTACGTCCTCTCCTCCCGGTAAAGGCCTCCCAGCCGGTTTTTCGTTACAGGTCTTCTGTCAATTCAAGACAAGGCCCTGTAATTTTAGAGGGTGTTACACTCTATGCTCCAGGCAGGAGTTATAGTACCTATTCCGTTGTCCCAAAGGGGAACGGGGTATTACTCCATCCTCTTTCTGGTACAGAAACCCAATGGGTCTTACCAGGACATCCTCAACCTCGAATCCTTCAACAAATTCTTAAGGGTTCCTCAGTTCAGGAGGGGGACCCTGCATTCCATCATTCAATGGAGCCTGGGAATTTTGTGGTGTCGTTGGATATATTCAGGGGGCATGCAATCGGGAAGCCAACTGCCTAAATACCGGCAGCCGGCTTCCCGACTGTCATATCCCGGCAAGGGTGAAATGCCGGGCATCTAGATGTAGATGCCTGAATTTCCCCGACGCCGGGAGACCGGCGCCCGGCATCCCGATCGTAGTGATGCCGGGCACCGCGAGCGGACAGCCGCGGGGGGGGAGGGTTAGGTTTAGGGCTCCCTGGGGGGACTTAGGGTTAGGCACCCCCCCGGGAGGGTTAGGGTTAGGCTGGGGGGAGGGAGGGTTAGGGTTAGGCACCCCCGGGGGGGACTTAGTGTTAGGCACCCCCCCCGGGGGACTTAGGTTTAGGCAGCATGGAAGGGGGTGGTTAGGGTTAGGCACTTAGAGGGGGGATTAGGGTTAGGTACTTGGGGGGAAAGTTAGGGTTAGGCACCCCTAAGGAGGGTTAAGATTAGGAGGGTTAGGTTAGGTTAGTAGATACTCACCTTTCCACGATCGGGATTTCCAGCGCTGTCGGGCTTCCGCTGCTTCGAACTTTGCTCATGTCGGGCTGCCGCTGACGGGAATTGAACCACCGGACATGCGGCCAGCAGTATTTCATACCCATTCCTATTCAGGTTGACTACCTGAATATCCCTATTTTCTTAGCACACCAGTGTTTTCCTCAGGTTTGCAGTGGTTGATAAGCATTTCCAGTTTCTGGCATTGCCCCTTGGTCTGGCCTCCGCGCCTCATGGTTTACCAGGGTCATGGCAGTTATGGCAGCCCACCTGCGGATGTAGGGGGTCCGCTTGTTATGCTATCCGGGTGACCTCCTGTTGTTACCAGGGTCTCCAGAGATACTTCAGTGCCATCTGCAACGGACAATATCTGTGTTGCTACGTTACGGCTGACTGATAAACTGGAAATGGTCCTCTCTGATTCCTCACAGAGGATGCTCCATATCCCAACATCTGAGGATCTTTGTGATTGAGGAAAAGATCTCTGCATTACAGGCAAAGGTACGCAGTTGCCTGCAGACTCGCCGAGTGTCTATTCACTCGGCAATGTGGTTCCTGGGTTCCAGGGTGTCACTGTTCGACATGGTGGAGAGTACCCAGTTTCACTCTAAACCTCTAGAAAAAATTGATCCTCTCCGGATGGGATGGGTTTCCCCATAGGATAAAGTCAATAGTGCTTTCCCTAGAGGTTTGTCTCTCTCTGGCCTGGTGGCTGCGGAAAGCTCACCTAAACAAGGGGCACCCCCTTTGGGATAGCGGACAGGGTCCTTCTGACGACGGACGCCAGTATCCGTGGCTGGGAAGTAGTGACGGGTCCACACTTGTTCCAGGGCAGGTGGACACCAGCAGATTATGCGCTTCCCATAAACATCTGAGATCTCTGAGCAGTATTCAAGGTTCTCCAGCATGCAGGACAGGTCCTCCACGGAAATACCGTGTAGGTACAGTCTGACAATGCCATCATGATGGCTTATGTAAACCACCTAGGAGGTTCCCGAAGTCAGGCGACACTAACAGTGGTGTCCCGTATTCTGGCTTGGGTGGAAGGCTATATCCCTGCCATCATCGGCAGTGTTCATTCAGGAATCCTCAGATGGAAAGGAGGCTTTCTTAGCCATCAAGACGTGCATTCAGGGAAATGTCTGCTTCATCAGGAGGTGTTCAATCTTCTGGTGAACAAGTGGAGCCTTTCAGAGATGAGACTCTTCTGGTAGACGTATGTAGGTCCAGTGGACCTTCCAAGTTGTGTACCTCATCCCTCCATTATCCCTTCTTCCTCCAGTAATAGCAAGAAGGCACGCTCCTGCTGATAGCTCCAGCATGGGCCAAACGGCACTATTACTCAGATCTTCGGAGCCTCTCAGTTAACACTCCGAAGCTGTTGCCTCTACGCTCGGACCTGTTGTCTCAGGATCCTGGCTGATACCCAGACCTGGGTTGTCTGTCCTTGACAGTGTGGTGGTGGAGACTGCCTTCTTAAGGTCTAGGGGTTTTCCAGCTCTATAGTTAACAGGGGCTCTGTCCATGCTAAGAGCTCGGAAGCTTTTATCTGCAAGAATTTACCATCAGGTATGGCATACTTTCTTTCAGTTGTGTTGCCCTAGAGGCTATGCTCCTTGGGTATTCCGGATATCCAGAGTGTTGGCTTTCCTACAAGTGGGCTTAGATAACGGTCTTCGCCTTGCTTACCTGAGGGTGCAGGTTTCTGCCCTTTTGGTATTGTTTCATCGTAGGATTGCTACTCTTCCTGAGGTCCGCACCTTTGTGCAAGGTGTACGTTATATTCAGCATCCCTTTGTTCCACGGGTGGCTCCTTGGGATTTGGCTGTGGTCCTTAGGGCTTTCCGAGGACCGCCATTTGATCCACTGGGCTCAGTGGATTTCAAATGACTTACAGCTAGGACTGTATTCCTTCTGGCCATTGATTTGGCCAGTAGGGTCGCAGAATGGGGGGCTCTGTCATGTAGACCTCCCCTTTTTTCATCTTTCCTAGGAACAGGGCAGTGCTTTGCACTTGCCCTGGTTTTTTACCTACGGTGGTGTCTAGTTTCCACATCAATGAGGAAATTATAGTACCGGCCTTTACTTCCACCGTCCTGTCTGCTGGTGAGGCCTCCTTGGATGCGCTCTACGAATTTAAGTTGACCGTACCAGTCCATTTAGGAAATCAGACTCTCGGTTTTGTCCTTTCTGGTTTCCATAAAAAGGGTTGGCCTGCCACTACGCTAACTTTGGCAGGATGGATTCACAGGTCTTCCTGTTCCATCCTCTATTAAAGCTCTTCCACTAGGTCTGTGGGTCCTTCGTGGGCAGCTTGACGTGGCGCCTCAGCGGTGATTGGCAGCCACGTGGTCATCTGTCCATATTTTTGTAAGGTATTATGCTTTTGATACCTTCGTCTCTCAGGATGCTTCCTTCGGGCGGCAGATTCTCCTTATAGCACAGGAGCGTCCCCACCCTTAAAGGATACTGCTTTGGGACATCCCCAAGGTATCCTGTGGATACCCTATGGACCCTGAAGTAGAAAATATGAGATATGGTAAGAACTTACCCTTGTTATCTCTATTTCTACGAAGTCCATAGGGTTCCACAGGACTCCTGCCCTGTCGCACCTGTACTGCAGATGGGCTTTGATCTGGTCACCGGTTTCTCCGTCTCCTTCTGGTGAGAATGTGATTCTTGTGTGTTCCAGACTTTCTTCTCTCTCTTTGTTCTCCTCATCCGGCCTATGGCTTGTTACGAAACTGAATTGCCTTGGCTTGGGGGTGGGGTATAGGAGAGGGACCCTGGTGCATCCTGGGAGGCTGAAAATTTTACTCTGTGGTGTCCGTGCCTGACGTCATCACCTATACCCCCAAGGTATCCTGTGGAACCCTATGGACTTCGTAGAAATAGAGATAACAAGGGTAAGTTCTTACCATATCTCATATTATCTCCATGAAAAGAAAAACTTTTCACTTCTTGCTAAATAGAATATTGTTAAAAAAAAAACTGGTTTATTACTGGCTGCGAGTATATAGAGTAGTTTGAAATAAGCATTGCCGTATCTGGACGGCAGTGCGCCCTGTGCAGCACTGCCGCCCCTCTCCTCCCCCTGAGCGCTTACCTTTCCCTCTAGGGGGTGGAGGGCGGGAACCTTCGCTGGCGTTCTTGGTGCGCCGCGCACCACTGCAGGAGGTCTCTTCATGCAGACCTTCTGAGCCGGGAAGTGTGTGGCCGGTGACCTTGGAGGATTCCGCCCTGTGTGGAGGCACCGGCCACACCACCCTCCCTACGGCCCTGGAAATAAGCCTTATGGTCCTTCGAAAAACAGTTTGTTCTTACTGTTAATACATTTTGATTTATGCTCAACTGACTGTTGTAAATACTGACTGGATATCTCTCCGCTCTAATTATATTCTTTAGCTTGTTACATACAAAAGCAGTAGGATTATATTTCAATGGTGTATGAGCAGTAACCATTAGGAGAAATAGTTTGTGCACTGAGAAGGGTACCAAAAGGATGTGTACAGGGTGTTGTGGGTGGATAGAACAAGTACTAGCGCATTAGGATGATGCTGTATGTATGATGTATTACATAGTGAGGACAAGAGTGGGGCTTGTTTATTATTCAATTCTGCCCTTTAAATATGTGGGAACTGCATGTTTAAGAGCAGAAATAATATCCATAAAATATGCAAAGCAGGAGATATCAGAGATAACGTCTGCATTCCGGCTGACAGCCCTCACAGCAGCCAGTCCCAAAGTTTTCTATGGGGACAATATTCATCAAGCTTTGCAAAGCATTAGTCTGTTACTTATTGGGGGCAGCCCTGTCGGGGAGAGACCTTGTGATCCCTCTCCGGTTGGATACAGGTGATCTCATTGTGCATTGTGTCATCTTTGCATTGTGTATGCGCAGCTGGCAGTAGCCCACCCAGTGAAACAGAGAGAGTGGGAGGATGCATGGTGTACAGATAAAGCCATGGAAGAAGATGCTATCTCCCATATCCAGAGTTGGCTGTATGTATGTGACTGCACCGCCCTCACCCACACACTTGTGAAAGTAGCTGTCATCACTAACAGCAGCATTTGCACCAGCTCTGTCATTAGTGCAAGAGATTTGTCTGAAATGAGACAGATCTCTGCATACGCACAAGTCTGAATAGCCTGCAATTCTGTTGACCTGTCTATGGCGCACTTATGTTATGTGCAGTTTCACCTACTTAGCTGCAAGTGGAGATGTAGCTGAGATACGTACAACTCTGAATTGCACATAATTGCTCAGAGTTGCATATACATAACCCGACAAATGCACAGTTGCTAAAAATTGCAATATCCGGCTGCAGACTTGTATGCAACTCTGAAGCAGCTCCTAATGTACAGATAACGGTATGGTACAGGTACAGCTAGCGTTATGGTATAATGAGCAGTGAGCAGGATGTTGCTTTATGGGGGACTCTTATGAAGATTTTACAGTTGATAGATGCTTGTCTCAGTTAAAAATGTTCTTTTTTCTGCCACAAGATCTGAGTCCAGCTCAATGTGTATAAAGCCACCACTCACTCTTGGGATCTCATTATATGATTTAAAGCCTCAGGACATCACCAAATACTCTGAACTAATAAGACATTGGTACGTTAACTCTTCCACTCTCAGCACTTGCCACGCTTCCACATCTTCAGAATGGTTACTGAGGTCATATTGTAGCTCCCCTCCAGACAGACTGTGCTCGGAAATGTGTAATTCTCTGCTTCTTCTATTTTGGGGGGGCATACAAACTGCAAGGTTATTTGTGTCATGTTAAGCTTCATCCATTCTAGTTATAAAAGGATCCTGATATTTTTTGTATTCAGGCAGGAATACAGAGTTAAAGGAATACACTGTAAGGAGACCCCCACCCCTAGGTTTAACTCTGCCTCAGTATGACGGGAATGTGAGTCTGTGTTCTACTAAATCCTACCTTCCTTTTAATTTCAGTCCCATCTGTTTTGGTTTAATATGAAAAATTAATCAGATGAAGAGGTAGAGAGAGAGAGAGACCTTGCCAACCTCATGACCAGATTGCCCAGGAGGTGGGCCTTGGTTTCAGTAGTGGAATCCTTCATCTGTGTATGACCCTGTCTTTCCAGGAGGGCTCAGAAACGAATAAATACTAACAAATATCAGTTGATCTGTAAACATTATATTGAGCAATGAGAAATAGGAGGCAGTTTTGAGAACAGAGTTAATAGATTATATTAAATTAATGTAAACACTATTCATACATTACTGTAAATTTCCTTCCACTAGTTTCACGGCAAGTCTGTTTTAGGTAGTATGCACAGGCATTTACCTCCAGTATGTATTGTATTGTCTATTTTTACTAGTATCCCATTGTACAGAAAATCCAGTGTAATAGGCCCGATGATTTTTATTCCTGAGTTGTTAGTTTAATTTTCCACATAGTAAACCTAAGGGATAACTTTTTAGGCTACACTATCTGTTTGATTACTAAAATAACTTTTATTCTCAGGCAAGGTCTTTTTCTTGCAACAAACAAAGACATAGGGGCCTATTCATCAACACTAAAATAACATTTTTAAGGACATTTTCCTTAAATAATGTTATTTTAGTATTCATGATGACACTTAGCACAGGAGAGCACTGATATCTCCTTGCTAAGTCCCCCTGCGTTAACTTCCACACTCCCCATACATTAGTATGGGGATATGGAAATTATGGTATTCATCAAATTCCGAATATTATGTATTTTCAGAATTTGATGGAAGTGCTATCCGCCACTGTGAAGTGGCGAATAGCAGGTGAGACTTACCTGCGGTCAGCTGGACAGGTCCCCCGCAGCTCCCTCCGGCGCTCTGGTCCCTCCTCTGTCTCCGGTGGTTGCTCGCACACTGTGTTTTCCCAGCAGAACACAATAAAGTTTAGAAAAAAATAATATTTTTTTTTTCTAAACAGTACTGTGGTGTGCTGGGAGACCACGTGTCAGACCGGCAGGACGGAGCCGGAGGCTGCTGCGCGGGCAGGTAAGTGCGGGACGGGGGAGAGGTGAGTGGTGGGGGAGGGGGAGGGGTGGTTGGGGGGCACACAAACTTACCGCCGTTGTAGGTAGTGCTGCGCATGCTCTGGGTCTACGAATGTAACAGCGCATGCGCAGCACTGTTTCTAGCTGCGGTAACTTAGAGTAGAGAGGGAAAAGTATCTATTTCCCGAACAGCTGTCATCGCAAAAATGACAGCTTTTCGGAATAGATAGTGATGGAGAGGAGGAATGATGAATACCTTCGGTAATTAGGTAGAACTCCATGCGAGTTCTAAACCTAATTAAGGTATGATGAATAGACCCCATAGTGGTAAATGTAATAGCCTGCGGCAGCAGGCATTGGCGAGTCCCGTGAGGGACTGACCGTTGTTTTAAAGTAGCAGTTATTTAAAAGGCAATAGCAGGTTTGATTTTGCGTTTTAATTTATAAATGACTGATACTTTAAAACATTGCGTAGTCTCACACGGAACTCGTCGATGCCTGCAGTTCGCACTCTATTACATTTACCCCATAGAGTAAACAAATTACACTTAGGGGGAATTTAGTATTAGGGAGCACACACTTGTATGTTTCATGTAACAGTCAAACTCTGTATGTGCACAACTTACCCAGTGTTTTAAGTTGCACATATTCGGCACTAACAGACTCTTTGGAATGAAAGTCACGGTTGTTCATGTGCAAGTAGAGGGCTGTAAGGACACACCCCACAAGATGCCACTAATTTTGAGTTAATGTATTCTTAATAAAGTACAAGCTTTCCCTTGCTATATCGGAGGTAACATAACTGGCATCTATGTGTGCAGCCAGTCACTGCGCCACATATCACCAGTAATTGAATTCCCTTCTTAGAGTAGTGCAGTGGTTTCCATACTTTTTAGAATCACAGCGCCCTAGAGTATCAACATTTTTTCCATAGCACCCCTGGGCCAAAAGTTTCTTATTGAGAAATTCAGCAAAAATGAAATGAAGTAAATTGTGCATATATGTCACCCTTAGGTCCAGTTATGTGGTGGTGAACAGGCCTGATCTTCATTTTGTACATATATTTTTTTGATTGGCAGCCATTAGCACTGGTTTTACCTATCACACTGACTAAAAATC
Organism: Taudactylus pleione; assembly: GCA_031769625.1. NCBI lineage: Eukaryota > Metazoa > Chordata > Amphibia > Anura > Myobatrachidae > Taudactylus > Taudactylus pleione. Next base: position 4,294,630 of record JAUIMM010000101.1, on the reverse strand, counting down.
ATTTAATTTGGTATTTGACCACCAACCCAAGGCACCCCTGTAAGTGCCCTAAGGAACCCCAGTACAGAGTTTGGGAACCACTGGAGTAGGGTACAGTAGACCTAATAGTAATGGAAATAAGAAGGCTTTGATCTCAAGCCCAACATTGATCATGCCAGAGGACATTTACAAAGCACAAGATGCCCCCTTGGATCCACTGTGTGCCCAGATTTCTGCCAGGACACATAGGTGCCAGTGGTGCAAGTTGATCACATATGCAGAGTAAGTACATCAATGCCTCTTATGATGCAGAGCAGTGCAGAAATTACATTTCAGTTGAGGCAGAAAACTATGGGGCACAATGGAGCTATAATAATAATACTATGTCTTCTAATGGGAAACAGTCGGGAAGCCGGCGGACGCAATGCCGACCGCCGGCTGCCAGACTGCTGGATCCCGGCAAGGGTTAAATGACAGGCATCGAAATCTCGACACCTGTCATTTTACCTACGCTGGGGGACAGGCGCCCGGCATCCCGATCGAAGGGATGCCGGGGGGGAGGGTCAGGTTTAGGGCTCCCGGGGGGGTCAGGGTTAGGCACCCCCCCGGGACAGGTTTAGGCGGCGGGGAAGGGGGCCAGGGGCAGAACTATGGGAGACAATGGAGGCGCCTGCCGCCGGGCTCCAGCTCTGAAGGGGCACCTCCTCCAATGTCCACAACATATTCACCCCACCTAGGGCTGTAACTATGTACCTGGAGTGCATCATCATGGCTGCCCAATACATGGCACCTCTTCCTGGCACCTGAGAAGCCACCATACACTAGTCAGACCATCAGCTGCTGCCTTCATCTATCTATAGCCTGTCTGCATGCGAATTGCTACATTACAGTGTCAGTGGCTGTGACGGGGGGGGGGGGGTCACCAAATTATAACTTGCCTCCGGGCATCTGGAATGAATTTACGCCACTGAAGGGGGGTTAGGTTTAGGCACTTAGAGGGGGGATTAGACTTAGGCATCCCTAAGGGAGGGTTAGGGTTAAGGTTTAGAATAGGTTAGCTTATACTTATCTTCCGACGTTCGGGATTTCCACCTGTCTCTGGCTGCCGCTGCCGGCGTTAATCATATTGATTCCCTTCTAATAGTAAATAGTTTGTAATCAGTACTAAAGTGGTGACATCAATGCCTGATTTTCGGGAACGGCATTGTGTGTACTGCACACACGATCTCGTTCACCACCAACCGATCCCATTCAAAAGATGAAAGGTAAGTACACACTGAGCAAGAAATAGCTTTTTCTCCTTATCCATTCAGGGCCTGATTCAGACCCACTCGCGAGCGCATAGCGCTTGCAAGTGGGTCGATGGTGGGTCATTGCGCACGCGCAGTGGGCACTGCGCGTGCGTGAGCCCCGGAGCAAGTGAGAAATCACTCGCTCCAGGGCTCGCTACAAGACGGGGCGGCTGTCGATGTTGATCGACAGCTCGCCCCGTTTTTGGAGGCGGGGAGGGGGGGAGTGGCTGCACAAACGAGTCGAGAACGCCTGCGTTTGATCGGCCACCCCCCCCGACCTGCCTACCAAACGGGGCGAGCTGTCGATCAACATCGATAGCCGCCCCTTTTGGATGCGAGCGCCGGAGCGAGTGATTTCTCGTTCGCTCCGGGACTTGTGTGCGCACTGCCCGGCCATCAACCCGCTTGCGAGCGCTAAGCCCTCACGAGCGGGTCTGAATCAGGCCCACTGTGCATACGCAGCAGTGTGCAGGGCCGGATTGGCCATCTGGCATTTCTGGCATTTCTGGGCCGGTTCGAGTAGGGTGGAAGTACCTCATGCCACCGGATACATGCCATTAGCTCCGGGGGAGGGAAGAGGTGGCGGCAGTGGGCCGGGAAGAGAGGGGGGCTTGCCACTAGGCATTTAAGTGCTGTAAGCAAAGCTAGACCAAACACGTTAAAAAAAGATATATGAATGTGGTAATTGTCCATTGTTCATTCTTTTACAATACAAATGTCAGTCACTTATTTTGTACACACCCGTAGTTGTACTGGTGTTCCTGAATAAACTACATCTTGATTAAAGTTTCAGTTAAAATTAGTTTTAACAAACTAACAATCCCTCCTGTGGCTTTTGAGTGCTCACACTGATATCACCAGGATAGAGCTGTGTCAGCAGAGGTTTGAAGGTGAAGACACCTGGGATTTAAGGGTGTGATATCACCTCTTAGAAGTGCAGATAGCAGGAAATGCATGTCCCATCTGTCCCCCAGGAGCTTGTTATGTGAGTATTGGCAGGATTTGTGTCTTCATTAAGTTCATTATAAGCAACATCTCAGTTTTTAGTCTGTTTTTGGTGAGGAGAAGAACCTGTGTCACTGAACAATGAAGCTCTATGTTACTGACAATAGGTCCCCTACGAGTGTGAAATGTCAAACTGTAATAGATGTTTCAGGATAGGATGCATATGTAAACAGCTGTTTACTCATTAAATAATTCATATTTATTTTCATATTTATGTGAAAATCCATTCAAAACCACCAGTCATTGGCTTCGGGCTGTAAGGTCTTGTATTCATAGAGGGTTATACATCTTTCTTATGCTGAGTTCACTGGAAGTTTAACACAACTTCGGCTGTACTGGGATTGCTCTTCTATTGATACATAAGGCATTTGGAAAAAGTACACTGGATAATGGCCCTGATTCAGACCTGCTCGCTGCTGGAGGCAGCTCGCAGGGTCTTATGGGCGTGGTTTGTTTTTTTTGGCCGCTCGCTAAGCTGTGGGGGAAATTGCATTTAATATGGATATTCTTTTGTTTAAAGCACATACATCATAACTGACCTTTCCAGTGTTTGCAATCCTTCAGCAATGCAATTGACATAGCTATTGGCAGAAATGTGTTGAAAGGTGTCAGCTGTGTGTGTTGGAGGTCAGTCCACACAATGAATAGCTAAATCAGGGATTAGGTTATTAACCAGGTAGAACACAGGATGCAGGTATACAATGCAGGAATATATAGTATAACAGGTCCAGCCAGGAGTGGGCTAACCGAGGTGGTGCGGAATCTGGAGCACACACCTGCATATATGCTCATCTACCCTCCAACATGACCCCTTCCACCCGATACAAATTGTTCTGCGCCTGGACTTCCCCCCTGATTTATGATTGCAGACACCTGTGTTGAACTAGTTAATAGATGAGACAGGTGTTTCAGCACAGGTGTCTGCAATCACCAATTAAGAAGGAAGTCCAGGAGCAGAGCAATTTGTACCGGATGGAAAGGGTCATGTTGGAGGGTCTGCACTCACTGGTGTCAGTGGAATGTATGGAGGACCTGGCAGTGGTGATACAGTTTTATATACAGGCACCATCATGTCTGTAGGCACAGTCTCCCTCAGGAGACACTCAGGTGCACATTCTAGTCCTATGGAGGACGTAGAGGAAGATGCACAGCAAAATCACGCATGAGCCTTAGCACATTAGGTTGGAGGTTGAGAATGTGATGTCAGCACCCCTCTGTTGTTATGGGGACCCAGCAGCAACAGCCCCAGAGTTGGACTGGCCCACAGGAGTCCACTGCCTGAGAGCCCCACCCCCTCCTCTAGGGGTCAGGTTCTAGACTGTTGGCTGACTACACCCCTTAAGCAGGGGCTCCTACCACTGCATTACCCCGCTGGGCCCTTCATGTCTCAGTCCGACACTAACCCCCTCACTCAAGGTTGTCTCTGGTTACATGACAATATAAGACATTCCAATTTCCTAAAAAACACTGGAGAATACATAAATAAATATAACATAACACATCAACATTTCAAAATGTACTTCAGTCCACATTTTCGTAGCAAGGCTTTTAGCACATGTGACATCAGATGCTTATTTAACATATCAGCAAGTATTTCCTTACTAGTCGCATTATTCACTCTGACTAAAGTGCTATCCACCAGCTCTTTTATGAGTAATCTGTATTTAATGCCGGCGGCTGAATAGCCGCTGGATCAAATACCAACAGCGGAACCCTGACGGACCTAATCTCCGACTGGGGCTGGTAAGTAACCTAACCCTCCCCTCCCACCCCCTAACCCTATCCCCCTAGTGCCTAACCCTAACCTCCCCCTGCTAGTGCCTAAACCTAATCCCCCTCCCTGCACCCAAAACCTAACCCTCCCGGGGGGTGCCTAAACTTAACCCCCCCCCCCCCGTAGTGGTGCCTAACCCTAACTTCCCCTTTACTGCGGGGACTAATTGAATAGCTCCGGTGCGGCAATTAGCCAAGGGGTAAATCCCGCAGCTAATGGAATACCCTGCATAGCTTTTGTTATTTTTGTACTTTTATCATTTGATGTGCAGGCAGATTTGGCTTCTGCCATACCAAAATTGTTGAGTATTCCCTCAATGTATCTGAGTTGATCAACAGTAACTGCCCCAGCATTCAAAGTTTGCACTATTGTCAGAGCCAGCAGTTGGTGCGCTAGTCCAAGGTCTTTTAGTTGAACTTGTTACTCAACAACAACTTCACTTCAGCTATCTGCCCTGCAAGCAATAGATCATCCACATACACAACTATAATTAACAAGCTTTTCTACTTCCACTTGTAGTATAAACAATGATCAGTTTTAGAACGTGCAAAGTCAGTTTGTAGCAATACACTCAAGCTTGATGTACCAGCAGCCATAACCCATACAATGATTTATGTAACAAGCATACTTTTCCCTCTTGAATTGCATAAACATTGTGGTGTAACGGTGGCTACATATAAATCTCTTGAGCTAGTGCACTGTTTAAGAAGGCTGAATCAAAGTCCATTTGGAACAGCAGTAAATGATACATAGTTGGTTATTGCAATGATCATACGTAATGTACTGTACCATGCAACAGGCAAGTAGATCTCCCTGTAATCAACACCTAATTTCTGGGTGGAGCCCTTGGCAACAAGTCGGGCTTTGAAGCGAGCAGGACTTCCATCTGTATTTAGCTTCTTGCAGAAGACCGACTTGTTTTTGACTGTTTTGCCTTTGTTCGGACTGTCCAAAATTTTCGATGTGTCATTGTTGTTTAAAGCTGTAAGCTCTTTATCTATGGTTGATTTCCATTTTTCCCAGTCGCTGCTTGATTTTGTTTCTTGTATACAGTAGATTGAGACTCACAGCAGACAAAGGCCCTCATTCAGAGCCGTACGCTCTGAGCAGAGCGCACGCTCTGAATGAGGGCCGGGCTCCATTTTCATGGAGCGTCCTCCTGGACGCTCGTATAGCTGTGGGTCACCACCCACAGGCTATACGAGCATGCATTGTGATGGCCGCGATGGTCGAGACCATCGCGACCATCGAAATTGCGAGCCGGAGCCTGCGGTTGAGGTTTTCAACCGCAAGCTCCGGAGTGATTTTGGCTCTATCAGAGCCAAAATCACTCCCACTGACATCACTAGTAATGTCAGTGGGCCGGCTTCTGACGGGAGGCGTTCCCGTGGGAACGCCCCCGGCAGGGAGGCACGCCCACCAAAGGGGGCGTGCTGTCAACCAACATTGACAGCACGCCCCCTTTGATCGGACACAACGAGCGAAGGACTTTCCTTCGCTCGTCGCGTCTGGCGCATGCGCACGACGGAGCTCCCTCCGTCGTGCGCATGCTCAGTCCATAACATCGACCCACTTGCGAGCGGACAGCCGCTCGCGAGTGGGTCTGAATCAGGCCCAAAGTTAGCAAATTCTTTGCTGTATCTTCTAGGCAGTTTACCTTTGTTGCTCCTGATAGAGCTCCTTCTCTGTGATTGAACACTAGTATCCATGCTTGCCCGATGAAGTGAACAAATACCACCGGCTGACTATGAAGTGGATGGGATGCAGATGCTGACTAGATTCACTGTGAATCACGTTTTTGAGGCCCCATTCTCAGTGCCCAAATGTCGGTAATGCTGGCAAACCATTGCAGGGGGTGGGGCCATGATGACACTATTTGCAATGCTTTGCCCTCATCACACCAACACAAGTCCAGGGAATACAGGCAAACCATCAAGGGAGCAGAGCCACGATGATGCGTACATGGTGATCCATCCCCGCTATGTGCCAGTAGTAGACAGATACAGTGTCACATGGAAGAGGTCTACGCTGAAAAATCCATACACTTCATGAACTACATAAGACAGCAGAGAGTTTTATGAGAATACTTAATTCACAAGCAATGATCTCAAAACAAATTTTAGTAGCATTATAAACTGTTTTACACTTTTATGTTTTATGCACTCACTATCTTGCTTTGTGGATAGACCTTGCTTAGATTGCTGTGTTCCTGATTCACCTTGTATTATACGCACACAGGCAGGGCCGGATTATTATGGGCGGGGCGAACTGGGCGGTCGTCTAGGGGCTCCCACACATTGCCCCTACCTGGCCCACTCTGCTATCTTCCTTGCCCACCCGGCGTCCGCAAGCATGGCTGACTCGCACACTGCAGTTGGACCCTTCCCCTACTCACCTTCCAGTCCAGGGTCCAGTCCGGGCCAGTGACAACACCTCCGGCAGAATGAAGACGGCAGTCGACGGCATGATGCGCACCACTCGCGGCGGGTCCTGACAGGTAATGCAGCAGGTCCTGGCCCCCTCCTTGTATGTGCATTTTGCCCTCCACTGCCCATTGCAGCTGTGATGGGGGGCTCCAGCCGGCAACCTTGCATTGCAAGATTGTACCTGGCTGCCCAGAGATCTCCTTCCTGCTGGCTCTACTGCTCCCAATGTTCCCTGCTGCCATGTGTCGTACTATCATGCAGGGACAAAAGAGAGGCAACAGGCGGTTAGTGTCTATTTGATTGGTTGGGGCCCCCACAACTTAGTTGCCCCGGGGCCCCCACAAGTCTTAATCCGGCCCTGCACACAGGTGTACATTGCATGTAGGTGCACAATTTTCAATGAATCACAGCTGTTAGGATTATCTATTGCAAATTAGCAGGCACGCTGTCAGCCACGCCGAGATGAAGGGGCGTGGTCTAATTGTGGGAGGCGTGGCCATTCCCCCTTAGGGGAAAAAAACCATTTTTGCAGTGCTGTGAGCCCTTCAGCGCAGCGCATAGCCAGTGGGGGCACGATCAGCGCGATCGATCCCCCATAGGTATAGGAGACTACTGCAGCTGCTGTTTAGCAGCCGCGAGCAGTCTCCCAGTGCAGCCCAGCAGACAGCAGCGTGTGCTGGGCTGCTGTGATGTAAGAGGGAGGGGGGGCAGCGCCAGTCCCGGGCCCCGGCCAGGCTCCTCTAGCAATTAGTACCCGCCCCCCACCCTCCTCGGCACCCCTGCAGATTAGACATTAAAAGATTGATTTATATGGCACCTAAATACAGTTTTAGAAATGAGACTTGATAACGCTACTTATTTGGAGACCTTGAGTAGTATAATATCAACGCAAGCTCTCTGGATCCAGGGTGTTAACCCTTATGCTCCATCTACAATAAACCCACAATGTAATTTTAGTGGTGGCTTGTGAACAGAAATGAGTAATATATGCAACACTGCACCGCAATACAAAAAAAACGTATTATGCACTGAACATGCCCATCACTGGGCCAGTGAATTGGTTTGACACAGGGTGATGCCAGGGGCTGTGCACCTGGTAAGCCACTGAGAGGAGTTTGGGGCCCAGCGGGAACTGTCCCGGGCTCATGATGGCCCAATCCGACCCTGATCACAGCCATTCTCTTTTCAAGCCTCTGCTCAGGACTCAACAGATTTGTTTACTAATTCTTGTCTGGTTCCATTTGTGTAACCTAATAAACTGATATTAAATAAGGAATGTATGCTGAATCGTATCTGGTGCTAGATAGGGATAAAATGCTTCTGTTAGGAATCCTCTCTCCCGCTTGCCTCCACAGCTTCATGGCTTGCAGTTCCTGTTCTAAGTCATCACAGTGCAGGGTAGAATGAATGCTTATGAGTCAATTATAATATCAGTGTCATCTCTCCTCAGAAGTATGGGAATTCTAATAAAACTGCTGGAGTTACATTCTTGCTACTCTTACAGTGCTGCCAGCTGAAAGTTCCCTGCTTGGCAACACTGAGTTGACTAATAAACAGACTTGTGGTAATGTGCTCACTACAGTAGCTGCATTTCCTCCTCCATCCTGTACCTGGCAGCTGCTGATCACATTATTGTAGTTTTCTACCTTTAGTGCTGCCTACCAGTAGACACTGGGTTGGCAGCATTGTATTAATAGTAAGCAGACAGTACCGTGCTTATGGTGGACTGAGGTCGGGACAGACATTAAATATTCTTGGTTTGGTCTGGTGGGCCAAGTATGTTGCTGTGCTTCATATGACTAAATGGACCTTGGTTTACTATACTCCCCATAGGACTTATTAGCAGAGGACTCTCCTAGTGTTTTCATTTTAAACGGATAGAATTGGAAATCTGATTGCCAGTAAGAGTTCCTCCTACATCATTCAGAAAATCCCCAATGGCTCATTAGCAAGTCATCCTACTCCTGCTGCCTCCTTCTTACAAAGAAACCAGATGTGATTCTCCATATAAAGAGCATCTGCTTCCATCATCATCACTTCTCAGGGTTCTAGAGAGGATGAGAGGGAAATCTTCCTAAGCACAATTGAGACTTAGGGGTAAATTTACCAAGAATCGAGTTTGGGAGAGTTAGCAATCTCTGGAGAGTTTGGGCATTTTTTTACACTCGCAAATTTACTAATGTAAACTCTGGAGAGAGATCTCCTTTGCTACGAGAAAATACCGGAGAGTTAGCAAACTCTCTTCAATTCACCATTAGCTAAACTCGAGAACCTTTTCAGCAGTGAAGATAGGATCCGGGAATTTACCAAGCAGAGAGTTTCTAAACTCTCATGAGAAGGGACAACACTCCTGTAAAAACTTGTGAAATAAATTCCCCTGCCTGTGATCTGCGAGTTTGACAGAAACCTACACAGATCACTGTGATCCATGTATGTTTCTGCCTGTAAATTGGTTAAAAAAGGTTAAATGTTTTTTAAACTTGCCAGCCAGTCCTGGTTCCTAAAATGACGAGGAACAAAATGAGTAGGGTTCCACCGTAATTTAGAAACCAACACCAGGCTGTAGGACCAGTCCTGGTTTTAATTATAGGGGGGAAAAAATGTGTAGCGGTCCCCCTGTAAATAAAACCCACAACCCAAAACGACCACCCGGGGCTCCAGGGCCAAAGCATTATCACCCCAATTGGGTCAGGCCAAGCCAGGGATCTCACGGGAGGTGGGGACCCCCCAAAAAAGGGTTCCCCCCTCTCCCTTAACCCCAGGCTTAGTCTGAAGCCTGTGGCTCTTCCTCGCACCCCTGGAGCAGTGGGTATGGGGGTAATAAAGTGAAAAATAGATGGAAACTATTGTATTTTATAGTGGGACTACAGGTGCCAGCATGCCTGCCCTTTGGCACTTGTGGAACTACAAGTGCCAGCAGGCAGCCGGCACCCGTACCCCCACTGTAAAATAAATAGTTAAATAAAGACACCACACACATTGTGCCTAGTAAAACTTTATTCCATACACCTACCCATTCACACATACTTACCTGCTGCCAGGTGATCTGTACACTTGTCCCATGTAGAATCCATAAGGAATTTATACTCACCTCCATCCTGGCGCTGGTCTCCGCAGCATCCAGGGAAGTCACCGTCACCTGCTCCATCCACTTACGTTAGCGCTGTATGTGTGTGACCACTTACAGCGCTAATCGGCTCCCGACTTACCAGTGAGAACAGTCAGGAGCCGCCAGACAATCAGCGGCCGATAACTGTAGAGCGGCAGCTAATTGGCTCCGGCAACTGACAGTTCCCACATGTATGGAATAAAGTTTTACTAGGCATGGTGTGTGTGGTGTCTTTATTTAACTATTTATTTTACAGTGGGGGAACGGGTACCGGCCATCTGCTGGTGCTTGTAGTTTCACAAGTGCCAAAGGGCAGGCATGCTGGCACCTGTAGTTCCGCTGTAAAGTACAATAGTTTTCTACTATTCTTCACTTTATTACCCATGTACCCAACACTCCAGGGTACGGGGAAAAGCCCCGGGCTTCAGACCAAGCCTGGGGTTAAGGGAGAGGGGGAACCCCTTTTTTCAGGGGTCCCCACCTCCCCTGAGATCCCCAGCTTGGCCTGACTGGCTTGGGCTGATAATGCTTTGGCCATGGAGCCCCAGTAAGGGAGTTTCCAGGCTGTGGCATTACAGCCCGGCCATTTTGGGTCTGGTGCTGGTTTTAATTATAGGGGTAACCCTACGCAATTTTTTTCCCCCTATAATTAAAACCAGGACTGGCCTTGCAGCCTGGTGCTGGTTTCTAAATTATGGTGGAACCCTACTCATTTTCTCCCCTGTAATTTTAGGAACCAGGACTGGCTGGCAAGTCCAGGGCTGGTTAAGCTTTAGGAGGGGGACCCTATGTCATTTTTTTTGTCTTACATTTAACTTGTTTTTTAACAGCCTAGAACACAAACAGCCTTCACATATCTCACTGATATGTGAAGGCTGCTTGATCGGGTGAGTTTTGCAGAGAGAAGACACTGCAATCTCGGGTGAGTAATCTTCTGCAAAACGTGCTCCTTGGGGGGAGATATCTCATTCTGCTTCACCATCGGCCATCTCACTCTCAGATAAACTCACTTCTTAGTAAAGCCTCAAATCACCCGAGTTTTGGCAAAGCTAATTGAGTTAAAAAAAAAAGCAAACTCGGTCAGACTTGATTCTTAGTAAATTTACCCCTTACAGTCGCAGGAAACAGTGTGAAAAGTGCTGAGGGGGAGTCACTAAACATTTTAATACAAAGGTGCCCACGCTCTGTTAAATTGTAAATGGGGGCAGTATAAAAAAATCAACACATTTTTATTGAAAAACACAGGAATTGCAAACACTACTTTACTCCAAATATTGGAGACTCTAGTTAAAAAATGTTTGCTTTTCATAGCTATTATTTTGTAAAGCCTAGACAATAAGTGTAGCTTTAGCTAGTTATTTACCACTAGCTGGGATACTCAGCATTGGCCGGGTTGAAGACTGGACCCTGAAGTACACCTGCAGAATTCATTTTTTTACATTGTCCTCACCTATAACCTTGATAACTATGCAAATTAGGAGTAAATGACAGTGCAGGCAGGCATATTCTCATACTGTTTGGAATGGGGTATATCAGGAGCAGACTGACTTACAGGACAGAAATCAGTATAGCTTCCAAAATCACTTGAGTTTCAGAAATCACTGCAGAACAGAAGGAGTGATTCAGCTGCGATGCTGAAATATGGTAATGCAGCAGGAGGCGTTACACATTACTGATCCGAGCTGCGTTCAAGGACGAAGCATCAGATCATCTGCAATCCCTTTGGCTAGCTGAGTGATCATGGGGTCACACAAGTCGGCCACCGCAAATGTGTAAATAAGGCCGAGAAATCTCCATCAGCAAATGGAGATCCTGGCCTCTCCAGTCCCACCCCCCAACGACGGCGACACGACTCCGTTTTGGGAAGTGAAGGCCGTCGCCACCCGTTCCCCACCCAGAAGCAGTATGGGTCAGGCGCATGAGCAGATTCCTGATAATTGGGAATCTGTGTGATCCCTGTCACTGCGTCCGCAGTTGAATCACCCTCTAAAATCATTCTACAGACCAACATTGTAGACCATGGGATAAATTTATCAAATTCGATTTAGGTCGATTTGTGAAAGTGATTTGTTGTTTGATTTGACATGTTCATGTACAAATCGAACGGCAAATCACAATTCAAACCGAACTGCAAATCTCCGACAGCATAGAACTGCTTCATGCTTTCACTTTCAGCATGAGCAGTTCATTCTCACACAGATACATGCAGACATCAGTGAGATGCCTGCATGTATCTATGTGTAATAAGTAAATAAAGAGTTAAAAGTTTAAAAAAATTTGACGTGAGGTCCCCCCCAAGACAGAACCAGCCCTGAACTTTGCAAACCCAGGTCTGGTTGACTAAGTACAGGGAAAAAATTGCGTACGGTCTCGCTCTACTTAGTACAACCAGCACTGGGCTATGGGAACCAGGGCTGGTTCTGGAATTACAGGGAAAAATTTGCATAGGGTCTCCCTGTAATTCACAGAACCAGCCCTGGACCCTTTCTAACGGGGGACTGATGACACAGCCAGGTGAGCCCTATCACCGGGCCCCCCAGCTGCAGCATCAGCCCTGACCGCTAGTCAGCCTAGGCCAGGGAGTTGGAGACCCCTCCAATAAAGGGGGTCTCCCTCTCCAGGGCACCCCTAACCTAGGCTGACAGCCCGGGGCTATCCCCGCCACCCATGGGCGGTGGGTGGCGGGTTGATTGTGTTAGTGTAGTGTAAAAATGGAATCGGTATGAAATACCGCCGGCGGTTCAATTCCCGGCAGCGGCAGCCCGACAAAAGCAGAGTTTCCAGCAGCAGAAGCCCGACAGCGATGGAAATCCCGATAAGTATAAACTAACCTAACCCCCTATCCCTCCTTAGGGGTGCCTAACCCTAACCTCCCCCCGAAGTGCCTAACCCTAATCCCCCCTCTAAGTGCCTAACCCTAACCCCCCCCCTTCCCCACTGCCTAAACCTAAGTCCCCCGGGGGGGTGCCTAACCCTAAGTCTCCCTCGGGGGTGCCTAACCCTAACCCTCCCTCCGCCTAGCCTAACCCTAACCCTCCCCGGGGGGTGCCTAACCCTAAGTCCCCCCCGGGTGCCCTGCGGCTGTCCACTCGAAGCACCCGGCATCCCTTTGATCGGGATGCCGGGCGCCTGTCTCCTGGCATCGGGGAAATGACAGGCGTCTAGATATGGACGCCAGGCATTTCACCCTCGCCGGGATATGACAGTCGGGAAGCCGGCTGTCGGGATTCCGGCATCCGGCTTCCCGATTGTATACCGTAAAAACAGAAGTATAAAAACACTGACTTTACAGTAGAACTGCAGGTCCCAGCAAGCCTCCCCCGCATGCTGGTACTTGGAGAACCACAAGTACCAGCATGCGGGGCATTAAATGCCCACTGAGACCTGTAGTTCACCTGTAGAAATGTTGAAAGAAACACACACACACCTTACACAGTATAAGTTTAATACATACATACATACACATACTCACCTATATTACCTCGAGTGGTCCCCTTGTCCAGTAGGCATCCAAGGTGTTGTTAAAATAACAAAACGATAAACGCGACCCTCGTACTAAGCAATAACCATCTAAACAACGATGATTATTCCTTCTCGAATGAAGAGCTGAGATGCGGCTTCCTCCTTTCAAGGTTCGGGTCTGAGCGTTCATTGGCTGAGAGAGGTCAGGCCCCGCGGGTCTGAATCAGGCCCTGAGTACCATCGCAGCCTGACGCACACTTGCACAAGCTCTGACCTTACTCAGAATTTGCTAACTTTCATGCACGCTATGAGGCTTTAGGTTGCGTACGGCATCGCAGCGGCTAATTTATGCACGCCCCTGCAATGACCGTTCAAACACACTGGCACGCCTGCGTTCTGCTAACAACCCCCCTGTTACCAGATATGCAAATGAATGCAATCGCAACCCACCAGCTTATAAAGCCACCCACTTCCCATTACATACATCAGCAAGTCAGCAAAACATCGGTAACTTCGGACTAATACGCAGAGTTGTGGTTGAACTTGACATGACTCACAACCTGCGAAGCTTCCTTTCACCATGCAGAGCTCAGGCTGCGCATGCCGTCATGGGGGCTTAAATATACACGCCCCTGTAACACCGTTCAAACACACAGGCGTGCCAGCGTTCCTTCGACCACCCCCCCTCTCCACCACCAAAAGGCAATTGCTGTAAGTCCACATGCCACGATCGCAGCGGCCGATTCACGCACACGCACTGCATTGCATACGTAGACCGCAAACATTGACCGGATGTGTGCGAACATAGACCTGCGATCCAAGCTGAATGAGACCCTTACTGCATGTAAGTCTTAATTGAATATGTCCTAATTCATTTGAGAAATGATGGCTGGAGGTGGAAATACAGTATGCGGACCAGCGCCCTAACCATTTGGGAAATTAGGTCCAAACAATTAGTGGTTTCTGCTGCCTTGAATTAAATTTCCTGAAATTCTCCAACAGAATCCAAATACAAACAATGGCCCTCATTCAGAGCCGTACGCTCTGAGCAGAGCGCACGCTCTGAATGAGGGCCGGGCTCCATTTTCATGGAGCGTCCTCCTGGACGCTCGTATAGCTGTGGGTCACCACCCACAGGCTATACGAGCGTGCATTGTGATGGTCGCGATGGTCGAGACCATCGCGACCATCGAATTTGCGAGCCGGAGCCTGCGGTTGAGGTTTTCAACCGCAAGCTCCGGAGTGATTTTGGCTCTATCAGAGCCAAAATCACTCCCACTGACATCACTAGTGATGTCAGTGGGCCGGCTTCTGACGGGAGGCGTTCCCGTGGGAACGCCCCCGTCAGGGAGGCACGCCCCCGGCACGCCCACCAAAGGGGGCGTGCTGTCAATCAACATTGACAGCACGCCCCCTTTGATCGGACACAACGAGCGAAGGACTTTCCTTCGCTCGTCGCGTCTGGCGCATGCGCACGACGGAGCTCCCTCCGTCGTGCGCATGCTCAGTCCATAACATCGACCCACTTGCGAGCGGACAGCCGCTCGCGAGTGGGTCTGAATCAGGCCCAATGTCCTTTCTAGCGCAAGTTTCCCCAACTGAGTAATATTATTTGTTAAAGTACTCATTTATGCACATTATTAGTTAAAAAATTTGTTAAAAATGCACATTATTTTTTAACAAATAATGTACTTTATTAACTGATTTCTTAACCAATAATGGTGGTGATTCGCAGTCCGATGCTATTGCTATTGCAGCTGCTACCATGGTGGCAGCTACGAAAGCACTATTATGGTATTGCCACAGGCGGCATCACGCCTCCTGCATACATTACTGTTCCATGCTGCATCCATGGACACAGCATTGGAACATCTGCGTGATCTTCGGACGGCTTGAGTGACCATGGGGGTCACTCATGCCTGCGAATGCAGTTGCTCAAAAGAGGCCATGAAATCGCTGTCAGCGCATGGAGATCCTGGCCTCTTCCCTCCTCCCAACGGCGTCGACACACCTCCATTTGGGGAAACGGAGCCCGTCGCCGCCCCCTCCCCTCGCACAAACAGCAGCAGAATGTCAATCAATGGCACACTCTGCTTGCGATTACGCAGGAACCATACTGCACATGCCGCAGTACGGGCCTTGTGCCGGCGCAGACCGGCATAATCGGAGATGTGCGCTAACCATTGGGTTAGAGCACATCTCTGAATTAGGCCCATTGTGCATAATGAATATTGTGCTTTATTAAATAATTTCTTAAGTAATAATGTGCACAATTTAGTGCTTTAAGGGCCCATTTATCAATCACAATGCGAACTGGGTGTAATATTTGCTCCCAAAATCGCATTGCTGTATGTGAGATTATCATCCAAATGTATCAAATATCACCAGCAGGGACTAGGGCTCCAAAAGGAGCCTGTCCCTGCGATGTGCTCAGAGTAAAGAGACCGCATCAGACGCCTCCTACATACCTGTGTGATCCTCTGCTGTGTGTGAAGATGCAGCATCGGATCACTTGCGTGAACATTGGTCATCTGAGTAACCCTCAGGTTTCTTAGGCTGGTCAGGCTGTGCAGGGTTCCAGGGCCATTAAATCTGCATCGGAAGACACAGACCCTGGCCCCAGTACTCTCTAAAACGGGCACAGCATGCCTCCTTTTTTTGGGAATGCAGCCCAGCATTGCACTCTCGCTACTTCCAAATATCCACAGCCTATCAATCAGGCGGCTTAGGGAGGCTGTGGTCCTGACAAATATATTTCTGATTTGTCATTTTCACTCTACAAGTCTTGTTATTTTGTATACCAACTGTGACTCTCCCAATCCATGTTATACTCTGATCTTTGTAACTCAATTTCTAGTGAATAAGAGCCCTGAGTATGACACAAAGTAACAATAAATTAAATTGTACAGTAAACATGCAAAATTGTAGCTCTAGATTCTGTGTTACAACATGGAACCATGATGGATTTTTATTGAAACTTATTCCCACTAATCAACACAAAGTATTTGATAATGCACTAAAAATATTTGTATCCATTTTTCATAATTAATTAGGAAAACAAACTGAAAGTAAGTGATCATATTAGTATTTACCTCCTTGATATATCCATAATATGCTGGGCATACACTGTCAAATAAAAATATCTGTCAGACCGACAGACCAATTTTCTGACATGCTAAAAGCATCAGATATCTTGGCCATACACTGACAGATATTTCACCACAACCCGCAGATTCATGGCATCTGAATGACATATTTAGATACAGTAGAGCAAGGGATCAATGTCAGTGGGCATTATTGTAGTTGTAATATGAAATGTATTCCCTGGCTCTCTATTTTTAAAGAAGGAATAAAGTGGCAATAGGAGCTCTCTTTCCATTTATAATACAACAAAGTAGACAAAATCCGAGTTTATGTTTTAAAGACACCAGCATAGTATTTATATGGGGATGATATACTGGATTCTGTGCATTGTTATGACTGATCATCACAAACTGCAACTTTAATCCGTTTTACTTGAATCCCAAACATCCTCTACAGGCTCCTGTCTGCGGTGCCTGGTGGACGTTGTCCCAGTAAAGAACGAGGAAGGGGATGTCATCATGTTTATCCTAAACTTTGAGGACCTGGCACTGCTTCTGGCAAGAAAGGCTAACAAGACACTTCACCAGAGGTTGACACGAGCTGCCTTCAATTCAGGTAAGTGTGTGCTTCCAAGTGTGATGGCATTTATCTTTGGTTGGAAAAATAATGTCACATTGTTATCTTGCACATATGCTGCCTGGAATGAAAATAGGGCCTTTGCACTACCAAATCATTTGTCCATATTTCTGTATTTTATGAACTGAGAATAAATCCACAGTAAGTACAAACTTTTATTTTAGATTTTTACCAATACCCAAGGGCTTATAAGGGCTCATTCAGCACCCCATCGGACACACTGCAGCATCCATTTGATATTTATTTTCATTTTCTAACATGCACTAGGTAGTTAAACGACAATTGCTGATTGGTTGTTGTGGTACAGTGCAAAGTCAGCACCATAATGCAATACTAGTAAATGAGTCTTATGGTTAAATTTACTAAAGTTCGATTTTGGACAATTTGTGCTTTTTTCTGCAATTTGGGTGTAATTTTGCAAATCGGAGATTTACTAAAGGCCAAATCGCCTCAATACACCATCAGATTGAACATCATATGCTTTAGATGGACTCAAATACAAATCACAGATTTGCTAAGAGTCATGTTGTCAAACACAATCAAAATCACACCAAAATCGCAGGACAATGCACAAAATCAATAGACCTGCCTGTGAGCAGCATGTTTGTACAAAGCACTGCACAGATCAGTATGATCTGTGCAGGCTTTGGTGTTTAAAAGTGTAAATAAACATCCAAGGAGAAGGTAAGTATGAAGTGTGATTGTGTGTAATAAAGGGTTTAAACATTCGGTGTGTGTGTCCTGTCATTTCTGTAATATTTTCTTTACAGAGAAACTATAGGTGCCAGTGGGTCCTTAATGTCCGGCCATGCTGGCACTTGTGGTTCTCCAAGTGCCTGCATGCCAAGGCAGACTTGCTGGGATCTGTAGTTCCATTGTAAATCTTTTAACCACAACCCTTGCACCCACCGCCACGAGGGGTGCGAGGAAGAGTCCAGGGCTGGTTGATCCTCGGGAGGGGAGACCCCATTTTATTTTTGAGGTTCCCACTTTCCATGGATTTCCAGCCCTGGGCTGACCACTCTGGGGCTGTTTTCACAGACCGGGCTTAGAGGTCTGGGGCTGTTTATGCTTTTGGAGGGGGGAGACGCCATGCCATTAAAAAAAAATTAACCCTTTATTTAAATACTAAGGGCCTCATTCAGTAGTGCATGCAGGTGATAAATCGGGAAGCTATGCAGGCGCCAGACTTGTACTGCGCATGTGCAGTACGGGTCTGTGTTGTCGCACGCAGGGCAACAGCAGACTGTCAGTGATGCCATTTGGGGCCGGGGGGCGGCAACGGCCTCCATTTCTCAAAACGAACGTGTGTCGCTGCCGTTGGAGGGGGTTGGGGGGGAGAGGCCGGGATTGACGGACTGAGATTTCCTGGCCTTTTTCTCTCATCTGCGATGGGCAGCCTGCGTGACTCCATGGTCACTCAGCCGGCCAGGAATCACCCAGATGATCCAATGCTGTGTCCGTGAACACAGCTTGGATCTTTAATGCATGTTGAAGGCATGACGCTTATTGCTGCAAGGGCGTAATTGCAAAGCTGCTTGCGTGAGGCTTTGCAATTCCATCCATTACTGACTCACCCTCTAAGTCCAGCGATTTACTTTAGAAGTCAAACATGACTCCTTGTCAATTTGTCTGTAGAATGAGGTGTACCTTCAAGGTCATTGTCACATAATTTTCTTCAGTTGTTATTGCTTAAAGATAAATACTTTTCTTGCACCTAATAGAAAATGTGGTTATTGGTCATGCTCTGTAATTGCCAAAACTTTTCACAAACATTTGTTAACAGTGTATTTATTACTGTTTAGTCATAGAGTTTGGAATCTCTGGAAATCTCATTGGAAGGGTACGTAATTATAAGCAGCTTGGCATCTGTATGAGTTGCCCTGTGCTGCAATCACCGGAAACTGGTCACTGCTAAAGTGTCCCGGAAATAATGATTTAGTTATTACTGCGAGGAATGAACTGAGGGCCTGATTCAGAGCCGGACGCTATTTGCACTCGCTCGTTCAGAAAAAGGGGCCGGCTATTTAAATTGAGCGCTCGCTCTTTGCGGTCTGTTGACGCCTCTATGTCTGAGCGAGCGAATGAAACATGTGCTTGCTAATTTGTAAAGACGCCCCCTGGCCATTCGCTTCCTACGTCATCTCCGCTATTTATTAGATTAATCGAGTACATCGAAAGGCGTCTGAACTGCTCGCAGTGCTTGTGGTTGGATTTTCCTACCGCAATCATGCGAACAGTTCAGACTAAGAGACAACCAAGTGACGTGGCCGATGACGCTGCTTTGTTAATTATGCACACCCTTAAAACGCCCGTTTTGACCGTTTGGCACGCCTGCGTTCGGATCTCCACTCCCCGTTTTCAAGCACCTTCCCCTGTTACCACCCACAAACGCCTCATCCTGTCACTCAAATTAGCAGGCACTCGCTATTTTGCGAGCACACGATTTCCGACCGCACTGACTGGTTGGCGCATGTGCATTATGACCCATACGCATGCGCAGATGTGCGAACATCGCTCGGAGCGAATGAGCGGCCGCTTACGAGCGGCTCTGAATCAGGCCCTGAATTTGTTTCCGTAAGCTGGAAGGGCCAAAACTAGCTATTAGTGAGGACAAGAGGATCTGATTCAGACCCGCTCGCGAGCGCTGAGCGCTCGCAAGTTGGTCGATGGTTCCCTAGTGCGCATGCGCACGACGGAGGGAGCTCCGTCGTGCGCATGCGCGAGACCCGCATTGCGACAGCCAAGCTGTCGCTATGGGTCTCGCACCAAAGGGGGCATGCTGTCGATGGTGAGTGACAGCACGCCCCCCTTTGGTGGGCGTGCCGGGGGCGTTGCTGCCCAGACGGAGGCGTTCCCATGGGAACGCCTACCGTCTGGGGCCGGCCCCACTGACATCACTAGTGATGTCAGTGGGAGTGCTTTTGGCTCTGATAGAGCCAAAAGCACTCCAGGGCTTGCGGCAGCGAGACCCTACCACAGGGTCTCATCGCAAGCCCGATGGTCGCGATGGTCTTGACCATCGCGACCATCTTTTTGGCCGCTCGCATAAGCTGTGGGTGGTCACCCACAGCTATGCGAGCGGCCAGGAGGCCGCTCCATTTTTAGGTAGGAGGGCCTGATTCAGAGCGAGCGCTCTGGTCAGAGCGTCCGGCTCTGAATCAGGCCCAGAATCAGCATTCCACATATTGAATAATAGATTACTATTTTTGTCCAACTTTCCAGGGAATGTAGTGCAGGGCAATGCAGGACAAGTGGACTATGAGATCCAAGGAAAACAGACTAATAAACAACTCACTGCTAATGTAAACAGAGATTAAGACCAATTCAGAACTGTGTATATAAATTAGCCAAATTGGTACAGAAAGCTTAATGTCAACTTTAAACATTGTTCCAAAATTGTGATCATTAAACAGATGAAGTGATAAATTATTGGCACTTATATAAAGTTTTG
This sequence comes from Taudactylus pleione, assembly GCA_031769625.1. Lineage (NCBI taxonomy): Eukaryota > Metazoa > Chordata > Amphibia > Anura > Myobatrachidae > Taudactylus > Taudactylus pleione. Next base: position 4,274,409 of record JAUIMM010000101.1, on the reverse strand, counting down.
GCAATATTAACATATGATTTGTTTTGTTCCCCCACAATATGATTTCTAAATAGAATGCAGCTCATTATTGTATCCTGCATGTCTGCCATTGCTGTACTGTAGAAAGCACTTGGCTAATGGGTAACGCTCGCCATGTTCAGCTGGGAAACAGTGACACCTCCAGGCTATACTGGAAAATAAAAAATATTCCCAGCAGCAGATTTGGTAGCTGCTCAGTGATGCTTCATATACTGTAGTAATGCTGCTACCCTTAATTTCAGAATTATAGCTTTACAGCATATACTGTATACTTTTCAACTGAACAAACTAACATTTTACAATATTATTCATAGAAATTCCTATTTTCCATGCTGTTGTCTATGTGGATGTTAAATATTTTTTTCTGAACTGTAACCTAGTACCCACTGAGCCATCCTACTTCTTTTATTGTACACTTGTGTTTAGATGTTATTATTTCACAATGCTGGCTCTCACGATAAGCTGTATTTCATGTGCCACCCTGTGCTAACATTATAAGAATGCTTGAACCAGGTTGGGTATAAAAAATGATTAGGATTGCCCGGCTCCTTCTCATTATGCAGTCTGAAACCAGAAAACTGATTAAAATATTAAAGGTGCTCACAAAGTGAAACCATCACCTACTCCAGGGATGGGGAACCTCAGGCCCTGGGGCCGTATTTAAGGCCCCCAGAATCATTTGATCTGGCCCTCGGAGCTTTTTTCTCCTAGCCTCATCTGGCTAGCAGGGTGCCTAGAATGGCACCCTGCAGCCAGAATCTATGCAGCAATGCCGCGTGGAGAGTCCTTAGGACGCTTCAGACAGTCACACTGCTGCCCTTACACCTCCCCAGAGTATCCTGGGGATGCTCTGGGCATTGCTGTAATCACCGGCGATTGTGGCCCTGTCCCGTGTGACATCACATGGAGGGGGCGTGGCCTGCACCAGGTCCGCAAATAATGTTATAAATATCAAAATGGCCCTCGGCAGGAAAAAGGTTCCCCACCTCTGACCTACTCTGAGTCCCAGAAAATGAGAAAGGAATTACACCCAATTTCCACTCTCAGGGGAGATGCCTTTGCCAAGGAGAAGTGCACTAATGTTTTTGGAGAGACGGGATAGTCCGAAAATGTGCACTGTACAAAAGTGTCAACGTCACATAAAGTACAATCACTTACCACTTATAAATCATCCCTTTATATATAATACTTTTCAGTTTTTCTCCTAAAATACTTTTATGACTCTCATTTATGACTGAAATGAATCATTAAAGTAAGGCATTTTGGTGTCTGAAACTTTTTATTACAATGAGCAGAGAGCAACCTACAAACACACTTCTCTGACAAAGTGCACTTAGGTTGTGAAATGTGGCCCGGCCACCACCGTTAAAAGTGCAAAACTCAGTCATTTAGCAGAGTGGACATGAACAGTTTACTCCATACAGCAAGAAATGTCCCTATAAATGGGCCTCTCCACCTTGTATTTCATTTTAATAATCTTACTCTATATATACTGATCTGCCAAACTAGGTCCAGCGCTACTGCCCAACACTTTTTTTGGCCTGTCAAACACTGCATGTTGCCCACTGTGTACCCATCATCTTATAACTACTTACTTTGTGATGTCACTAGCCCGTAGTGTATTCTTAGGCTTGGCGTAGGTAATTGGCCCACTTTAAAAGAGACCACCCCCAAAGAAGTGCAATATTACTGCTGTGTTTTCTTTTAATTATTTATGTTTTCTCAGCAAGTTTCTGCCTATTTTTCTCTTATTTCAACAGAGAGGTCAAAAATGAAGCCGGGTTTCCTGAATTCAACCACTGATTCAGACCTCATGAGATACAGAACTATCAGCCAGATACCACAGTTTACTCTCAACTTTGTGGAGTTCAATTTAGAAAAGCATCGGTCTGCTTCCACCACGGAGATTGAGATAGTGGCCCCCAGCAATGCCTTTGAGAGAACGCAGAATGTTACTGAGAAAGTGACCCAGGTAATAATATTTAATTCTAATAGAACATAATGCCTATGACCATTGCACTTAAGGGCTAGTCCTACCATAAATAATAATCTTACAAATGACTGTCAGGAAACATAGAGGGTAAGTCTTGGTGCACCAAATTGTGACTATATTTACTACACTCATGCCTATTACTATCAAGATATTAGCTGGGTGCTCTGCATTCGCCTAAGAGCATTTACCATACTTACACCTATTACTATCAGGATACACGGGGTAAGTATTAGCTGGGTGCTCTGCATTCTCTTGATAGCATTTACCATACTTACACCTATTACTATCAGGATACACGGGATAAGTATTAGCTGGGTGCTCTGCATTCTCCTGATAGCATTTACCATACTTACACCTATTACTATCAGGATACACGGGATAAGTATTAGCTGGGTGCTCTGCATTCTCCTGATAGCATTTGCCATACTTACACCTATTACTATCAGGATACACGGGGTAAGTATTAGCTGGGTGCTCTGCATTCTCCTGATAGCATTTACCATACTTACACCTATTACTATCAGGACATGCAGGGAGTAAGTATTAGCTGGGTGCTCTGCATTCTCCTGATAGCATTTACCATACTTACACCTATAACTATCAGGATACATGGGGTAAGTATTAGCTGGGTGCTCTGCATTCTCCTGATAGCATTTACCATACTTACACCTATTACTATCAGGATACACGGGATAAGTATTAGCTGGGTGCTCTGCATTCTCCTGATAGTATTTACCATACTTACACCTATTACTATCAGGATACACGGGATAAGTATTAGCTGGGTGCTCTGCATTCTCCTGATAGTATTTACCATACTTACACCTATTACTATCAGGATACACGGGATAAGTATTAGCTGGGTGCTCTGCATTCTCCTGATAGCATTTATCATACTTACACCTATTACTATCAGGATAGACGGGGTAAGGAGGATTAGCTGGGAGCTCTGCATTCTCCTGATAGTATGTACCACACTTACACCTATTACTATCAGGACATGCAGGGAGTAAGTATTAGCTGGGTGCTCAACATTATCCTGATAGCAATTATTATACTTACACCTATTACTATCAGGATACACATCGTAAGTATTAGCTCGGTGCTCTGCATTCTCCTGGAAGCATTTACCATCCTTAGACCTAATGCTATCAAGACACACAAGGGGTACTGGGCAGCTTGGTGGTGTAGTGCTTATTATAAATGCCTCACAACAATGTCATGAGTTCAATTCCTGGTCATGACCCATAGTGTGGAGTTTGCATGTTCTCACCAAATTAACACTGGTGTGTGTGTTTGTGTGTGCACACTTGTATGTTCGTGAATTTAGCTTGTAAGCTGGGACAGGGATTATGCATGACATATATACTCTGTATAGAACGCCGTAATTTGGTAGTGCCATATAAAAAATGATAATAATAAGAATGAGCTGGGTGTTCTGTGTTCTCATGACAGCATTTACTATACTTCTAATTATTACTACCAGGATACACAATGGATAACTATGAGCTGGGTGCTCACCATACTCATGGACAGGCTGGCAACTTTTAGCCTGGTTAGCAAATGCAATCAAGTGTCCCCGACTTTTCTACAAGCGCAATTCAAATGGCAATATGGAAGTGGCAAAAAAAGTGCATGCGTGGTTAATCTAATGGGAATGCGGTTTAACTGTGTAATGAAACATATGAAAAATCATTATGTCTATGAACTATAATCAGATACATCATATACCAGCCCTGTCTGACAATTAGAGACTATCCTAGTGAATTATATAAAATATAGGAAGCAATACACAATAACCACTTTACAGCAGCTTCACCCCCTTCAATGTCCATCTCACAGCACTCCTCCTTTCAATGTCTACCTCACAGCCAGGGGCGGCCCCAGGTCTACTTGCACCCTGTGTGAGAAATTTTGGAGCACCCCATCCACCTATATCCATAATTAATACTTTTATTACTTTAATTTTTTATTTAGCAGAGGAGAAGAGAGAGAGGTTGCAGCCAGCTGGGGGGCATGTGACCCTGCAGGAGGTGCTGGCTGTGGTTGAAGAGGGGCCCCCTTGCCGAGAGTACCCATGTTGATGGAAGTACCCCTGCAGCTACTGCTTATGGCATTAGTCCCTTTGGTGCTGATGATGCTGTCAGTACAACTGTTGGTGCTGATACTGGTAATACATATTAATCAGCCCCCATGCAGCAGACCTGCACGACAACCAGCAGGCAAAGCAGGTAGTAGCAGTGCAGCCAAGCTGTGGCCTATTTGGATGGTGGGGGTTGCACAGATCCACATTGAAGGTGAAGATCGCCAGGCGACTATAGTGGGGCAGCCATCACTGTCAGAGACGCTGTCTTGCAGGGGTACATAGAGCGGAGGGTGGGCAGCTGCTGGCAGTGGCGCTGGGTGGCCTCTTGGGATTCCAAGCACATGGTGGGAGAGGTATAGTAGTGATGCTGTACTGTCTGCTCCGAGAGAGACAGTACCGGTTTGCAGGGAAAACACTGCACTGCCCGGGATTCACTGCACCCTCATGTAGTAGCGCCCCCCACCCCCCCCCCCATTCTTTGCCGGAATGGTCTTTGAGCCTGCCCTGGTCACAGCACATCACTCACCTTCAGTGTCCACCTCACAGCTTGCCCCCTTCAATAACCACCTCACAGCACTCCCCCCCTGCAGTAACCACCTCACAGCACCAACTCCCCAAACCCTCCACCATTGTCCCCTACAATGTTCACCCAATAGAACTCCCTCCGGCCCATTTAATGCCCACTTCACAGCATTCCCCCACCTTCAATGTCCACCGTGTAGCACTCTCCCCGGCCACTTCAAGTTCAATGTCCACCTCGCAGCACTTCCGCACTGGAGTAGATTTGTAGAAGTCTGTTTAATAAGCATGAAATTTGACAAAGATGTGTTTGAATTTAGTAAGTAGGCGATATGTGAGGTGATCTTTAACAGCTACTGTAAAATGTTATTTTTTCCATGACTTTGAAATGGAGACAAGAAGCCGTCCATTCTTGTTTCCCAAATCTGTAATATTTGTGTTTGGTAAATTCCATATCCTGCCTAGCTTGAGTCAGTAATTTACCAAAAGTTGCCACATGTGCTTATAAGTCCACAACGCTTCATCGGTCAGCCTGGTCACATAGAGCTTGATTCTGAGTTGGAAATATCTGCACATATGGATGCTTCTTGCGGATTTCAGCTTACTGCGCATGTGCCACTGAAAGTAATTAGCAACTGTGCATGTACAGGAAGTCATATGCTTACTGATGGAGCTCGCTACTGCATTTCCTCCTTACTAGATTATCATACCTCCCAACATGACCCTCTCCAGGAGGGACACAATGCTCTGGTCCTGGACTTGCCTGGTAATTTATGATTGGTGGCGGCTTCAGAGGTGGGGCTGCAGTACAGTCCAAAATTCAAATAGGGGAGTCACACCAACTGCCAGTGAGTCCCAGCCAGTGATGTTGGGCAGCGTGTGAAATAACAGTTGGTGTGGCTCCCCTTTTTGAATTTTGAACTGCACTGCAGCCCACCTCTTACCAGGGAAGTCCAGGACCAGAGCATTGTGGCACTCCTGGAGAGGGTCATGTTGGGAGGTATGGATTATTCTTTCCTGATCTTGTAGTACCACATGATACGTAGCAACAGCTCTTGATCAAGTGGCATCAGCTGTTCTTGAAGACAAGACTGACATATCCAAATCTTCCCCAAGATACAACCTGCTGAATTCCTTTCCTGCATTCTATGCATTTGTACCTACAAACACTCCCACTGTCAGTTGGAGAACTACCAGGAAAAGTCCTAGGGGTTTATTTGCAAAGCAGCGGCATGTGAAAGCTACCGCTTCTTGGTGTGTTTAAGCAGAAAATTTGAAAGGGCAGTGCTGCAATAGGAAGCTGCCACTTAGTAATTAAACCCTCTAAGCTTCCTGCTCTATTTACCATTAGTTTTGGAAAACTAATAAGGAGCTTTGGTTTTCAGTATCTCCTCTGTGCCAATGGTACAAAACTTTTCCTATACCTCTGGTGTTGCATCTAGTGTCAGGAGCCATGATTGAGGGTGTTGCATAGCAACGTACTGCTAGTCCAGGTTGTAGGTGATGTCACTGGTTTTCTGGTGGACTAGGCAGTGTGATTAGCCTCTCCTCTCCCCTTCTCTTTCTCTGGGGCTCTTCAGGTGTTTTTAATGATATTGAGCCCAGGGGCTGGTCTGCAGCTCCTCTTCTCATTGATGGATGGCAGTATAAATAACAATCTTGCATCACATCAGTGCTTGTTATATGGACTGTGCTGAGCCTGCTGTGTTGCATCGGTTTGTTTCTGAACAACTGTGTCCTGACTATTCTGATTGCTGAAACCCAGCCACTTTTCTGTTTCTGGACCTTACCTCTGCCTAACACATTTCTGATATTTCTGGTACACCATTCATTGAACCTCCATTGGTTTCCTGTCCAATTATTATCAGTCACTTTTGATCCCTTCCCTGCGGGGGCCCTTGGTGACCACCTGACCCATGTTAGACTCTGTGCCTCCGGGCTAAGTATTGCAAAGCTGAATTGAGTCCAACAGGGACTCCTCATCACTGGTGAGCGCATAACATCAGGATCTTTCACCATCTGTGTTGGACTGAATATCTTTCTGCCATTTCATGTTGGATGCACTCTTGAGGCCTGAAACTCAGTTTTTTTTGTGATATCCAGAACTGAAAGGTCCTTTCCACATGCTTATTGCATAAATTTACTATCGCCCATATGTATGAAAGGCTTAACACAGTTTTTCGCATGTATTATTATTTTTATTTATTTTCTCAAAAGACTCCCAGAATCATTTATATCTAGTTGATCAATAGTGAAAAATGTGGGTCTAGAATTCTTTTTTTTTCTTTTTTATATATTATTTCAACTACTTGGTCCTCAAAATCTGTTTAAAATGTTGAAATAATTATATAAGAAATATTTTTCTGCTAAAAATGTATAGGCTTCCCTGAATATGCAATTAAAAATGTTTGCAAAGGCAAATATAAGTAAAAAAAATACAATAACAAATTATTTTATCATTATCTAGTTTTTGTACTTATTTTTCTAATATAAAATAAAAAAAAATATCCAAAAATAAGTACATACACGTGTGTGTTTTTATATATATTTGTTTTTTAGAAGAATCATTTGCTGGGGAGCTAGCTATTTTGAACACCACTGCAGCCTATTCTTTCTCTCTCGCACTCTCTCTCTCTCTCTCTCTTGCCCCACCCTTGTTCTTTCTCTCTCTTCTTCCCATACTCTAATTTGCCCCATTCAGTCTCTCTCTCTTTCCCCATTATCTCGTTGTTGTCCCCCAGTTCTCTTTTTTCACTCTCTCTGGCCCCTCACTTCTTTCTCTTCCCCCTTTGTCTCTTTTTTCCCCCCGCCTTGGTTTTTTCTTTACCCCAATCCCTCTAACCCATTCTTTCTCTTGCACCTAAATCTCTCTTCTGACATCAGTTCCCTCTCTCTTCTTAGCACTGTCTCCCTCCTTGTTATCTCTAGCTCTCCTCCCCCATTGTCTGTGTACCCAAAGTTCTCTCTTCATCTCCCATTATGTCTCTCCTACCCCCATTCTGTCTCTCTTCCCCAGTTGGACCCCTCTGTTTCTCCTACCTGATTGTCTCTGTTCACCACAGAGATTTGTATCGCCATTGTGCTCCTGGTCTTGCTGATTGGTGCTGCGTTCTTACTCTGCTTCTCAGCTGTGGGACTGTACAACTCTCTGGTCTATTGGCTGAGTTCTAGTGTGAGAACAGATGTGGGATGTTGTAGGGTCAGATCCATTGGCCGCATGGTGTTGTGGGGGTGGTTGTACAGGCCATAGTGTGATATGGTGACAGAGTTGCGGGCTGAGGGGTATTGTGGTGGTAGTGTCCTGGGACAGGTATTGTGAGTGCAGTGTTGCAGACCATGGGGAAATGTGGAGTCACATTGTGGTGGACATAGGGTCTGCTGGACATGAGGGCAGTCATAGAATTGGACGGATGTGAGGACGGACATAGAGTTAGATGAACGTGAGGGCAGCCAGGTGATTGTATTTGTATGTGTGCTGGGACTGTTCACACCCATCTTCTGATTGCAGCTCATCACCCCTGCTCTGTCTCATCATGACCCCTCTCCGCACTGTCCTGTCCCCCCACCTTGAACTCATGTACTCAATCCTGCTGCCCCACACCCTACATACTTGCCTGTTCCCAAGAACTACATTCTCTCTTGCTACAGTATGTTCTGTGTCATCTTCATCGCAGGCTTGGCTGTTTAGATCGTGAGAAGATCTGGGGATCGGATTAGTGTATGGTCCTTTCTGCTTCTGGACATCTTATATAATGCTGGTTGAGTGAAGAAAGGGAGAGATAATATTGTGTGGTACAGTTGAATGTGGAACTCAGTGGTAAGTAATTATATACTGCATACCAAAATATGGACTTTCAATTGCAAATCAATATAGTAAACAGCAATGGAAGTAACCTTGGTCACGTTTCACTAATTGTGGGAGAGAAATAATTCCCCACCAGTGGTGTTTTTACAAAACAAGTTTTTAATCCATGCAATACAATACACAATACCCTGCTGTGTAACTATGTTGATATGAGATTGAAAGTCTACATTTGGGTATGTAGTATATACAGTCAGGTGCATAAATATTGGGACATTGACAGAATTTTCATATTTTGGCCTCTATTCACCACCACAATGGTTTTGAAATGAAACAAACAAGATGTGCTTTAACTGCAGACTTTCAGATTTAATTTGAGGGTAATTACATCCAAATCAGGTGAACGGTGTAGGAATTACAACCGTTTCTATATGTGTCTCCCACTTTTTAAGGGGCCAAAAGTAATGGGACTATCAACTCAAAAGCTATTTCATGGACAGGTGTGGGTTATTCCCTCGTTAGTTCATTATCAATTAAGCAGGTAAAAGGTCTGGAGTTGATTCTAGGTGTGACATTTGCATTTGGAATCAGTTGCTGTTGACTCTCAATATGAGATCCAAAGAGCTGTCACTATCAGTGAAGCAAGCCATCATGAGGCTGAAAAATCAAAACAAACCCATCAGAGAGATAGCAAAAACATTAGGTGTGGCCAAATCAACTGTTTGTAACATTCTTAAAAAGAAAGAATGCACCGGAGAGCTCAGCAACACCAAAAGACCCGGAAGACCATGGAAAACAACTGTGGTGGATGACAGAACAATTATTTCCCTGGTGAAGAAAAACCCCTTCACAACAGTTGGCCAAATCAAGAACACTCTCCAGGAGGTAGGTGTATATGTTTCAAAGTCAACAATCAAGAGAAGACTTCACAAGAGTGAATATAGAGGGTTCACCACAAGATGTAAACCATTGGTGAGCCACAAAAACAGGAAGACCAGATTAGAGTTTGCCAAACAACATCTAAAAAAGCCATTACAGTTCTGGAACAACATCCTATGGACAGATGAGACAAAGATTAACTTGTACCAGAGTGATGGGAAGAAAAGAGCATGGAGAAGGAAAGGAACTGCTCATGATCCAAAACATACCACCTCATCAGTGAAGCATGGTGGTGGTAGTGTCATGGCGTCGGCATGTATGGCTGCCAATGGAACTGGTTCCCTTGTATTTATTGATGAAGTGACTGCTGACAAAAGCAGCAGAATGAATTCTAAAGTGTTTCTGGCAATATTATATGCTCATATTCAGTCAAATGCTTCAGAACTCATTGGACGGCGCTTCACAGTGCAGATGGACAATGACCCGAAGCATACTGCAAAAGCAACCAAAGAGTTTTTTAAGGCTAAATGTGGAATGTTATGCAATGGCCAAATCAATCCCCTGACCTGAATCCGATTGAGCATGCATTTCACTTGATGAAGACAAAACTGAAGGGAAAATGCCCCAAGAACAAGCTGGAACTGAAGACATTTGCAGTAGAGGCCTGGCAGAGCATCACCAGGGATGAAACCCAGCGTCTGGTGATGTCTATGCGTTCCAGACTTCAGGCTGTAATTGCCTGCAAAGGATTTGCAACAAAGTATTAAAAAGTGAAAGTTAGATTTAGGATTGTTTAGTTTGTCCCATTACTTTTGGTCCCTTAAAAAGTGGGAGGCACATATAGAAACCGTTATAATTCCTACACCGTTCACCTGATTTGGATGTAATTACCCTCAAATTAAATATGAAAGTCTGCAGTTAAAGCACATCTTGTTTGTTTCATTTCAAAGCCATTGTGGTGAATAGAGGCCCAAATATGAAATTTCTGTCAATGTCCCAATATTTATGCACCTGACTGTAGTTACTTACCATTGAGTAAAGAATGCTTCAATAGGATTATTCCTTTTGTTGTCTGGATTTTTTTATAATATATTTTTTTACTCATTTTAGACTTGACACTATCAAAATCTGTTTGTAAGGGATACGTACTGTGTGTAGTTTATGGATTATCATTGTTTTGTCACCCACAAAGAATACATTCAACATTCAGACGTATCTCAATCTGTGTTGATGTTATTGTTACATTGTGTGCATTCTTGTGATGAGTCTTGTACGTCTTCCAATAATTCTTCAAACAAGTCTTCTAAAATGTGAGGTGTGGTGTTTGTGTTGAAATTTTATATTAAAGAAATTAAATATTTAATAAACATATTGTTTATTCATTATATTTGCACATAACATAGACAGATACATCAGGATGCGGTCATCATGTTGACATTTACAAAGATGCAAAACCATAATGTTGACATACCAATGCCGACAGTCATGATAACAGCATAATTGAAAATTTCAACATTGGACATGTCGTCAACTGCTGAATTTCAACATTTTTACAATGTTGATTTCTGATGTCAACATACACAGAATGATGACTTAAAGTTAATCCACCAAATTAAATGTTAGTGTTAGCCACAAGGGTGGTGTTAGAGTGAAGATACAGATTGGGAAAGTTTGGGTTAAGAACCAGTGGGATGGATAATGATAGATTATATGGGAAGTGGTAGGATTAGTGACTACAGGAAGCATTAGGGTTAGGCTGTAGTAAAGAGGAGTTAGTGTTGGGCAATAGGGGGAGGTAAGGTTAGGCTGTGGGGGATGGTCTGTCTTAGGCAAAGTGGGTTGGGTAAGGTTGAGCAGTGTGTGTAGGCTTAGCATAATTGCTAAATAGTGATAGTGTTCGCTACTGGTTCCTCGGAATCTGTCACTTCTCTTGCTTAATTATCACCAATGTCTGAAGTGGTTTGAACATGAGATTTACTACTGTTTTTGAATCGCATCTACTCAAGCATTCCCTGTTAAGTTAATAATATTTATTTTTGTATTTGATTAAGTGAGTTAGAAATACCAATCAAAATATTAACGATCAACCAAAATTGTTATAAAAAAACTCCTTGGTTTTTTTTAATGTCAGAGTGTCATTGAATTACTACTACGCCTTAATACAATTTTAGGAATCAACTAGGGTAAAATCTAAAATTTTATTAATTTCAGACATTGTGGGATTATTATTATTATTATTATTATTATTATTTGGTACAGTCGAATGTGATATTTTCTAAACGATCTGTTGCCATAAATGCTTGTAGTCTTGATGAATTTTTATATTGAGTTTCCATCAACCTTATTAAACGTTAAAATTGGATTAAAGGTTAAATTAAAATTAAATGTAAAATAAAGATTCCTGTTTTGTTTGGAAGTACAATTTTTTTGTAGTTAATAAAGCAATAAATACTTTTTTTAATAAATCTTGATTATCATGTTATGATTTATTATTAAAGTTAGTACTCACAAAAATATTTTATTTCATTTACTTTCACTAAACACAGATTAAGGGCTTTCATGTGTTTTCAGGTATTCTGTACCAACAGCATGATTTGTATGTTAATCAGTTGAAACGTTAAAAGAAAAAAAAATTGGATTTAATATTATATTTTTTATAAGTGTGCAACAAAGTACGCATGTGCATTGTGTGAAATGGGGTATCATGCTACAAAGGTAAAAGTCTGAAAGGTATATAAACGGAGCGAGAGAGAAGAGGTAAAAAAAAGAGCATAACAGAGGGAGTAAGAGAGAGGAAAAGAAAGGGAAGGATATGTAGAAAAAAATTTTAATTCTAAACTTGCAAAATCATTAAAAAATTATCTTTAATAATGAAAATTATTACAAACCTATAGCTTTTTTCTATTATTTGTTGTGCACTCATGTATTTTGTCTGGATTCCCATCATTGTTTGCTTATTTGGTAATATTTGGTCGGCATGAACATCTGTTAATAGATATTAATATATAGAATATATTAAACTAATAAAACATACCAGTTGCCTGTTTATTAGTATTTAGCTTTTGGCAGTCACAGTTTAGTTTAATGTAAATAACATACATAAATATAGATACTGGGACTAAATTATATGTTTATAGCCATACCATTATTAACATCATGACGTGAACAACTAACCATAATTAAGTAATTTTACAGCTATTTTTATTTACTGCTACAGAAAACACTTTCATATGTACCTTTAGTATATACAGAATTTATTGGACTTAATTATATATTTAAGACTTTATTATAATAAACTAGAGTGTATTACAGCCTGGTGCAGATAGAGAAAAGTAATTGCTGTGACAAACTTTGAAACACAGAGTAAAATAACAAAATATAAAAAAAAAAACTTTTACAGCTTAAACTTTATCAATAATGGGTCTCATTCATATTATTACTATTTCAAGTTTTAAATAAACAGTACTATTAATTATTATTTAGTAGAAACAGAGGGAATTAAAAGCTATATCAATATATGAAAAAATGGGCACTACACCAGAGTTAAAATTATTCACTGCTACAAATCACAACAAAATGCATAATTATATTAGACAGGGGACAATACTCCAATACTTTTTTTTAACAAATATTAGGCCTCAAAATCATTCTTGTTTATTAAAAGAATTTAAAAAATTATATATCCTATTTACCTTGTGTACAAGTTCCCATTACATTCTTTGTGGCAGCAAGGCTTGAGCATACAAATGACTCTGAGGCTATATTAAGAATTAAAAGAAAAATTATATTGATAGTAACCATTAATATAAAATTTGAAACAGTTGGAACAAAAATCAAGGCTAACCTGTCAGGAACCAGGCTGTCGGATCACAGCGGAGGGTCCGGACAGTCGCGCTCTGCCTGACTAGGTCCTGGTATACTGTTCTCCGTAGATCTTCTCTCCACAGTAGTAAGTGGCGTCTGCCGCACGGAGGTTGCTAACACTGACAGGGAGTTTAACACTCAACTCTGCTATTATCCATGCTGGCTTCTCCTGACTATGGGTGCGGCCATCTTGGCTTAGTCACCTGATTCTGCATCTGCCAATCCTGCTTTCCTCTCTTGGGTCAGCTGTGAGTAATTGCCCAATCAATACTAAGCCCTGGTTATATAAATCCTTCCTGGACACTCAGTCAGTGCCTGTGCAATGTCTCTTATGGTTTTGTTTTTGGCTACTGTTGTATCTACATTTGTTCCTGAACTGGAGTGCTGTTCCTGTCGTTTCATACTGTGCTTGGTTCAGTACTCTATCAAGCATCCAAGCCATCGTTTAACTGAATATAGCTCAGTATTTTGCTCTAAGAACATGTGTTATTATAACTTCGCTGAGTCTGCTCAGCAGTTTTGTTTCAAGAATTCCAGCTGGATATTAACCGTGGTTTACCCAGAGTTCCTGCATCAAGAGTTCAGTATTAAAGTACAGAAAGTTACTCAGTATTTGAACATGGTCTCCTGCATCTGTCTAGCTGAGGATTACATAGAAACATAGATGGCAGATAAGAACCACTTGGCCCATCTAGTCTGCCCCATTTCATGTATCTTTAAGGCAACTTCAACCATATCTGCTCCTTATGTTTCTCTTAAGGATATTCTTATACCTATCCCAAGCGTGTTTAAATTGTTCCACCGTTTTACCACATCTGATGGGAGGCTATTCCACTTATCCACTACCCTTTCTGTGAAGTAGTTTTACCTCAAATTTCCTATGATCCTACCTCCCTGCAGTTTCAGTGCATGTCCTGGTGTTCTTGTACATCTCTTCCTTTGAAGAATGCTTCCCTCCTGTCCCTTGTTAAAAACCCTTCATGTATTTGAAAGTTTCTATCATGTCCCCCCTTTCCCTTCTCTGTTCCAAACTATACATATTAAGATCTTTTAGTCTTTCTGGGTAAGTTCTGTGCTGTAGGCCATGCACCATTTTAGTTGCCCTTATTTGCACCATCTCTAATGTGTCTATATCCTTATGGAGATATGGCCTCCAAAACTGAACACAGTATTCTAGATGAGGCTGTACCAATGATCTATAGAGTGGCATTATCACTTCTTTTTTCCTGCTACTGATTCCTCTCCCTATGCAACCAAGCATCTGACTTGCCTTCCTCAATGCTTTGGTGCATTGCTTGCCTGCCTTTAAGTAATTTGAAATGGTGACTCCTAAATCCCTTTCCTCCTCTGCATTTTCCAATATAGAGTCCTTGATACTATATTTAGCCTTTAGGTTATTGAGACCCAAGTGCATGATTTGCATTTTTTGACATTAAACTGTAGTTGCCATGTTCTTGCCCATTCCTCTAGTCTATCCAGATCCTCAGTCATTTGTTTTACCCCACCTGGTGTGTCTACCCAGTTGCATACTTTTATGTCATCTGCAAAAAGGCATACTTTCCCTTTAATATTATTTGCAATATCACCAACATAGATATTAAAAGCACTGGCCCAATTACAAATCCCTGCAACCAAGATCTTATCCATTCAACAGTCATAGAATCCAATCCCAAGCTTTCCAGTTTGTTTATCATTCTGCGATCTGGGACAATGTCAAAAGCCTTACTAAAGTCTAGATAATGTACATCTACGGCCCCCCCTTGATCTATTACTTTTGTCACCCAGTCAAAAAAGTCAATATGATTTGTTTGGCATGATCTCCCGTGAGTAAATCCATGCTGTTTGGGAGCCTGTAAATTGTTGGATTTGAGATATTCCACCACTCTTTCTTTTAATAGTGTTTCCATTATTTTTCCCACTACTGATGTAAAGCTTACTGGTCTGTAGTTACTTGCTTCTTCTTTGCTTCCACTTTTGTACAGTGGTATTACATTTGCTCTTTTCCAGTCCTCTGGAATCACTCCGGATACTAGCGACTGGTTGAATAATTCTGTTAATGCTGTTACCAGGACCCCTTTAAGCTCTTTAGTATCCTTGGATGTATCCCATCTGGCCCCATTGATTTATCCACTTTCAGGTTAGAGAGTTCTGTTAGGACCCTCGCCTCTGTAAATTAAATTTCATGTACTTCATTTTTGTCAATGCCTCTGCAACTTAACTGTGGCCCCTTCCCCTCTTTTTCTGTAGTGAATACAGAACAAAAATAATTATTTAGATGATCTGCTATTTCTTTGTCTCCCTCGATCTTGTACTCACTCTCTGTCTTAAGTCTTATTATTCCTCCATTTGACTTCCTCCTTTCACTTATATACTTAAAAAAAGTTTTGCTCTCTTTATCTACTGACTGGGCCATTTTCTCCTCAGCTTCTGCCTTTGCACGCCTTATCACCTTCTTAACCTTCTTCCTTCTGGCACGATACACCTCTTTGTCGCTATTATTTTGGGTCTGCTTATATTTCCTAAAAGCCATCTTTTTTAATTTCACACTAGTTGATACCTGTTTTGTAAACCACACTGGCTTCCTTTCCCTGGTGCTTTTCCTAATCCTTTTAATACAAAAGGTCTGTAGCCTTTAGTATAGCATTTTTTTATTTTTTCCCACCTCTCCTGCACTCCTTTCAAGTTTCTCCAATCTGCCACTGACTCAGTAACAAGTGACACATCTTTCCATCTCTGCAAAGTCAGCCTTCCTAAAATGTAACACTTTTGTTTGTGTATGGCATGAATTGGACCCTGTCTTTATAATAAACCATACTGCTTGGTGATCACTGGATCCTAGGTTATCACCCACATTTACATCCGATATTCTGTCACAATTTGTGAGTATCAAGTCCAGAATAGCATTTTTGCGAGTGGGCTCCCTCACCAATTGTTTGAGAGAGGCTCCCTGACGGGAATTTAGGAAGTCGCCACTTCTACAGGAACTTGCAGCAGACACCTCCCAGTTTACATCAGGTAAATTAAAGTCTCCCATGATTATGACCTCTCCTTTTAAAGTCATTCTAGTAATGTCCTGCAATAGGTACTTATCCAGTTCCCGTCCCTGTCCAGGTGGTCTATAGATCACCCCAGTGCGAATTATGTCCTTGTCCCCCGTTTCTATAGTCACCTAGTTGTTGCTTCAACATTTTGTATTATAGTAGCATTTATGCTGTTTTTCACATACATAGCTACTCCTCCTCCAATCCTCCCCATTCTGTCCTTTCTAAATAGAGTATAGCCTGGTATAGCTATGTCCAAGTCATGATTTTCATTACACCATGACTCTGTAAATGCTACAATATTTAGTTCATCCCTCGTCATTATTGCAATTAGTTCTGAGATTTTATCAGCTATGCTCCTGGCATTTGCACACATAGCTCTAAGAGTTTTGCTTGTGCATCTTTCTTTCCGAGACATGGTTAGACAGTATATTACAAAATTACAATGGTCAAGATGATTTTTGGTATTACCTGGTCTCAGATGTTGTTCAAACTGTTATTTAAAATGTTTCTACACTTTGTAAATTTCTTCACTTCGTGAATTTCTAAACTCAGCCTACTGCCCCCCAGACAACTGCCTTCATAGGATTTGCTCGGTATCTCTGACTACGGATTCCTGCTGTTTTCTTCTGAGTCCTGTATTAAGCATCTGAATCAAAGTCTTTTGCTATTATCAAGTCTCAAGAACTCATTACCTCGTCCTTCTGGATTCAACTATTATTCTAACGGACGCTCCTCTATATGAGGCTTGGACTTCCTATTACATGTCTTCTATCCAAGTTATACCTAATAAAGTCCCGTGCTTTACCCTGACCACCTCATACCAAGTCCTTTGCTTCACTACTGTCTACCTTTGTCTACGTATCCTGTGATCTACTTTCCTAGTCTGGTGCTATCCTATGAGGAAGACATACCTCAGGCCTCCTCAGATTCTACTGCCAGCATCTCAGCTAGCAGAGCCTGCTCCATCACAGGAAGCCAATTTCCCTAGAGTTGTGACATAACCAATTTCAGTTAAAATGTACTAAAATTATTAAAAGATATTTAAACAAAATAAATCCACTAACCAACAATTTTCAAAAGGAGCATATTAATCACAATTCTCATTTTCCATACAGACATGAAAAATATTGTTCATCCTCATTTGCTATTTAAAGATCTATTTTCTCACACATGTGTTAGGAAAAACTCTTATATAGAGCCTGTTCCAGTGCAGAGTCTGAAGCAGCATTTTAGCATACAATCACACTGCTTATTGCTTCAGCCATGTTGCGTGTATTGTGCACGCACGGCCAACGGGCTACTCATCATGCATTTGACGACTCAAAGTAGAGGTTACTGACTGAAAATTTGCTTGTAAAATCTGTGGTCATGTATCCTATAGATGTCACTAGAAGGCTTTCCATTCTGGAGCTTGCTATATTAGACAGCAGTACATCCATTTGGGGGCCACTAATGCTGTTGAAAGTGGAGGGACCATGGCAGATATCTTCATTTCTGTCACGGTCCCTCATTCATACTTTCAGGGCAATCTTATTATTTGAAGATATCCCACAAAAACTAGTGTATTTAAGGAATATCGCCAATTATTGCTAGATAAATAGATCACAACATATATTAATCAATATTTAATAGAACTTTTTATGATACACATCTACATTTAAAAGAACTTACACAGCTAGATTAATACCAAAATAAACATAGATACATTTCGATCAATTATATTTTTCTATATAAATATTTGAACTACATAACTATTGCAAGTTTAATGTGTTTCAATGTTTTCTATCTGAGGTGTTTGGAAAAGTAGTTTTTGATAAATGACATGAAATAATAAAACGTAATGTTACTATAGACATTACATTTTAAATAAACTTTTAATTGATCAAAAAGAGATATAATGATGTTGTTATTTATTAAGTAATAAATTAAGAGACAAATAATGTCTGCATATACCTGGGCGGTTACTGGCTGCTGATACAATCTTGCATTTCTGTTTTGTCTGTAAAAAAATGTTATTATATTTTGCTTTAAAAATTACAATTCTATCTAAATGACAAAGCTACATACATTCGTATTACAACTAAAAATATTAGGTAATGAAAATTGTAGCATTGCTATTTTTAAATATTTATATTAAACAATTACATTTAGACTAACCTCCAGAAAGACTATGAATTGCAACACTGGCCGTGTCTATACCACCAGACTCAGGTCACCTCCATTTTTTTTTGCATGTATAATTTTCTACAAGATTAAAGGTAAGTGCTCTTTCTTTCTTATAATCCTTTTTTATTTACTCATCGGAAGATTGATGTGTTGTTCTCGGCTCTTGGAAGCTACATTAAATGGTATTGGGCTCCTCATCCTCTCTACTGTTGCTAGATGACATAACTGTTATATATATATGTGTGTGTGTGTGTGTGTGTGTGTGTGTGTGTGTGTGTGTGTGTGTGTGTGTGTGTGTGTGTGTGTGTGTGTGTGTGTGTGTTAAAGCTAATATAGTAAAGCTTGATTATATTAGTATTAATCAGAATGGCCTGATTTGTAATAGACAATTGTAAATAGTACTAAAACAATTATCTTCAATATCTGGGGTGGAAGGAGCAATAGGGGAGGGAGGGGGTTGGCATAACAAAGTGACAGGGATGGTTGGGGGAGTTTGGAGTGGTATGGACAGAGCCACAACTAAGCGAGGGAGGCTGGCAGAGAGGAGAGCATGTCCGTGTGGGGGGAGGGGGGTTTAGACTGAGGTGACCCAGCATAGACTAGGTCCGAAAAGCTTATTCTATTAGAAGTATAGTCTGCTCCCCTACTAACATTGCTTGGTGCTCAGGGCCTGATTCACAGATGTATGCTATTCTGCTATTTATACAGATGAGCTATTATCGGTCTACGGCTCATATGCCACAGTTGAACTGCACATGCCATTACGATGCCACTCACTGTGATGATTACTCCGCAAAGTGATGGACAGTCAGGGGCCGCTTGGGAGAGGTAACAGAGAGGTGCGACACAAATCGTAGTCATGTCCTGGCCATTTTCGGGGCATGTTGTAGCCTTCGTCTGGGATCCCATATGCAGATAAAGTGTGTCCAACGGCTCAGTTCAGGCGCCCATTTTGCGACCATAGGGCTACTCAGATGGCTGTTTATCGAATGATCTGTGACGGCGGCTGTGTATGGTACACACTTGCTTGGATCTGCAAAGTCACTGGTGGGCGTCTCAATGCATTTCCAACCCGGCTACATCATTAGCATATTTTAGCACAGCAGCTGCGAATTCATTAGTGTCAACTCAGAATCAGGCCATCAGTGCAAGTTTACCAGATTCTCCTTCTGTATAAATACATTTTAATCACAATAATACATAAACCATAGAGTATCACATAAATCACAAGGTATTGTCAGTCTTCCTAGGGTGCTGTACCATAATACTATATGTGGGCATTTACCTGTGTTATGCTCTAAAAATACTCTGTGGCTGAAGTACTATCACAAATGATTGTCATGTGAAGGGCATTTCCCAGAAATCTGTTCTCTCAAATAAGAAAGGCTTACTTATTATCAGGCCTACTTGTATATTGTTTCTTTCAGTAAGGCTTACTTCACCCCGAAATAGTTACATGAACAGTTTTCATTGTTTTTCCTGCTTGTATAACTGAGAAAAGTTCCACCTAGTGGTTACTTCGATTATTAGACCTCAGATTCTGACTCTGAATGCAAATGCATTACAGGTATATATTTATGAAAAATAACTTCCATCTGTGTGTTGGCTGAAATTTATTAACAACACGTCTATGTCACTTTTCAAAGTGCTTTTTATTTTAGAAGCAAATTCATCATCTGCATCATAGAGCAGAACTGGTAGACTTGCAAAAATTCTCCCAGATAGTGATAGTGTTACATTATTTGTCCCCCCTATTACCCCCATACCCACCAAGCAAGGGGTATGGGGAAGAGCCCCAGGCTTCAGCGTAAGCCTGTGGTGCTCGGGAGAGGGAGAGGGGGGACCCTTTTTTGGGGAGATCACCGGCTGGCGCTGACCGACTTGGGGTGTAATGCTTTGGCCCTGGAGCCCCGGTGATTGGGTCTCCGGGCTGTGGCATTGCACCCCGGTCGGTTGGGTCTGGTGCTGGTCTTAAATATAGGGGGTACCCCACGTCGTTTTTGCCCCCTATATTTAAAACCAGCACTAGTCCCTGCAGCCTGGTGTTGGTTTCTAAAATACGGTGGAATCCTACACATTTTGTTCCCCATATTCTTAGAAACCACCACTGGCTGGCTAGCCTGGGGCTGGTTTGGCTTTTGGGGGGGACCTTATGTCATTTTTTTCTAAATTTTTACAAATTTTTTTAACAGGTTAACAAAAACGGGCATTTTCAGGAAAATATTGTAGGGACCTCCCTAATGATGTCTAGACATGGGGGATCACTTTGGGTACCCCCATTTTTAACTCCTGAAGGAAGTCGGGGTTTCTAATAGCCGCGGCAGGGAAAAACACCTTGCAAAGCTATTTAAAAACCCGACTTTCTTAAGCAGGCAAAAACGGGGATACCCATAGTGATCCCCCATGTCAGGACATCTTTAGGGGGGGTCCCAGGCATATTTCCCAAAAATTCCCATTTTTTTCCTTAAATGGGCTCAAGGGTCATTTTTTGAAAAACAGGGATAATTTTTCTAAGCACTATAGCAAGTGAAAAAAAATACAGAATAGGGGTTTGGGGTTGTAGGCTTATAAAAAATAGCCTGTAGTTTTGGGAATGTCCCCTTAAAAGGAAATATTCAAAAAAAATGTCCTACAAAAAAACGGGACACCCTTAAAAAAATAAATTTGGGTTAAAAAAAAAAATAGGGACACCCCAAAAAATGTATTTAAAAATTGGGGTGAAAAAAAAATGGGAAAAAATTGTTAAACAATAGGGAAATAGGTTCAGGGCTATTCTGCAAGTATACGGCAGGTGTTTTGAAGAATAGAATTATAGCGGCAGGTGCACAAATGCAGAATTTTTAAAAACTTACTTTAGGGACTTAAAAATATGCTAGTACCCATTGTCATGTACCCCAAATTTGATGGGACCACTAAAAAAAACGAAAAAAATAAGTGCTCTTCTGCAACACTACTTCAATGTCGGGAAAAAAACACCTGCTGCGGCTATTTAAATCCCCGACTTTCATTTAAAGGCTAAAACGGGGATACCCATAGTGATCCCCCATGTTTTTACAACTTTAGGGTGGTCTTACAAATTTTTTACGGAAAAAATCGTAACTTTACGCAAATCCAACTTCGGAGGTTCCCGTTTTCGACGATTTCAAATTGAATACGGGGATACGCGGGAGCGCACCCGATACTTTAACGCAGAAAAAAACTCTGATATGAAACGTAAACTTCGGCAGTGAAGTTAACGTTTCATATTGAATACCCCTCATAGAGGGGTATTCAATATGAAACGTTAACTTCACTGCCGAATAGCCCTGAACCTATTTCCCTATTGTTAAACAATTTTTTCCCATTTTTTTTTTTGCACCTCAATTTTTAAATTAATTTTTTGGGGTGTCCCTATTTTTTTTTAAACTTTTTTTGACACAGTTCTTTTTTAAATGTCAATCTCAGGGGTGCAGGCTATTTTTTTTAAGCCTGCACCCCTAAACCCCAATTCTGCACTTTTTTTCGACACCTATTCAATGGTGAAAAGTTATCACCGTTTTTTATCAAAGACTTTTCAAAACTGCGATAAGTCTTTGATATTGAATACAGTGTAAAACTAAAACAAGTGATATTAACGCAAAAACATTAAAAAGTGTGATATTAACGCAAAAAACACCCATATTGAATACCCCTAATAGTCTCTTATATCCAATATCAAGATAATTGTTTTCACAACAAATGCATCCAATGATATAAGGAATAACCCAGTACTGATATCATTTTGCAGTTCTTGATGTACCATCTCTCACACAATGCTACACTTAGTATGTACGGCTGGTAGCTAGTGAAAAGGTAAAAAAGATGTTTATATTTCACCGATGCCGTTCCCAGTTTGCGGCACACATTGTGCAGAGCCAAAAGGCTAGAAAGCAGTGGCAAGTATTAAATATATGGTAGTAATGTCTCACCACCATCCCTCTCCATCCATGGCACAAGTTGTACTCAGCCCGGGGTGCTAATGTCGGTGTCTAGCTGCTGCCAACATTAGCACCCCGGGCAAATCAAGCACTTGTCATCTCCCACATGTCATTACATCAGACATAGTGACGATTGAATGATAGTCTGCACTATTAAGTTGGAGAATTTCAGCACTTACCCTAGTTTTTTATATATCCTTCTATATGAAGTGTCTAACGAAATCAAATATGTGTCAATTCTAAAACAAAGAAACTCTGGATACAATTTGTCTACACAAGTGGAAACAGATTATTAACTGTTACTGCTCGGTTAGACACAACCACCTGGAATTACAGTGTCAAATGTGAAAAAGTATTTTCTCAGTGATTTTTACAGACATATATATAAATCCTTCAAAGAATATGATGTGTATGATAGCGCTTAGTACCTATGTCATCTACAATTTTTTTAGGAATCAAAGCCAAGAGGTATATACTTAGCTTAGGTTGAAGATGTCTTTTATTTGTTGAACAGAGCGTACCCCCACTCACTATTTCGCAAGGGGGATGACTCCTGTAAAGGTTTCTTTAGACCAATCTTCCTTTAACATATATAGGTCCCTATTATGTATAATAAGGCCCAGAGGAATTGCTGTCTACCCCCCTTTTTTTAGGGCTCCTATCCACGGATTTAAGGTATGACCTTTGCTCTTACTTTTATTTTTTCCGGGTCACTCTCCTTTCTGTGGTAGGATAGCCCATCCCCATTATCAGAGAGCAATATATATATATTTGTTTTTTCATGTTAATTTCATGTTGAAATATTACATATTAAAATCTACCTTATAAAACATCACTGGATATCTCGTTTTGGATCTATCAAAGATACCTTTACAGGATTTAACGCATGATCACGTCTGTGAGTATTGGTACGCATAATTATTCCACTCACACAAAGATACCATTACAAGCTTCACAACATTGTACTTCACTGTAAGTGAGGTACAATATCTCCACCTTCTTGCTTTAGAATTTAGTATTATTATACATAAAAGGGACCTATATATGTTAAAGGAAGATTGGTCTAAAGAAACCTTTACAGGAGTCATCCCCCTCGCTAAATAGTGAGTGGGGGTACGCTCTGTTCCTTTATACTTGCCATCTAATTTTATGTATAATATATGGGCCTTTTCTGATACATGTTCATTCATTTTCATGTACCGCTGTGATCACATCACCACCGAAAATTTATCACTGATCAACAAATAAAAGAAATCTTCAACCTAAGCTAAGTATATACCTCTTGGGTTTGATTCCTAAAAAAATTGTAGATGACATAGGTACTAAGCGCTATCATACACATCATATTCTTTGAGCATTTTTATATCTATTCTTTGGATCTTTGGGATAGATCCATTTGATGTGAAGTAAGCTGCATTGTATCTTAAGTGGAGCGCCACAAATTCTTTATACCCTTTTTTAGAAATATATATAAATCCTGACTGAGATCTTTCTAAGTGTAAATACAGATTTTTATTGTATTATATGTTTTATGTTGATGCAATTGCCATGTGATATTATTTTATATTTTTATACAATTAAAGTTAATTATCTGACAACGCCTTGAACTATCCTTTTCTGTTTACATTCTAAAAAACAGATATTTCAGTAAGAGTTTATAGACTATACTGTACAATGATGCACTGTACAAAACATAAGCTCTGTAGTGTCAAAGAGTGAAACAAACAAAAATCAGAATAACTCTACAAAACATTCATCTGTTTTTATTTTGCATCTTCTAACAGAAGTAGCAAGTCCATAAGCTTGGATGTCATAGACACATACTCTGGCAATAGGGGCCCTATCTTACTATCCACAATCATCTTTTCTATGCAAGAAGCACAGATGATCAAGTCACTGTTGTTTCCTGCCTTACACCAAGACATTATTTTGGGGCTATATTGCAGTTTGTTCGTTTAACCTATTTTTTTAGATCGCTTTGCCTATATGTCTAACCATATAGCAGCCAGGAGTACATACAGTATGCACCAATGGATTTAGTTTTGAAAGCTGTGGGATAGGGTGCCAATCAATATAGGATTTACAGCGATGGCACCCATTGTGTGAAAGAGTTTTATTTTATTATGTAATTGATATTTATAAGACTGCATCTTTGTTGTGTTACTGCAGTCAGTGTCTATGACACTATCTGCCCACTTTCTCAGGCCAAAACATAAAAACAAAGATCAAGACAGAGATTTAATTGCTCCCAATTCCTCCCCTGCACTCTGTAGCATCATTCTTTTCAGTTGATCCCACGGATTAAGATAAAGTAGCTACTCCCTTCTCCTCCCACTCTACAAACTTTCCACTTCACTCAATAGCCTCAAAGATCATGTGTTTTCTATTTTCTTTGTAATCCCATCAGTAATCTCTCTCTCTCCATTGGTTTTGTTCCTTCCTTATGCGATTATTACTGTGATTGTGAAGAATAATAATTTTGATCCAAACATGCTGATTACCATCCCATCTCTCAGCTTCCATGCCCTTTCAAGCTTCTTCAGAGGCTTGCCTATACACACCTTACAGGCTTCCTTTTCTCACACAACCTCTTGGTTCCACTTCAGTCAGACTTTCTTTCATAACACTCCTCAAAGACGGCACTGATCAATGGTTCAGTGATTTGATCACTGCTAAATCTAAAGGCCTTTACTTACTTCTGATTCTATTGGATTTCTCTTCTGTATTTAACGCTGTTGAGTTGACCACACTCTTCTCATACAAAGTAAAACTGGTTCTCATTCTACTTATCAAACAGCTCCTTTAATGTTAGTTTCTCTGGATTCACCTATTTCCACTTCCTCTATCAGTGCAAATCACTCTAATATTATCTATGTATACCACTACTCTTGGAAAATTAATAAGCTCCAATCAAGCTGCCTACCTAATATCTCTGTATCAGTGGACAATACAAAAATAAACCCTCCATCTCGCTACCTAAATGTCATCCTTGATTCAGAAATAACCTTTGCTTCTCCTACATCCAGTATCTATAAAAATCCTGGTAAACAATTGCAATTCCTTCCTTGTTGGTCTTCACTTAAACATACTTTCCCTACAATCTATTTTAAATGCAGTGTTAACTAATTTGCTTTCCAAAACATTCTTCTACTGGTATTCCATTCTGTCAGTTCCTACTAGAAAAGCATTCCCAACCTGTACAGGGACATTAAAAAAACTTAATTAGTGGCCTTCAAAATGCAGTTGTACCCACTGTCCACTTAACCACAGATATGTGGACAAGCCCAACAGAGCAAATGCAAGATTTAAGATTTAAGTCTTACGCTGTGTCTTTCTTGAGAATCCTTGAGCACTATGCCTGCTGCTGCTGGGAGTGGATTTTCATCCCAGGAGGCGACCAGGAAGACTACTAGTAGAGCTTTCAAAACAATTGACTGTTAAACAATCCTTTGCAAAGATTCCACTTCACTAGAAAAGCATTTCCCAACCTGTACAGGAACATTAAAAAAAACTTAATTAGTGGCTTCCAAAATGCCATTGTACCCACTGTCCACTTAACCACAGATATGTGGAGAAGCCAAACAGCAAATTTAAGGTTTAAGTCTTATGTTGTGCCTTTCTTGAGAATCATTGAGTGCTATGCCTGCAGCTGCTGCTGCTGGGAGTGGATTTTCATCCCAGAAGAGATGAAGACGTTGTGTCTTTCTACCCAACAGAAAAAGATCTGAAGAGCTGTTGGTAAGCAAATTGTCAGCTCAAGTGGCACATGATGCAGCGGTGGCTTAACCTTCAGTTTCTCCAGCAAGTGCACCTGCCGAGAAAAAACTAAACTTTCCCAAAAAAAACCCACCGGTGATGCAGATGAGTCAACACAACCAAGTTTTTTTGTCTTGTGTCCATGCATGACAGTGGGCTTTTCCTTACTATGGGCAACAACTGTTGCATCCACTGGTGCCTAATTTACACAAACAACATCCTCATCATCAACATTATCAACATCCTCATTAGCATCAGCTACACAAATATCCGGCTCATCCTGGTGCACTTCCACAGAAGCATCCTCGATTTCTATGTCAGCATGTTCACTTGTGCTTACATCATCATAAGAGGCAGCAGCCCCTTGATGAACAACACAGACAGCACCCCTCTTTGATGGAAAACAAAGCACCCTTGCCGAGTGCGGACAGACCACCTGCAGAGTCACAAATACGTGGACGATAAACTGCGGCAGTGTCACCGTACAATAATAGAAAGTTGCTAAAGCAGACACACCAAAAAAAATCTTTTATTTTTTATTTTTTGTGGATTGATATTGATATTATTAATTTAATTTCACTTTTTTTCCATACTGGGGAAGAGCACCCTTGAATGAGGCAGCAGCCCCTTGATGAACAACACAGACAGCACCCCTTTTTGATGGACAACAAAACACCCCTGCCGAGTGTGGACAGACCACCTGCAGAGTCACAAATACGTGGACGATAAACTGCGGCAGTGTTGCCATCCAACAATAGCGCCGCTAAGTTGCTAGCGCACACACACCAAAAAAAGCCCCTTTTTTTAAACTGGGGAAGAGCACCCCTAATTGACAGAACCTCCCCCCCTGGACAACACAGCACTCCTTTATGGACTGCAGCCCTAGCTTGATGGACAGGACAAAAATACAGCAGCAGCCACAGTTAATTGACAGAACAAGTGACACAGCATCTGCAGCACCCACTGAAGGAAGCCCTCCTTTATATACTGCAGCCTAAGCCCCTTTATGGACAACACAGCAGCAGCCTTCAAGCCAAGACCGCGACTGGACACACACACTGAGTGACTGACAGTGACTGACTACGTCTGCTAGCTTCTCTCTCTACAGCCGGAGTGAAAATGACACCGATCGCGGAGACCTTTATATAATCCAAAACCCGCGAGAATCTAACAGCGGGAGGATGACGTTTTGCCTCATTTTAAGTTCCAAGTCACGTGGGAAAACCCGAGCCTAGCTCGGTTCTCGCCTCGGATCTGGAAGTTCGTGTGAACCGGACCCGCTCATCTCTAGTTCCTACATTAGTTGCCTGTACTTTGCCGAATCAAATCTAAACAGTACAGAGCCATTAACATAACTGCACCAACAAACATCGATTTCCTTGTCTAAAAATATCTCCCAGCTGGACCCATACACTCTGACCATGATTTGCGCCTCTCATGCACCCAATCCCAATTACATGGTTCTTTTTTCCAGGTTGCTCCCACTCCATGGAATGCTGTAGCTCATACAACAAGACTTCCTCTTGTCTTTAAGCTCCCCCCTAAAACTCACCTCTTCAGACACGCTTATTACATTTATGAGTCACTTTTTAAAACTGTCTACACTATTCTACCAAATATACACACTTTACAGATCATACAACCTTACATTTATTCTCGTTGCAGAAACTTCTGGTCCATAATTGGATCACATAGCCCCAATAAGCACTTTTTTCCCCATACGCATTAAATGCACTTAACCTCATGTATTTCCCTACAGATTTTAAGTTTGTGAACAGGGGCCCTGATTCAGAGCCGGACGCTCTGACAGAGCGCTCGCTCTGAATCAGGGCGTCTTTTTTTTTTTAATGGTGCGGCCTCTTGGCCGCTCACATTGCTGTGGGTTACCACCCACAGCTAATGCGAGTGGCCAGGATGATGGTCGCGATGGTCAAGACCATCACGACCATCGGGCTTGCGACGAGACCCTTGTGGTAGGGTCTCGTGGCCGCAAGCCCCAGAGAGCTTTCGGCTCAAACAGAGCCGAAAGCTCTCCCACTGACATCACTTGTGATGTCAGGGGGGCCGCCCCAAGATGGTAGGCGTTCTCATGGAAACACCTCCATCTGGGCCGCACACCCCGGCCCGCCCACCAAAGTGGGTGTGCTGTCACTCAACATCGACAGCACGCCCCCTTTGGTGCGAGACCCGGAGCGACAGATTACCCGTCGCTATCCGGGTCTCGCGCATGCGCACGACGGAGCCGGCTCCGTCGTGCGCATGCGCTTTGGGCCACCATTGACCCGGTTGTGAGTGGGTAGATAACTCTTTGTAGATAACTGAGTTTTCATTTATTACTCTCTTGTCTCCAATTGTAAGGCACTACTGAATATGCTGGTGCTATGTAAATAAATGTTAATACTATTTATAATAATTTCATGGGAACATTATATAATTAGGATGAAACCATAAGATTATAAATTCAGTAAGCAATGTAGCATTGCTACTACCGTAAAATGACGCTGCAAGTATTCGTGCCTCTTTAAGGAATTAGTATTGGTGTCCCTAATGGCCTTTCAGGCATCTCTCCAACGTCAAAGGGAACTCCTAGTGCTGATCTCATGGGGATTGAAAAAACCTCTTCAAACTGATTCTGGAGTTTGTCATATTTCACTTTACATACAAACATACAATTAGAACAGTGACTCAAGATGGCCCATTTCAGTGTTGTGTTTAATCTTTTAAATGACAACATATCACTTTAATGCATTTTTAAATTCCTTTAATTTATTTGTTATCTATATTTATTTCTCTTACGATATTCACTAGGAAGCTCTACCATGTTTCTATTACTATTCCTCTAAAGCTTTGCTTTAAGTTACTGCTCAGTGTTCCTTTAAGTTACTCATTTACTTGGGAATTCTTTCCAACAGCTAGGCCATTTCCATATACTGCATATCACAAATCAAAGAATTTCCCTGCCTGTTCTATGTCCTATGCTGAGACACGTGTTAGTTGCATCATTGCTAAGTTGCATCATTGCTAACCGTATCATCAAAATCATTAAGATGCGTTATCTTGCATTCATTTGATCAATACCTGTTCTGACACACTAGGAGTGTAGTTTTGGGATGTAGAATAATGTGTCAGAGGGGGCACAGAGAGAGGGGGGCTGGTGAATTCAACAGATGGATGATAGAGCAGAGAGTTGCTGATGTGGAAACAGATAGAGAGGTAGGACTGTGTGTATTTGGAGAAGCAATGTCCTATAAAACAGAGCTGTGGATGTATCTGAGCGTCACCCAAGTACATGAAGCATGAGTCTGAAAACACATCTGAAGCCGGTGAGTGCACACAGAGCCTGTGTGACTTGTGTGATACTAGCCTAACACCTTTTCTGCTACAGACTCTCAGTACCTTCTGCACTGCTCAATAATTATTTGCTCTGCTTCTCTTTTCACAAATCCCCTGTCTACACTACAGGAGTTAGGCTCCCTGGAACTGAGGCAGCTTCTGTTTGTGTGTTCATCTGTTCAATAGTTAATATAGTGAGAGTTTCATGTCAATGTTTTATCATAACCAGACTATCCCCCCCCCCCCTTCCTTCATTTATGCCTGGGTGAATATAAGAGCAGAGCTATATTGAGCTAGTAGGAGGGGTTCTGGGATGAGCTAGAGGGGGGTGTTGTGGAAACCATAAGATCATAAAAGCATCTCTCTACAGTGACAGCTCATCGCAGCTCTGATCTGTTGACGAACACACTAAACAACCTACCTGTCTGTGTTGGGAGGTAGGTGATGCCCTACCTTTGATCCTCCGTGTATTTCCCAAAGTTCGTTTGTCATTTGCCTTATGTCAGTTAGTGGCATGACATGGAAATATATTCCTGACTTCTTTTTACAGCACAGACAGTGAATTGTGTGTGTAGCATTAAATAGACATGTCTGCGTCAAACAGTCCTTTCCCTCTCTTCTGCTAAGCAGGTTAGGTTGATGTACCTTGGTCTTTATTCTATATTTTTTTCCTCTGTCATCTAGCAACTTTTGCTATGTGTATGGTAAGGTATTCTTCAAATATAGCACTCTTCCTGTAAAACATTTATATAGCCATCCGCGAACAGGCTTAGGTGGAATATACACAACTGTCAGCTCTGGAATAAACATACGACTCTTTCACTGTCCATTCCTTGTTTTCGTAATGTCCTGTCAATTAAGGTAAAAAGCAATTAAAACAAATACTGATACTTTGGCACACTACACACATATAATTTTGTATATATTAGTGTGCGTGTATACAAATTAAATAGAACACATTGCCTTGCTGTATGGAGAGTGTATTCATATTTAAAAGAGTACAATAGGAATATTATATGGCATAAGAAGAAATACAGTACCACTCTCCCTCTCTGTACTGCCAATGTAAACAAGGGTCATGAATGACGTCTTGTAGTGGTTGGTGTTAAAGAATGGGTGATATATATATAAAGCACATTTCTTAAGACAATATCCGTAGTGGTAACTGCGACAAGCAGTATATATAAGGTGCACTGTAATACAAATAATACTATATCCATGCAATATGAAATGCTAAAATAATATAAATGATAGTTCATTTGGTAATATTGTAAAGCATATGAAGAGGTATAATAATACTGTGAAACAGTATGGATCAGTGTACAATCATTGTGAAATACTTAGTATTTAATTGTTTTAAGGCCTAATCACAATGTTATGTTAGATACTAATCTGGTATTATCACTTTGTAAATAGCATAATTTACAACAGTAATAATAGTATAACTCGTTTTTAACAATATTTATTATGGAGCAGTATATGATAGGTTGTTATAAAATAATGTAATGACAAGTGAAGCGGTGTGATAAAACGTAACATATAACAATATAAGAATGACAAGCTATAAAGCAGTGCACACATATAAGAGTATAGATCAACTATTGGCTTATATTTCCCAACTGTTATATGGTAGCTGAAATTGTCCTAATGCTAAGAGCCCATTCCTCCCTCATAGCCAAGTGAAATTTAATTGCTCCATTACACAAGACAAAGATATTAAAGGCAAATCACAGATGTAAACCGGTTTAATAAAATCAGAATAATGTTCATATAGACCAAATACAATAATTGCTATACTTTGTCAATAACAAAAGTGTACTATAAATTCTTGTGAATATTAAAAGTCACCTCAGATTTCCGTGACCTGTGCAAAAGCAATTAGCTTACAGCAAGTGCTTTTATAAGTTCACAGAACACCTTGGTGACCTCTCATATCCCTATAATTTACAGTGGGTGGAATATTATCCCATACATCACTGGAAGCAAGGTTTTCAACCAGGACACTATCTGTGTGAAGTGTGTATGTTTGTGTGCACTTTCATGTGTTCTGATTTCCTCCCACAGTCCAAAGATTAAGTGTATGTGTGTATTAAAACTGTAATGCTGCATACACATTTGGCAGTATATCTGACGTTCTATCGATGAGCGATATATATCGCAAGTGCATTGGTGGGTGTGTACACCTGATAGATCTGTGAACAACGTCGTTATCAGACATACCAGGTCGGCCCTGCAGCACAGCCGATGCCCGTATATCTGAAAGACAATGATATATCAACTGGGTGGGCAAATTTGAATGCCCGCCCAGTTGTGACGTCAGCCCAGACACATTGAGCGGCCAAGTGGTATGTGTGTATAGCTTACAAATCAGCCGATGTATCCAGCATAACACTGTATAATAATGTGATAGTCTACATATAAATGAAAAATATAAATACAATGTATAATTGTAGAGGGATGAATAAATAAATACAATTTTTTAAATTCACAAACACATGTGGAACGCCTTTCTGCAATTGTGTTTCATGCCCCTTATTTACACAGAGACTTCCAATTTGGTCCAACTATGTAAAGCAGTACAAATATGTTAATGTGAAAACTGTTAGTGCTGAGCTCTTTCTCTTTGGGGCTTATATTAAAAATAGTGTCAGTGCCACAATTGTTGTCAATCAGTATCACAGTGGGAATAATAATATTTTGCATCATTATTCACGCTATGCACTTTTGGTGTGTGCACACGGGACAATTAAAATGCTCGATATGAACAGTAACAATATCGATCATATCGTTATCGTTCATATCGTGCATTTTTTGGTACCTTTCAATGCACCAACAACCTGCGATGCGCAGGCACATATGGACGATAACGATATTGTCCATCGCCCGTGCATGCAGGCCAACCTGGTCGATATCGACCAGGTTACTATAGGGACCCGGTTTCGTTGATCGCTGGCCGTCGTTGGTGGGTCGGTGGTGTGCTGGATGAACGATATTGATCATCAGCACACCGGGAAGGTGCAGGACGATTAGTCAGCGATATCGTTATCGCTGACTGATCGTACCGTGTGTACGGACCATTACAATTTCTACAGGGACAGAGCTCTCAATAAAGTGATGACCCTGTGAAATACTTCCCAGTACATTAGAGCAGTGGTCAGGGGAGTTTCTAGTGAGGAGGGGGCCCGTGTGCAGTCTCCGACACGGGGCCCCTCCTCTCTGTCCGGCGGCCGGCAGCGCACTGAGCTGTGCGCGGCCAGCACCGAAGTTATAGACTCTGGGCACCAGAGTGAGTCCAAAGTTTATAGAGTATGCGCAAATCACCGTGGCGGCAATTTTCAATGTACTGCGCATGCACAAACGATGGTAAAATGGCCGTGGCGGCCATTTTCCAGTCGTTTTTACATAGCCAGACCCCAACGTTGACATGGGACTCCGGAGAGGTAAGCAATACTATGGGTGCAGAGTGTGCGGTACGGGGCCCCCCTGGACCCAGTGGGCCCGTGTGTCCCGCACACCCTGCACCCATTATATATACGCCTCTGGCAGTAGTTCTCAAACTTGGTCCTCAGGACCCCACACAGGTCACATTTTCCAGGTCACCCAGCAGCTGCACAGGAGTATTCATTATTCACTGACACATTTTAAAAGATCCACATGTGGAGATAATTATTACACTTGTGTTTCTGTGAGAAAACCTGAAATACATGCACTGTTTGGGGTCCTGACAGGGGCGTAACAAGGAATATGAAGGCCTCATAGCAAACGTTTGGAAGGGCCCCTATGTATAACCCAATGGTGAAAAATGTATATAACACATGTAACTTTGAGAAGGAAGATGGGCCTCCCTTGGCTCTGGGCCCCATAGCAGCTGCACACCTTGCACTTATGATAGTTACGCCCATGGGTCCTGAGCAGGGGCGGATTGGGCTGCCGGGAAAGCGGGAGAGTTCCCGCTGGGCCGGTCCCACGAACCAGTCTGCAGGGCTGGCCAACCCGACACTGCTGGCCGGGTCGGAGTTGCATGCTGTCTGCCACGCTTCCAGGAAACCGGAAGCTCGCGGCTGCACCATCACTGCGTTACTACATTGCCCTCTCCATCAGCCTCGAGTCTGCCGCCAGCCGTCAGCAGCCCCCTCCATGTCTGTGGGATTGGCAGGGCCGGACCATCCCCTGGGGCTGTGGGAGGCGGGGTGGAAGTGACCATGCGGGGATGAAACGGGCGTGTGCAGGCTGCAGCTGTATGGCTGGGAGTCCTGTGACAGAGTAGGCGCCGGAATAGCGGGACGTGGGTGGACGCACTGGAAGGAGCATTTCACTCACTCACTCACTCTGGATGTGCAAACTTGCTGCTGTCACCGCAAGAGGGACGGTGATCAGGACCCATGCAGAGAGAAGGTGACACCCGGAGTGGAGGTTAATTCTTCCCAGAGAGTCCCCTTCACTCCCATTGTGCCCACTTATTTCTACCACTACTACCAACCTGCTTCCCAGTACTACTCCCACCCTGCTCCACAGTACTACTCCCCCCCCTGCTCCCCAGTACTACTCCCACCCTGCTCCACAGTACTACTCCCCCCCCTACTCCACAGTACTACTCCCCCCCCTGCTCAACAGTACTACTCCCCCCCCGCTCCACAGTACTACTCCCATCCTGCCCCACCCTACTACTCCCACCCTGCCCCCCTGCTCCACCCTACTACCCCCACCCTACTTCCCACTCCTGCACCCCTCTCTCACACCCTGCACCTCACACTACCTTATTCCTTCTCTCACCCCCTGTACCTCTATTTCCTTGTCCGGAGTCGGGCAGGGACACTGACTGCTTTGATTAGCGCTGGGATGGAGTGTCGGGGGAAGTTGTGGTGGCGATTTGGACTTGGTGCCGGCTGTGAACCAATGGCGGCACGGACCGGCAGACAATCAGAAACAGCCACGTAGTTGATTCTGATTGGCTTCCCGTCCGCAAGACGTGAGTGCCTAGCGGCCGGCTCCAAATTTAAAAGTTCACCACCACCACTGCTCCACACTACTACTCCCACCCTGCCCCCCTGCTCCACCCTACTACTCCCACCCTGCTCCACACTTCTACTCCCACCCTGACCCCCTGCTCCACACTACTACTCTCACCCTGCTCCACACTACTACTCCCACCCTGCACCCCTGCTCCACACTACTACTCTCACCCTGCCCCCCTGCTCCACACTACAACTCCCACCCTGCCCCCCTGCTCCACACTACTATTCCCGCCCTGCTCCACACTACTACTCCCACCCTGCCCCCCTGCTCCACACTACTACCCCCACCCTGCCCCCAGCTCCACACCACTACTCCCATCCTGCGCCTGCTTTCCTCTATTACTCCCATCCTGCACCCTGCTCTGAACAACTACTCCCAGTCTACCCACTGCTCCACACTACTACTTCAAGCCTACCCCGAATTACTTTGACTCCCATCCTGCCCCTGATCTGCACTACTACTCCCATCCAACCCACTGCTTCCCACTACTACCACTCTCATCCTATACCCTGCATCCTACTACTACTCTCACCCTAACCCCAGCAGTGGCAGAGTGTATGGAGCTCGTGCTACAGGCGCTGCCTCTGGTGGGGGCGATTGACTTACCAGACTACCCCTGACCTCACAATACAGTACCCACCGTATATACCATCTATGCCTCTCATACCCATAATCAACTTCCCCCCCGGCCTCATACCCTACTCTCTGCCCCCCTAGATATACAGCATCCTACAGGCCAGGGACATACACTACCCACCATACCCTAGCTCCAGGGACATAGACCGCTGACCCTATTTTTTTTTCTTGTTGAGGCCAAAGTCTTTTTGGCTTTTTTTCTGTGTGTTTTATGTTTTTCTTGTGGATACCAATGTGTTTGTAATTTTTGTTCTGCCGGGGCCAATGTGTTTTTTTTTTTTCTTCTGCATTGTTTTTTATCTGCGCGTATGTGCTTTATACCTCATATACGTCCCAATGGTGTTTGTACAGAGGGCTTCATTCAGAGCTGCTCGTAAGCGGCCGCTTGTTTGTTCCGAGCGATGTTCGCACATCTGCGCATGCGTACGGGTTGTAATACGCATGCGCGAACCAGTCAGTGCG
The DNA here is from genome assembly GCA_031769625.1 of Taudactylus pleione. Lineage (NCBI taxonomy): Eukaryota > Metazoa > Chordata > Amphibia > Anura > Myobatrachidae > Taudactylus > Taudactylus pleione. The sequence goes on along the minus strand of JAUIMM010000101.1, from coordinate 4,238,879 downwards.
GTCGAAAACCATGTGCTCGCAAAATAGTGAATGCATGCTAATTTGAGTGACAGGATGAGGTGTTTGTGGGTGGTAACAGGGGAAGGCGCTTGAAAACGGGGAGTGGAGATCCGAAAGCAGGCGTGCCTAAAGGTCAAAACGGGCGTTTTAAGGGTGTGCATAATTAGTAAAGCAGCGTCATCGACCACGTCACTGGGTTATTTTATAGCCAGAACTGCTCGCATGATTGCGGTAGGAAAAACCAACCACAGGAATAGCGCCGTTCGATGTACTCGATTAATCTAATAAATAGCGGACATTACGTATGATGCGAGCGGCCAGGGGGTGTTTTATACAAAATAACGACCGCATGTTTTGTTCGCTCGTTCAGACATAGAGGCGTGAACAGACCGCAAAGAGCGAATGGTTAATTTAAATAGCCACCCCCTTTTTCTGAACGAGCCCCTTGTGTTGCCGCCCCTTCCCTCCTCCGCTCCCTCCCCCCTGTGCTTAAATATGTCCTATACCGCCGGGCGGGTGGTGGGCGTTTCCTGCGCCCCCTGGAAACAGTAGCGCTCCGGGCGACGGACCGGCTTGCCCGTGCCTGGAGCCGCTACTGCTCTCAACAAACCTCACCTCCGTTAGGGCTGCTTCCATTATTTTCCCGGGCTGGTTTTCCATCCCAATCCGCCCCTGGTCCTGAGGACCGAGTTTGAGAACCTGTGCATTAGAGGATTCTTTCATGTTTTCAAAAGACTCCTCCATAGTTTCTTACACTGGGGCTGACTCAGTCGCAATTGCCCAATGTTTTCGGGACTGCGCATGTGCCGGATCTGCACAGCGCATGTGTCACAGTGCCCTGTTAGCCTCAGCCTGATTGACAGGCTGAAGGCGTTTCGGAGAAGAGAAGGAGAGCGTTACAGACAACGGGGTCATGTCTACCCTGTTTTCTGGATGTGCTAAAGCCAGTGGCTGCATCTTCAACCCAGTTTCATTGACCCCAACAATGTATTTTTGATGGGTATCTTGAGTAACCTGAGGGTTACTCAGAGGCCCGATGCTGCCACCAATGGTCGCGATGTTGATCTGATGCTGCATCTTTGGACGCAGGCAGCGGATCACAGAAGTCGGCGTCTTTTTACACAAGATGCCTCCTGTGGCTTTTGCTTATTTTCACACAGTCACTGCGTACACAGATGCAACATTGGCATCCATCTCTGAATCTGGCCCACTGTGTGTATGGGGACTGCGATATAGAGCACTAACTAGCCTTTTACATTACATTTCTGTGAAATCTCCTGCATTGGGCTATTGAAACATTGCCAGGGAACATAGAATTATGCAGAACTTGTAGTTTCTGCATTATTTTATGCCAAAATGGGCTTGATAAAGAAATGCTCCTACACCCCCAAATATATATTCTCTTAACAGATGTAGTGTTCATTCAGTGGCATTAGTGACTATACATACTGTAGTTACCTTCTCATTATTGCCTATTTTAGCTTGTAATTTATGCTAGTTGTATAAAGTGGAACCAGAGCAATAATATAGCAAGTCAAGCCTGTACAGCATTACTGTGATACTTATCATTATCTAACTAATATTATAAGAATGTTGTGTCTGTCTGTTTGTTCCAAGTTGGCGCAAAAACTACTGAACCGATTTTCATGAAAACCGCATCATGTAATGGAAACTCCTAGAAATAACCTGCACTGTGTTTCATCTTGATCCGTCACGTTAAAGCTGTGTAATAACATAAACAACATTTATTGACATCATCAATGCAAGAGATAGGTGTGGCACCATGCACGCGGCTGGTAATGGGTGGGGGGAGAGGTGCTTTGGACCTGTGTTCACTTGAATAGGATAGGCTACATAGCAGTCTGTGCACAGAGCACACAGTGACATTGATGTGAGTGGTGGGTGAAGGCACTGCTGCCACCAGTTTGTATAGCGCTGCTGGTCACGTGGGCAGAGGCGAATTTACCGCTAGGCAACGCAGGCGCGTGCTTAGGGCCCGGCGAGTCCCATGGGGCCCGGCCGCAGCCACCGATGGGGATGCATAATGGAGCAGGGCAGAGAGTATTTTGCTGGCTGACAGGCTCCAGCAGGCTGCTATGCACATTCTGAACAGCTACTGCCACCGGGAGCCACCACCACTAGAGCACCACTCTGTTCAGTCAGTCCTCTCCTGCACCTTGTGCATATGACACGCACTCAAGCAGAGAGAGAGTGGGAGAGAGGAGCTGAGGAGGACACAAGAAAGGTGAGGACCTGCCATGCTGTTTTTACTGTCTGCCTGGAGCAATAGAGCTCACCAACATCCACCCGCGGGGGGGGTGCGCAGGGTGAGGGGGGTGCGGGGGGGGGGTGAGGGGTGGATTAATTATTAGTAGTAGTCCTATTGTTTAAGAATTTCTGGGGAGAGTGGGGGGTTGGTTATTATTAGTAGTCCTGCTGGGGGCAGTTATAGGGTGCGAGGGTTTTAGTTGCAGGAGAACAGTTGCACTGTGCAGGGGTGGGAGGTCCAGGGGTGGGTAGTTAGAGAGTGCAGAGGTGGAAGGTGCATGTTGCAGGGGTGGAAGTGCAACCTCTTATTCCTAAATATCAGCACCACCACCAGCCATGCAGTAACCCCCTCCATTCTCCACTCCTCCTCTACCTGTTGCTTCACCATATATCATACGGGATGCAGCAATGGTACAAATGCGGTCAAACCCAAAAATTGAGTGTTTGGCCGCATTTCTTATATGCACCACCAAGCCTCGGAATGTGATGCACTCCGGGGCTTGGTTGCCATGGGTAACGCCATCTTCCTGATGGCGTTACCTTATAGAAGCCTATGGGCTTTCTATCGGGAGAGTGCTGAGAGAGGGATCCAATTGGATACCTCCCACACCCCCGGCGGCACATGCATCCCTCTGCGTAGACTCGGAAGTCCCCCATCGCAAACAGCCGCTCTTACCGAGAGAGCGGTCCTTTGTGGTGTTCGTAATGCATATCGGTGTGCGTTATGCATCCCACCCATTGACAATGGTGACCAGTGGGCGAGATGCACTAAATGGAAAATGCGATAAAACCCCCGTTTCTGGGGTTTTACCGCATTTTCATATGCACTATTGGCCTGGTTGCCTGGCTCCGATGCGAAGAGTATTGGCTTCTACCGCATCGCGCTGGTAGGAGGGATCCGATCGGAACCCTCCCAGCATGCCCCACAGCCGCTGCTTCACTCTGCGCATGTGCAGATGGACTCCCGGGTCATAAACCCAGAAGTACATTGCGCAGCGGAAATCGCAAAGGACAGCTCTTATCGGAAGAGCTGTATTTGCTGTACTGATCGCAAATGTTAGTGCATATGCGATCAGTACCAATGCGGTGTCTAGCGGTAAGTAGTTCACTATGTTAGTGCATCCCCCCCTAGGGGAGAGGGCGATGCTATTGTTACTCACTGCTGTACAGGGAGGAAACAGGAAAGGGCAGGCTGTACATGGAAGAGCTGGAGATTAGGTATCCTAATGGTGACCAGAGCGCGGAGCTTTGTTTCGGGAGAGGTCAGTCTCCTCTCGTGAATTCAAAAGCCCAGAGCTCCTCTGCGCTGCGGGATGCTGACAGGTGCTGGCGGGCTGCCAGTGCCTGTCATGCAAGAATGGTAGGAGAGTGATGCGTGACTGGGGTGTGGCAAACGGGTAACATCCCGTTAAAGCCCAATCAGCCTCTGTCAGTGAGAATGATCTGCCGGGCGCACAGCTAGTAAAAGTTTAAAAGCCGGCGCTCGACAAATGGACTTTGCGGACGCGGCCTCCCTCAGAGTATCCTGTGCTCTGTGCGTCGGCACCAGACGTACGGCCCTAGTTACAGCCCTGTACCTTTGTGACAAGAGCAAATATCACAATACTTCCATTTAAATTTAACAGAGAATAACATTTTGGGCCTAATTCAGAGGTGGACGCAGTGTCGATGCTGCACGAAAACGGACAATGTTTTTAGTTTGCGCGTGCGTCTCAGCTGCACTGCACATTCCTCCAATGGGAGTTGGGTGGTTTCCCACTGTACATGCTCCATAGCCAAGCTCACAAATATGCTGGCAATTCAGAGTTGTACGTATTTTAGCCAAATCATGTCTATAGTATACAGTATGCTGCAAATATGAAAGGCTGCTGGGGCGATTTTGCCCTTTGTTGCAGTTCAGTAGATGAACTATAGGCGGAAGCTGCCTTTTAGTGAGTCTGGGCGTGATTCAGAGATGTATGCTAACCCCATGGTTAGTGCACATCTCCAATTGTTAAAGGACTGCACATTCGCAGGATGTGTACTGCGCATGTGCAGTCTTGCATCTGCGAGTTCAAAAGTTGTGATGGTGATCCCAGGCTGTGACCTTGGTTGCAGCGCTGGGATCACAGATGCAGCAAGGAGGTGTCTGTTTCTGACAGACACCTCCTGCTGCATTTGCATCTGAGATGTACGGAATTGTGCAGCCACTTGTGTGCGTCTCTGTAATTCCGTCCATCTCTGAATTAGGTTCTCTGGCCCTGATTCAGAGCCGGACGCTCTGACAGCCTCCTGGCCGCTCGCATAGCTGTGGGTGACCACCCACAGCTATAGCGAGCGGCCAAAAAGATGGTCGCGATGGTCAAGACCATCGTGACCATCGGGCTTGCGACGAGACCCTTGTGGTAGCGTCTCGTCTGCTGCAAGCCCTGGAGTGCTTTTGGCTCTATCAGAGCCGAAAGCACTCCCACTGATATCACTTGTGATGTCAGTGGGGCCAGCCCCAGATGGTAGGCGTTCTCATGGGAACGCCTCCGTCTGGCCAGCCAAGCCCCCGGCACGCCCACCAAAGGGGGCGTGCTGTCACTCACCATCGCCTTGTAGCGAGACCCATAGCGACGGCTTGCCCGTCGCTATCCGGGTCTCGGGCATGCGCACGACGGAGCCGGGTCCATCGTGCACATGCGCACTGGCCCAACATCGACCTGCATGCGAGCGCTCAGCGCTCACGCGCGGGTCTGAATCAGGCCCTCTGGACCTCATTCAGAGTCGGTCGAAGCGGCCGCACGGTCGTACAGAAAAAGGGGCCGGATATGCAAATGATGCACACGCATGTTGCGTCTCTAAGGTCGGATCGTTAGCTGGCCGACTAAGGGGTGGATGCGGTCGGATCGCTAAAAATACGCCCACTTCTCGTACGCATAGCACGTCATCTCCGGCTACTTAAGGATTAATCGCGAGCATCGAATACCATCGCAACTGGTCGTAGAGCTAAAGGTTGACCTTACCTTCTCTTAAGCTCTACGATCATGTCAGTGTAAAACCTCCCCTGTCACGTGTGCCATGACACTACTTTCTTAATTATGCACTCCCTTAAAACGCTGTTCGCATAATGAGGCACGCCTGCGTTCGGATCTCCACACCCCCGTTTTCAAGCACCTTCCCATGTTACCACCCACAAACGCCTCATCCTGTCACTCAAACTACCGACCTGGCTGTGTTCAAGGAAAGAGAAATTTCTGATCGTAGCGGCTGGTTTGCGCACGCGCATTGCGAACTGTACGCATGCGCAGTTTAGCGAACATCGGCTGCGTACGACCGTGCGGCCGCTTCGACCGACTCTGAATGAAGTCCTCTGTCCCTGCAGACAGCATTCAGATTTTATCTATAGGGCAGTTCCCATACTTTTTTGAATCACGGCCTAGAGTATGAGCATTTTTTCACAGCAACTCTAATGTTTAATGTTTTAAAAAGTTGAAAATGGCAAATAATGTAAGGGGAATAAAGCGGGAACGAAATATGGTGTTCTGGATTGTTTGAGGAAGGGGGCTCCAAATCTGTTTCTTGCTTAGGGTCCCATGAGGTCTAAATCCGCCTCTGCACGTGGACCACCGACAGGGCCAAAACAAAGCAATACAAATCTAACACCTCAAATACCAAAAAATGTTGGTAGAAGCAATTTCATCTTGGGTGAAGCTGTGGGCAACAGTTATTATATAATAAAATAATATGTAATTTGAAACATTGTAACAGTAATCTCTAACGTATACATTGGGGTGGGTCACTAATGGTTTTCAGAGCCCAGCAGACATTTTTGTTTTACCCAAATGAAGGTGTGTATGCATAATTAACTGTATCATACATCCAAAAATTGTTAAAGCTGTCCTCCCACTTTTATCTTGGATATACAATATAATAGCATATCATCAATAGCAATAAATTCATACATGCATTTATATCATCAAGCCTTGAATTCTGCAATGCTCTCTATCTTGGTCTCCTAGCAAAAGAATTGCACCGCTTGCAGATGGTACAAAATGCACCTGCCAGGCTATTAACCAACCAGCCCCGTTCCAGCCACATAACACCCATTCTCTACTCCCTTCACTGGCTGCCTGTAAGATGGCAGATAATTTTCAAGATTCAAAGCCCTACATAACCAGGTCCCAAGGTACAAGCAGCTTCTGATCCCTTACTGTCCCACTTGATTTCTGCGATCTGTTGACGAAGGACTATTAACATTACCTAGAACCTCCCGGAATTCACTGGTTGAAGTTTCAGCTTTGTGGCTCCGACTATGTGGAACTCACTTCCCCGCACAGTTCGAGAGGCCTCCACTCTAAAATCCTTCAAAAATAAACTCAAGACTCACCTGTTCACCCAAGCATTTCACTAATGTCCCTTGTTAAGCTTAGTCCTCTTAGGAGAAAAGTGCTATATAAATAACATTATTATTATTATTATTATTATTATTATTATTATTATTATTATTATAGCGCTCCTAATATTTTTAGCTAAATCCTCCAACCCCATACATATATACTTTTAATTTCCATTCTTACTTATTTGTCTCAAACCACAAATACAAATAATATAATATATAAATACACAATAGAAAATCATAGCATTATATTACACTTATCAGACCAAATACAATCGGTTAGTATATGGTTGACTGAAAAATAGTCTAATCAGTGCTTATGATTTGTAGTTATTATGATTATCAGAGTATAAATAGTAAAATAATAAATACTCTGACTTCACTGGCAAACTGACCTGCCTGGAACAAAGAGGTGTCTAATTTCCATGGTGGTTCAATGCTTTCTAACTCAAGGGTGAATAGGGGTTAATCACAGGCCCCAGGGGTTGGGGGAAGGACCTACTGCCTGGCTGACAAAACTCATGCACCCCGCTGGCACCCATATTGATTGGGATTAATTAGCATCCATGCGCCTTTGCGATGCCCTTTGCAGACTCAGGCACAGTGTCTATAAGAATTAGCATCTCCCTGTTCCTGGTTAGACAAGGAAAAGCCTGCCCTTACTTATCCTCCCCGTTGTCACTGATCTCACTAGTCCATATCAGTGTGCATTTTAAAGAAATCCCAGACAGCTTCCATTCAGCAAAGCTGAAGTTATAGAACCAATACTCACTGTAGTGTCTAGTTAATCATATGTGAATGCAAAATCGTATGCTTTTAACATGGTATTAGGCTATAAATAACTAATTTTGTTATAGATTTTGTAAGTATTTATATTTTGGGTGGTTTTTCACTATGCATTGGTAACTATGGTAATTTACTTAATTATTCACACTGCATTATAAAACTTTAGTACAAACATATGTAAATTATCTAATTATTGTTTATTCAACTTGAATCTTGTCAGACATGTGTCCGTCAGATGTAATTTCTACTATTACTATCTGTATCACAAGTATCACATAATTCATAAATGAAGCCATTGGCTAAAACATTACTGATCAGGGTCAAATGTTTAAAACAACAAAGGAAAACTTGTCAGTTCTTCCATTTCAGACCTATATGTCACATAAGTTACTAAAATGCCATGTTTAAGTGCAGCAAATAATCACCAATGGGTCTATTCATGATGTTAATTATCGGGGTCCATTCGGACCCTGATAATTAACATTCTAACTTGCCACGGAATCCAGAGCAAATCAGCATTGCTCCATCACAATGACAGCTGATCCGAAAATTAGCTGTCCTGTGAGCGGCTTCACTGCTCCTTTCCGAGCAGTGAATCTTTCCACTGCTCCTTTCGGACCTACAGGTAATGCATTCGCACAGGAGCCCCGACGTCTGGCGGAGGGATCCGAAAGAATCCCTCTTCGCAACCCGGGACTCCTTCCCAAAGGGAATGAGTGGATAGTGGGAGCACTCGCCATCTGAAGATGGCGAATGCTCCCGCAATCAAGCTCCGTAAATATAATATTTTCGGAGCTTGATGAATTCTGTCCCCATACTAGTGTATTGGGACAGCAGGCCATTGCGCAAGAGGAAGATAAGTAGCAGATATCTGTGATATCTCCTGCTTTACCTTCTTAATGAATGGCCGAATAACTGACTTTTTACAATTGCAGGGAAAATTTTAATTTTCACCTGCTTTTGTAAAAATTAAGTGATGAATATGCCCCTAAACCACTAATGCATAGTAATGAATGGAAAACTAGAATTAACAAATTTAGAGGGATTCAAATCAGTGGGAGTTTGGGAGCGCAAATTCGAGACTTACAGATGTGTCCTCTTGCATCATTGCCGATTGCGCTGCAAACCTGTGCACGCATCGCGCCATGTGATTAGCTGCGGCTGCGTGCGCCACACTACGCTATGCCGTGCGCTGCGTTTGCATCATTTAATCTTCTGGAGTCGTGGGTGCGAACGTAGCGTGTGTATCCATTCGCTGGTGCTCAATTCGCGCCATGCAGCAAAGATGCAAGAGGGCACATCTGTATACATCACACACATCATAACTAATTTTCATGAAGCTCTCTTCCGCACTTCCAGCAATTCAAATGTGAATGTGGCCATTCCTGGGAATTGAGGCAATAGTGCATGTTAATTCTACAATGTGCGGCATGGGAGAAGTGCATGAAAAAGTGGGGAAATCACCCTGAACCCCCCTAAACTGGCAAATAGCATAGTAGAACAGTTGTAGAATGTGGTTAGTGTCACGGCTGGTGTCACAGAATTACCTGTCTCAGGGGTCCAGGTAGGATCAGAAGCAGATCAGGAACCGTGGAGGCAATTTATAGCTTTTTCTCATATAGATTTGGGTAGCAGTGACAACTGCCTTTGGTGATGGGTAACAGCAATGGATAGCTTAGATGCAGCCAGGAGGAACCTGACTGGTCTGACTGGAGTAACTTGCAGAACCAGACTGGAATCGGGAGGAGTGACTTGCAGAACCGGACTGGGACCGGTAGGAGTAACTTTGATAATGTAACTGCTTTTGGCGATGGGTAGCAACAATGGACAGACAGTACTTGGCTGGACCAGCAGGTGAACTTGTGGAACCGGACTAGGACTGGTAGAAGTAACTTTCAGAACTGGACTGGGACCGGCAGGAGTAATTTGCAGAACCTGACTAGAACCGACAGGAGAACTTGCAGAACTGGATTGGGATCGGCAGGAGTATGTCCTTCCATACTTGAGCAAGGAGTTTTAGTCAAGAGACCACTGCATGTACATCTGTAGCTGTAAGTAAATGAAATTCGGGAATTCGCGGATGAAGACCATAATTTGCAAAAAACAGAGAGGTATCAGTTGCAGTGTGATAGCGGTAGTTGTGGATAAACTCAGCCCAGAGTAAGTGCTCCACCCAATTATCTTGTGAAGAGGTTTTGTAAAGGCGGAGAAAGGTTTCCAATTCTTGATTAACTCTACCTGACTGTTGGTTTGTGGATGGTAGGCAGAGAATTTTAATTTGATTTGCATGGCTGCACATAAGGCTTGCCAGAACTTGGCAACAAACTGGACTCCATGATCTGATACAATTTCCAGAGGTAGACCATATTATTTAAAAATTTCATGAAAGAAGATCTGAGCAAGCTTGGCAGCAGAGGGTAGCCCAGTAAGAGCAATGAAATGGGCCATCTTAGTAAAACGATCTACTACTACTAAAATTGTTTTATAACCTTTCTCTTCAGGTAAATTTGTTATGAAGTCCATGGCTAAATGAGTCCAGGGCCGAGTGGTGTAAAGGTAATGGTTATAGTAGTCCTACAGGAGGACCCCGAGCAGATTTATGGGACAAGATTTGATGAAGTCTTGTACGTCCTTCTTCATGGTTGGCCACCAATAAGATTGCTGCAAAAATGTATAAGTTTTAAGGAACTTTGGACTTACCAGGCGAGCAAACTTGAGTAGTGGTGGTAGCAAAGGCGCGAGGATTGATGATGGGCCCCTTGAAAGTATTGTCGTCCTCTTCCGAAGTCAAAGACATGGATAAAGCATCTGCTTTTGTATTCATAGATCCTGGACGATACTTTATACTGAAATTGAATTGAGAAAAGAAGAGTGCCCAGCGAGCCTGGCCGGGATTAAGACAATGAGCTGTAGACAAGTAAAGCAGATATTTATGATCTGTATAGATTGTTATTGGATGTTGGGCGCCCCTTCTAATGCAAGTTTGATTGCCCGGAGTTCTTGATCGCCGATGGAATAATTTTGTTCGGCCTAAGTGAACTTCTTTGAAAAGAGAATAGCCCCAACCTCCACAGGAGATGCACTGACTTTGATGATAAATGGTCTTTCGAAATCAGGTTGCAAAAGTATTGGTGCAGTGGTAAATTCCTGTTTTAGACTATGGCAAGCAGCAAGCTTCCGGAGACCAGCGAACAGGATCTGCACACTTCTTTGTCAATACGGTGATAGGTGCCAAGATGGAGGATACATTTTTATAGAATTTTCAATAGTAATTTGTGAAGCCTAAGAAGCATTGCACCGCCTTCAATGTAGACGGTGGAACCCAATCCTGAATGACCACCAACTTTTCAGTGTCCATCCGTAACTCAGTACCCGATATAATATGACCTAGTAATGGAATACATTAGACTTCAAAGGTGCACTTAGAAAGTTTGCCATACAGGTTATTGACTCGCAAGCATTGCAACGCTTCCCAAACTTGCTAACGGTGACTCAGTAGATCTTGTGAGACTATTAAGATGTTGTCCAAGTAAACAACCACATATTGATATAGGATGTCACGGAAAATCTAATTTATGAAGTGTTGAAAGACCGCGGTCGCATTACACAAGCTGAAGGGCATTACCAGATACTCGTAATTACCATCCCTGGTGTTAAAGGCAGTCTTCCATTCATCCCCTTTTCTTTTTTGAATAAGGTTGTATGCCCTGATCAAATCCAGTTTAGTGAAAATCTTGGCATCCTGCACTCGGTCAGATAATTCAGTAATCAAAGGTAAGGGACAACGATTCTTCAGTGTGATATCATTCAAGCTGCGGTAGTCAATGAATGGGTGTAACACTCCATCTTTTTTCTTTACAAAAAAGAAACCTGCACCAGTAGGAGATGTAGAAGGCCAAATTAATCTTTTTTTTTCAGATTATCCTGTATATACTTGGTCATGGCTTTTGTCTCGGGGACTGAGAGGGGTAGATGCGGCACCTGGAAAGAACTTTTCCTGAATTGAACTCTATTGGGCAATCCCAAGGCCGATGGGGTGTTAGACGGTCGGCTGCTTGTTCAGAAAAGACGTCAATATAGTCTTGATAAGCTTCAGGTAAAGCAAACTGAGAGGCCTCACGAAGAGAGTATTCAGTGGAGATACAAATTTGTTGACAGGTGGGACCCCAGGCAACTATTTGGGAGGAAACCCAATTGATGTGCGAATTATGGGTCTGTAACCAGGGTAACCCCAACACTAGGTGATGCATTTCCTGTGACAGCATGAGGAATGATAGTTGATCTCCATGTGAGGACCCCACTTGAAGAGTAAACGGCTCTACGGCATACAAGATAGAATCTTCCTTGATTCAAGTTCCATTAACTGCTGTGAGTATGATGGGTTGTTCAAGCGACTTGACAGGAAGGCGTAGGTCACGGGCTAAGGACGAAGGAATGAAATTACCCGCAGCTCCAGAGTCTAGTAAGGCAGAAAGATTCTGAGAAACTTGAAGACCTTTTAAAGTAACCAAAATAAAACAGTCCGACTTAGGAGGATGTTTAGTAGTTACTCACAACCTGACTCCTCCAGAACAGATGAGGACCGCTGATTTCCCGGACGAGAGTTGCAATTCCTCAGGAAGTGGTATGGTGATCCACAGTAAAGACTGATATCGCGAGGTGTTTTGGATATTATTTTTAAACATTACTTATTATAAGAAGAAATAGAATAATTCACACCAATACCAACTTTAAAATAAATGACAATGTTTTACTTAAAAAGCAAATCAATTATACATGCATTATGGTATTATGGTCAAAGCAGACTTACAACCTAAATAAACATTAGTTCAGCAAAAGTGACAAAATGATTATCTGCAATGCCTAGCATAGACTAACAAGGTGACAGTCAGCCCTGTTTATACTTACAGCCCAGCGCCCCGCAACTCTCTCGACCTACGATCTCTCCTGCTCAACCCGACTGACCGACCCCTCCCCTTTTTGATCAATCTTTTATACTTTTTTCCTCTCTGCTACTAACATATTATAAAATGGTGAATATTAATTAATTCAATATTCATGCGCACTAAACATTTCACTGATATGTTTTAATCATAACAAAACCTATAATCTCCTTTCTATGTTCTCAAAATACTGGTGACCGCATATAGGCCAAGGCTATCCTGATTAGCTCCCTCCTTGTTTAGCCAGATCTGAGACCTACTGTCTCCTAGTCTGTTCATACTCAACTAACCCATTATGCTGGCTTGCTAGTGGACAGATGAGTTTTCCACAGTTCTGATTTATACCTATTTCTGTAATAACACTTATACCTTTTAGCTTAAACAATATTAAACAATAATAACTGTTGCTTCAGACACACACCTGCCTACTTTAGAGAGAGGGTAGACCTCATCTCTAGGCCTGAGGCCATTCGACAAGTGACGGTCCTCCGCAACTTACAACTAATATATATTCTGAATCATTTCTATGTACTCTTAATTGCAATGAAAATAATGAAAGGAATAAGCATGCATATATTCGTGAATTGCTGAAGGAATATGTACGGTCACATATTCCGGCGTTATCAGTTCCATCCTCATGAAATTTGAGGGGTCATAACTCTGAAAAAAGTTCATATCTCTGAAGAAAGTTCATATCTCTCATAGATTGCATCATCCGATTTATTCTTAATCCATTGGAAAATCTTCTTGAAGCATTTCACTAATATATAGAAAATCAATAACATTATCATGACAAAAAAAAAATATTAATCTTCCCATTGCGTGCATAATGTCGCCAAACCAATTTCCAATTCACGCAAACTAGGTACTGGGGTTCAACCAGGTGAACCAGCTGTCGGGAATTGTACCATCATGTTTATTCAGCAAATTCATTTTTAACCTGAGTAATTTCATTTAACCTTTATTTTATTTCTTCTGCATCAGAAGAATTTGTGATGTATGTACAACACTTTAACTCATATACTGTTTGTAATGACAATATCCAGAGTCACAGCTGTAAGGTAGTGTGTGCTGCATTTTAATTCAGTGTTTTATTGCTTGAAACTCTCTTACCACAATGTCTGCGATATTGTTTATTAATTCCCTATGTACCAAATGTTGTTATGTTACCAAATCCTAAACCAACCTTATAACTTTGGGACAATGTAAAGAGGTGCTTGTACTTTTCCATATACCATTTGTATTTCTATTTACCATTCTTACACAGTAATTATTTCATATGTTTCTTTTAGATTTTTCTGTTGTATTACCTTTGCATCAGGTAGCAATGTTCTTATAAGACCCTTTTCAAAAGAATTCACCAGTAACCATCCATAAGCCTTATTCCCACACATATAATTTAACCCCTGTATTAGTGTCATGGTTTATTAGACAATGTGTTAGAAAAACATTATAAGGAACATTACAACGGGCACTCTTTTCATCCACGCTTTCTTCTTGCTTGTTCCATTCTGCGATATGATGACTGTATGTTTTATTGTACCCCAACATTCCTTCTGTTATTACAGTTTATTAATGCACTCACATATAATTTTTTTATTAGGTTTTGTGTATTTAATAATTTCTAAAAGATCCCCAAACAAGTTTAATTCAGTAAGATCCTCCTTGTAAGATTGTGTTCCAAACACTGGTTCGCAAATAAATACCTTCAGTTCCTGTACCATTTTGGTAATACACATGATGTTGTCCTGATCATACCTTGGATACCTTGTTAATTTTAAACGTAGGGAACCTGTGACATTATAAGGTTCAAGATTTGAGTGCAATGAGATAAACATTAGCACAACATTCCCTGAATGACATGGTGACTACATCCACAACAATCAACTTTATTGTTCTTTCTATAAGCTCATGATAAATGTCCAGGGAAGAAGTGTCAGTTTGTATAGAGGTGCTGTCTTTGCACCATTGTGTACCCCTTTACTGAATTTAAACCATAGTATTTACATATACACCTTGGAGTTGTGAGACAACCCTTCACACCCTTGCCTTACACTAATGGCTCTTTTTCTCCGATACTTCATCAGATGTATCTTGCACCTAGTACCAGTATGAGACCTTATTTACCTGGATTTTGTTACTTTAATGTATTTCTTTTTCAAACATTTTAATTATTTTTTCCCTTGGTCTTCTGACCATCCTTTGATGCTTACCTATACCTGGGAGTATCAGTAGTAAAATGAGTGTGTGCGTCTTTTATGACTCTTAATGTGATTAAAACCATATTTCTTATGACCATGACTTTTAAAATAGGAGTGGAGTCTACCAATATGACCCCGGCAGTACCCCTAGGATAACTCTCCACACCGTCCTCATCAGCTCCTATTCACTATAAAAAATAAAAAATTTAAAAATGGAAAAAAAATAACTTTCCCAATCAATGGATACACAGAGACTTGATCACCAATAGCCATCTTTCCTTTTCTTTGTTCACAACCCGCAGAACACTACTAATAATGTCCCTGATTCTGTGAACCTTATCTTGGCCTGAACTGTGACTTTGATCAGGCCCATCATCAAATAAGTTTATTAGATTTAAATCACAGTCAATGTCTTTTTCTGCGTCTTCTTTGGCTTTAACTGACCTCACTGCCGGGTCGGCAACCTTCTTGCAGTGAGATTTTGTGAATCCAATTGTCCTTTTCAGCCACATCGAGGTTGTTAGCAGAACATGGAACGGGCCTTGCCATCGATCTATGAGACAACCAGAACATAAGAAATTTCTCACCATTACATAGTCTCCAAACTGGACTCCATGACAAGGTTCTTCTGGGAGTCTCTTCATAAGCTTTCCTTGTTTTTCTTCAGATGCTGTGAGAATTGTATAACATAGTCCGTAGTTAAATCATATAACAGTGACAAGTCCGTTGCTGAACTTACAATAAGGATAGGCAGTTTAAAAAAAAAAAATAGCTCATAAGGCACAGGTTAAGTGATCGCTTTGGAGTGGTGT
This sequence comes from Taudactylus pleione, assembly GCA_031769625.1. Classification (NCBI taxonomy): domain Eukaryota; kingdom Metazoa; phylum Chordata; class Amphibia; order Anura; family Myobatrachidae; genus Taudactylus; species Taudactylus pleione. The sequence goes on along the minus strand of JAUIMM010000101.1, from coordinate 4,223,509 downwards.
GGATGCTATACAAAACCAGAGGTAAAAGCCCCCAGTCAACTCATGGTAGTCTCCATACCCACCTTATCTAACTTGTACTCAATGTTAGTGTTTACACATTCAATTTTGATTATTTTTTTTTTATAAACCCATATATTGACATATTGCTTGTAATACCTTCCCTGTAAAATGTGTACCTCTGTCACCTTCAACAACACATGGGATACGATATTATATCTGGAAACATAAATAACTGCACAATTTCTTAGCTGTGAATGATGCTGCACATGATGTAGGATTTCTGTGACAACATCCGGAAACTGTGAAGTCCTCACAAACAATAAATGGTTAGATAAATATAAGGTATCCAGGACACACTGAACCTGCTAATGATAGTGAGATTAGTTGCAGGAAGGACACGAATATCAGTAATAATCATGAATTGAATCAGCTGAATCAGATCTATCAGTTCACTTCTGGGGAATAGTCATAAACAAATTGTTGATTAGAATAAACAGGCATAAATATAGCAGTAAGCTTAGACATTTAAATTAGCTTCAGAGACAATAGTCTGTGAGATACAAATCTTGGTATTATTGATTAAAAATAAGCAAGCATAGAGAAAGCAATAAGCTTAAGCGTTACATCAACATTGTCATCACCAGAGACAGGAGTCTCTGGGGTTCAAATCTTGAAAAAAATAAAAAATAAAAAACAAAAGGGGGGGTCAGTTGGGCCAGTTGTGAGAGCCGGGGGCGCTGCCGGTGCTGTTGGCCGACTGCCACCTTGTTCCACCTCTTAACCACCTGCTGCCATATTGCCAGACATTGCAAATACTTAACCCTACTCTTCACCAACTTGGAAAAAATAATTGTTGCTTTCAAAGCCTCCAAAACAGATTGGTTAAATGTGCCAGCCATGGGGAAATGACCAGAGGTCCATCCGGTCATCCCACTTCACCCTGCAACAAACTTCACACTCATCTCCGTACTTGTCTTTCATAACTGCATACATACTTGTCATTCCTAATCACATATGCTTTTGTTTTATTATTATTCCTAGATCCCACATTACACTACCCTCATTCCCCATCCTCTGTTGCATTTCTTTAAACATATATATATATTTTTTTAAATAACTACCCTGGTAACTCTTGGCAACTCACTCGATGCCATATTAAAGAAATGTCTCTCTCTCGCTCTGCTGCAAAAATAAAACTGCATTTTTATTTTTTTCTCAAATAGCTAATCTCTATGACCTTCAAACGGGAACACTCTTCCAGCTCCTCAAATAAGCTTTTACACTTGCAATGAGAAACATTAATTCTTTCTTAAGTACAAGTTTTGTTAGTGGGATACGTTTATTTCATGGTAAACTACCCTGGTTTCAGATTTCCGTTTCACCAAACCAATTCCTTCTCACCTTCATTCAAACAACCATTACCATCCAGGTGCATCACGCCCCATTCTCCCCATACTCTGTAGCTTATCAAGCTACAATCAACCTCTTCACCCTCAAATCACTTACTCTTACCCTCTTATAACTTACAAGAACCAACTCCAATCCCATACAAGTACTAGACAATGTTGCCTTTTAAAAATCAAATGAGATCAACTGTTTCTTTCACTTTAAAATTGTGACATGTCTGTCAAAATGAAAACTCAAAAAACTACCCTAATCGTGTTTCCTGTCCTTCGTTATCAGACCAAACACATCTCAGGTACAATCTGACCTCGTTAACAGATTCAGTACTTCAATTACCTTGTGCCCCCCTTTATTAAGGTTCAGGACACCTTTTGCATCACTTGTAACTACACAAGTCTATTTATATACCTGTCTTCGTTATCAGGTATCTGTAAATTTATATCTAACCATGTGGATTTCTCTCTTTGTTTACAATATTACCCCGCAATTCACATAACCAGATTCATGCCTCTCTACTCCACTTCTTATACAAGGCATACTACAGGGAAAAATGGGAAAAGCCAGCTCACCAAATGCCTCCCGTCCTAACCCCTTGCTGACATTTAATTTTTATAACCACAAAACCAACCACCAAAAAAACACAACAATACTGCCCCTAATATCTGGGAAAAAAAATGACTCAAATACAATTTCAAATTTCTGGAAACCAGCTAACAAACAACAATTCTAATGAACGGCTTCCGTCGGAACCCAAGTCCAAAAACCGAATCAAATGACAAATCACTCTCTAACAACACTATTGGATCGAAATCCTCAAACCTCAATTTAAAAAAAAAAAAAAACAACAACATTGCATATGTCATAAAATATTAGGAAAAACTCATCTATAGTAATCAAATCCTTTACTAACTCTAACACAGCAACATATGCACAATTAAGATACATCAGGGGTCCCTGTCAAGACAGAAGAATGAGGAAGGAACCTTTTTTTTTCTCTTTTTTTAAGAAAAAAAGTTATAGATCACTCACACAAGTTGCATACACTGCTTTCTACGGTTTTTTATAGTGTCTCTTTTTTTTTTGACACAAGACCCTAATCTAACCCCAACTCCAAGCGGAAGCCGTAAGCGATACTCGGGTGGGCTTCTTTCCAGACCCTGCTGCCGTGAAGGTCAGCCAATTACCCAAACATACGTCATTCAACCAATCATACGTCACTCTTTCATACAGAGCAGGGAAGGAAGAAAAAATGAAGAAAAAAAAAAACTGGTTTGCGCAAAAAAATTAAAATTTCTCAGAGTGAGCGGAAAAAGAAAATAGAAGGTATCAATAAAAGTTCTTAAAAAAAATATCAATCTACCAATAATTTCAGATATAGATATCTCAACTAACAAAAATGCCAAGAAAATCACTTAACCTGCAAATTTAAAAATCCTCTCTATTCTACACTCAACATATTTCAGTGCACGGGGAAGGAGAAAAAAAAACCCTCAGCAAATACCATTTATTTTCCCTATCTACTCGGCACAATGCCCAGACAAGAAAAGGAGGGGAGAATCCCTCCTCCTAACACCATTTCTCCAAAATACCAAACTTTCTTATACAAACTACACAACGGAGAAAAACCTTATTTTGAGAAACAAATCCTACCAATACAAAACAAGTCCAAAACAATCAATACAGCACAATTTAACTTAACCATCATATCAAAGACTGAGAGGGAGGAAAAAGAAAGCTGCACGTTTAAAAATAAAAATTATCTAATGAGCAAAATAACTCATTGCCGTGCACTCTCTCTCAATCTCCGATACAGGGGCGTCAACAGGTGTAGCTCGCAGGGGCCTCCAAGATTGATATCGCGAGGTGTTTTGGATATTATTTTTAAACCTTACTTATTATTAGAAGAAATGGAATAATTCACACCAATACCAACTTTAAAATAAATGACAATGTTTTACTTAAAAAGCAAATTAATTATACATGTATTATGGTATTATGGTCAAAGCAGACTTACAACATAAAAACATTAGTTCAGCAACAGTGACAAAATGATTATCTGCAATGCCTATCATAGACTAACAAGGTGACAGTCAGCCCTGTTTATACTTACAGCCCAGCGCCCCGCGACTCTCTCAACCTACGATCTCTCCTGCTCAGCCCGACTAACCGACCCCTCCCCTTTTTGATCAATCTTTTATACTTTTTTCCTCTCTGCTACTGACATATTCTAAAATGGTGAATATTAATTAATTCAATATTCATGCGCACTAAACATTTCACTGATAATATGTTTTAATCATAACAAAACCTATAATCTCCTTTCTATGTTCTCAAAATACTGGTGACCGCATATAGGCCAAGGCTATCCTGATTAGCTCCCTCCTTGTTTAGCCAGATCTGAGACCTACTGTCTCCTAGTCTGTTCATACTCAACTAACCCATTATGCTGGCTTGCTAGTGGACAGATGAGTTTTCCACAGTTCTGATTTATACCTATTTCTGTAATAACATTTATACCTTTTAGCTTAAACAATATTAAACAATAATAACTGTTGCTTCAGACATACACCTGCCTACTTTAGAGAGAGGGTAAACCTCATCTCTAGGCCTGAGGCCATTCGACACGTGACGGTCCTCCGCAACTTACAACTAATATATATTCTGAATCATTTCTATGTACTCTTAATTGCAATTAAAATAATGAAAGACATAAGCATGCATATATTCGTGAATTGCTGAAGGAATATGTACGGTCACATATTCCAGCGTTATCAAGACATAACTTTTCCTGGTGATGACCGTGTTCATTAGGTGAAAGTCGTGAGCGGCCTATGTGCATGGGCTACTCCATAGTGGGAGACTTGGGGCGAATTTCTGGTGGTTGCCTGTAATCTAGAGCGATCCTCCTGCTTCTCTCAAGACCACGCTCATGTAAGCGAAGATCAATTTTTACACATAACAAAATTAGATCTTCCAAAGACTCTGGTAAATCTGTTGTAGCCAATTCGTCATTTAATCTCTCCAAAAGGCCATTTAGAAAAGCTGCTTTAAGGGCATCATTGTTAGATTGTAGCTCCGAGGCTATGAACTACATACTGTCTGACCGAACGTGAGCCGGAGCAAGTTGGTAGAAGCAGCAACTGGTCGACCTGGCTCGTCGAAGATTCTCTTAAAGGAAACAATGAACTCTGTATAATTGGAAATCATGGGATCAGAGCGTTCCCACAGAGATACCCATTCTAAAGCAGAACCTTCCAGCAGAGAGATTATGTAGGCCACCTTAGACCTTGGCGTAAGGAAGTTTTGGGGAAGCATCTCGAAGTGCACTTCGCACTGGTTGCGGAATCCCCGACAGCCCCTGGGATTGCCATTATAGCAATTTGGAGTGGGTAGTTGTAGGCGAGACTTCGTGGCTGCTGGGGGTATGACAGCGGGAGCGGACTGCACAATAGAAGAACTGGTTGAAGTACTGGGAGTTGGCAAGATAGACTGAATTCTATCAAAACATGTAGAAACTTCTTGTAAGTACTGTAGCACTTGACCGTGTGCTGCCTCCTGTGTGTCCAGGTGGGTGACCAGACTGTGTAAAGGATTAGCTCCAGGGTTTTGATCCAAATCCATTTGTAGGCCTGAACAAACTGTCATGGCTGGTGTCACAGAGTTAACTGTCTCAGGCGTCGGGGTAGGATCAGCAGCAGATGATCACAACAGGAACTGTGGAGGCAATATATAGTGCTTTCTCATATAGATTTGGGTAGCAGTAAGAACTGCCTTTTGTGATGGGTAACAGCAATGGATAGCTTAGAATCAGCCAGGAGGATCCTGACTGGTCCGACCGGAGTAACTTGCAGAACCGGAGTGGAACCAGCAGGAGTGACTTGCAGAACCGGACTGGGACTGGTAGGAGTAACTTCGAGAATGTAATTGCTTTTGGTGATGGCTAGCGACAATGGACAGACAGAACCTGGCTGGACCGGTGGGTGAACTTGCAGAACCAGGCTAGGACTGGCAGAAGTAACTGGCAGAACATGACTGGGACTGGCAGGAGTAGCTTGCAGAACTGAACTGGGACTGGCAGGAGTAATTTGCAGAACTGGACTGGGACCGGCAGGAGAACTTGCAGAACAGGACTGGGACCAGCAGGAGTATCTTGCAGAAACGGACTGGGAGGAGATCTTGCAGAACTGGACTGGGACCGGTAAGAGAACTTGCAGAACTGGACTGTGATCGGCAAGTGAACTTGCAAAACCAGGCTTTGAACCGCAGGAGCCTAGAGCAGTAACTTGCATGATGGGAGATTGCAACAGCATAAGCTGTTACACCGCAGGATGTAACTAATTGTTCAGGCAATGAGTGTATGCACTCAGCCACCTTTTAACCCTGCTGACTGAGTTGGGTCTGTGACTGGGTGAACGGGGTTATGTGATGCAGACCAGTATGGAAGGAGCGCTGGACTGCCATGATCAGAGACGCGGCCGGGACTCGAAGATCAGGGCCGCTGTGTACATGCAAGGTCTCCCCAAGGGGCCCTGCAACCCCCTCCAATATACTTGGACAGGAAAGCACACAGGACCTCATTCAGAGTCGGTCGTTGCAGCCGCTCGGTCGTAAGGGAAAAGGGGCCGGATATGCAAATGAAGCTCTCGCAGTTTGCGTCGTTAAGATGGGATCGTTAGCTGGACGAGCGAGGGGAGGATGCGGCCGTAAGACTAAAAACACGCCCCCTTCTCATTCGCAATACACATCATCTCCGGGCAAATAAGGATTAATCGAGACCATCGGGAACCATCGGAGCTGGTCAGAGCTTAAGGTTGACCATACCCTCTTTTAAGCACTACGATCAAGTCAGTGTAAAAACCTCCTATGTCACATGTGCCATGACACTACTTAGTTAACTATGCACTCCCCTAAAACGCTGTTTGCATAGTCAGGCACGCCTGCGTTCGGATCTCCACTCCCCCGTTCACAAGCACCTTCCCCTGTTACCACCAACAAATGCCTCATCCTGTCACTCAAACTAACGACCTGGCCAAGTTGAAGGAGAGAAAAATTTCCGATCGCAACAGCTAGTATGCGCTCGCGCATTGTGAAACTTACGCATGCGCTGTTTTGCGAACATCACTGGGTACGACCGAGCGGCCGCTTACGACCGACTCTGAATGGGGTCCACAGACCCCATGCGGCACCGGTGCTGCGCTCTGACAGTTAGTGGCCATAAGCAAAGCATTGGATGTTCTTAAAAGGTGTCAAATTGTTGATTTTTACATTTTTTAGTAAAGGTGGAAAAATGGTAGGCAGCGTTTTTCTGCAAAATTAAAGTCTGTACAGTATTTTGGGGTACAGAAACATTTATTTATTTTAGTGCTTTTATACAAGTTTGCAAAATGTTGGGGAATAAAAATTCAAAAGCACTTTCCCATAAATTCAACACATACCTATCCCACATTAGTTACCTAAATTCAGTTGAAACTGTCATATCAGTATTGGCCGTATTGTGCCACTTAAATACCTCCAAGTGCCTGATTATTATTTTCAGGTGTGCCAGAGGTTCTGCACTCTGTCCTAGGATTTTAACGTAAAAAAAAATATATTTTCCCCACCTTTTCCCATTTTCAGAGGGATGCGAGCGATAAAAATGTGATTTTGTTGTGAAACTTGTGTTTGGAGAGTTTGGAAATGAATTGCATGATTGTGCGGAGATGACTTTTACCCATGACATCACATCACTGACCTAAGGGCCTGATTCAGAGCCGCTCGCTCTGACAGAGCGCTCGCTCTGAATCAGGGCCGGGCTTTTTTTTTGGATCGGCCTCTTGGACGCTCGCATAGCTGTGGGTGACCACCCACAGCTATTTCGAGCGGCCATGATGATGGTCGCGCTGGTCAAGACCATCGCGACCATCGGGCTTGCGACGAGACCCTTGTGGTAGGGTCTCGTGGCTGCAAGCCCCAGAGAGATTTCGGCTCTAACAGAGCCAGAATCTCTCCACTGACATCACTTGTGATATCAGTGGGGCCGCCCCCAAATGGCAGGTGTTCTCATGGGAACGCCTCCATTTGGGCAGCCACCCCCCCGGCCCGCCCACCAAAGGGGGCGAGCTGTCACTCAACATCGACAGCTCATCCCCTTTGGTGCGAGACCCGGAGCGACGGAGCACCCATCGCTAGCCGGGTCTCGCGCATGCGCACGACGAAGCCGGCTCCGTCGTGCACATGCGCTGTGGGCCACCATCAAATTCCCAGCACACTGAGCTGCATTGAATTGCCCCCTTAGTGTGTATAAATGCTCGTTTTACGTCACCATTCATTACTGTGTATAGCTTTAGGGATTACGCTCTGCACTTTAAAGCCAGCATTTTAATTGCTGTGGCATTATCATGAGCACTTTCATTTTGTAGGAAACAGTAAAGTTCTAGGGAAGGAAAAACTCCACCTGCACTTCAGCCTTCACTATACAGTATATCCCAAATCAGATATCAGTCAGAAGAACTGATTTTGCCAATTTTGGAAATAAATACAGATTTTTCTGATATCCGTTGTTGCTAGCTGTTATTCTGTCTGATATATCTGTTAATAAAATGTTAGCTTTTTTCACTGCCTATTCCAGAGATGCAGGATAGAGAACGCAATCTCCTTTCCCTGGCTTTTTCCGTTATATGATTTAATTAAGTACATTTTTTATATACATCAATTAATAATAATGAGTTTGCTTGTTTCTTAAATGTGGTGTATCATTTTCCCAATGGCTACTTACTTATTTGACACCTCCATTCCAGCGATTCCATTGTGATTCCATATTACTCTACTACTTCTGAGAACCACATTTTTAAATCTTACATGTAATCATTGTGCAGTTCCTGGTCACTACCTCCCAGTTGTATCAGATACTGTAAAGTGCTGCCAATGGTGAGCAGCTTGTATACAGTGCTTCCAGATCTCATCACTTCAGTAACTATTATCAGCTCTTACTGTGTGTATTATGTATTGTAATTGAAATATATATTTATTCCCACAATATAATACATTTGAATAGAAATCCTTAATATCACCTCCTCCTGATGTTTCATCACTCAACAGTATAGTTTCCAACTGGCAAACAAACCTATGCCTGTGATGATTAGTACATGTTAAGTCACAAGCAGTGGCGTAAGTTCATCCCAGACGCCCGGAGGCAAGTTATAATTTGGTGCCCCCCCTAAAAAAAATAGGGAATATAATTATGGTTCACATCTATCTATCTATCTATCTATCTATCTATCACATATGCACAAAAACACTAATATAAAATATCCTTAATTGGGGTGAAAATATTTATGGGCAATGGAGTAGGTGCCCCTTCAGTATTTGCACCTGGCGGTAGGCGCCTCCATTGTCTCCCATAGTTCTTCCCCTGGTTACAAGCCATAATCTTTTGACTTTATCATAATTCTGCTAGTAAAAGTCATACAGTAACATAAGACGTGTTATGCTACATATTAATTATATACATTAACTGTCCTCACAATACCCCTGCAGGTCCTTTCCCTGGGGGCAGACGTGTTGCCAGAGTACAAGCTGCAGGCACCGCGGATTCACCGATGGACCATCCTCCATTACAGCCCTTTCAAAGCAGTGTGGGACTGGTTAATCCTCCTTCTGGTCATCTACACCGCTATCTTTACCCCATACTCGGCAGCCTTTCTGCTGAACGACCAGGATGAGGAGAGAAGCTGGGACTGTGGCTACTCTTGCAACCCTCTTGACATTGTGGACCTGATTGTGGACATAATGTTCATCGTAGACATTGTCATCAACTTTCGCACCACCTATGTCAACACAAATGATGAAGTAGTTAGCCACCCAGCCAAGATCGCCATCCATTACTTCAAAGGCTGGTTCCTTATAGATATGGTGGCGGCCATTCCCTTTGATCTGCTTATCTACAGGACGGGTTCAGACGAGGTAAGTGATTTTATTTGCTAATTATCCCTTATCAAAATATGGTTAAGAATCATAACAAGCACTTAAAGTTACTACTACTCCTTGATTTATATCTTGCACCCTAACATATGATATTAGCAGAGCCACCCCCTGGACCTGATTCTGAGTCAGACATGTGAAAATGGGGATGGCTCTTGCGGACTTCATTAAGAAATTGGCGCATGCTCTGGATCAGACATGGCCAGAGATCACTAGTGCGTACAGTTTGACCCATCCGCCAATGGACCACACTTTCCGTGAGATGGGCGTTTCTGGGCAGTAACTGGGTGGAGACCATGCATGGTACTGTTTCGTCTAGTGGGAGTATCATGGGCATGTAAGCCAGCTTCTGTGCTCAATGGACATTGGACACCTATTTCAGATGGTGGGTGTAAGACCAGATATTAATAATGACAGTTGTGGCTGAGGTCATAAAAACAGTGAGGGGGATAGGTATAGGTAGACACATGGATTCACACATTAGCATATGTAAGTAGCCAGACAAGCCGCTACAAAATGCAGCTGCGGATGCGTGCGACTCAGGGTCAGGCCCCTATTGCCTCAATCACTGCCATATGCCATACAATATATAGAATTAGATGCAAAATTTGCTCAGGTACCTGCTGCAACCTTTTTTACATGTTAGCCAGGTATTACGTGCTCCTGTCTGATGGACACACCTACTGGCCACTTCTACGTTCATTCTGAATCTTAAAGGTGAATAAGGCCATGCATCCCTCATAACTGTGAATTGGGTTGTGTATATTATTCCCCTTGCAACAAAATGTACACCCATTTTCTGAATTTGCACTAAATTGTGTATGTGTGTATAAAGGAAATAAATGCTTTATACCTTTGATTATAAATAAATGATAATTGATAGGCTTACACAAGAAACAAATGGTAAAAACAAATGACAAGATGATGAAACAAAGAACAACCTAAAGTTCTGCCACCATAGACAAGGGTTTAAGGGCCTGATTCAGAGCCAGACGCAATTAGCGCTCGCTCGTCCAGAAAATAGGGGTGGCTATTCAAATGAACCATTCGCTGTTTGCGGTCTGTTCCCGCCTCTAGGTCTGAACGAGCGAACTAAACTTGCGGTAGTTTTTTTGGAAACTACGCCCCCTGGCCGCTCGCATCCTACGCCATTTCCGCTATTTATTAGATTAATCGAGTACATCGACCAGGGTATGAGCTGCTCGCTATTCTTGTGGTTGGTTTTTGCTACCACAATTTTGCGAGCAGTTCTGGCTATAAAATAACCCAGTGACGTGCTCAATGACGCTGCTGTTTTAATTATGCACACCCATAAAACGCCAGTTTTGACCTTTAAGCACGCCTGCGATCGGATCTCCACTCCCCGTTTTCAAGCACCTTCCCCTGTTACCACCCGCATACGCCTCTTTCTGTCACTCAAATTATCAGGCATTCGCTATTTTGCGAGCACATGAATTTCGACCGCACTGACTGGTTCGCGCATGCGTATAACGATCCGTACGCCTGCGCAGTTGGGCAAACATCGCTCGGAGCGAACGAGCGGCCGCTTACGAGCGGCTCTGAATCAGGCCCTATATTGGTCTTTACATAAAGGACCATACTTAAAATAGAATTTCAACATAAGTTCCTGTGGCGATGTCAAAATATGGATAACCAGACTCCAAAGAGAACTACAATGTGAAGCTGGCCACATACATGGCGATGTGCACACGATCAGCCGATGTGTACGACTTCCCTTGAAACTCTCCCCGACAGCTCTGCACACGATCTCCACACAATCTGCACATGATTTGGTGTCCAATCTTCATACGATCTCTCCTGCAGTCAGACTTTCACAGTGCATCGCCTCCTAGATTGTCAGATCTGCCCTACTGCACGGCAGATCTAACGATGCGATGTGCGACCAGCGGGGATGCGCAACACATCGTGATCGTGAGTGGGGACTCACGATTTACTCAGGATTTGGCCATATTTTACACAATCTGTCGTTCCAATGTGTCAAAATCGGCCAGATCGGGTAAGATATCGCTAAGTGTGTGGCCAGTATTAGAATCCATTTGCAAAGATGCACCAAAGTCTAAAACACATGTAACTCATACAGAATGCTGCATAATAAGTCTTCAGCCTGGAGATTACAGAATTCATAGAGGTCGATTCAATTAGGTGCAATCATCTGGCGGCCGCAAGTAAGTGTGGCTATATGCTGTACTTATAGTAGCTCTGGACTTGCTGATTTTTGTTCACAACCTTATAGAGCTGCATACAAATATCAGCGAGTCCTGGGCAAGATTGGGCCATGAGTTCGGAGGTAGTTGCCAGCATTTCTACGCCGTGCGGGGGTAAGTTAGCTGAATCAACCCCATAGAATGACATAAATTTGCCTTGGTAGTTTTTCAGTCACCACACATATAAGTATAGACTAATTAATCAGACGTTAAGGGCAACATTTACTAAGCTGCGGGTTCTAAACTCCAACGGTTTGGTGGCGGTTTGACGGTGGGTTCTGTTCTGTTCTAAACCCTGGGGGTTTGGTGGCGATTTTGCAGCGGTTTCTAAATGACAGCCCTGTTCTATTCTATTCTAAAATGTGTTTTGACGGTGGTTTGGCGGCAGTTTTGCTATCTGCAGATTTACTAAGGCCAAAACTGCTGCAAAACTGCCGTCAAAACACATTTTAGAATAGAATAGAACAGGGCTGTCATTTAGAAACCACTGCAAAACCGCCACCAAACCGAATAGAACCCGCCTTCAAACCGCCGGGGTTTAGAACCCGCCGCTTAGTAAATTTTGCCAAGATTAAGGAACTATTTATGAAACAATGGTAACCACTTTCTCTGACTTTTTTGAAAGAGAAACGGGTTATTACCATTTCCTCCTATTTAACAAGTGGGATACTGCAAAGAAATAACTGTTGTTTTCCTCATCCCCATAGCCTGTGGTTTCTGCTCTATTTAGCAAGAATAGAGAAATTGTGATGGTGTTACCCTATATACTTAAATAAGGGATCTGCAAGGCAGAAGAGACTTTGCTAGATCCCCTCCGAGCAAGTGTGAATGCGCTGGCCCTGCATGCGCATACTGCATGAACTCTCTGAACGCAGCATTAGGCTGCCACTAAGGGTGAGATAACCATCGCTCAGGAACGGGGATTTCATTGTTAATAAATTGGGGGTATACTGCATTTTGTATCACTGTGATATACAGCGATACAGAACACAACCTCTGAACCACTAATGATAAATAGACCCATAAATGTCTAGGTCTACATTACAATTATCTCCTTATTGCACCTATGTGTCCAAGGTAGAACAAATCAGATAATCGGAATGTTCACAACTTTATTTCAGGACATAAGTGTACTGATCATATAGGAGCCTATTGTTTATGTGACGGGCTGCATGTGACAAGGGCAATGTGTTGCTTTGCGGGGAAAGGTACGGAGGCAGCTTGAGCAGGGTCCACAACAACATGGAGTAGTGATGTCAGGCTCTCCCACTGATGGGGGAAAAATTATGTTGTAAACTGCACCTTTGTATGAAATAAAGTTCATACACCCAACTTGGTTTAGTTTAGTTCCACTTCAAATGTGGCTCATTACAACATCTGTCTATGGGCTCACTGACATGAGGTAAGCTATATACTGGACATGAAGACCTAAGATTATATTATATATATATATATATATATATATATACACACACACACGTACGTACACACATATATATATATATATATATATATATATATATATATATTGTGACACAGTTAGGTTAGGGGGTCCCTCTCCTGGGTAGAGGACTCCTTCCTTACACACACACACACACACACAGCAGCAGGGAAGCAGCACACCAGTCTGGATGCAAGTACAAGCTGGTCGGCGCCAGTCTTTATTGTACAATGTCAGAAATAACACAAAGAAAACATAAACGTAAATCCTAGCCCTGTCGGGGCACTAACTTCACAGGTAGTTCCCTCACTACCAGAACCTGGCAGGGCCTAATGCCCTCGCCAGCAACAAAGCACAGCACAGTACTCACAGATAGGTTTTCCAAGTGTCTCTGAGCAAACTCCCTGTCTGCTCTCCCAGGTGAGACACTCAGCCTTAAACAAACTAGGCTTATATTGGCCACTCTCAGGTGGAAACCCTAACAAGCCTGTTACCAGGCTAAGACCCAAAACCTGGAGTGGCCGTGGGTGGAGCCCTCCCTCTCCTCTCACCCACAACCCCCAGGTCCCAAACCGACTTTTCAAAAAGCCGAAACTCAAGCCTGCTATACTGCAGACTTTCTCCTGGGGATTTTAAACACATAGGACAGGAATCTGGGATAAATGTCCCTGCCACAGACCACTTTACCAGTGATCCTATCACATATCCCCCCCCTTTGTTTCGACCTATGGGGCGGAACAACTGAAGCCCCCAAACAATGAACGCGTGAAAACGCGTCTGCTTTAAACAACAGGCCCCCTGGCCTGTGTTCCACTGAAAATTTAAAAGTTTGTAACGCCCACTTTATGGCCAACGCCTCCTTCTCCACTGTGGCACCGGGTAGGCATCGAATTTTGAAACACTGTTCAACTTTCGGAAGTCATTGCAGAAACGCACACTCCCGTCGGGCTTTGGAATCAACACAATGGGACTTGACCATTCACTATGTGATACTTCAATAACCCCTAACTCTAGCATATTTTTAATTTCTTTTGACACCGATGCTCTTGGTGCTTCTGGTAACCTATAGGGCTTTAGATTAACTTTAACCCCTGGGTCAGTGATGATGTCATGTTTAACGACCAAGGTTTTCCCAGGTACGTCAGAGAACAGCACCCTATTTCTGACCAGAAACTCCTTGACCTCTCGTTGTTGAATTGCCGACAGGGTTTTTGCCACTGTCACTTCGGGAACTAAGAGCCCTGGATTTACTGGAGGGGCTCGGACGGCCGACGGTACCGTTCTATCTTTCCAGGGCTTTAACAGATTTATATGGTATACCTGTTCCAGCTTTCTTTTCCCCGGCTGATAAACTTTGTAATTGACCTGTCCCACTCTTTCTAAGACTTCAAAGGGCCCTTGCCATTTAGCCAAAAGTTTATTTTCCACAGTGGGAACCAACACTAACACTCTGTCCCCAGGAGCAAAGCTGCGTAACCGAGCATTGCGGTTGTATACCCTCTGCTGTGCCTGTTGACCCTGTTTCAGGTGCTCTCTCTCTATCGGCACCTCTATAATAGGCAATGGAACTAGTGGTCCCTTAAAACGTGGTCTGGGAGCATGATACTGACACTCAGGGCAGGATGCGCAAAAGTCAGATACCTCTTTATGAAGCCCGGGCCAGAAAAACCTCTGCATTATTCGCTCAGTGGTTTTCTCTACCCCTAGATGACCTGCCATTATACGACCATGGGCCAGATCCAACACTGTTCTTCTGTAGGCTTTGGGAACTATTAGTTGTTCCACAACATCTTCCCCCTTCTTAGTCACCTGATATAACCAATCCTGACACATTGCCATGTGCGGATAGGACAAAGGACTATCAGGGTCTATGGGTTTACCATCAACTACTTTTACATTCTCCCTGGCTTTTACCAAAGTAGGGTCATTCAACTGCTCCCCGGCAAAGACCTCTCTTCTGACCTCTAAACCAGGCAGATGATCCACTGGCCCAACAACACTTCCCACCTCAATGGGAGGCACATCAGTTGGCGGGCCACCGTCACGCTCCGCATTCTCTAGTTCGCCAACCATAGTAGGAAAAGGGAATAACTCTGACTCAGAAGAAACTCCCTCCTCCACTATATCGACAACCTTCTCAAGTGGACCGGGGTTGTTCACTTCTGGAACAAAACGGCTTTCCCACAATTTCCAGAAGTGAGGAAAGTCTCTCCCCAATATTGCATTGTACATCAGACCAGGCACCAAACCCACAGAAACTATAGCAGAGCCACATGGTGTCTCGATGTTCACCTCGGCAGTAACATAATATCGATCATCCCCATGTATGCAGGTCACATCAACAGTTTTCCCCTTATGCCTCAAGGGGTTCACCAGCTCAGCTTTTATAAGTGTCACCAAGCTACCAGAGTCTAACAGTGCCTCTACTCGGTTGCCATCTACAGTGAGTACACACATGTGCTTATCAGTCTCAGCCTGCCGGTCAGCCGTACAGGCTGTCTGTGCAAAGAAAGACCCCCTGCGGTAGACATGAGCAGTATCACATTGCATAGGTTCAGTTGTAAGTGAACAATTAGCGGAAATATGGCCGAAGTCACCACACCGGAAACACTGAATCATATTAATGTCTAGTCGTTTACGGGGCAAGAACCTTCCTGGCCTGGCAGGCCTGTCTCCAGGTTCTACACCCTCAGTCTTAGGTACATCCCACCGCCCAGCACCCTTCTCCCCTGGAACAGTCTTACCAGTGTCTGTGCGCATCAGCAAACGTAACTTCACCAGCTTGTCTCATGAAGTCTTTCAAATCCTGCCAGCTCACTCTGGATGACAAGTTTTCAACTATGAGACGGTTTTCAGTCCTTATTGGGGGTGCACTCCTATCATTACGAGGGCGCCGACTACTAAATCGATCAGAATATCTTCCTCTGCCAAGTCCTCCTCTATGGGACTCCAAGGACACAGTGTTATTTCCACACTCACAAATTGGATGTCTGTCCCTTTAATTTTTAAATGGAAAGTTTTCCTCTTGCTGCAAGTTCAGTGTGTGTGGGTGCCCGCATTCTCCAACATATTGTGACACAGTTAGGTTAGGGGGTCCCTCTCCTGGGTAGAGGACTCCTTCCTTACACACACACACAGCAGCAGGGAAGCAGCACACCAGTCTGGATGTAAGTACAAGCTGGTCGGCGCCAGTCTTTATTGTACAATGTCAGAAATAACACAAAGAAAACATAAATGTAAATCCTAGCCCTGTCGGGGCACTAACTTCACAGGTAGTTCCCTCACTACCAGAACCTGGCAGGGCCTAATGCCCCCGCCAGCAACAAAGCACAGCACAGTACTCACAGATAGGTTTTCCAAGTGTCTCTGAGCAAACTCCCTGTCTGCTCTCCCAGGTGAGACACTCAGCCTTAAACAAACTAGGCTTATATTGGCCACTCTCAGGTGGAAACCCTAACAAGCCTGTTACCAGGCTAAGACCCAAAACCTGGAGTGGCCGTGGGTGGAGCCCTCCCTCTCCTCTCACCCACAACCCCCAGGTCCCAAACCGGCTTTTCAAAAAGCCGAAACTCAAGCCTGCTATACTGCAGACTTTCTCCTGGGGATTTTAAACACATAGGACAGGAATCTGGGATAAATGTCCCTGCCACAGACCACTTTACCAGTGATCCTATCACAATATATATATATATATATATATATATATACACACACACATACATATATTTCCTATAAACCGACTTGTATTTTCTGTCTAGTGACCCTATAATGATCAAATAAACTATTCACCAAGTAAAATGGTATATTAGGATTATTGAAAGAAATGTGCCATCACTGAAAAGTGTGCATTCCTTATAAAGAAAATAATGGTAATGTAGGGGACAGGGTGGTACACATGAATGAAAGAAATGTCTGTGTCTTCAATTTGGAAAGATAACATGCGATAAATATCTCTGCCCACACGTGTTTTTTCTCTCCTCCAGACTACAACACTAATTGGTCTCTTAAAGACAGCACGATTGCTGCGTTTGGTGCGCGTTGCCCGGAAGTTGGACAGATATTCAGAATATGGGGCGGCTGTGTTATTCCTCCTCATGTGCACCTTTGCCCTCATAGCCCATTGGTTGGCATGCATCTGGTATGCTATTGGCAATGTGGAACGTCCCTATATGGAGCATAAAATTGGCTGGCTGGACAATCTGGCCAACCAGATTGGAAAGAGCTACAATGACACTGATACGGCATCCGGGCCCTCCATCAAAGACAAGTATGTGACAGCTCTCTACTTTACCTTCAGCAGCTTGACCAGTGTTGGATTTGGAAATGTCTCCCCAAATACCAACTCAGAGAAGGTCTTCTCCATTTGTGTCATGTTGATTGGATGTAAGTAACCAAAAACATTGTAGTGACTAGTTGCTTGCCTTTTCTATCAAGTACTATGTGTGGTTAGTAAATTATATAAAGCTTCTCTAGTGATTGTAATGTACATCAATAGTAATGTACAATAATTGATTAAAAGTGATCTTCTAATCTAGTATTTGGCATGCAGTGGCATGTACAGTATCTTATCAACTAGAAAAACAAATACATAATGCTTTACTATAGAATAGCTGGCATGTAAACATCTTTGTGGGAGTAACTATATTCGCATGACATCTACATGGAGAAAAGCATTATACTCTGTCATAAATAAATGTATCATATAAATTCAAATGAATAATATCGCTGCACCTATAACGTTCCTATATATTCTTAAACAAGGATCATCTGATATTTTAGTGCTTTACTATATAGGTAAGCAATAAAAATCAATCTTTTACTTGGAAGAGAACATGAAACCCAGCAGAATATTTATGCAGTAAAAATGACCCTACTTACCTGAGAGAGAACAGAGGGCCTGATTCAGACCCACTCGCGAGCGGCTGTCCGCTCGCAAGTGGGTCGATGTTATGCACTGAGCATGCGCACGACGGAGGGAGCTCCGTCGTGCGCATGCGCCAGACGAGACGAGCGAAGGAAAGTCCTTCGCTCGTTGTGTCTGATCAAAGGGGGCGTGCTGTCAATGTTGATTGACAGCACGCCCCCTTTGGTGGGCGCGCCGGGGGCGTGCCTCCCTGACGGGGGCGTTCCCACGGGAACGCCTCCCGTCAGAAGCCGGCCCACTGACATCACTAGTGATGTCAGTGGGAGTGATTTTGGCTCTGATAGAGCCAAAATCACTCCGGAGCTTGCGGTTGAAAACCTCAACCGCAGGCTCCGGCTCGCAATTTCGATGGTCGCGATGGTCTCGACCATCGCGGCCATCTAAATGCACGCTCGTATAGCCTGTGGGTGGTGACCCACAGCTATACGAGCGTCCAGGAGGACGCTCCATGAAAATGGAGCCCGACCCTCATTCAGAGCGTGCGCTCTGCTCAGAGCGTACGGCTCTGAATGAGGGTCAGAATCTTTATGCACAATGCTTTCTTCCGGTCTGGGACAGCTTTTTTTCAGACTGCATGGCAGAAGAGAGCGAGTATTAGTGTAAGACTGCCCCAAAGCCACCTCATTACACTAACAGCCATATTGACATTCCGAACACTGCCATATTCCTTAGGGGCAGAAGAAGTGATTGGAATCATGAGGAAAACTTATTTTTTTTTCCTTCTTTTAGAAGTGAAAGTTAGATTACAGATTTACAGTCATGGATTATTGATACCAAGAAGTAATAACAACAGACACAAATGTATAATTAAAGATATATATATTTTGTTCAACTAAAGGTGCGTATCCATTAACAGACTGTGAAACGACTGCATGATTACGACATTGTAAACGTGCAGTCGTTTCACAGTCTGTGTTGTGCCTACACCAAAACGATCAGTCGTTCAGTGTAGGCACAGCAATCATCCCTGAACATGGCCAACCTGATGACGTCGTCAGGTTGACCAGCATGTTTGGGCGATGATAGATGTCAAAAACAACCAGCGGGCGCGCGCATCGCTGGTCGTTTTTTACTTGAAACTACCCGATTTGCGGACGATTAACAAGCGATTGAATGACCTGCGTAGTGGATACGCACTTTAGCTTCAGTTGCAGGTCAGTATACAAATACAAGCATTTGGAACCAGTGCAGGAAACCCCAGTCAAGCCACAAAATTATACATCCATATGATTAAGATACTAAGGTCCGTATTCAATTTGGAGCGAAAAGCCGAGATCGGCGAAAAAGTTTAGCCGATGGTGTCATTTCGACAGGCAGAAAAGTATCGCCGTATTCAATTTGAAAGACTTTCCGCCTAGGCGGAAAGTCAATGCAATGTACTAGGCGAAAAAGTTTCGCTTATGAATAGCAGGCGGAAAAAAGTGCAGAATTGGGGTTTTGGGGTGCAACGTTGCGGGAACCCCTGTGCAGCCTTAAGACAGTCCCCCAAAGGTAAACTGCGTCAAAATTTTTTTTTAAAAAAAGACTTAAGAACACCCCGAAAAAATCACTTTAATTTTGGAGGCAAAAAAAAAAAAGTTGGGGCACAAAGTTAAAAATTAGCGAAATAGACTCCGGGGGGTCCCCAAGTATGCCCCAGGTGTTTTTTTTATTGCAAATGTTTGCGGCAGGTGGATTTTTTACGTATTTTTAAACGATACTTTAGCAACTTTAAAATATGCTACCCCCCATTTTCAGGTACCCAAAATTTGCAGGGACTGGTTATTTTCTTCATTAACTAAAACAAAATGCTATTCTTCACCACTTATGCAAATACGAAAAACAGCGCCTATTAAGACCATTTAAAAACACCAAATACCTTCAGCAGGCCAATTCAGGGGATTCCCCCATGTCAGTGCATCTTTTGGGGGGTGCCAGGCTGATTTCCCCATTTTGGAGAGGACTTTCTGTGTGTTCAAGTATCGCCGGGTGCCGTTTTCACTTACTTTCTTATTGAATACGGGGAATCGTGGGGACGCACGCGAAAAGTTTCCGCACCCAAAACTCGCGATGTAGGCAAAAAAGTATCGCGGGTGCAAAATATATTGAATACGGGCCTTAAGTAGAAGAGATGCCAGACACTTGCTATTTCAAAGACCAAGAGATTTTAAGATTATCCTAGAAAGGCATGGAAGACATAGAGTGCATGGCAGCATTATGCTGCCTAAGTGTATAATATGCGATTATTATACATTATACTGTATAACAGTAGATAGCAGCAGCACTAAACCTGAGATTACATTATAAGAGTTATAAAATTGAACTTATTTGTTTTGATAAAGTCCAGATCCTGTGTAGAAAATACCTTCTCCCAAAGGGGCATATTTATGAACAGTTTTTGCCAGAAATCCCCAGAAAATAGCCGGCCAAAACTAAGGACTTCATTCAGAGCCGGACGCTATTTGCGCTCGCTCATTCAGAAAAAATGGGTGGCTATTCAAATGAACCGTTCGCTCTTTGCGGTCTGTTCACGCCTCTAGGTCTGAACGAGCGAACCAAACATGCGGTCGTTTTTTGGAAAACTACGCCCCCTGGCCGCTCGCATCCTACGTCATGTCCGCTATTTATTAGATTAATCGAGTACATCGACCAGCGTATGAACTGCTCGCTATTCTTGTGGTTGGTTTTTCCTACCGCAATCTTGCGAGCAGTTCTGACTATAAAATAACCCAGTGACGTGGTCAATGACGCTGCTGTATTAATTATGCACACCCATAAAACGCCCGTTTTGACCTTTAAGCACGCCTGCGTTCGGATCTCCACTCCCCGTTTTCAAGCACCTTCCCCTGTTACCACCCACATACGCCTCCTCCTGTCACTCAAAATAGCAGGCATTCGCTATTTAGCGAACAAACAATTTTCGGCCGCACTGACTGGTTCGCGCCTGCGTATTACGATCCGCACGCATGCGCAGTTGTGCAAACATCGCTCGGAACGAACGAGCGTCCGCTTACGAGCGGCTCTGAATCAGGCCCTAAGTATGCCCAGGATTTAAAAAGGCTGGACTGCAGCAGATATCAGCAGATCGTACATGTGCAGTAGCGCGACTGGGATCCAAACCTGGAAGTTAAGTGATCGCATTAGCTCCTGTGATCAATGGTAAATACCCTGGATACTTCATTTCTTATTGCTGCAATATAGAGCAATAAGAAATTATAATTATCAGGACCAAGTCCCGATAATTTACAAATATGCACCAAAGAAACAGGTATTTCTAAGCTTTTCTTTAAAGCCTTCTAACAGTGGCAATATTTTTTGAGAACAGAATAATAACAATATAATGTGCACTAGGTATGTGTATGTGAATATTTTCTATACTTATTCCTTCATCTATGAGTTAAAACATAATTGGTGCACAGCTGATCGCTGCATCCTATCCCTGGCTACAGTGGCGTAAGTTCATCCCAGACGCCCGGAGGCAAGTTATAATTTGGTGCCCCCCCCCAGTCACAGCCGCTGACACTGTAATGTAGCAACTCTCATGCAGACAGGCTATAGATAGACGAAGGCAGCAGCTGATGGTCTGACATGGAGCTCTCCACTAGTGTATGGTGGCTTCTCATATACCGGGAAGGGGTGCCATGTAATGGGCGGCTATGACGGTACACTCCGGGTACATAGTTACAGCCCTAAGTGGGGTGAATATGTTGTGGACAATGGAGGAGGTGCCCCTTCAGAGCTGGAGCCCAGCGGCAGGCGTCTCCATTGTCTCCCATAGTTCTGCCCCTGCCTGGCTACTCAGTCCTATAAATTCTGTTTCCTGACTGGCCCACATTGCCAGCACAATGTCGCTTCTGCTGAAGTTACAGCTCTGTGCTGAGCTCCCATGTACTTTGTATCTGAACGGTTCCAGTCCGTACTAATCCAGTTCGAAGTCTGTATATACAAGTCTCCATTTCATCAGCATTCCAGACTGGATTTACCAAGGAACTTGTTCCTATCTCCAACCATCGGTCCCAATCCGATATCTCCAACCATCGGTCCCATTCCGATTCTACCACATCGGTCCCAATCCGATTCTACAACATCGGTTCCTATCCAATTCTACCTCATCAGTTCTACATCATCAGTTCCAAACCAATTCTACAACATCGATTCCTATACAATTCTACAACATCGGCTCCTGTCTGATTCTACCTCATCAGTACTACATCATTGGTTCCAATCCAATTCTACAACATCAGTTCCAATCCAATTCTGCATCAACGGTTCTACATCATAGGTCCCAGTTCGATATCCACAACAACAGTTCCTATCCGATTTCTACAACTTCAGTTCCAATTCAACATCCAGTTCAATAAAGTTGTTCATTATCTGTACCCGCCTTCGGGCAACCACTACCTTCAGTCTCCACTTCAGCCTCCCACTCCTGTTCCAGCCAACAACAACCCTCAGGTGTGACAACAGCCATACAATACATAGAGCACTCCCATGCCTGTCATAATAGAGCATTTTTTGAACACCACACAATATCATCCAATTATTAATTAACCCTTTCTCAAATATAATATATACATTGTAAAGATAAATTGGATGCTCTGGAAGACTGCTCCAATTTTCTATACTGTTAATGGGCCCTTTAAGAGAAATGGATTGCTTTTTTATTACATGCCTCTTCTACATTTAATCTTTGCCATAAAGTGGCAGATAAGAATGGTAGATACCTCAATTTAGCAGGGACTTTAAATGATAATCGGGTGACCCTTGTTTCTGTTTATGCCCCTAACTCTGAATAGATCTCCTTTCTCCGTGAAGTGTGTGAGGAAATTCAAAAGAGCAAACATAAAATGGAAGCTGCTCAAATCAATTTGGCAATACTCTTCAGGTGTATGAAGGGGAGGGGTCATACTAAACAGAAAACCAGAAAGGGGAGTATCCCCTAGATATCCCCCAGCACACTAAACTGTACCTGCAACAATACTTGAAAACTATATGGTAATAGAAATTCAGAGATATTTGTTTCATGCATTTGCAAGTACATGGTAAGCTGCCAGGCCACTTCACGGCTTCTCTGACACTGGCAGTCCCTACTCTGTATGATAACAGAACCCACTCTGGGCCATGTAATTGTCTGTTGTAAGGCCTCATGATAAAGGCACATACAGAAATACATCCAAATTGAGAGCCAGCTTACCTTGGAGTCAACCCTGGGAACTCCAACTACCACTACAAGAGCCAGCATGCCCTCCAAATGCTGGCTCATTCATGCCTCTCAAAACAGCAAACATAAAATGGAAGCTGCTCAAATTAATTTGGCAATACTCCTCAGGTGCATGAAGGGGATGGGTCATACTAAACAGAGAAACAGAAAGGGGAGAATCCCCTAGATATCCCCCAGCACACTAAACTGTACCTGCAACAATACATGAAAACTATATGGTAATAGAGATTCAGAGATATTTGTTAAATGCATTTGCAAGTTCATGGTAAGCTGAAAGGCCACTTCACAGCTATTGTTGCAGGTACAATTTAGTGTGCTGGGGGATATCTAGGGGATACTACCCTTTCTGTTTTTCAGGAAATTCAAAAGGTCAGGAAAGGTTGCATTAATTTTGGGAGACTTTAATTTAGCCCCTGATCCAAACTTGGATAGGTCAAGTGTCTCTAGGGCTGGGTCTCTCCCCTCGGGATATAGGTCCTGCTGCTGGTTTTAAAAATGTATTATCTGAATTTGACCTCTATGATGTTTGGCATTCCACGTTTCCTGGCGTGAAATACTGTAATCTATTCTCCAGTGTTCACAATACCTACTACTGAATTGACCTTATTCTTTCTGACAAATGGGTGCCTCAGCTTAGCCACACAGTTAAGATCTTGCCTATAACTTGGTCTGACCACGCCCCTTTGCTCTAGGTATGGTAACTTTCTTCTTTTAGGCCCCCAGTGAGACCTTGGTGGTTTTCAGGATATCTCTTCAGGTCGCCTGAGGCAGTACAAGCCTTGTCTGCCTCTTTATCTCAGTATATTTCTACTAATTCCCCTTCTGACACATCCATGTTTAATTATTGGTGTGCTTTAACAGCTGTCCTTCGTGGCACAGCCATTCCACAGGGAGCCTATCTAAAAAACAATACGTTTAAAACCAAAAAGATTTGGAACTTTAACTCTCAGTCCTGGGGGTAAATTTACTAAGATTCGAGTTTGTGTGAGTTTGCAAACTCACGTGAGTTCAGGCATTTTTTTATCTCGCAAATTTACTAAAGACAAACTCGAGTGAGTTTGAAGTGAGTTTTCTTTTTTCACTGTTAAAACTCATGTGTTTGCAAACTCGAAAAAACTCACCATCGGCCAAAATAGGAAATACTTTAGATGAAAAAGAAGCAACTTGCAAATTTACTAAGAATCGAGTTTCCAATCTCGTGTGAGATTGTAGCAAACTCACTGTGAAATAGAAGTGTCAAATAGACCACCTCCTGAGCTGAGAGTTTGGCAGAAACATACACAGATCAGTGTGATTTGTGTATGTTTCTGCCTGTATATGTAATCTAAAGTGTTTTTATTTTTTTAAAAATTACATAGGGTCCCCCACCCAAAAGCATAACCAGCCCCAGACTTGCCAGCCAGTCCTGGTTCCTAAAATTATGGGGAAAAAATTAATAGCGTTCCACCGTAATTTAAGAACCAGCACCAGGCAGCAGGGCCAGACCTGGTTTTAAAAATAGGTTGAAAAAAAATGGCGTGAGTTCCACCTATTTTTAAAACCAGCTCCAGACCCTTTCTAGCAGGGGACTGATGCCACAGCCAGGGGAGCCCTTTCACCGGGCCCCCCAGCCGCAGCCTCAGCCCTGACCGCTAGTCAGCCCAGGCCAGGGATCCCTTTGGAGTTGCGGACCCCTCCAATAAACTATGTTTAACTTGCTTCAGTGACACTACTATAATATATGCAGTTATTATTACTGTAATCAAATACACACGAGAGCAAGGCAAAAACATCAAATATAACACAGATTAATACCACTTGCACACACACACACACGATTGTATAATGGAAATTTTAAGTGAACGGCCAAGGCCCTTCTTTTGCATGCCTGCAATGTAGAATGGGATGAATGGAGGACAAAGTGGAAGACAGGAGGAATGGGGGTCAAACAGAGGTAGACAGGAGGAATGGGGGGGTCAAACAGAGGTAGATGGGAGGAATGGGGGGTCAAACAGAAGTAGATGTGAGAAATGGGGGTCAAACAGAGGTAGACGGGAGAAATGGGGGTCAAACAAAGGTAGATGGGAGAAATGGGGGTCAAACAGAGGTAGACTGGAGAAATGGGGGTCAAACAGAGGTAGACGGGAGAAATGGGGATCAAACAGAGGTAAACGGGAGAAATGGGGGTCAAACAGAGGTAGATGGGAGAAATGGGGGTAAAACAGAGGAAGACAGGAGAAATGGGGGTCAAACAGAGGAAGACGAGAGGAAAGGGGAGTCAAACAGAGGAAGACGGGAGGAAAGGGGAATAAACAGGTAGACAGGAGTATAGTGGGACAAACAAAGGGAGAAGGAAAAGGGGAAAAACATGGTGAGAGAAGGAAAAGGGGAAAGAACAGAGGTAGACTCAGTGAATATATATATATATATATATATATATATACTGTATATAAATATATATATATATATATACACACAATATATACAGTAAATATACACACACATACAGTGGATATAAATATATATATATATATACATACATACATACACACACACAGGTAAAGAAAGCTGGGCTATTTCACACCATATAAAAAAAATGTAAGTTAAACTTACCCAGCTCAAGAAGAGTTGAAGGAGGCTGCTTGCAATACTGTAGGGGGGAAGGTGATCGATGCCGGAGGAAGGTTGTCTGCTACATTGCAGGGGGAGCGGCGGAAGGCTGCATTTCATACTGCGGAGGAGGGGGGGTAGGCTGCTTGCTATGCTGCGGGGGGGGCAGGCGGAAGGCTGCTTGCTATACTGCGAGGGGGGAGCGGCAGAAGGATGCAGTGCGGAGAGGGGGGAAAGCTGCTTCCTATACTGCGGAGAGGGGGGACGGCAGAAGACTATTTCCAATACTGCGAGGGGGGGCGGCGGTAGGTTGCAGTGCGGAGAGGGGGGAAAGCTGCTTCCTATACCGCGGAGGGGGGGGCGAAAGGCTGCTTGCAATACTGCTGGGGGGGGACGGCGGATGGCTGCAGTGCGGAGGGGGGAAAGCTGCTTCCTATACTGCGGAGGGGGGGAGGGTGGAAGGCTGCTTCCAATACTGCGGGGGGGGGGGGGCGGTGGAAGGGTGCAGTGAGGAGGGGGGAAGGCTGATTCCTATACTGTGGAGGGGGGGGCGGAAGGCTGTTTGCAATACTGTGGGGGGGGGGCGGAAGGCTGCAGTGCGGAGGGGAGAAGGCTGATTCCTATACTGTGGAGGGGCTGGCTAGGGGCAGGGCCCTGAACCATGATACTGATGCTGCTTTGTGTGCCAGCAGCAGCAGTTCAACTTCGAACACAGGCACAGCTCAACAGGTTCACTCCAGGGACGGATTTCGAGGGGTAGGGGGGCCCGGCAACGGGCCCAACTCGACGGGTCCTAGGCGGGTGCCTATGTTGGATAATGGTAAATCCGGCCCTGGGTGGTAGCCACAGAATACCCTGAGGTATTAAACACAGTAGGCGCAAATGCCGAAAGTACACAAAGTGTGGGATATTGGTAGCATTTCAGGAGGATTGTGAAATGAAAAACCTATGAGCGCACGTTACAGTGGACATGTACTGCTACATTTGAGAGGCGTGTCATAAAACTGACTTACATCCTTATGTAAATGAGCCCCAAGGCAGTTAGTAAGATCTATTTGTTGATGAAAACACACTGATACTTTTCAGAAAATGTATGTAGCCATAGGGATCATTGTGCCTATATATATATATATATATATATATATATATACAGTCAGGTCCATAAATATTGGGACATTGACAGAATTTTCAGATTTTGGCCTCTATTCCCCACCACAATGGCTTTGAAATGAAAGAAACAAGGTGTGCTTTAACTGCAGACTTTCAGATTTAATTTGAGGGTAATTACATCCAAATCGGGTGAACGGTGTAGGAATCACAACAGTTTCAATATGTGCCTCCCACTATTTCATGGACAGATGTGGGCTATTCCCTCGTTATTTCATTATCAATTAAGCAGGTAAAAGGTCTGGAGTTGATTCTAGGTGTGACACTTGCATTTGGAATCAGTTGCTGTCAACTCTCAATATGAGATCCAAAAAGCTGTCAATATCAGTGAAGCAAGCCATCATTAGGCAATTGATACCTGCTTAATTGATAATGAAATAACGAGGGAATAGCCCACACCTGTCCATGAAACAGCTTTTGAATTGATAGTCCCATTACTTTTGGCCCCTTTAAAAAGTGGGAGGCACATATATAAACCGTTGTAATTCCTACACCGTTCACCTGATTTGGATGTAATTACCCTCAAATTAAATCTGAAAGTCTGCAGTTAAAGCACATCTTGTTTGTTTCATTTCAAAGCCATTGTGGTGGTGAATAGAGGCCAAAATATGAAAATTCTGTCAATGTCCCAATATTTATGCACCTGACTGTATATATATTGCAATAACCTTGGAGCACAAAACAGACAACAAGTGTAATAGAGTACACACACACAGGAGATAGACTCCGCACCAGGATAAGAACCCCACCAGACTTCACCAGGAATACCCGCAAAAGGATATGGACTCTACTCAGTGAAGGCCCAGTGTAGTTGGTTCCCACCGTGCAAGCAACAGACTGCTTAGCTTATATGAAGTCTCTGCCTGGAAACACAGTGGATGGAAATGCATGTAAGGATGTGCTGATGTCGAGGAAACCGAACACTGTAGTGTAAACAACACTGGAAGAAAACTATACTGGACTGTATAGTTCTGGATCAGAAGCACCTATGTTCAACACAATTGATACTCAGGCACTGGAGGAGTGCACTGAGCAAGTTCTTATAATGGCTGGCTGATGGGTGATTCCCCGCATGAGTCATAACTGAGAGTAATATTAAGTGTTACATTTTGGCCTTTCCTCTACTGACCATTATAAATATCTCCTAATTGCTCATTGGGTGCGGGATATGTGTAAATTGTCTAATGCTTTTTGTATGCCATCAGCACTACTCCTGAACAGGCTTTCCACTGGTTCTTCTAAGGCGGAAATCACCTCCTGTTACAAATATCTCCAACAAGATATTTCAAATAAATCCACGGTCCACTTGTGCTAGAAACTTGATATAAATCGCACTTTTACCCCTCAACAATGGGAACACATTTATAATACTTACTTTCGCATCTCTAAGTGAACAAATCATGTTCAACTACTCCATAGGCTAAATCTTACCCCATTTAAACTTCATAATATGTCGCCATCCTGCTCGAAATATTGCTGGTGACATTGCTCTATTCCAGGGGATATTTTTCACATAGTTTGTGATTGACGCTCTTCCTGGTTGGAAGTTTTTGATTTTATTGTCAAAGGTCTTTAAAGTTCTTGTGGGACTAGATCCAGCTCTTGCTCTTCTCCATTGGTACCCACTTTCTAAAAATTACTTAGTTGGTCAGATTTTAAGGTCTCTAAAATACATTTTAATTTTGAAATGGACACTTTTGAAGTCCCTTACTCTACTTTACCTTCCTCCCCTTTTATAAAAATGGCTCTCATGGCATTTTTATGTTACAGACGGTGATCTACTGCTCTGAAGCACCTCCTTGCCTCTAACATTTCAGATACTACTTTCATCTCCACTATGAGATGCTTACTCAGGGACCCAAGGCTTGGTTATCTTATTTCCTTGTTTGCAAGTTGCTTTAATAAGTTATTGATATTTATATCTTTGCCTTTGGGACTATTTATTGTACCTTTGTTCGTATTAGTCTCTACATATTTGTTCTTGTTCCCTTCCCCTCCACTTTTGTCTTTATGTACCCTTCCTATTTATTTTGTAAAATGTTCAATAAAGATTATCGAAGTTAAAAAAATACTATATTCAGGTGTGTACGGGCAGTACAGGCTCTAGAGGTATGGCAACTTCTATACACATAGTAGTTAAGCTCTTGAATGAGGCTAAACGAAACAGTATTTTAGGAAAATAATATAAAAGTAAAAGTATGCTGGACTCTGCAGTGTGTAATCATCAGAGAACACCCTTGCACTGCAAAGTCCATGGGTGGGGAAATATCTCCACTTTCCTGGCTTCAAAACACTTAGTGGTGCCCTCATTTGAAAGTAGAGGGTCCCCTCTTTCAACCTGCACTACAGAAATACTAGCCCATTCTCTGCCATCCTGACACCTATAAACTTGGGGCAAGACCCTCATTAAAAGGGGTTAAGTTGTAAATAAGTCTAAACTGAGCAGTATTTTAGGAGTAGTAAATATAAGCTTTATTTAATTAAAAGGGGTGAGACTAAAGTGCTTGGAGAACAGACCTTAATTTCAGCTCCTACAGATTTTTCTGCACATCATAGCACACTTTTAGTTCACAAAACTGCTCTCAAGTGCAGAGAAGAGATGTGGATCTTGATATGCCCTGGGCAGACCATTGAGACGCATTGGTGCAGAGCCAGGTTGTTTAGCAGTGCACAACAGGTGTCCTTAATAAATGAGAGTTTTTACAGGGGCAGTTCCAAAATCTACAATGTAGTCATGCTCCTTATTATGCGTGATGCAGACAATTACATGCCATTACACTAGGTGAAGTGTTCTGTATGCCCACATATTTCACTGTTCATAAAACCTCTTGGGTGTGTTATCAGGCCGTAATAGATCTGTATGTTTGTGCCACCTAATGTCCAGATCTGTCAATTTGGCCTTAAACAACTATAGTCAAATTGGAAACCAATTTAAATACAGGCCAAGTGTATGAGTTATTGGTCAGTATGTCAACTATCAGATCAGTCCCTCAGTTGATTTCTGTACCATTACCTTTGTGCCACAACTTTGTCCTGGATTACTTTCTACCTATGTAACAGCTGCTTCAATGTCTTTACCTCTGGTACATCCTCCTCACCCAGTCTTTGGGGAGCCCCACCTCGTTAACAAATTCACTCATTCTGCCAATACCACCTCCACTGCCCTAACGTCCCTTTCTCTACTGTCTTGTGGGGCCTAGTGTCTCTCTGCTATTTGGATAATGATGGCCCAACACTCAACTTATCCAAAATATAACTCATTATCTTCCCTCCCAGTGTCATCGTCTCTCTTCAAATCTCCATTAGAGTAAGCTGCAATATCATTTTCTACTCTCTCCAATCACTGGTCTGGTGTCACCCAATGACTCCAGCCTACAATCTCTCTCACAATCCTGTCATCTTCAAAATATTTCTGAAATATACACTTATCCATTCTCTCATCATTTCCTACCTCAAACTTTTATCTGTCCTGCTTCTATTAGTCATCCCCCCCCCCCCTCATTTGTTCCTGCTGCAAACTTTCCTAAATGTTTGATTTTCCTCTTTCTTTACGCCATACCACTCTGCAAATACCCATGTTGGCTCATTTTATCCTCCAGAATTCAATTCAAATTACTCAATGTCACCTACAAAGCCCTCAACATTACTGCCTCTTTATACATCTCAAACCTCATCTCATATTCTTCTTCATGAATTCTTAGATCTGACTAGGACTCAGTCTCCCCTCCTCTCACCTAAAAGATTCTCCCATGCTGCTACCCATCAGTGGAGTTCCCTGCCACTCTCTGAATACCCATTTCTTTACTAGAGTATGTTCCATTCCCAGCTGTACTACTAATTTTGGCAGACTATCAGTACTGCCCCTATCTCACTCTGAACCACACTCTCACCTCTCCTCTGTTCCACTAAATGTAAGCTCTCTAATGAGCTGGGCACTCACTTCCATTTGTTTTCACATCTGCATTTATTTTGTCTTATGTGCCCTACAATCGACCACAATAATAATAATACAATTATATGCCATTGTCTGAGTGTATCTACTTTCTTATTTGTTTCTCTCAGCCCTCATGTATGCCAGCATCTTTGGCAATGTGTCTGCCATAATTCAGCGGCTGTACTCTGGCACTGCACGGTACCACACCCAAATGTTGCGTGTCAAGGAGTTTATCCGCTTTCACCAGATCCCAAACCCACTGAGACAGCGCCTTGAAGAGTATTTCCAGCACGCCTGGTCCTACACCAATGGCATCGATATGAACGCGGTGAGTGCATTGCCCTACAAGTTAGCAATACGCTGGTGTATATCCAACAGCTGCAACACAACCAAAAATAAAAAACAAATATTTCCACTCCGAGCCTGTACTGCTTTCATTCTGCTTAAATTAGTTACGACTTTGGAAAGGATAATAGTGTGCTAAACATTTCTTTTTTAGGAAGGAAAGTAATCATTTCAGAAATGTATCATACTCAATTTATTCAGAATTCAGGCCAGTGGTATGTGAACTGTACAGATTATACCCTAATGTTTAAAACAGAATTATATATAGAGTGTGTAGGTATCCTGCATAATACTGTACAATTATTAATGGAAAAATGGCAGAAGATTTATGTATGTAGAGGTATGTACACTCAGCTTCTGTTCCAGCCTTTCACAACTATTGTTACAGTGCTTGTGTAAGATAAATAACATACCAAACTCAGCCATAATATAGTTAATTATTATTCCATCCATTAAGCGAAGACTTTATTGCAGCTAAAATAATTCTACTGACAATATACTACTTTTACAGTTCCCCACTACTACGGATTCTAGAGCACATTATATTGTTGTGTTTACTGAAAGTCTGCAGGTAAACCAACAAATATATAGATTAACACATGCTAGCCCAGAATGTACATTTTTTTATCATTATATTGCTTTGTTATTAGGTGGGAGATCATACCATGAAACAATGCTCTTTATGGGCTTTGTCTACTTTCAGATGATATTACGTTATTGACTATATGTACTCTCCTGCAACTATGACTAAAATACTGTTACAATTATGGGGCTTCCTTCTGTGCCTTTGAATCCACAAATTTATATTCTTCTCATTGGATACAACATGTTGCCTGCATTAGAAACAGTTGTATCCAGACACTGATATAGTTTTGTCTCCGAACACTATGAAAACAACTGATAATACGGAGACAACTCAGCGCACATAAGAAAAGTAGTTCGACAAAAATAAAGTCTTTAGTGAATGCTGTAGGAAGTTGGGTAATAAATTAAAGTCATCTGAATGTAGACTTTGGAAAGGATAATAGTGTGCTAAACATTTCTTTTTTAGGAAGGAAAGTAATCATTTCAGAAATGTATCATACTCAATTTATTCAGAATTCAGGCCAGTGGTATGTGAACTGTACAGATTATACCCTAATGTTTAAAACAGAATTATATATAGAGTGTGTAGGTATCCTGCATAATACTGTACAATTATTAATGGAAAAATGGCAGAAGATTTATGTATGTAGAGGTATGTACACTCAGCTTCTGTTCCAGCCTTTCACAACTATTGTTACAGTGCTTGTGTAAGATAAATAACATACCAAACTCAGCCATAATATAGTTAATTATTATTCCATCCATTAAGCGAAGACTTTATTGCAGCTAAAATAATTCTACTGACAATATACTACTTTTACAGTTCCCCACTACTACGGATTCTAGAGCACATTATATTGTTGTGTTTACTGAAAGTCTGCAGGTAAACCAACAAATATATAGATTAACACATGCTAGCCCAGAATGTACATTTTTTTATCATTATATTGCTTTGTTATTAGGTGGGAGATCATACCATGAAACAATGCTCTTTATGGGCTTTGTCTACTTTCAGATGATATTACGTTATTGACTATATGTACTCTCCTGCAACTATGACTAAAATACTGTTACAATTATGGGGCTTCCTTCTGTGCCTTTGAATCCACAAATTTATATTCTTCTCATTGGATACAACATGTTGCCTGCATTAGAAACAGTTGTATCCAGACACTGATATAGTTTTGTCTCCGAACACTATGAAAACAACTGATAATACGGAGACAACTCAGCGCACATAAGAAAAGTAGTTCGACAAAAATAAAGTCTTTAGTGAATGCTGTAGGAAGTTGGGTAATAAATTAAAGTCATCTGAATGTAGATCACAACAATCTAAATATTAAATATCTCATAAAATTGTGCAAGTTTAAAGTAGTTGCATCACATGTCCTACACACATTGGAGATATCCATTCTATGGACTGAGCCACTATCCAGCCTAATAGCTTACTTGGAATAGGTGACATCACTGAGGCATGGGACTTGAACTGTCACACCATAATTTCATTAGTTCCTTGTGAACTGATAGGCTATAATCTTATGGATATTGATTGACATGATGTCTGTCTCCACTATGAGCAGGTGATAATGACTGGATTTCTTTAATATCTGTGCAAGCAGCATTGTCCATGCATGTTGGATACCAGACCATGCTGTGTGTAACATCATGCACTCAAACTGTTGTTTACTGCTTTTATACACTTCCATACATTCCAAAATGATCTATTTCACCCGGTAAACTATACCCTGCTTCCATTTGTCTCACTTGTCTAAAATGTGTGAATCTTATATGAATTCCAATGGTTTGATTTTGGTTTAGTATTTCCTTGCAAATTAATAAAATTAGCTAAAATCATGATCATCATCAATAACATTAATTTCCAGACAATTTTGACCACCCAACAGCACCTGAAATCAAAATGGAGGGACTATTCTGTTTTTAGATCTGAGTTCAGAGCTTGACCTGAGTCAGGGACTCTGTTCTACTCCGAACCCCAAAGTGAACTGAGGCGTGACTCGGTTTGACTCTGAATCCCAAAGTTTGGGTGTGTTCGTTCGCTTTTTAGTAAAACCGAACTGCTCATAATTCAGAGTTGTACCCTAATGCTGCCCTAGCTGCGATTTTTGGCGCAGCTTTAGATGTGCAAATATACAGTATGCTAATGCAATAGCAGCTGGGACTTGTACTATGACGCCCACTTGATATATTGCAGCTATCTGCAACTACAAACACATATGCAGCGTCAGACACAGATCATGGAAACATCGACTTCCTGAGTGAGTCTATTGGTGCATATCCACTACACTAGACTGGAACGACTGTATGATTACAACGTTGTAATCATTCAATCATTCACCATCCTGTGCAGTGGATAATGTGCCCACACTGAACGATATGTTATTCAGTGCAGGCACCCTCCTTCATCCCCGAACATGTACAGGCGATGATAAATGCGCATCGCTGGTTGTTGCCGGCATTTTACTGCACAATTAATGAACGATTGAATGATAATTCTCCTAATCGTTCAATCACTCATTGACTTCGGGTCACGCATGCGCAAAGCCGCCGGGGAGGTAGTGAGTAGGTGGCGGAGGGATCCACTCGAAACCCTCTTCACACCCCCGGAACTCCCATAGGAAGGAGCGCGGATCCGAGAACAAGCATCGTCTGAAGATGGAGCTTGTTCTCGGAAGAAACTCAGAAAACTTTCAGTCTTTGGAGTTTGATGAATATCAGGGGGTCCTATCGGACCACTGTTGAATGGCCCGGTAACTAAAATGTGTGGAAACTGGTGTTTCCACATGGCTACCACATGGCCATTTATCGTATGATGAATAGGCCCCTCAGTCTTATCCATAGAGCAATTCTATATCATAAACAAATTGCAACAAAAGTACTCAGCTCTACCTGGATAATATTAATATACAGTAAGGTCTTGGTGAAAAGCCCCGAAGAGAGCAAAAAGATAAGGCAATTTGATTTTGTTAAAGCTGTAGGAGGGCACTGACAAGCCAATAAATTAAAGGTGGAAACCCCATTTAAGGGTATATTTCCCCATATGGCACATTTTACATTTTTTACTTTTTCCTCCTTTAAGTATTGATAAGACCTCAGAAGTCAAGCTGAAATCTTTAAGGACTTGTGGCCCCAGAATGAAGTTACAGAGAATGGTATCTGCACCTGGGATGTGGAGCTGGGAGGAGCAGACAGTTGCAGAGACCACCACTTATTTATTATTTATGTATTACCAGCTATTTATATAACGCACACATATTCCGCAGCGCTTTACAGAGATCCAGTAAAATACAACTTAATCTTCTCAGTGTTAATCAAACAGCTATCGGTTGGACATGACATCTCGGCATCCCAGTCATTGGAATCGTCACTACATCCTTGGGAATCCTGTCTGTGTGTAGAAATTGTGTTAGAACATAGACCTTGTATTCCTGTTTAGATATTGTGTTTGTGTGTAATGTTTGTTTTGGGGTTGTGTCTGCATGTATGTGGAAATCATGTCTTTGGGAAATGTATTTTGGTGAAGGGACTATTGGTGTGAATATATATATATATATATATATTTATATTTATATATATGATATATGTGTGTGTTTATATGTTTGTGTCTCATTGTTCAATGTAGAGGACTATTTGTCTACTGATACAAAATCTCATCTGTACATCTATGTCTGTATGTAAAAACCATGCATGTTTATGTAGGAAGCACTTATGTTGTTCTGTATATGTCTTGTTAGTAACACATCTTCATTGTGTTTGTGTAACATGTGTGAAAAAATCATGTGCAGTATGCAGGTACTGTGTATATACGTGCTGGAACAGTGTTGTGTTTGTGGTCATATCTGTATAGGAAGATGTTAAATATCACTTGTTACAGTTCTTTGTGTGTGGAAATGAGTTTCAACCATGGTGAGTGTATATAATAGGTGTGTTTGAATCAAAATAGTGTTAGTATGTATTAATGAATGTGGCGTGTGTGCCGTGCGTGTGTGCGTATGTGTAGGGATCCTGTGTGTGCTGTGATCTTGTCTTTACAGGATTCCTGTGTTCATTGAACCCATACAGTTTGCCTAGGATTGTATTGGGATGGTGTTGGATGTTGTGCTCTCTCTGGGCATCAAGTACAGGGCCTCACGGTTTCTCTTCCCTTTGAAAGGCTAATATGCAACCCGCGGCTGGATCTCAAGCAAAGATCATCTGCCAGGCAAGGGCATGATAAACCTTCCTCCCTGCTCCATGTGACTCAGCAGGTAGACTTAAACTGCGGCCCATCTAGAGTGATGGCCCAAGAGTGATGACATTGAGACAGAGGTAGTATTGATACCACATTGGTGTAGAGCTACAGGCAATTTGGCATAAATGACATAGCATGCACTGACAATGACTTGTATAATCAGTTAAAAGTAACATAGAAGGAGACATCACAGCTGACGCTTCAATTTGGTGGTCCAGACATGATGACAACATACACGATTAGAATGTTAAAAGAACAGGGCCCGTTATGCTCTTATTTGACAAGTGAAGTAAATATACATCACGTTTGATCATGTGTACAAATGTCTCCATATACATCTTAATAGCTTGCGCGTTAAACAGCCCTTCCAGTGGCGCCATGCTGTTGCATGACTCTGTAGCGCCAAGCAAATTGGATGCACAAGCAGCTTCTGCTGATTAAAATTATATGCGGCATGGCAATATTCTGTGTGCGACTGCAGGTGTACCTGCATGCAAAATGCTACGTTACAGTGTCACAGCTGCTTACGCTAGCTATTCGCACCGCTTTGCGAATAAGAAGCATTTGAAGGTAAAAAGTTGCACGAAAAGATGCTTGGCGCTACAGAGTCCCACGGCGCTCACGCGTTATGTTTAAGCACACAGAGATTTATATGGACACATCTGTATAAAGTACAACTGCTCAGTGTTAATACTAAGAGGAGCAGACAAGGAGATTAATCAGCTGGTCAGCACTACTGAATAAAGAGATAGATAGATAGATAGATAGATAGATAGATAGATAGATAGATAGATAGATAGATAGATAGAGAGAGAGAGAGAGAGAGAGAGAGAGATAGATAGAGAGAGAGAGAGAGAGAGAGAGAGAGAGAGAGAGAGAGAGATGTATAGATAGATGTATAGATAGATAGATAGATAGATAGATAGATAGATAGATAGATAGATAGATAGATAGCGTAAAATAAGTATTGAACACATCAACATTTTTCTCAGAAAATATATTTGTAGTGTTGCTATTGTAATGAAATTTTCACCAAATGTCAGCAACAACCCATGCAATCCACACATGCAAAGAAATCAAACCATAGCTGTCCATACATTAAGTTATGTGTAATAATGTGAAATGACACAGGGAAGAAGTATTGAACATACTCATACCACTTTCAGACAGAAAAAGGCAAAAAACCCGGCATTTACGTGCCGGGTTGTTTTGCCGGTCCCTGTCTGTACCCCCCTTCAGACAGAAAACCAAATTACCGGGTCATACATTTCTACCCAGTAATTTACTGATTAACACAGGTATTTCTTCTGTCTGAAAGGGTCAACCTGGGTCTAAATTCCTGTGTCTCCGACCCTGGTAAATTCCTGGGTCGAAGTCCCGGGAATTTCAACCCGGGTTGACCCTTTCAGACAGAAAAAAAAACCTGTGTGGATCAGCAAATTACCCAGTAGAAATGTATGACCCGGTAATTTCGTTTTTTGTGTGAAAGGGGTATTACTGAAATGTATTTAATACTTCGTACAAAAGCCTTTGTTGGTAATGACAGCTTCAAGATGCCTCCTGTTTGGAGAAACTAGTCACATGCATTGCTCTGGTGTGATTTTGGCCCATTCTTCCACACAAACAGTCTTCAAATCTTGAAGATTCCGTAGGCCTCTTCTATGAACTCTGGGCCTGATTCAGAGCCGCTCGTAAGCGGCCGCTCGTTCGCTCCGAGTGATGTTCGCACATCTGCGCATGCTTATGGGTCGTAATGCACATACACCAACCAGTCAGTGCGGTCGGAAAACGTGTGTTCGCAAAATTGCGAGTGCCTGCTAATTTGA
Source organism: Taudactylus pleione (assembly GCA_031769625.1). NCBI lineage: Eukaryota > Metazoa > Chordata > Amphibia > Anura > Myobatrachidae > Taudactylus > Taudactylus pleione. Next base: position 4,185,661 of record JAUIMM010000101.1, on the reverse strand, counting down.
GTGACAGGATGAGGCGTTTGTGGGTGGTAACAGGGGAAGGTGCTTGAAAACGGGGAGTGGAGATCCGAACACAGGCGTGACAAACGGTCAAAACGGGCGTTTTAAGGGTGTGCACAATTAACAAAGCAGCGTCATCGACCACGTCGCTTGGTTGTTTTTTAGCCTGAACTGTTCGCATGGTTGCGGTAGGAAAATCCAACCACAAGCACTGCGAGCAGTTCAGACGCCTTTCGATGTACTCGATTAATCTAATAAATAGCGGAGATGACGTATGATGCGAGCGGCCAGGGGGCATCTTTACAAAATAGTGAGCGCATGTTTCGTTCGCTCGCTCAGACATAGAGGCGTCAACAGACCGCAAAGAGCAAGCGCTCAATTTAAATAGCCGGCCCCTCTTTCTGAACGAGCGAGCGCAAATAGCGTCCGGCTCTGAATCAGGCCCTCTGATCTTTAATTCTTTCCATAGATTTTCAATTGGATTCCAGTCAGGTCATTGGCTGGGCCATTCTAGCAGCTTTATTTTCTTTCTCTTAAACCAATTGAGAGTGTCCTTGGCTGCATGTTTGGGATCATTGTCTTGCTGAAATGTCCACCGTCATTTCATCTTCAGCATCCTGGTAGATGGCAGCAGATTTTTATCAAGAATGTCTCAGTATATTTTTCCATTCATCCTTCCTTCAATCATATGAAGTATGCCAGTACCGTATGTTGAAAAACAGCCCCACACCATGATGTTCCCACTTCCAAACTTCACTGTTGGTACGGTGTTTTTGGGGTGATGTGCAGTGCCATTCCTCCTCCAAACATGATGTGTATTACGGCGTCTAAAGAGTTCAATTTTGGTCTCATCTGACCAGACGATATTCTCCCAGTATTTCACAGACTTGTCCAAATGTTGTGCAGCAAACTTTAAAAGAGCTTCAACATGCTTTTTTTCAGCAATGGAGTCTTTAGTGGTGGTTGAGTGCATTACTTATTGTTTTCTTTGAAACAATTGTACCTGATAATTCCAGGTCTTTCTGTAGCTCTTAACAAGTGGTCCTTGGTTCTTGGACAACTCTTCTGATAATTATTTTCACTCCTCTGTCAGAAATCTTGCGAGGAGCACCTGGTCGTGGCCGGTTTATGGTGAAATTATATTCTTTCCACTTCCGGATTATGGCCCCACTGAAACATTCAGAAGTTTAGAAATCTTTCTGTAACCAATGCCATCAGTATGTTTTGCAACAATAAGGTTGTGAAGGTCTTGAGAGAGCTATTTGCTTTTACCCATCATGAAATGTTTCTTGTGTGACACCTGTTAGGGCACGTGCGTGACTCTTTTGAGTATAGTCCTGCAGCAGCCTTGAGGGCTGGAATTCTTGGCTGGATGCGGCCATGCAACAGCTTTGAGAGCTGGTAGAAACTTGGCTCTGTTGGCCTAAAGGCCGTTGATAATGGGCCGCGCAGCAGCTTTGAGGTCTGGTATGACTTGGCTAGCTGTGGCCAGTGGGTCGTAGAATATGAAGTGGCCTCTGGATCCAGAGAATTAGGGGCAGGATACTGGACTACGATATCCTTAATCTACTCAGAAAGCCCGCAACAAAACTAGCTTCGCAAGGCTCGGTCATTCCAGCCAGAATCGACTGCCCATCTCCGGATCTCAGTACAGTAGTCCTCAGTGGCTCTGTTTTCCTGTTTCAGAGACCTGATGCTAGCCTCTGGCATTGCCGCTTTATCCGGGTCGACGTAGAGGAGACCCAATGCGGCAAAGAATGCTTCGACCGTCAGTAGTGCAGGGCTAGTTGAGGGAAGACCAAAGGCCCATGTTTGTGGGTCACACTGTAACAAAGAGATAATTATCCCTACTTGTTGGGCTTCAGAACCCAAGGACCTAGGTCGGAGCCTGAAGTAGAGCTTGCAGCTCTCTTTGAAATTTTAAAAATCCTTCCGGTTACCTGAGAATCGATCAGGTAGATTTAGCGTAGATTCTACAACAGTGGGAGCTGGGGTGCCTCAGGTTTCTTCAACCCGGGGGGAAAGTTCTTGAACTTTCCGCGTAAGAACCTGTATCTGCGCAGCTAAAATTTGAGCAGTATTTTGACCAGGCTCCATTATAGGGGATCAATTATACTCAAAGAAAAAAATATGTGTGGCCGGTGATAATGTTAGGGCACGTGCGTGACTCTTTTGAGTATAGTCCTGCAACAGCCTTGAGGGCTGGAATTCTTGGCTGGATGTGGCCGTGCAACAGCTTTGAGAGCTGGTAGAAACTTGGCTAGGTGGGCCTAAAGGCCGTTGATAATGAAGCAGCCTTTGGGCCACGCAGCAGCCTTAAGGGCTGGTATGACTTGGCTAGCTGTGGCCAGTGGGCCAGAGAGTATGAAGCGGCCTTTGGGCTGTGTAGCAACCTTGAGGGCTGGTATGACTTGGCTAGCTGTGGCCAGCGGGCCGTAGAATATGAAGCGGCCTCTGGACCGTGTAGCAGCCTTGATGGCTGTTATGACTTGGCTAGCTGTGGTCAGTTGGCCGTAGAATATGAAGCGGCCTCTGGGCCGTGTAGCAGCCTTGAGGGCTGGTGTAACTTGGCTAGATGCGGCAGCAGCCTGGTATAGCTGTAACAAAGTCGTGGTGTTGGTGACTGCGCACTAAGTCATTGGAGTGCGGCCTGTGCCACCGAGTTGACACAAGCAGCTAACACTGTAGTGAGGCCTGTGCCGCCGGGTTGACACAAGCAGCTGACACTGTAGTGTGGTCTGTGCCACCGATTTGACACAGGCAGCTGACGCAGTAGTGTGGACTGTGCCGCCGGGTTGACACAAACAGCTGACGCTGTAGTGCAGCCTGTGCAGCCAGGTTGATACAAGCAGCTGACACTGTAGTGTGGCCTGTGCCACCGGGTTAACACAAGCAGATGACACTGTAATGTGTACTCTGGACTCAGAGTACAGTCCGTGCCGCCTGGATGACACGAACGTCAGGGGACCAACTTGCGGACCATGCCGCCTGGATGACTCAAACGGCAGGTAGATGATAACCAAAGCTGTGCCGTCTAGATGACACAAACGGCAGAACAACAATTTAGGAGGCAGGAAAACTGGAGCTCAACTGGAAGACAGGAGACAAAGCCAGAACCGGAAACACAAAAACTATCACCGGCATCAGAGCAGCGTTAGCGTCAGCAGGATATAGATGTAGGAGCCAATCCAGACTGATCCTCAGAATGATGGACAGGAGGTAGGTGGAGATTCAGGGAACACTTGCCCAGCATTCACCTCGCATAGCATTCGCAGTGTGGCGGCTTGTGAAAACACCTTGGTAATGAGACACCTTTTTGTAGGCCATCAGTTGGGACTGAACCAGCTTATATTAATTTGCACTGACAAGGGGCAGGATTGCTTTCTAATTACTGATAGATTTCATCTGGTGTCTTGGCTTTCCATGTCTTTTTGCACCTCCCTTTCATCATGTGTTCAATACTACTTCCCTGTGCCATTTCACAATATTACACATAACTTAATTTATGAACATCTATGGTTTGATTTCCTTGTTAGTGTGGATTGCAAGGGTTGTTGTTGACATTTGGTGAAAATGTAATCACAATAGCCCAATTACAAATATATTTACTGAGTAAAATGTTGATGTGTTCAATATTTATTTTACCCGCTGTATATATAGGTAGATAGGTAGGTAGATAGATAGATATGTACTGTATTATTATTAATATACAGTACGGTACTGTGCAAAAGTTGTAGGCAGGTGTTGAAAAAAATGTTGCGAAGTAGGAATTCTTTTAAAAATAGAAGTGTTAATAGTTTATTTTTATCAATTAACAAAATGCAAAGTGATTGAACAGAAGAGAAATCTAAATCAAATCAATATTTGGCGTGACCACCCTTTGCCTTCAAAATTGCATCAATTCTTTTAGGTACACTTGCACAAATTCAGGTATTTTGTAGGATTATAGTCAGGTGTATGATTAACCAATCATACCAGACAGGTAATAATGATCATCATGTAGGTTGTAATACAGTCATTAACTGAAACAGCTCTGTAGGAGGCTTAAAACTGGGTGAGGAACAGCCAAACTGCTACAAAGGTGAGGTTGTAGAAAACCGTTTCATGTCACAGGTCATACACTACGTCAAGACTGAGCACATCAACAAGACACAAGGTTGTTATAGTGCATCAGTAAGGTCTCTCCCAGGCAAAGATTTCAAAGCAGACTGGAGTTTCAAGATGTGCTCTTCAAGCTCTTTTGAAGAAGCGCAAAGAAACGGCAACGCTGAGGATGGAGAGGTCGGCCAAGGAAACAGTGCATCAGGTGAAAGACACAGCATGCTTCCTTCCCTTCGAAATCGGAAGATATCCAGCAGTGCCATCAGCTCAGAACTGGCAGAAACCAGTGGGACCCAGGTACACCCATTTATTGTTTGGAGAAGTCTGACCAGAAGTGGTCTTCATGAAAGAATTGCAGCTAAGAAGCCATACCTTCGACATGGAAACAAGGCCAAGCAACTCAACTATGTACGAAAACATAGAAACTGCGGTGCAAAAAAAATGTCAGTAGGTACTCTGGACTGAAGAGTCAAAATTTTAAATATTTGGATGTAACAAAAGGAGGTTTATTCACCGAAGGGCTGGAGAACGGTACAATAATGAGTGTCTGCAGGTAACAGTGAAGCATTGTGGAGGTTCCTTCAAAGTTTGGGGCTGCATTTCAGCAAATGGAGTTGGAGATTTGGTCAGTATTAATGGTGTTCTTAATACTGAGAAAAACAGGCAGGCACTTATCCATCATGCAGTACCATCAGGGAGGTGTCTAAATAGCTCCAAATTTATTCTGTAGCAGGACAATGACCCCAAACATACAGCCAATGTCATTAAGAACTATCTGCAGCGTAAAGAAGAACAAGGAGTCCTGGAAGTGATATATGGCCCCCACAGAGCCCTGATCTCAACATCATCAAGTCTTTCTTGGATTACATGAAGAGACAGAAGGATTTCAGCAAGCCTACATCCACAGAAGATCTGTGGTTAGTTCTCCAAGATGTTTGGAACAACCTCCCTGCCGAGTTCTTTCAAAAACCGTCTGCAAGTGTACCTAGAAGAACTGATGCTGTTTTGAAGGCAAAGGGTGATCACACCAAATATTGATTTGATTTAGATTTCTCTTCTGTTCAATCACTTTGCATTTTATTAATTGATAAAAATAAACTATTAACACTTCTATTTTTAAAAGCATTCTTACTTTGCAAAATTTTTTCCACACCTGCCTACAACTTTTGCACAGTACTGTACTGTATACTAATAATAATACAGTACATAAATAGTATAGATTTTCAACAGTTATCAAAGTTTTATAAAATCATGATCTATGTATTTGATGGCCAAGGCATGAGATAGATACTGCTGTCCTACAGGGAAACATAATGTCAAATAAATGTCACGTTGCCAAGCTTCAATGATGGAGACCCAATAGAACAGATTTATTTTGTACTGTTGACCATGTGACCAATACATAGTAAGTCAATGGGCAAAGCATGGAAAAGACTGATATTTAACAACATGAACTAGACACTGAACTGGAAGTCTTGCAACATTATCTTATAGTAGAGATCTGAAATATCTTCACTGCCCTATGATTGGTAAAAGATACTTTATAGTATAGTAAAAATCCCATGTGTCCTAGGGTCTGAAACACAAGTGTCCTATTTATTGTGCAGTCTACAACATTCATTGCTAATAAAGTGATAAGATAGTCATCGTTTGGAAATTGAAGTTTTGTACATAGATGTAATTTGGACTGACAAAACAATGATAATCTGAGCATGTTTAGTAATTTTTTTTAGATTGCAACCTCTGTGGGTCTTTCAGTGTCTGCTTAACCTACAAGCTATAATTTGCACATTATTGAGTATCTTCAAAAAGTACCTGCAAAACTGATGTTGGCTATTTAAAGGATCTAAGATGTTATCTATACATTTAACTGGTAAATTTACTGATGTTTGTTTTGTATTTATAGCCTCTTTTCCTGCATATAGAATTTTTTCAGCAGTGCTATAAATAATCTTGATTGTTCTCACAAAAAGCCAATGTATCTGCATCAAAAAAAGAGGAAAGATGATACTGAGTATGTCTAAACTTGCAATGTATGTCTAGAAATGATTGATATTGTATGATATCTTAAATAACTTTTAAAAAGACAATGACCCATAGAGTTTACAATCTCAAAAATGTTGGTGTATTGAGCTTCGGGAGTGGTTATATACAGCTTCTGAAATAAGTTATTTCCTCATGTCTACAGGCGTTCTATGTATCAAGGCAAGTTTGGGAATGTACTGGGATATATATAGTTAACTAGAGAAGGCTTAAGGAGCCATGCAGTGTGGATTGAGTTAGTAGAGGAAGATGTAATGTAATATATTCAGCAATCATGTTGAATAAATCAGGGTTAGTCGCAACAGTAAATGTCACTTAAAGGTCTGTTGTCAAATAGGTTTGCCAGAGACACATTTTATTTTGTTTCCTACATTCATTTTTTTATTGTAAAATGAACACTCTCACACAATGCAAAGCATTGTTATTGATTTGTGCATTGTGGTTGAAATGCAGCTGTGATTAATGCTGCTGTTAAACACATCTGCTTGTTTGAAGCTAAATTGGGCTAATCTTTATATGATCATCATTAAATTACCATTACATTCCTGTGCAACTTGGCAGACAGTTGACCATTACTATAGCTGGCTGACTACTTTGCAAGCTGGGACACTGGTAACTCTTGTAATTATATAGATTAGCAGTAAGCAATAAAACCACCAGCATTTTCCTAACTACAATGTGAAGTGGTGTGTTAATGTGTTTGTTTATTTAACTAGGAACTAGAGCCCCTGCCACTGCATCATACTCAGTGTGGGGCCCATTTATCAAAGTGTATTTGAGGTAAAATCCCCGAAAACACCCGTTTTCTGGGGTTTACCTCAAATACTAAGTATCCACCAGATGTATTAAGGAGGGACCACAGCAGGTATCTCCGACACCTGCTGTGATCCCTCCATTGCCACTGGCAGCCGCCTCCCACATAGGTTTCTATGGGGGATGCGATGCTGCCAAATTTACCAATATCCGGAATGCAATGCATTCCAGATATTGGACCCCGCAGCTAACGCCATCCAAAGATGACATTAGCCACTGTAGCCTATGGGCTACACTGCGCACTATTAGCCGGCAGAGGGATCCGCCGGGACCCTCCCCGGCTATGGCGGATGTGCATGTGCAGTACACGGGACTGCACATGCACACCACCCCCTGCACTGGCCGGCCGTGCCCGGGAAACATTGCAGGGATGGGCTCCTTTCGGAGAGATCGCCTTTTGCAATGCAATTAGGGGCGTTACTGGCATGCCCTGATCGCATTGCAAAAGCGATCCTTGATAAATGGGCCCCTATGAGAGGTAAAGAGAATCTATATGGAAGTTTTAGCAGACTTGTAACTATTGTGAGTCCACAATAAAAAATGACAGCAAAGCTGTTTCTATAAAGGTGCGTATCCACTAGCAGATAGTGGAACGACAGTACGATAAGAACACTGTAATCGTACAGTTGTTCCTCTTCCCCTGGAGTACCTACACTGAACGATATGTCGTTCAGTGTAGGCACCCTTCCTCATCCCTGAACATGGTCAATCTGTCGTTATCGGCAGATTGACCAGCATGTTCAGGCGATGATTGATGCCGAAAACAACCAGCAGGAACGCGCATCGCTGGTCGTTTTTGACATTTTCATGCCCGAATCATGCACAATTAATGAGCGATTGATCAATTACGATGTCGTAATCTTTCACTCGCTCTGTTTAATCGCCTAGTGGATTCGCGGCATAACAGTGAAGATTAAATCAAACCACAAAACTAGACTATAGACAGGCAGGCATCTCTCTTTAGATGTTGAAAAAAATTACAGATAAATTAGTTCCATGTATCTAAAATGAGTAATGGGGTTATCCATGTAATCAGTACTCCTGGCCTTGGCAGCATCCCTTGTTACATCCATCAAGTGGCTTATGAACTGAATCTATGATAATATAAATCTTTTTAGTAAAGGAAAGGTAAAGCAGTAGTCAAGTCATCTATTGATAAGGAAGCTCATGCAACTTATCACTCGAAAGGCATAGACACTGGTTTCCTATCATGGGCTGACCCTTTTCAAGGCTTAGGACAAAATACCACTCCATACTGTAGAATTTGTCTAATCTGCATTCCTGAAAATTACTCTAGGGATAAATACATCAGGACTCACCAATTAGACACACAGGGAAATAACCATCCACATATATATATATATATATCATAAACTTGGTCTCAAACAAGCCAGCATATCCAACTGCTTATTTAAATCTTGTTTTCCTGGTATGTACTTTCAACCAGTCATTCCTCTGCATTGATACATAGACCCAGTCAAGCCATTGTATCATTAGAATATTACTAGAACAAGTCCATCTTTTTTATTATCAACTATGCTCCTGACTTGTATCTAACATTCCAGATTCTTCAAATCTATATATCTGTCTCCTTCTCTTCATTTCCATATATATCCATCGCTACATATACCATTCATTTCTCCTTTTAATATATTTTCCATTACTGTACACATTTCCTTTCTCTGTCTCTACATATGTCACCCTCATCTCTTCTACCTATGTATCCGTCCTAATCTATGTTTTCCATCTCTTCTTATTATATATATGCCCTTATCTCTTTTCTCCATCATCCCATTATGAAATACTTTCATTTTAGTCAATACTGGCAACCCGCCCCGGCTTTGCACAGGAGCAATTTTGAATTTACGGCAATAGTCTTTTTAAACCGAGGTATAAGATTGCTTTGTAGACAACATTAGTCATTTTTTCCTCCTGATGTTAACACGAAAATATTTCATTTTGATGTGACACGTAAAAAGGGCCACGTAAAGTTGTCCATGAGCAAAACAGTCTCCACTTAGGTCAACTCCAGCCCTGTTAAGTGTCTGTCCCTGTGCGTTATTTGTTGTCATGCCAAAGCAGGCTCTTACCGGGAATTGGACTCGTTTGAAATTAAAGAATCGTTTTTCACATAAATGAAACAGGCAGTTAAAAAAAAGTGAAAAACGGAAATTTTGTATCAGTAAACAGGGCTTACATCAATTTTTCTGGAGTAACCGGATAATATGCATCAATCTCTACATGGTATAAAATAAAGTCCATTGTTGTAATATATCTTTAACGGTTTAGACAGTGTAAGTTAAAAAAGCGCTCAGACGTCCATTTTGTCATTGACCTGCTTCACTAAAATTGTCACTGCTTGGCTCCCTTTTGTCACATTAATGTTTCATACACCTAAACCTTCCTCGACAAATGATCTATAGAATAGTGAAAACTGCATCAAAATCCGTCCAGTGGTTCTCGAGATTATCCCAAACAAAAAGACAGACGCCTACCTGGGACGTTATCTTATACTATGTATAGATATAAAAGTCATCTGATGATGGTGTTGGTTCCCACAGGCAAACTCGGAAAACTAAAAGCATTCTGAGTTTGCTGAATACTAGACAGCGCCATCAGGCCCCTAATAAAGCATGGAGAAACTGGCATTTTCGCATGTGTAACATGCCCATGTAGGAAAATGGGGAAGCAGTCGGGAAGCTGACGGACGTAATCTCGACCACCGGCTTCCGACTGTCTAGTCCCAGCAAGGGGTTAAATGACAGGCGTCGAAATTCTGACGCCTGTCATTAGACCTAAGCCAGGAGTCCGACACCCAGCTTACCGATCGAAGGTAAGCCGGGCGCCGGACGCGGACAGCCGCAGTGTGGGGGGGGGAGGGTTAGGTTTAGGGCTCCCAGAGGGGATTTAGGGTTAGGCACCCTCTCGGGAGGTTAGGGTTAGGCTAGAGGAAGGGGGGGTTAGGGTTAGGCACCTCCGAGGGGAGGTTAGGGTTAGGCACCCCCCCAGGGGACTTAGGTTTAGGCAGCGGGGAATGGGGGGTTAGGTTTAGGCACTTAGAGGGGGGATTAGGGTTAGGCACTTGGGGGGGAGGTTAGGGTTAGGCACCCCTAAGGGAGGGTTTGGGGGTAGAATAGGGTTAGCAAATACTTACCTTGGACGATCTGGATTTTCGCCCCTGCCGGGCAGCCGCTATCGGGATTTGAACCGCCGCCCAAGTAAATGATACTGAATCCGGGAAAATGAACAGGCCACTACAACTGTATGAATTCTGTCATATCTCCTGCCTTTCCCCCTATATAGCGTGTCCCCATTTTTCATTACAAATCAACATGTTCCATATTAATCTGTCTAACCTAGAGGTGGGCCATAATCAGCCCCCCAGCTGTTGTAGAACTACACATCCCAGCATGCTCTGCCACAGTTTTGCTATTTGGCCAAGCCAAAACTGTTGCATGGCATGCTGGGACTTGTAGTTCAACAACAGCTGGCGGGCTGCTTATTGCTCACCGCCCTATGTACCTTATACTCACTGATTTACACCTTTATATATCCTGCCTACACTTCCTCTCTCCAGGCATATGTACAGTCAGGTGCATAAATATTGGGACATTGACAGAATTTTCATATTTTGGCCTCTATTCACCACCACAATGGCTTTGAAATGAAACAAACAAGATGTGCTTTAACTGTAGACTTTCAGATTTAATTTGAGATTAATTACATCCAAATCAGTTGAACGGTGTAGGAATTACAATGGTCTCTATATGTGACCCCCACTTTTTAAGGGGCCAAAAGTAATGGGACAAACTAAACAATCCTAAATCTAACTTTCACTTTTTAATACTTTGTTGCAAATCCTTTGCAGGCAATTACAGCCTGAAGTCTGGAATGCATAGACATCACCAGACGCTGGGTTTCATCCCTGGTGATGCTCTGCCAGGCCTCTACTGCAAATGTCTTCAGTTCCTGCTTGTTCTTGGGGCATTTTCCCTTCAGTTTTGTCTTCATCAAGTGAAATGCATGCTCAATCGGATTCAGGTCAGGGGATTGACTTGGCCATTGCATAACATTCCACTTTTTAGCCTAAAAAAACTCTTTGGTTGCTTTTGCAGTATACTTCGGGTCATTGTCCATCTGCACTGTGAAGCACCGTCCAACGAGTTCTGAAGCATTTGACTGAATATGAGCATATAATATTGCCCGAAACACTTCAGAATTCATTCTGCTGCTTTTGTCAGCAGTCACATCATCAATAAATACAAGGGAACCAGTTCCATTGGCAGCCATACATGCCCATGCCTTGACACTAACACCACCATGCTTCACTGATGAGGTGGTATGTTTTTGGATTATGAGCAGTTTCTTTCCTTCTCCATACTCTTCTCTTCCCATCACTCTGGTACAAGTTGATCTTTGTCTCATCTGTCCATAGGATGTTGTTCCAGAACTTTAATGGCTTTTTTAGATGTTGTTTGGCAAACTCTAATCTGGTCTTCCTGTTTTTGTGGCTCAGCAATCGTTTACATCTTGTGAACCCTCTATATTCACTCTTGTGAAGTCTGCTCTTCATTGTTGACTTTGACACATAAACACCTTCCTCCTGGAGAGTGTTCTTGATTTGGCCAATGTTGTGAAGGGGTTTTTGTTCACCAGGGAAATAATTCTTCTGTCATCCACTACAGTTGTTTCCGTGGCCTTCCGGGTCTTTTGGTGTTGCTGAGCTCTCCGGTACTTTCTTTCTTTTTAAGAATGTTCCAAACAGTTAATTTGGCCACACCTAATGTTTTTGCTATTTCTCTGATGGGTTTGTTTTGATTTTTCAGCCTAATGATGGCTTGCTTCACTGATAGTGACAGCTCTTTGGATCTCATACTGAGAGGCTACAGCAACTGATTCCAAATGCAAATGTCACACCTAGAGTCAACTCCACACCTTTTACCTGCTTAATTGATAATGAAATAATGAGGGAATAGCCCACACCTGTCCATGAAATAGCTTTTGAGTTGATAGTCCCATTACTTTTGGCCCCTTAAAAAGTGGGAGGCACATATAGAAACCGTTGTAATTCCTACACCGTTCACCTGATTTGGATGTAATTACCCTCAAATTAAATCTAAAAGTCTGCAGCTAAAGCACATCTTGTTTGTTTCATTTCAAAGCCATTGTGGTGGTGAATAGAGGCCAAAATATGAAAATTCTGTAAATGTCCCAATATTTATGCACCTGACTGTATATGTCCTCATCTGCACTTTGCAACTAGAGAAATCCCAGCCTAGAAATCTTCTCCTTAGGACTATACCAGTCGCATCCATGTCTTCCCTGTACAACTGTGTCAATCCCATTTTATTTTCTCTACTTCTTATGTATTCCTCACCATCTCCTCTACAATTATTTAGATTCTCTATCCTATCTCCTCTTATGCCTCTAACTCTTATTTTCTTTCCAAAACTCTACTTATCTTGCAATCATCTCCCTTTTTCCATTCTACATATGCTCCCTCTTTCCATCCCTATATATGCTGCACTGATATCCTCTCTCCAACCTTATATATTCTGCCATCATTTCCCCTCCATTTTATCTCCTATCCTCATCTCCTACCTACATCATATATGTCATTATCGCCTCTTTCCAACTCCCATTATATTTAATCGTCATCTTTTCAACATCACCCTAAATATACTCGTTTTTTTTATGACAATCTGTATGTCCTTTTCAATTTCCTGTTATAAATCTTCTTCCTTGTTTTTTTTCCTTATCTCCCCTTACATTGTTCTTGCTTTCATTCTACTTCTTCCTCTCTCTGTCCCATCTCCCCCCAACACAGGTGTTGAAAGGATTTCCAGAGTGCCTCCAAGCAGATATATGTCTCCATCTCAATCGAACATTGCTACAGAACTGCAAAGCTTTCCGAGGAGCTACCAAAGGATGTTTGCGGGCACTGGCCATGAAATTTAAGACCACCCATGCACCACCAGGGGACACTTTGGTTCACTACGGAGATGTGCTAACCACCTTATACTTTATTTCCCGTGGGTCAATCGAGATACTCAGAGATGACATTGTGGTGGCTATTTTGGGTAATAATGTGATTTTTGTCTGCTTTTTGATAGGAATGTGATTAAAACTAATTCACCACATAATAAGTGGCATCTCTCCTTTAAAGATGTGTATTGAAAATTGAACAAGCTTTGTTTTCATTGCAGATGTTTATCTCCCCACCCATTAAGAGGACATGAGTGAATATATTTTTAATAATCTTATTTGTTCTTTAACAGGGAAAAATGACATTTTTGGAGAGCCTATCAGTCTGTATGCTCGTCCTGGAAAGTCAAATGCAGATGTGAGAGCTCTGACTTACTGTGATCTTCATAAGATCCAAAGAGAAGACTTGCTGGAGGTTCTGGATATGTACCCAACCTTCTCGGACTGTTTCTGGAGCAACCTGGAGATTACCTTCAACCTGAGAGATGTAAGGACAACAATGGTGAAAAGCGTGTATTTTCCTGATGTCAGCTTTTGGATTTTGGTAAAAGAGAGGCTATTCTGCAAGTGTTTGTTTATGTGGATAAAGTCATACAGAAGACCAGTGAATTAGGCCACATAGGAGATGAGTAAGGCATAATAGACATTGTAAATCAAGCTTGAGTTCTTTTTCTTTAAAAAAAAAGACAGTTAGTAACAAATATTGAGTTTCATGAGAACAGTATTCCAGAAATAAGCAAACGTATTCCCACTGCTTTTTATTATCCATAACCTGCTGCCCCTCTTACCCTTATCAGGCAGACAGTATTCCCCGCTCTCCTATGAGTGAAGACTATAACTGCAGCTATCGTCGCACACGTAGGTGTAAACAATCAGGAAGGCACCGGAAGAAGCACGGTAAGAATAAAGTGTGCCGTCTCCACCATTGTATAACACAGAGAATACACGCAATATAATCTATTGAATAATTTATACACAAACTGTAAATGTTTAGAAATATCTCATTTACATACAGCTCCTCCATCTCTCCCAGATGGCCTCGATGATGTCAATTCTGACGCTGAACAGTATCACACATATTCCGAACTGACCAACCTTCAGCCACCACTGAGCAGGGAACAGTGGGACGAGATGGCGAGTAGCACAACTCCCTGCTCCCATTCCAGTGATGATGAAACCAAACCATTAAACTCAGGACGCATAGACAGGCTGGCCCCCACAGACAAACAAGAGTTCATTCCAGCTGTGGTGAACTTAGTGACGGCCAACATTAGCAGCCGTGAGGGTGGAAGGAAAGTGTTGGAGACGGTGGAAACTTATTCAGGTGATTGCTGTGTGACAAACTAGAGTACATCCAAATTACTATAATAGGAATACCACTCCTGTTATAGTTCTATAGACTAGTCCGGAGTTTTGTTTGGTTTTTTAAATGGAGGGAAAGGTCCTGCACTGAAGGCCCACGAACCAGTATGTAATTATTATTGTAGAATTAGCCTAACTATAACACATTCTCTTTTGTGTTTTTTTTCTGTCTTTTCTATATTTGATACTTCCCTTCCCTTTCTCATAACAGTTTTCTATATTACTGTTTTTTATCAGCTTCTCCTATTGAGGTACCTAACTTATTCAGTTTCTGGGGTGACCGCCGTCAATCTGCTTGTCCAGAAACCCACCAACACATTTCAATGGTGCATAACTCCTTCGACCCCCCACTCAGCCCTGATGACCAGCCAGGAGAGGTGGAATCGAGACTGGAGCTACTCCAGGTTCAGTTAGACAGGTGGGAATAAACATCTAGATAGCAAACAATAATTACTTTATACTAGAGATATTTTCAAGTCACTCATCTCAAAGTTTTAAGATTGTTTTCAATGTTTTCTCCCAGGCTGGAGTCTAGAATGTCTTCAGATATCAATATAATCCTGCAGTTGTTGCAGAGACAGCTTTCCCAGATACCCCCTGCATATAGTCCCATCTCTCCAAGTTCCCACACCCTAGGACTCTATCACTCAGCATCCAAGAGCCCGGAGCCCGTACAAAGCAACACATCTCTTCCAACAGACTCCCCCATCTCTCCGCTCCAGGTAAGTGGACATTTCAGGGAGTACATAATCCATTTATTTTGCATTGCCCACACAAAGTAGAATTGATGAAGCTGTTTACCATCATTAATTTCGTTGACACTTTAATACTCACGCCTTCAGCTTCACAACACCAACACTCTGGAGCTTACTGTCAACGACTTGGAGAAGACCATTTTTAATGATGACCACAAACACTTATCACAATATTTATAATTGACATTAGTCAGCTAGTCCAATAATGCAGCATGCTGGTCCTGTGAACCAACCATGAAGCCTGAAAAAAATAGAATTGAACGCTACACGTATCAGGTATTAAGGTAAATGCGCACAGTGGGCCTGAATCAGAGGTGCACGATCTTGCATCCACAACTGCAGTGCGACTGCGTCTTTATGTTAATGTCACGGTAGATGGACTTCATACAGAGATGCCCACAGGCTGCAGCTATTAATCTGGGACTGTGCGTATTTAGACATACCATCAGCTGCACCACAGAACATTGCCCTATGGAGGCGCAGATTATCCATCTGAATATGGCCATCAGTGTCAGTGCAACTGTGGCAAAAGGTGCAGTTGCTGACCGCCGCACGCTCGCATCTGGTTAGCAGCCCCCGCTATAACCTAGAAACACCCACTGAAATCGCCTGTGTTTTGTGACTCGGATGCATTTGCAGACTGAAAAAATTGGCTACTTGCATGTGGCATTGACGCTGCGTCCACCTCTGAATCAGGCCCAGTCTGTGTGTCGATTAAGGCCACTATGTGTGTGAGTACATTGCACTGTATTCTGTGTCCAACACTTGCTCTTGCAGCAGCACCATACTGTGTATCAGTTTAGACATATTTACACAGAGCGATTGACAGTCAGGCACCGTTTAATGGTGCTTTGGTATAGTGTAGGAATGTATGATGCATCAATTGCAATCAACTGGTCGATGCTTGGCTGTTCACCCCCATCCAGGGTTACTCCGAACAAGTGTCCGTGTGCTGCCTAATACTGGATGGGTGGTATCCAGGTATAGTACAGCAGAGCGGGCATCAGCGCCGGTGACACACTGACAGTGACATCACTGACACTGCAACCCATCCCTCTCTTCTGCTCCAGCCCGCCAGCGGCAGCTTCCTTCCGGCTGCGGGTGTGAGTTGTGACTGGAGTGTCAATCATGTGGATGGGGCCTGCTGGTGGTTGGTGAAGGTAAGTATGACTTGAGTGGGGCTCTGAGGCTGGTATATCATGGGAGGGCTCTGAAGTTGGCATATCAAGGGGGGCTCTGAGGCTGAAATATCATAGGAGGGCTCTGAAGTTGGCATATCAAGGGGGCTCTGTGGCTGGTATATTAAGGGGGCTCTGAGGATGGCATTTTAAGGTGGCAGGACGGGATCTGCGGCTGTCATATAAAAGGGACAGGACCGGGAGCTCTGAGGCTGGCACGTAAAGTGGCATGTCACGGGGCTTTTATTGGCATATATGTGACATATAAGAGCACTATGTGGAATTATTCTGTAACATATGGGGGCACTATGTGGCACTTCTGTGACATATGGAGCGCTATGAGGTATTTTTTATGTAACAACTAAATATTTGACAATTTTTGACAAATGTTCAGCTGAACACACTTTTGTTTCAAATTATAAATGGTGGCGGGAAGGTGTGGAAGATCATAGTTAGTTTTGACACGTGAATGTAAATCACAACCATTTGGAAGTTGGATGTGCCTGGTATAGTGCATCTAGCTAACAGACTATTATCATGCAGCAGTAGACATAAAGGGGTAGGCAGCAGTATTTCATAGTAGTAGCCTAATGAATTTTGAAAGGTAATGGGTGAAGTGCTTTGACAAAGCTTTCACCATAGCTAAAATTAGATAGTCATTTACAGTAGATCACTGATATTCCAGTTGAAACCACAATGTCCAACAGTAGACTGGATAGGCTGCAGCCTAGTACTCCAGGACTTGAGGGATGCCACATAGTTGGCAGCCGGGAATAAGATGAAGACCTAATTCATAGGCAAACGCAGGGGGGGTTTCCATCTGCCTGGAAACCCTCCTCCCCAGCCCACACCATGACCACAATAGAAATAGTAATAGAATAGAATTTTACTAGAGCTGCATGTTCTTTTCAGTATCACAAATGAAATAATTAGCACCACCTGAGAATCTTCTAACATGTATAAGCCAGTAATAAATAACCTGTGCACCAAATAGGATATCTGGAAAACATTCACTGTTAGGGATGTGCTGCTATTGAGCCCAATATGTACATATTTGTCCAGGACAGTGCTAGGTTCTTCTGCTGCTCCCCCAGGCTGCCGGACTAGCTCCAATGCCCTGGAATGGTGCCCACATCTGAAAAAAAACATTCTGCTCAGAAAGGATGGACCTACTGCCGTATCTAATGGCATAGTGTGATCGCTGGTTCTATATATGCTGGAATTATGACACACAATACACTTTGTATGATCCATATTAAAGCTGGTTAAGTGCTAATTCTACCCTCTTCATGGTCTGGCCACACTCACTCTAAAATCAGGCATTTGGAAACCCCCCTCTAGAAATCCTACGTTTGCCACAGTAATTCTTTCCATGTTGGTGGCTACCACAGCTTAATTAAAGAAGCTTGTTAGTTATCCAGCCGTCTTAAGTTGGTGTTGAGGGGGAGTTTTTAAAGAGACCACCAGATTGTTGTGCCTATGTGACAATGTACTAAAATCTTTACTATATGTACATTGTGCTACAACACCATCTGGGTAGCCTGAAGAGCTGCATCTGATTATCTATAGAGTCTTCCTCGCATTTCCCAAAAGCCAAAGTTTCCTTTACACTCCACAAACATCATTATATAATTAGATGCCAAGGTCAAACATATCACTTGTACGACATTCGTTACTTACAAATAGCTATTTCCTGCATATGTACTATGCTCTGTGTTTAGCAGTACTGCAGGTGAGCACTGCAAGTGTAATAGCCTAAGGCATCCGGTACTCTTAATCAGGCCCTGACATCCAATATATATGGGATATAGCAGGAATGAACAAAAACAGGAACTATAAAGAGCAACCTAAACCACACAAATAATTACGATTTTTGCAATGAGAGAGGACCATTCCATCTGAGATGCCCGACATTTGTTTTTATAATTTTAGTGTATACTGTAGTGTACTGTAATCACCAAACAGGTGAATATATGTAATATTTGGAGCAGCACAAATTTTTTTGCTGACTCTCTGAATGAACATGTTTATGCAAATCATGTATTGCTTATTTTATAGATGTGTTTTTTACCACAAATTTGTATTGCCATTATTACTTTTCCTGTTTCTCTTGCAGAGCCCAGGACTGACCGACTACAATGACTTAGAACCACTTCACTTTAAGCCCAATGTTATGCATCTCAGCACTAGCTCCCAGGAACCTGTTGGCCTGATCCCTGGACCTGGACACCCTCTGTTCCAAATTGGCCTTCCACCAGAAACCCCCGCCCAAGCAATCCTTGGAGGCTTCCGCTTCCCTTCTCTCCCAGAGCACCTCGAGTGCCCTTCTCCTCCGGACCTGCAATTTCAAAGACACCTGTCAGACCCAGTTCTCCCGGGAAGTTAGAGCCATAAAGGTGGCTACAAAAGGAGTTTACCTGTTTCCAATGCAGGGTTGAGGAGGGGAAAAAGATGTCTTAGCCTGAGTTTACCCTCCCATTTATGCATAGGATAGATTTCTTGTGGGCCATACTGGAAGAAGAGGCGAGATAGGATTGCACTTCCAGATGTCAGATTAGACTTTTCAATGTGATGATACCACCCTTCCTACATAAAGGGTCTTTGTCCCTTTAAAACTGATATTTCATAAGAATAAACAATATGAGCTCCTCAGACTGACTGACCTATGGAGTGTCTGACAACTGGAGATACTGTAAACTGAATTGTCTGATGACTGAGAAAGAGAGCTGTGCTGCCTCAGTGTTGGAAAAGATACAAAGATGAAGAAATTATTAGTTCTTCCTTCCTGGCACACACTGTATACACAGATCATGTAATGTTATCATTTTCATGGTGTGGGTAATATAATAAGAGAGCAATTAAAGCAAAATGACTGAAGGAGGATCACAGCTGATACAACATTGTCAGGGATTCTAGCACAAAAAAAAAATCAAACTAAAGAAAGGTGCATTGAAGGAATGTATTACTCCAACTCCATCATAGCCTCACAGGGTACATTGCTTTGTAACATATGTAATATCCTCATAGAAAATAACTTTTTAAGTGACTTAACATTACAATATTGCATCCTGTCCTGGAATATATTGTCGCACATGATTCATACAATAAATATTTAAATATTTCACTAGAGGCACACACACTATATATATATATATATATATATATATATATATATATATATATATATATGAAACGTCTAAACTTAACATTTATTTAAATATAAAATGCTTGCTTTTAACAAGGTCCCAGCAGGTAAGCACAAGATATCGAGAATAAGGAGCTAACATGTAAGGGTCCATGTTGCATATAAGCAGGTGGCTCTCTTTGCATGTCTAGACAATGGAAGCTTGGAACTCAGAATTAGCAGAAACCAGTGGGTAATACAAACATTTTAATTCCAACCGATAAAATACAGTCAGGAGAACAAGCAGACTATTATGTGTTTCCAATCATATATAGGGGTCTATTCAGCAATAGTGACGATGTTGCCCAGAATATTATCGAGCAACATCGTCACGATTTTTTATCAATTGTAAATATTTATAGCTGCTATTCAGCATTGATTGAGCAAGGACAGCGGTTGCGGTAACACGCTGTCCCTGTGATATTACAGAAGGCATTGTTTTCGGTTTCTGAAAACAATCCCTTCTGTTACTGCTCCTGCGCATGCTCAGTCATGTGCTTCCGAACAGTCTCTGTCCCTGCTTTGCGGTGACCACGGATGGGTAAGAACATCTCCAGCCTGTCCAAAGTGATTCACATGTGTATACAGGCTTTATATTAGCCTGGATACATGCATATTTATGTGCTTTTATATTTAACATTTATATATAACTGTTAAATATAATAGCACATAAATATACATATATACAGGCTAATATAAAGCCTGTGTGCACATGTCAATCAATTTCGGCAAGTTTAACAGGCTCTAGAGTGGCTTACCTGTCCGCGATCACTGCAAACCAGGGACGGTGACTGGGCGGTGTTACACGATGCTGCAGGGACTTATGGAAAAATGTACCTGTCCCTGAAGTTTTCGGGGAATTTACTGGCTTTTCTTCATAGAACGCCATTCTGAGTTGGCGTTATATAAAGAAAATATCTTTCGAGTAATTTAACGCTTTTTGCTTTGCTGAATAGCAAAAAGCGTTAAAGCACTGAAGAGATCAATAACTGATCCCCACAGTGCGGTACTCTGCCAGATGGGAATTCATGGTGAAAATAATTGCGTTATCTTCTCCATTATCCCATTGCTGAATAACGGATTTACATAAAAAATGTGGAAATGATGATTTCTGCATTTTTTTATGTAAAAAAAATCATTGCTGAATAGACCGCATAGTCACTCTATTAGAAGTTTCTGGTAACTTTGAGTGCAAAGCTTTCTTCTTTTTTTTTTTTTTTAAAGAGATTATGTTTTTGTTTGAAAGGTTGTCCACTTTTTATTAGACTAGAAAATTATTGTTTTAAAGGGGTTGTCTACTTGTACAGCTCCTTCCCCATGTACAGTGACAGTACATGAAGGGTCATTGGGATATCCTGATTATCATCAACTCATAATTACCTCTGGACCTAAAATCAGGGAGAAGATGTGAGATTGATAGATAAACAATTTCATGGCCTTTGCACCTCTCCCAGTCCGGTGGCAATTTAAACACCTTCCATCTATAGATATTTATATCCCAATGCAAATTGTGTTTTCCATAGTTACAATATAGACTTATCCAGAAACAGAGGGGTTTCTAGGAGATAGACATCCAGGAATGATACACAGAGAGGTCGTAATAAATTAGGGTAGTCCTAATGTGGACAACCCCGTTAAATACACAGCTTATTGCTAATTGCTATTTACTGCCTCTACCACTTTGGCTCAGCTATGGTTTACTAGTCAAATTATGACGTGACCAGAGAACACATATTTACTAAGTGCAGTACATCATGGTTGAACTACCATAATCCTCACAATTATGTAATTGCGGACTTTGGAGAACAAGTCTGTGGTCTGTCAAAAGGGTGTACAGAACATTTGTTTAATGTGACAAGTATAATACAACTGGAATTTAAATCAGTGATTCGTAACCAGTGTGGCGAATCATGACAAATCTAAATTATGTAAAAGGCATATTGTCACTTTAATATGGTTACCAATGCGGTCTCACAAAATATAATGGTGTTGACAGTCAGAAAACGTGTTGCAAAACCAAAGTGCTTGAGAATCACTGATTTAAAAAGTAGAGGTCATTGTGGGATGATTAGGCTAAATTTACTACCTAGTCCTTACATACCAGAATGTTTGGTTCCTAAAGAGATTGTTATTACACTTAAAGGCTGATGCACAGTTAAATGTACACCCATTTGTGGAATGTGTTATGTGCATTCTTTGGAATCAGTACGCATTTCAGTTGTATATCCACTTGCAATTGAAGAGGCACAAAAGCAATTCTTATGTATGTCAACGGAATTGCGAGCTATGTAGAGTTGGCTGGAAGTATAAACGTTTAAGCAAGACGTATCTTTAGCTTGAAGGATAAAGCTGGCGCAAGTGCGCCCTGATGGTGATGTTAACAACGAATATCAACCAAAAATGTAAGGATAGGGACGGTTTGCTTGTAAAGATGCTTACAACTCTGCATATGGCCAAATATACGAATTTAGTTACAAGCAAGCGGTGAGAGACCAATTATGGCAAACGTTAGCAACTCTGTATACTATAAACTGCTTGCAATAAATAAATGGCAATAAAAGATACATAGATGCAACATATCTAACACATTCAAGAATATCAAATCTATATCCTTAGTTTCTTGAGATACTATCTGAAATGAAGGCTTTACAATACTCTGATAGTTGCAATGTTCAATTAATTAGAAGGTTGAAGTTTGGGAAGTACAGAGACATAACTGCGACAAAACTGTTGGATGACGCTCTGGTGCACATAGGGGATGCAGGTGAAGGTGTATAGAATAAGATACTATGGTATTTGGAAACACCTGCATAGGGCTATCGTTATAGATATCTAGTGTAAGGAGATAGAATGAACATACAACATGTAATTATGCAGTTATCTAATGATGAGTGGACAGAGATGCTACAGCCCATGTTCACTAAACCAGTCTAATATAGAACAACTGTAAAATCACATTCAATGTTTGCTTTATGTTATTCCCAGTCTTCAAATATTTTATTTATTTCACCAGTTTAAGTTGTCTGTAAATGGAGAATATACACTGCACTGCTCATTTTACAGCAATCATATAGCGCCACATGTGCTCATGTGACTGTTATGTATGACTGGAGACAAATGGTAAGCTAACAATGCATATTGCACAGTACAGAGGATTTCACTTCCATCCCAGACACACAAAGCTGATATATATACATATATTAAATTCAAACGGATCCAGCACTCACAGCATATGACCAGCAAAAAGCCAGGTGCCCCAGGTGCCCTCACATACAATCACAGTACTCGTGGCAAATTAACACTCCAGTTATACTATATTACTGCCTGGAGTATTCATTTGCTGCGAGTGCAACACCAGAGGGGACATATTTTTTTTATATATATATCTATATATATATATATATATATATATATATATATATATATATATATATGATCCAGGAATCCGACACTCACTGATCCAAATAAATACTTTATCCCGTTGACAAAAAGCGTGTCAAATGCAGAGACGCTGTAACTACAGAGTGATGTATGAGCGGCACTGAGAGGTTTCAATAATACACACAACTGTCTTCTTGTGGTCAACGAAAATGCTTTGATAAAAGTTGACCACAGGAAGACTGTTGTTGTGTGTATTATTGAAACCTCTCAGTGCCGCTCATACTTCACTATATATATATATTTACATTTTAAATAAATACAACAGTTGTAACTCTTTCTGTGTTTTTTTTTCTAATCTCTACTACAAAATGTAAACTGCAATGAAGCAGTCATTGCAGTGATAGAGGGGGAGGTGTGGAGCTACAGCCTCTCTTCTAGTATAGTGCACTAACATGACCCAGGCCAGGTACAGGACATTACATTGCATATACTGTACACTACACTTACTGAAGGTAGATGTCTTATTTAGCATGCTTTATTTAACAAGATAGTCATTCCTTGATAAGTTAATTAGTTAATTAATTTAAAAAAAAAAACACGTTTAATAACCAGGCTAGTTGAAAAGATAAATCTGTTATATAGCACCTTTTACCTACATATGGTAGAAGTGACCATTTTGTGAGCTACATCATAAACTTGCTAGATCATCAATGTACTTGGAGATTCTATTCTCACAAATAAACAAAATGGCTGTCTTTACTTTCAGAGATCAACAAGTACACTTTTCATTTCCATATTAACCCATGCAGGTAAATGCAAGTATAGTACTGTCCAATCTTATTCACATCAGCAACATGTAATCTATACTGTTTTTAATGTCTTCATATGGGCCTTTGGCCATCATCACTTACTTTATTTGAAATAGATAACTAATATGTTAAGTTATGGGCACACTCCTAAAAACGGATCATATATATTTATACTCCAAAGAATATGATCTGAAAAGGGGATCAATACAATGTCTGGTAGCCTACAGGGAAATATATGTTTTAAAGTTTACATACCATGCACACACACACAGTGAAGATAGCCATTTGGGGCACTGAACAATGGGCCTGACAATGCAGCCTATTATTTCACTAAGAACTAGTGCAGTTAAATAATAGGCAACATTCTCATAAATGTTGGTTCAGCCCTCAAAATGGCTGCCTCTACTGTTTGTCAGCGACAGCTGCACTTTAATACTCCTGTACGTGCAGACAGCAGAGCTTAGGTGGTCATTAAACTGCACACTGATTATTTTTTTTTTATTATTCTTTTTAACAAATATTAGCAGTCTTAAAGGACAATCTCTCAGAGACAAAAATATTTGTAGTTCATTAATTTCTTATCAATGTACCACCCTCTTTGATCCCATTTATTGCTTCCAACAATTAATAGGTTGCGTAAACCGACGGTTGATTCTGTTCTTCACCTTGTCCAATTAAGCTTTTATGGGCCTCAACTCTTAAGGCCCCCACACATCAGCAATCTGAAAACCACAATTGAACAATTTGAAGATTTATTGCCCGATCTTAGGATTTCCCAATCGAGCAATCTGCGCCCATACACTGCAGATCTTTTTCAGTGATTTGCAGATTGATTGCAGCAAACACAGATCTGGCAATCGTGAAAGGCCCATCATTTTGCTAGAAACGGTCTGCAAATCTGCTGATCATGTCCATACACTAGCAATCTACGGTCCCAATCGATCTGTGAAATCCAACACGTTGGACAATCTGATTAAACAATTCCAATCACTTTTTGGTTGCAATCTGAAATCTGTGAAGCCCATACATTGCAGATTTTTATACACAATTGATTGCAAATTGCACGATTGCTGCAATCCATCTCTGATGTATGGGGGCCTTTACTCAAACCCCTAACATTTCCCAAATTGTCCTATACTACACTGCACCTGTTATAGTTCAGAAGAGTTTCTGGAGACACTGGTCGGTGGCTGCCACATCCAGCTGAGAGCCAGGTCTGAATAAAATGCGGTAATAACTCTGGGTTTCAGACACCAACAAATACCCAGACATTAGAAAAACTGTGAATGTTTTTATTCTTAAGTTATAGCAATTATTCTAAAAACTAATAAATATACGTTTTTGCCAACCATTTTGTCTTGTTATATATTTATAACAACTAAACACAAAATAAACTTTTACTAAGCAAATACAAAATGTAAACTATTGTTTTTACCGTTGCCATACCTGTTGGCATTTTTACTTGTATTGCGCTGGAGTTGTAATGCTACTTTGGAAGCCTACAGTGATCTCTAAAACACTTCAAATAATGCTAATAAACAGTATTTGCATTTCATATGTGTTAGCATTAAAGCGCAAGTAAAACACCAGTGAGGGTATAACACCTAAAGGATAAACTGGTTATATGGATGCATCTCAGAAGTTGCTGGGCTGCAAAACACTACACACACAAATACCAGATTCATACACTTAGTGCATCCTTACCATCCATAATTGTCGTGGAATCTCTCAGACTCCAAGAAGGGTAGGTGACCCTCCCATATCCCACCCAATTCCTAATGAAATGAGCAGGATGCATTGGGCATGATGATGTAATTCTCAGAATCACATAATCTTGGCCCTGCCCCTTTGTAGAGACCCACATGCTGCATGCTGACATTTCAACCATGACAACATTCTCATGTCGATTTGATGCATGTCAACATGACAACTGTTGACCTAACATACCATACCTGGCTGGGCGGGGAGTCATGATGATGGAATTCATGCTATCATGCCCAGCCTAGATTGCATGATGACAAAAATAATGATATTTGTATCATTAGCTCATCCACACTTGCCCTTGGATCAGGAGGAGAGGTCTGAAAAGTGGATAAATATGAATAAAACACAGCTTACTGTGCACAGATAGAAATACAACAAACAGAAAAACAGGAAAAACAAAGGTGCAGAGTTGAATGCAAGTCAGCCATAACTGTTCCACATTGCATGCAGGAAACTAAACGTGGACATTTGCAGAGTTGTACGCATCTCTGTGGCCCTATCTGTGCGCTTGATTTAATAACCCATCATCATCACACTTGCAACAACCTTATCCTTTTGGCAAAAATCTGTCTAAAGAACAGGCATATGCCCAAGTCTGCATAGCCCGTAATTTCCATTAACTCACCGTCTAAGAGCTTATTTATTTTATTATTTATTAACAGTTTCTTATATAGCGCAGCATATTCTGTTGCGCTTTACAATTGTAAACATTAATAGAACAAAACAGGGTAATAACAGACAGACATTGAGGTAAGATGGCCCTGTGTCGAAGATGGATAATTGGCTGAGACAAGACCAGTTTAAAATTGTATCGCAGCGACGCCATCTTGCGACTGGCCGCAAGACGCCATTTTAGAAAATGAAATCGCAAGACGCCATTTTGCAAATGGCCGCCTAAGCGCCATTTTAGATAAACTTACTCTTTAGTACATGTGGCGATATTACTATTAGCAACATGCGATTGCATTTTTCACCATTTCTCATACACACATTAATACGCACAATTGCGCTGTTAACTAGTCGCATATTAGAGAATGCATAAGACTTTGTATGAAATCGCTGTTTTATTAGCTTTATGCGCACGCATCTGCCCCCACGTTAACTAGCGTCCTTATATCAAACCCCGCATACTCACACATTACATATTCACACATAAGGTTTAATAAGCTTTAAAGTATAAGATTTAAGTTGGTTCAGTTAGTATAAATGCTGTGAAATAAAGATATTTGATAACTAGGGTTTTATACATGCTAAGAAAGCCGTGTTTGGTTTCGTACTGATGCGTAGTCTTTCAACAGAATTCCGGTACTATCGGTGTGGAGATTGCATCATGCATTCTCAACTTATGGACCGCAGAGACTTCAAGCAACAAAATGTATAACTGTTAGGATTTTGCATGGGGGCGGGAGGGCAGAGACCCCCAGTTGTTAGAGGCTGGGTGAGTCTATTTGAACCAGCCTGTTAAACTCTCTGTAACAGATGCTTCCTCCCTGGGAACCAATGACATCAGCAACAAACTTCTCTATTGTCCGGTCTATTCTGGGGGGTATAAATATGTGTGCTCAAGCACTGGGTTTTTAGTCTTCTTGCTGAATGCTGAATGACGACGGGGTTTCTTGCTGATGCCTATCATCTGGTCCGGAAGCGCTGTGTATGTATACTGTACTTGGGGTCTGTATAATTCCTTTGCGTCTAATTGTGTCTGGATCAATAGCGTGTAACTGACTGTACTTTTTACTTGAATAATACCAGACGTTCCAAGTCTGGAGTCTTTTATTTACTGTATGACTGCGTACGCAAATTAGCGTCATCCTTAGAGGTTTATAGGTAGGATTTTAGAAGGTACAGGCAGGGGTATATAGAGGTTCAATTTCAATATCGTTACCTGCTTGCAAGCTTACAATCTTAAGGGAAATAGGCAGTGATACACAAGGATAGGTGCTACATATTGCATTTTGGTCCAGTCAGAATGCACAGTTTCTTGGTTGGCTGCATGATCCAGTCACACAGGAATGCTGACCAAATGTCAGGAAGATGTGAGACCTGTGCTCAAGTACGGCTATCCTAAAACCTGGACTGTAAAGCTGGCCACACACTAGACCAACTAACATCCAACCAGCCAACTTGTTGATTGGTTGGAATAAAAATCTGGTAAGGTATGAAAGCAAATGACAATCAGCAATTTGCTCCCAAACGCCGGAAAATGGACAAAAACTGTTGTTTGAACAAATTATTTAGATCAAACATTTAACAAAACTTGTCTGAACGTCCATTTTCATCTGTTTTCTGGCATTTTGGAACAAATTGCTGAGCATCATTTACTCCCATTCCTTATCAGATTTTCATTCCAACCAATCAACTAGTTGGCTGGTTGGACAGATAATCTTTAGATGTGTGGCCAGCTTAAAGCTGGCCACACATATAAAGATTATCTGTCCAACCAGCCAACTAGTTGATTGGTTGGAATGAAAATCTGGTAAGGTTTGAAAGCAAATGACAATCAGCAATTTGCTCCCAAATGCCGGAAAATGGGCAAAACCTGTTGTTTGAACAAATTGTTTAGATCAAACATTTAACAAACTTGTCTGAACAACCATTTTCATCTGTTTTCTGGCATTTAGGAGCAAATTGCTCATCATCAGTTACTCCTATACGTTACCAGATTTTCATTCCAACCAATCAACTAGTTGGCTGGTTGGATGTAAGTTGGTCTAGTGTATGGCCAGCTTTAGTGTGCCTTGAGGACAGTGGTTGGGAACCCCTGCTATAGCTGATGGATACCAGGGTTAAAAAATGTGCCCCCTATACTATTTAACAACTGTGCCCCCTTAATAAATAAAACTGACATCTATTCCCCCTTTATAATTAAAACTATGTTTGCCCTTATTTTAATTAATGGACAACCAATCAGGAGCTATCTCTTATGTGAATAATCAAATACAGCTCCTGATTAGCTGCCCATCTATAAAGAAGGCTAGATTCCCACATTTAAACTTGTTTGCGGAAAAAAGTTCTAACAAGCAGTCTGGTTAATTTAAAACCCTCTGGACTAGTTAAGTCAATATAAGATTTTTATTATCTTTTATTTACAGTATATGATGCCACTAGGGTTCCACAAAGCCAAACATAGGCATGAACACATAGGAGTACAGGAGTACAAGGTAGACAGACAGGTACAAAAATTAACATAAATACATAATTAGAAACGGGTTTGCGTAATTAATCATTTGTGGGTTCGCAAAAGACATGCTTACGTAAATCAAGAAAAGTTAATATTAACCACTATGGAAAATATGAACGAATCTTACATTTTAATATTAAAACATTGCAAATATTAATATTATAAAATGAAGGGGCAGGTCATTATTTTTAATATTGTGGGGAGGGATAATATTATTTTTAAGTATAAAGATTACATATATATTATTTTTCATTGTAAGGGAATCAAATATCATTTTTTATTTTATTTCTTACTTAGCATTAGCCAGGGAATCCCTAGGTGTGGTAGCCCTAACTTACGTTCCCACCAATTCACCCATGGAGTTATGTGTCCATGACCGACACTATTAGTAGTTCAGCCTTTCCTGGGAGGGAAGAGGGAGGTATTTTTTTTCTTTCAATTTTTGTTTTTAACAGGATGACAGACAAGATAGCTGTGGTTTCAGCCATGTCATCTGTGAAAACCACTTATTTAGTTTTTTTTCTCGGTGGCGTAACTGTTAAGCCACCGAGAAAAAAAAACTAAATAAGTGGTTAATAACATATATGTCGCTTTGCATAATTTTTATTGAAGAAAATAGGGATAGCGATTTGCTACGGGTCACATGAGTTTTGTTTTGATAAGTCCAGCGTGTTTAGAACTGCCAAAAATTAACGCTTGCTTGAAAAATTCCCCACAGTTATGTACCAAACTCTAGAGGTAGGGTAAATTAGTCTTTGTCGCCATCGCAGAACCCATTTTGGCGAAGCCTAAAGAGGGGACAGAAAACGCACACAACACACAGATTGAGGACAAAGGAATTTCTACCTAGAAGAACTCAGAGAGAGTCAGACCCTAGGACACATTATGTCTCCGCCTCCACTTCCACAGAGCGCTAATCGGATATTACTACTACTACGCGAGAGAGAGGCACGACACGCACATTAGCCACTCAGAATCTCCCGTGTTAAGCCCCGCCCAGTAAGCGGAATGTCGAATCAAATTACTGAAACTTTAGTTGCGACCAATCAGCCTTGTCTCCATCCCTCGGAATGTTTATGTCTGTGTCGCGCTCCCGCTCTCTGATTGGTTGCCTCTGTGGAATCTACTGTGCGGCGGGTCGGCGACCGGAGGGAGTGCGCATGCGCTGCTCGGTTTTATCGACGTCTCGGTGATCGTGTGTCGGTAACGGTCTCCGCTCTCAACACCATGTCCCTGCACGGGAAGCGGAAGGAAATCTACAAGTACGAGGCGCCATGGACCGTGTACGCCATGAACTGGAGCGTGAGGCCGGACAAGAGGTTTCGTCTGGCCCTGGGGAGTTTTGTGGAGGAATATAATAATAAGGTAACAGCGGCGGATGCTACTGTTCTCGCTGTGCCCGTGACTGTCGCACCGCCGGCACTGCACGGTGCCTGCGTGATAGAAGCGTCCCTTACAGAGTCTACTGAAGTACCGCGGTGTAATGTGTATTTATTTACAGCTGTGCATGCAGCGCCCACTTATTACGCAGCGCTGTGTAGAGATCTGTATGTGGATTATTAGAGTTGTAAAAGTCACACAGGGATTTGGTGACCATACAAAGGTTGAAGGAAACGGGTGACTTCTAATATCCATCTTACAATAAATGCTGCTATCTTTTTTTTTTTTTTTTTTTTTTTTTGTGAAGAGCACTGTGACCATGAGCACTCACAGATCATTGGCAGAAACGTGCATGGGCTGTGTGTTCAGGTTACTTACAGCATAGTATAAATGGAAACTGTAATGCCGGTTGTCGGGTTGCCTCCTGTCAAAACACCGTCAGCGGCATCCCGATGGTTGGTATCCCGAAAACCTAACCCCGCTACGATGCCTAAACCTAACCCCCCACCCCCGCTGCGGCTAACAGTAAAGGCGCCCCTGACTTGCCTCGTTCGGGCTGGCGTCCTTCTGTATTCCGGCGTCAAGATTAAGATAGGCATTGAAATACCGACGCCTATCTTAAGTCCCTTGTCTGGATTTAGGCCGGCGGCATTGCGGCTGCCGGTCTCATAACTACATCACGTATAAACCTATGTATCGCTTGTATTGTGTAGAAAAATAGGTCTTGTACTTGCGGATCCTTGTGGGGGTGGTGAGGCCGCAGCAGCACAATTTCTGTTGGGCATAAGGGGATCTGCAACTGGCAGCTTAGCTTTTTTTTTCTCTCTATCTTTAGATATATGAAATCAACAAGTATTGTAAAGAATGACTGCAATACTATCAGTGGTTTGAATGCAATGGCTGATCGATATACACCCATCAGCCATGACATTAAACCCACTGACAGGTGAAGTGGGTAGTTACCCTTCTTTGTAGCATACTCATACTATCAGTGGGTTGAGGTGGTGATTCAGAGATAGACACTAATAGCAACTCAGCAGCAATGCTAAAATATGCTAATGACGCAGGAGGCGTCGGGATAAAAGATGCCTCCTGCCAGCATCCAGAAGCAGGGAGCGACACCCCAGACAGGAAAGAGACTCTGCATGGGTTGTAACAGGTGTATGGTGCTAGAATGTACACTACAACCAATTAAACCTAAGCTGACTCAGACTGCCCCCAGAACTGTTTAGCCAGGCCCTGGCCTCGGCCCGCCTACAAAACGGGCAATGCCCCCGTTTTGTAAAACTGACCCGGTGTCCGCTCCCTCCCCGCCTCCAAACGGCAGGCTGCGGCTTAAGGGGCACTGCGAGCGATCTGACACGGCTCATTCTGCACAAGCACAGAACATGTCCCTTCGCCATCGGAGATGTACGCAAACCATTGGGTTTGAGTATATTTTTTTTATCTGGCCCACATTGTTTTGCTATTCATTAATAAGTAATGTTGTTTCTACTTAATAGTAGTAAAGAGATTTTATAGATATAGATATATATATAGATATGTGTGTGTCACACAATCGGCGGCACTAAGGGATTTCAAAGACACAACAGACCACCAGGTAGCAAAAGCCAACGTTTCAATGCTGGCACATTTTCATCAGGGCAATACAGAAAACATGCTCTACTCACCATATATAGGTGCTCCCCTTCACCAATGTAGCCTCAAGTCCGGCACATTTCCCAGCCATGGGATGCAGGTTGATGATGTCACACCCAGTGCTCCCTTTACCAACATAATCAAGTACAAAAAAATACATTAAAAGTAATGAGGCATATAAAAAGTATAGGCAAAATCTGCCTGCATATGAAATCGTAATAATCCATTGTTAATAAGAAGCAAGAAAGACTGCAGTAAAGCAGCAATACTCTGCTTAACAGCTGTGCTACATTGATAGTGTGCAAATAGTTAATCAAAGCAAGTAGCCAAGCTCCACATACCAATGCAGCCCAACTAATTAGAAGCTAATAGTAGCATTAACACATGACAATTTCTTCTTCAGAGTCCATAGGGGGTCCACAGGGTTGACTTTGGGGTTATAGGTTGGGAACCAAATCCTGGCACCACTTAAGCTTTTAGCTCCCAGGATGCACTGGGAACACTCTCCCTATAATCCCGCCCCCAAGCCAGAGGCACCTCAGTTTGCGTAGGTGTCCGGCCGGAGTCGGGTCACGGTTAGCGCAGGGGGGGCTGATTAGCAGCCCCTAAGTTTAATGTAGGAGTTTTTAATTTTATTTTATTTTTTTAACTCTTCAGAGCGGCAGCATGGGACTGTCCATTGGATGTCCAAGCTGCCGCTCCTTCACCCCGCCGGTGCCGCAATGCCAGTACAGATCTGGGGATCACAGCGGGACCCCAGAGTCTGTACTTGCCGGGCTCTGGGGGAATCCCAAGGCTGCAGCCGGATCGACAGGGACCAGGTAAGTCGCGGGTCACCTCTTGTGGTGACCCGCATGTGTAACATGCAGCTTCCTGCCTCCGGTCTCTGGGGACAGACCGGAGGCGCTAGCAGCGGCGGCAGGCTCCCCCTCTGTAGAGGCAAACCCTGTGTGACTGCTAGACCACAATGGACTTGAAGTTCGGCAGCGGGAGCCGGCGTCCCGGGGGTTAATTGCTAGCCAGGGCAGGCAGCCTTCCCTGTCTAGCGGCTCCTCCCCTCAGCTCAGCGTGCCTTTCCTATGTGTGGTCTGGCGTCCCTGAGCTGCATTCCTCTGCGTGCCACGCTTCCTCTGAGGTCTCCAGGCGGCCATTTTCTCTATGGTTCTGCAGCAGAACTCCTAGGATAACAGTGAGCCCAGTCCCCCTGCGTACCTGGCCATTTGGGTGGGTGTACACAGCATTATAGCCTTCCCAGACACTGAATTTGGGCAGTTGAATGTAGCGACATTTGCAGTATATTATATGTAATGTTTATGTATATATATGTCTGCATTGTATGTGAATTATGCTAGTGCTGACTGTCTGCTTTTTCTATCACCTGTCAGTGTATATCTATCCCTTTTCTTTACAATCTGCCCTAATACAGGTGCACTTAGGGTGTTTCTGAGACCTCACATGTATATTCTTGTCAATATTTGTGAAGCTTGTCACATACTGTTGCGTGCTGCACGTTGCCATATTTTAGATGGAATTGTGTGTTGCATATGCTGATAATGGGTCCCTGCAGCTAATCTTAGCATCAGTCAGGACCAGTATAGCGCTGCTTGATATTTCTACGTGGCTGGTCAGTCTGACCAGGAAATAGAGCACGATACTGCACCCATTTTTTTTGCTATCCTGTGAGTCATGGACTGCAGGTGTGAGTATGGAAGATTTGTCTCAGGAAGGGTTGTGTGTAAAGTGCCATCAGGTGACGGGCCCCTTAATGCACCCCCCTTGGGCGGTTTATTTTCTCAAGACCCAGGCCTCCATTACGGATCGCCTGGCGGCCCCTATAGTTGTAACCCACTTGGGGTTACCTCAACATGCTACCCTTCCCTCTCAGGGTATCTCGCAGTTCTTGCGGTTTACCCCTGTGACACAGATTATCGCTCCCTACCGGGGTTTTTCAAATTCCCTCAGGTTCCACAGAAGTCTGTCATTTACCTTGCAGGGATTACCACGACAGCCACCCTGGTTGGATGTCATTTCTAAGGAATACAAGATGGCGTAGTAAAAGCCCTGTGGTTATGATGTTTTGGACTCCTATCCCTTTCACATGAAGGAATAAGTATTATCATCCCTGCTTGGGTGAGGGCGGTCGAGCCATCCTAGTTATTGAAGATGTCGAACCAGCACCTAAATCAAATCACCCTCGGTTTAAGCATTAAAGTGTCTTTGGCTGTTTTTCCCCCTCTCTGACCACTGGGTGAATCACATGGCGGGGGTCTGGCAATTGCCAGATAGGAGGTATCCCCATTCCCTCATGTGGTGGATTCTCATGTTACTCGGCTGCTTAAGAGCGCTGCTACGCCTCCTATCCCTGCTCTGACGGATACGTAGGTGGTAACTTTGCCTGAAATCAATATACTCGCTTACAGGGGCTCTTTCCTGTCCAACCATGGCTATCGCATGGGTGGCTAATGCTATTGGGTGCTGGGCTGATGCATTTGTAGAGCTTTTTCCCTCAAAAACTTCTGGCGATTTAGATGTCTTTTGTTGCTCACATAAAACTGCATTTTCATGTTTGGAGTACCACCATTGAATGCCAGTCTCTTAACTTTCAGGGTTTCGGCGGCATCTGTATCTGCCGCCATACCTTATGGCTGCGCTCAGGGACACCAGAAGTGGACTCCAAGATACTCCTTAAAAAGGGATACCCTATCTTGGAGAGATCTTGTTTGGTCCTGACCTTGACAAGATTGTAGCACCCTCCGCCTAGCCTTCCTGAAAGTGCAGGTCTCTGCACTGTCAGTTTCGTTCAGATGTGGAATTGTTCCACTCTCGGGTATCCGAACCCTCCTTCAGGGTGTTTTTCATAATTCTACCTCCCTTTATCCCCTCTGGGGGCTCCTTTGGGTTTGGCAGTGGTTCTACGTGTTCTCCTGTGGTCTCCATTTGAACCACTAGCTTTAATAGCCCTTACATGGTTTATGGCTTAGACTCCTTTTCGTTTGGCGTTTGCTTCTGCCAGGAGAGTATCTGATTTGGGAGCGTTCTCATGTGGCTCGCTCTTCTGGATATTTCACTAAGACAGGGTTGTGAGTCGCACTTACCCTGTGTTTCTTCCTAAAGTTTTTTTTTTAAGGTCCATATTATTCAGAAACTTCTTGTACCGACATTTCAGTCTCCAGTCCTCTCGGCTGGGGTGGCCTTATTGACTGTGGTCCGGCCTCTCCGGATTTACTTGGTCCGTTCAAGTTCCTTCAGAACATCAGACTCCTTATTTGTAGTCGATGAAGTTCACAGGAACGGATGGCCGGCCGATAAACTGATATTGCGTAGATGGCAGGGGCCTACACATAGGGCGGCCTTTCTGTTTCTGTCAATGCTTATTCTACTCGGGCTGTGGGCCCCTCGTGGGCAGCTCGCTGTGGCGCCTCGGCTGTTCTGCCTTGCAAGGTGGCCACGTGGTCTTCTGTCCACACCTTTCTTAGGTTCTATGCATTGGATTCCTTTGCCTCTCTGGATGCTTCCTTTTGGGCGACTGATTCTCCTTTCATCACAGGAGTGTCCCCACCCTTATAAGGACTGCTTTGGGACATTCCCAAGGTCAACCCTGTGGACCCCCTATGGACGCTGAAGAAGAAAATGAGAGATATGGGAAGAACTTACATTTTGTTATCTTTCTATGAAGTCCACAGGGCGCCTGCCCTGACGCACCTGACTTCATATGGGCTGTGTTACTGGTCACCGGTTTCCCGTCTCCTTCTCTGTGAGTGTGGTTCTTGAGTGTTTCAGTCTTCTCTTTCTTTCCTCCTCCGGCCTTTGGCTACTTACAAACTGAGGTGCCTCTGGGTTGGGGGCTGAATTATAGGGAGAGTGGACCCAGTGCATCCTGAGAGCTAAAAGCTTAACTGCGTGGTGCCCGGATTTGGTTCCCAACCTATAACCCCAAGGTCAACCCTGTGGTCCCTATGGACTTCGAAGAAAGAGAGATAACAAAGGTAAGTTCTTACCATATCTCTCATTTTATCTAATGGTAAGATAAACAAAACTGCAAACAAACAAAAAACACAAATATTGCACATACCTGATCAAAACATCACTAATGTTTTTGCCCGAAACATATGTTGGATTACAAATAAATATTGGTGATTAAAGACCAGCTTTGTGAGTGCCGCCTTTTGTCTACTACTTGTATCTGTGGGATTTATCCCTAAGGAGGGCACTAAAGCAGTTACTTATTTTTCAAGCTAGGCGTGCCGGTTATACAGGACGACAAACACATGGCCAAAATTGCGGACACATTTTGAAATTTGAATGCTTATAAAAACTGTTTCATTTCACGCAGTGCAATGATTCATATATCAAATTAAAGGAAATTTAACGCTGAATTCAACACAATAAACAGGTCAAATATTTGCATTACAAGGGAAGTTATGCTACTTTCATTCAGACATTGTAGTAACAGCTACTACCAGCCAGTCGGAATCGTCGTTTTGTGGACCAATCAGCTGTCGTTTATGAGCACCTTGCAAGGTCATGTTCAAAGGTGGGAAAGGTCAGTTTGGCTGTTTCATTTTGCAGAATAAAGTTGGTTAGCAAAGTGCAATCACGGTTGGATGTTTGTGTGTATTGTTTAGTACTGTTGATGGTGTAAAAAATAAATAAAACTGTCGTCCAGGCAAAGTGGTGACTGGTCACCCAGGAAGATATCCAGGATTGTGGTGTTACGTGAAAATGGTCTTTCGTATGCAGCAATTGCGAGAGAAGTTGGTGGGAATGTGACAACATCAGGAGTACGAAAGTTTTGTTTACGCTATCAGGAAACACAATCTATAAAACACAAAAAAGGAAAAGGCCGGAAAAAGTGCACAACACACAACAGCTGTTGATAGGAGAATAAAACAAATTTGCATCAGGGACAGATGGAGGATGTCACCTGCGGCCATTATCAGTGAACTGAGGCCCTGATTCAGAGACTGACGATCTGACAATGCGCTCGCTCTGAATCAGGGCCCGGCTATTAATATTTTTTTTAGAACGGCCTCCTGGCCGCTCGCATAGCTGTGGGTGACCACTCACAGCTATAGAGAGCGGCCAGGAAGATGGGCACAATGGTCAAGACCATCGCAACCATCGGGCTTGCGACGAGACCATTGTGGTAGGGTCTCGTTGCCGCAAGCCCCAGAGAGATTTCGGCTCTAACAGAGCCGAAATCTCTCCCACTGACATCACTCGTGATATCAGTGGGGCCGCCCCCAAATGGAGGCGTTCACATGGGAACGCCTCCGTTTGGGCAGCCACTCCCCCAGCCCGCCCTCCAAAGGGGGCGAGCTGTCACTCAACATCGACAGCTCGCCCCCTTTGTTGCGAGACCCGGAGCGACGGAGTGCCAGTTGCTATCCGGGTCTCGCGCATGCGAACGACTGAGCCGTCTCCGTCGTGCCCATGCGCACTGGCCCACTATCGACCTGGTTGCGAGCATGCAGCGCTTG
This sequence comes from Taudactylus pleione, assembly GCA_031769625.1. Lineage (NCBI taxonomy): Eukaryota > Metazoa > Chordata > Amphibia > Anura > Myobatrachidae > Taudactylus > Taudactylus pleione. Next base: position 4,148,610 of record JAUIMM010000101.1, on the reverse strand, counting down.
CGACCGGGTCCGACTCAGGCCCTGAGTGCAACTGGTGTTTTTGTCAAGAATGGTACGGAGAAGACTAACGGAGGTTGGCCTAAAAGGTAGGATTCCCCGAAAAAAGCCATTGCCCACAGTGGGCAAAAGAATACATTGCATGGACAGAAGGCCAGTGGAAACAAGTGATATGGAGTGACGAAACTAAGATATCGATATTTGGTAGTGATGGGAGAAACTATATGAGACGTTGCATCGGAGAAGAGGTACATCCAGATTGCATTCAAGCGACAACAAAGAATCCTACAAGTGTTATGATCTGGGCATGTATGACAGCAGATGCTGTAGGCCGCCTTTATGTCATAGATGGCACTCTGAACAGCAGAAAGTACATTGACACCATCCTAGAACCAAAACTTCTACCTTCTATCAAGGATCATTTTCCAGATAATGCCCCATTTTTTTTTTCCAGCAGGATTCAGCTACCTGCCACACTGTGCGGATATGCAAACAGTGGTTCACGGAAAGTGGCATACAGGTGCTGGGATGGCCAAGAAACAGCCCAGACCTGAACCCCATAGAACATTTGTGGTTCCGTTTGAAAAAAAACTGGTACATCTGAGGCGTCCATCCAATAAAAGACAATTGAGGCTATAATTGTCTCATGGCACCACGTAATAAAGAGGGAAGAGCTCCAAACATTGGTTGGCTCAATGCCACGTCGCTGTGCTGCGGCCTTGGTAAAAAAGGATACCCAACGAAATACTGATAGGACAGTAACATCATAAGTACACAGGGATTGTCACCCTAAAGGGCCCCATACACTGTAAGATTTTACACACGATAAGCACGATTTCGATCGATCACAACGATCAATCGTGCATATTGTATGTGTTTTGGCATGCTGTACAACTGCGATGCGCGTCCCCGCTGTCGTACATCGGCATCGTAGATCTTATGGAAAAACCATAAGATCTGCGATCAGTCATGCTGTTAAATTGGTAAACGAAGCATCTTGTAAGATGCATCGTTTACCATTCACAGCAGCATGCGATGCATCGGGCTGAATTTGAAAACGTACCAAGTTGTTGTACGTTTTCAAATCGCCCCGTGTATGGCTGGCAAAAGTGTTGTTTTCACTGCATAACTTCCCTTGTAATGCAAATATTTGACCTCTGTTTATTGTGTTGAATTCAGCATTACATTTCCTTTCATTTGATATATGAATCATTGCACTGCATGAAGTGTAACAGTTCTTGTAAGCATTCGAAGTTGAAAAACATTCAGATTTCAAAAAGTGTCTGCAATTTTGGCCACCACTATATGCCTCTATCTCTATCATTTGAGACATTATTTGCTGATCTAGTGCTACCATTAAGATGCATTGATCAAAAAGGAGCAACCAGTCTGTTTGCTTTCATTTTATATTATTGTAATGGGGTTTGTTTGTTTTTTTGTTTTTTTTAAATGAAAAATGTTTGTTTTATGTGCTAGTTATTCCTCTATATAGTTGAATAAGTGAGGAAGCTGTTTCCATGGCAATAACATGCTGGCTGATCTGTGTATGGGAAGCGGTATGTAATGCCATTTGTCCGTATGCCTACTGTCAAAATACCGACAGCGGTCAGTTAGGTATACTCACCCTGCCCCCCACCCCCTAACCTTCCCTTCTTGCAGCCTAACCGTCCCCGTTAGTACCTAACCCTCCCCCCCCCCTTCGTACCTACACCTAGCCCTCCCCCCTTAGTGCATAATCCTGAACCCCCCCAGTGATGCCTAACCTCCTCCCTCCCCCAAACAACGCTAACCTCATTATGCTACCTAAACCTAGCTCCCCCTTCCCCCATGGTGAACGCTAAGGGCGCCCCGTACTTGCCTTGTTCGGGCAGCCGTCCTTCAGAATTACTATAGGCGTCGGTATTTCAATGCCTGTCTTAAGTCTCTTGTCAGGCTTCCCCCGTCTAGTTTTGGACCGACGGCATCGCGGCCGCCGGTCTCATAACTACATCCCTGTGTATGAACCATGGACTAAACCTCAATACAGTGCCAACATATTACACAGTGCTTCACAAAGAAATTTAAATCATTCACATCAGTTCCTGTCCCAGTGGAGTTTGCAGTCCAATTTCTCTACAACACACCTTCGGTTCATTCCACATCAGTTCAACCAGGTGTTCATCACCCATCTTAGATTTTTGTGAACCTATTTTAGTTAAGAGAGGATGTCAAAAACTATTTGTCAAATATCTCGACTGTCTGACCGTTTTATTGATTTTTCAATATATATTTTTTTAATACAATAATTATTTATTGATTTTTTTTTTTTTAAATACATAATAAATTTACATTATAAAAACATTGTAAATAATACAATAAAAAACTAAGTACATAAATCAAAAAGATAAATGTGTGTGGTCTCACTTCACAACATTTAAATAACAAATGAATTATATTCCTGCCTTCACATGAATTGCAAACAGCAAATATATAATTTGACATAAGTATACGGCGATGCCTTTTCACACAACAATATTCGCGTGTTTTGGTAACGCAACTCCTTGGAACTAAGCATTGAACAGGTTAAGCACAGTCATTCTTGAACAACTATGTGGAGAATTGAGCCATCTTTCCCAGGTAGCATAGTGTTTCTGCATTGCTTTTCTGGCGGTATAAACATACTTTTCATGTGCAGCAACCGCCCCAACCAACAAACCATGTTCCCAGGTGTGGCCCAGAAGTCGCCATCCACTCCCTTGCTATACATACTTTGGCAAGTGTACAGAGATTAGTAGTGTATCGTATGGCATGTTTATCAATTGTGTCTGCATCAATCACAGCCAAAATGCATGTCGTAGGGGTAAGGATATCTTGAGGTATACCCGTAGAAATAATAACATTGAGTACCCCCTGCCAAAAGGAATTCACCAGAGGACATGACCATATTAAATGCCAAAAGTTCCCCTCAGATGAGTTACATTTAGGATATTTTGAGTCTGTCCTGCCCCCTATTCTCATTAATCGGGCGGGTGTCATATATACTCTGTGTTATAAAGTATTGTATCTGCTGGTATCTAACGGACGTGGTAGCAAGAGCTCCTCTCCAATCATCCTCCTCCATTACTCCAACATCATTTTCCCATTGCAGTTTTAAAGATAATAACTCAGACTTATGACGCTTGTTCAACAAGTTAGAGTAAATCCCAGATATTAAGCGGACAGAACCAGCAGATTGCAATAAAGTTTTAATAGGAGACTCCTGTAGTGATAGAGGAACTTCAGAGAACTGGGCATTGATAGCATGTCTAAGCTGGAGGTATCTAAAGAAGAAATGGTTGGGGATGTCAAACTCTAGACGCAACTGGTGAAAGGACTTTAGTGTTTCTGCCTTGAATATCTGCCCAATAGACACTATACCCCACTGGCCCCAGGCCTCACCGACCTGAAGAGCAGAGAGCTCCCTGAGACAATTGGCATGAGCAAGAGGTGTATCTGGATCTATGCCCTCTGCTTGTAATAGACGTGAAACCAGCCTCCAGATAGTGATGGCCTGTCTAATTAAGGGCATATTAACTATATGTGTATTATCACTCAGCAACAGTCGCAGTGGAGATAGGTCTGTCTTATAGTGAGCCAGGACAAGGGAAGGCAAGGAATTATCAGTTTTGTTATTAATCCATTCCCATACATGTGTCAGTTGTTCAGCAAAATAATAAAATGTAAAAAAGGGTAATGCCATGCCACCAGAATCACGAGGCCTAGTTAAAGTATCTAATTTGATCCTGACTCTTTTGTTGGCCCACAGCAGAGAGGATGAAAGGCCATCAATCTGTTTAAAACATTTCTGAGGGATGTACACCGGAGAATGACATAGAATGTACAGGATTTTAGGTTGGAGAACCATTTTAACAAGGTTCACTCTTCCCGTTTAAAGTTAGTGTCAGTTTACTCCAAATTGGAACACGCGACCTAAGCAATTTGCGGCAGTAAATTCAGTGGCAAATCTTGTTGAGGGGTATTAGAGATCCATATTTCTAAATATTTAAATGAATTCACCCATTTTAAAGGAAGATTTATAACAGGAACGTCAGGGCAGGTCCCTCTGAAGGTAAGGATACCTGATTTATCCCAATTAATTAATAAGCCAGAATATTTTCCAAATAAGTCAATAACCTCTAAAGCTTAGGCATAGGGGTATCAAAGTGCGTAACAAAAAGTAGTATGTCATCCGCATACAGCACAATTTTATCTTCCCTTGATCCTAGCTGAAACCCATGTATGTCAGCGTGAGTTGTAATCATGCAAGCCAAGCTCTCAATGGCCATAGCAAACAGGATGGGTGACAGGGGACATCCCCTGCCTTGTTCCCCTACACAGAGAAAAGGATGTGGAAATAAATCCGTTCACCGACACCCTCGCCACAGGGTCCGTATATAAGCTTTATCCACTTAATAAAACCTGGGCCAATACCAAAAGTTCCATAGTCTCCCAGAGAAATACCCATTCAATTGAATCGAACGCCTTGGCTGCCTACAGTGACGCGATAATAGAGGTTTGTCGGTCCCCACGTTTTATCTATAAGTGTGTAAATAACCGCCGTAAATTTAATGCCGTGAACTTACCGGGCATAAAGCCTGCCTGATCAGGGTGAATCAATTGGGTTATGACCCGGTTAATCCTGGAGGCTAATATTTTTGCAAGGATTTTTACATCTGTAGTGAGGAGAGAAATAGGTCTGTATGATTCAGTCCTGGTAAGATCTTTACCTGATTTAGGTAAGACAACTATCAGTGCCTCAGACATAGAATTTGGCAACATATTGTTTATGTAAATTTGATTAAATAGCTCCAATAGTTGAGGTACAAATGTTTTATGTTTTTTTGTATAACTCCAGGTGGACCCCATCTAAGCCAGGGGCTTTACCATTTGGGAACGTTTTTAGGGCCACCTCTACTTCCTCTAATGTCAATGGGGAGTCAAGAGAGTCCCTTGACTCCGGGGAGAGCGTCGGGAGTGATACAGCAGACAAATTCACGCACCTCCTGTTGGGAATGGGCCAACCTAGATTTGTAAAGGTCACCGTAATGTTTAACGCATTCCTCCACAATATCTGGGGTGCGCACATATTCAATGTTATCTGACCCAACTAATTTTATCGCTGTATTGGGTGACTTTTGTTCAATTTGGGCCAAGTTAGCTAGATAAGAACCGGGTCTATCACCTGATGCATATTGCAAGTGTGAATTAAAAAGTAGCTTATATTGGGCCTTGTCAATCAAACAATCCTTCCACAATTTTTGGGCATCCCACCATGCTTTTTTATTTAATTCTGAACCATTAGCAATATAGGCTAACTCCAAGGATTTACATGAAGCCTCCAAATCCATTTAAACTTTTTTATAGGAAAACTTCAAACCAGCAACTCTTCGAATAAGAGAGTCTCTGAGAAATGACTTAAAGGCGTCCCACAAAACCGAAACAGATGCAGTACCACTGTTTAATTAAAAAAATTCTTTCCACTCCGCCTCCAACTCCGCTCCAGTGCCCATGCGTGACAGTCAAGACTGATTACATTTCCAAAATTGTTGGCCCCTCTGACCCTCTAAGTCTAGACTGATTGATTGTTATTGAGGAGTGGTCAGAAATCCCCCTGGTCTCATATGTTATCTTGTGGATTCTAGACAACAAATCTGGCTTAGCTAAAGCTAGATCAATCCTGGAAAATGTTGAATGTGTGTATGAGAAGCAGGCATCAACTAGGCCCATTCCTCCAACCATATTCGAGAAACCTGTTCCCCTCCCTTGTGTAGCTGGAGCAGACATTCTACGTCTTATCTAACAGAGGGTCTAATATGTTATTAAAGTCCCCCACGCATAGAGCAGGTGTTCCCGGAATACAGCCAAGAATTTGGCAACCTTTTTGAGAACATCATGGGAGTACGGTGGTGGGATATATACCGCCAATATTAATAAGGATATAGAATTAATTTTACATTTTAAGAACATGTATCTACTCCATGCATCACACTGCACCTTTTCCAAAAGGAGCTGGACAGAGTATGAAGTATGTGTGGAGTGTTATGTCCATCCTATCCATGGCTTCTTTAACAACAACAATTTCCCACCCGTCAAATGAGTCTCTGTTAGACAAATTATATCTGAAGCATATTTTTTTTTTTTTACCTGTCTGAACACCAGCGATCTCTTAACCTTATCGTTCAAGCCCCTCACGTTCCAAGTGAGAACATTAATATTGTATGAAGCTGTCATTCAGATAGTTATAAAAATATTTAAACATCCATGAAATCATATGAAGAATGAGTATGTGACACCACACAAAATAGAGAGAAACCACTATGATTGAAAAGAAAAAAAATAAAATAAACAAACTATCCCATACAACTAGAATGGGCCCATCCCCTATAACACCCCCCACTCTGTATACCAGACCCAACCTAGGCATACCTTGTACCTGAACACCCCTATCCCACACTACAAAACTAAACTAGGCAATACAGAGTATATTACCTTGCTTATCAAACAATAGATGGATCACAAAATATTATGGCTAAAGAACAAAACACATAGAAGCCTCCGAACACTGAGTTTTCCCCCAGGAATATAAATACGTCTTAAAGAAAATCTAGTATATATCATCCAACGTCTAGCCAGCAGAAAACAAGAGAAAGAAAACACATATCAATTTACCCATATGGGACAGAATAATATAATCATGGAAACACATTACCTAATTGTGGATAAATCTGTGGATATATAATGTTAGCAGCAACAGGCCTTTATGTAAGTATAACGATTTGTCAACATCATATCAACATCGTTATAGCATGAACCATAGACACTGCAGCAGGAGTACATTATACAATAGTCTTGTAACCACATATAATTGGTGAAACTCAAAATAAACTAGGATATCAATCATTAGCCAGTGCTTCCCTGGCTGGTCTGCGGCGGTCCAGCCACAGTGCCGCTTCCCTCCTGAGTCGTGAAGAATTTGGTCTCACCATCAGCAATGACCCGAAGCTTGGATGGGTATATCCATGGCGTATGAAATATTAAGATCACGTAACCGCCTTTTATTCGGAAGAAATTGGGCTCTATCTTTTTGTACTTCCATAGCGAAATACGGAGACAATAGTCCCGTTCCATTGTAAAGGGCCGTTAGTGCAAGCCAGTCGAAGAACAGAGTCTCGATCGCGTAAGTGTAAGAACTTCACTATCAGAGTATGAGGCGGCGCCCGAGGCAGCAGGGGTCATAATGGCACCCGATTGAGCTCTCTCAATTGTAAAATAAGATGAGAAAGAGGTAGATCCGAACGTATCAGACAGCCAGTTTTCCAGGAAGTTTCAGGATTGATTCCCTCTTTCTCTGGCATCCCCACAAAACGGACGTTCTTACGCCTTAGGCGTCCCTCCATGTCGGACATTTTCCTCTGTATAGAGACAAGCTGGGAATCCATAGAATCAATGTGGATGCCCAAAGGCGCCACTCTGTCCTCTAAAGTGGAAGTGGGGGTCTCCACTTCGACAACTCTCTCACGCACAGTGCAAATCATGGTGTATAATTGAGAGGTCAGACTGTACTTTCCCGATCTTCTCTGACAACCTAGTCTCACAAGCCATCACCGTCTCAAGAACACATTGAAGCGCAGCGTCAGACGGCTCAACTGAGGTTACTGATTCTGCAGGGGATGTAGGAGGGGATTTGTCTCCCTGTGCAGCAGAAGTGGATTGTGCAGGTGGTACTCTGGAGAACTTTTCCAGTTTAGCTGCAGCAGCTGAATTCTTCCCCCATCATGAGAATATAGATGGGAGGAGCTGTTTATAGTAGAATATAGCAGAGTACTGTATTATACAGGTATAAATATATGTAACACCTCCTCCTGTTTTATAATATTCTATATATGAGGCACACACAGGCACTGTGTTTATAATAGTAGTAACTGCCACCAGGAGAAAGGGTGTAAAATGATGAACTGGGGCCGCATATGAGTCACCCTGCGGTTATGGCACACACAGCCCTGCAGTATGGCGAGCCGAACTGAGCGCTCACTCTGTTCGGAGAGTTTGTTTCACCGTCTGCCACGCTGGGAGGCCGCAGGATGTGTCACAACTCTGCCGCTGGCCGCTTGGATGTGCTCCCTCCCGACTCTGAGGAGCCGCCGCGCAGACACTGCTCCGTCAGGAAAAGATGGCGCCGGCGGTGCACGTGATCTGGCCCAGTCTCACTGCTGCAGCCTCTTGCTGAGTAAGTCAGCCTACCGGTCCCCTCAAACGCCGCTCACTGCCGTCACCGCACCTTCCGCTGGCCCCACGCCGGTTTTCAATCCCGGGGGAGTGATCAGGATGGATGAATAGGATATAGTGGTCCGGAGAGCTCAGCCAAACGTGTGTTACAGCATGCTCTCCATGGCCACGCCCTGATTTTTCAATATATTAAACTATTTACTAATCGCGGCTTATTTATTAGTTTATTTGAAGTATCACTGTTGTTTATTAAGGAATCGCCACGAAATTTGGACCCTTTTTCTTCATCTGTAAAGTGGTCCCAGCTATGTATTCCAATGGTTTTTGAGTAGATAGTAATATGGCAGTCAGTATTTCAAAGACTACCAAATGTGCACTTTGGAGGAGCAGCTGCCATGATTGACTATCTTTCTGTTTGTCTCCCTCCTTCTCTTTCTCTGGAAAGTTTGCTTTGGTTTGGAAAGGGGATTCCCTTCACTTTAGAGACCTCCTCCCTCATGTGCTTCTCTTTACATTTTCTTCTACTCCTTACTCCCCATAAGGGCACCTAACACTTGACTGCCAACTTCCTGCTACTTATTGTGAGTGCTTTAATCACTATTGCAGCAATGTATATGGAGGAGGAGGATCAGTTTCTGTATAGGAGGGTTATCCCATTGCCTCAGTTTTGTTCACCTTTTTGTTATGGTTTTTAACAACATGGTTTCTTGTGCAAATTATGTATGCGGTACTACAGTAATCAAACGTTAACTTCATTATTTTCTCCTCTAGGAAACAGAGTACAATGCTGTTTTTTTGTGGTAGTAATGTATACCTTTTTTACGCACCTAAAAAATTGGGATATCTAATGTTGATTTAACCTTGCGTTTTTATTCTGTTCCAAATGCTTGCCTTTTTGCTGTGACTTGAAATGTAAGGCAGATAAACTGGAATAAATAAGCAGTGATTAGTAAATAGGTTCCAAAATTTTTTTTTTTTTTCATGTATTAAACGAACAGTTGGGCATTTGAGATATTTGGCAGAAATGTGTTTTTTTGTTTTGTTTTGTTTTTTGGCATCCTCTTCAAAAAATTTAAAAATCTGAGGTGGGTGGTGGACGTATTTTTTTTGTGGGGTGATCTGATGTGGAATGACCCTCTAACATTAATCTACCAATGTGTGTTTTGAAGTGTTTCGCTTAACCAGAGCAACAGGAAATGTAGTAAGCACAGAGAGCATACAAACTACACGCAGACAATGTCCTGGTTATCATGGCCCCAGCGTTGTGAGGCAGCAGTGCTAACCATTGTGCATCCTGTGCTGTTGTTGGGTGGTATTTATTTATTTTTTTCTTTAAGAAACTTTGTCAGTCGAACAAGAATCACGTATTGTACATTTTCCTAAAACAAAACAAGGAAACCTACACATAGTCTTTGTTGGTATTTTCCTCATAGCAAACAAAGGGAGAAATCTGAAGAGGCTGGATGGTGTATCACTTGAGTATATCACTTATATGTGTCCTATATTCTTTGAATTCTAACCAACTGCACCTGACAGATGTAACTCTGTATTTCTAACTAGTACTTACAGAGTATAATACTATATGGGCATTTAAAAGTAGAGTTAATTAAACCAGTCCTTAATAGATGGTAGGTTTCCCTTTTGGTGCTTTGTAACATTTCCTCACAACTGACTTTTTATAACTACAGGTAAGAAAATTAGTCAAATGTAAGATCCATAGCTCAGGACGAGCTGGCACACCTCCGCTACATCTTTCCCAAATGTATGAAGTTTAGGTCATTGGCACCAATGTCCCAGAGATCTCCTCCTGCTGCTACCTGGCATCTCCAGCACTTTTCCTGCACACTAGGGAGCATTTTATAGTTTTATACTGAGTTTTCTGGACCATTACACTTTAAGAAGAATCCTGTGTATATAGAAACCTTTTCAATCACTGTGACTCATCAAGCAATCTGCTTATATGCCATATGCATACAACTGTAAGTGACTGATGTTACTGGAGCCATTTCCACTGAGAATGGGTGTTCCTCTATAGTGACCCACTGTATACATCTGCTAGTATGTGACCACTCCATGATATTCCCTCTTAGTACACTAGGGGCTCTATTTATTAACATTATTTTTAATAAAATAAAGTGAAAAGGGGTGTTTTCACACCCATTTCACATTATTTTAGTATCACCTAAAGTTACTACAGGGCAATTGGAGTAGAATTCGTAAAATTCTACTCCAACCGCTAATTATCACTTATTTTTAGTAAGCAGATCACATTTCCCATAATTTTAATGGGAAATGTGATCTGGCCAAAGTTACTTAAAATAAATTGTGAAAAAATACCGGGGAAAGCCTTGTGATAACGCCACCTGGAGGTGGCGTTATCCAGGGTCTCCTCTGGTTACCGGACTCCTACTCCGCTCTGACATGCCGGCCCCAGTGATCAGCTGTATGGTCTAAACTGACCACACGCTGATCTCTGCTAAAAAAGAAAAAAAAATTACCTGACCCTCCGGTCAGCTGGTCTCCTAGCCTGCACTGGTGCCCAGTCGTCACCTGACAGTGTCCCAGTGCAGTATGGAATGTCAGCTGACCGGAGCCACGAAGGACATCACCGGAGCACCGATGACTGCAGGTAAGTGTAATTAAGGGAGGCGGGGTTTAGGGGCGGAGCTTGGCGACGGTCGGCACTTGTCACAGAATTTGTGCGAAAAATACCGTAATAAGTGTGCGGAAGGGATTCGCAGGGACAGAGCTTTATCGCAAGCCAAGGGATTTGTAGTAAATCCCTGTGATATATATCACACTACAATCTGCATTACAAATGCGGATTGTAGTAAATAGAGCCCTAAAAGTTGTAGGCCCCTGAAATGTTTACGTCTACAGAGAGTATCTTGTGTTTAAATCAAGGTTTCTTTCCACTGTAAAATCCTTGGAGACTTTATGACATTTTCAAGTGTTTCTTTAGACACCTCATCAAAGCTTGCACAAGCCCTATTGCAGTGGCAATTTCTCTGTCAGCACATGGTGTCCTGTGTCTGTGCTACTGAGGCGACTATGATGCATTTGCAGACATAAAGCATTGTCCGCTTGCGTGCCATATTGATACTGCGTGCACCTCTGAATCAGGCCCATGGTAGGTAGAAAGGTATACAACTCCAGCACTGCGTAGGAGCCTTCTCTTCAGGGATAACTGCGATATGATGGACCCCATTCTTCTTTTGGTCCTATAGTATGAGCTTATAAAAACGTTTACAAAGGTGTAGATAGATTTACTATCTGTCGGTTTCTCAAATCCACTGATGGTCAGCGGCGTTGGCCTATGGATTTCGAACAGCAACTGTAATGTTAAACAAGCCTTCGTATCTCTCATGGGTCCATTACTAATAATGATCTCTATATTATGGGGGACATACTCATTACGACTAAATTATTGATTTCTCAACACTGGAAATCTACCGTTTTCCCTAACATACAGGCTATCGAACATAAAATTCAAGCTCATTATGAATTTGAAAAAGCAGGTGTCCCTTACTCTTCATCGGTATCAAGCCCTCTGATCCGATGGTTCACTTGGAATGAGTATTGGAGTCATAAACACTCCCTAGGTAACTAAATTGACTAAAAATAATCCCATGGCAAAATATTTTCAAGACTTAGTTACATTCCACAATTCATTGTTAGGCTTTTACAGTAAGATTGGTTAATGTGATGTATATTTTCAAAAACGATTGCACAATTAAAAACTTATATATGTCTATGGTATTAATGCTATATATTCTAATCCAGGATATTGGGTCTAATTTGACCAGTTGTTATGACTATAATGTATGTAGCATTTTAAGTTGGTTATTTAGTTTTATATTGTTTTATTCCCCCATTTATGTTTTTGTAACATTTTCTATCTGTTTCATCAAAAATCAATAAAAATGTAATATTTAAATAAATAAATAAAAAAAGTTTATTCAAGCCTAAATTAGCATTTAATTACTGTCATTTGAAAAATATTGGGCAAAGCTGCTGATCATAGATGGCTTTGCAAATCAATAGTTTCGTAAATCTGTCCCCTGGTGTTTTTACTATGTACCAATTTCCAGGACTTGTTTCGGTCACATTACAATACACCTGGAATGGGCGGGGGGGGGGACTATTGTGAAGCATACTACTTTTTAAACCATCTTTACTGAAAAGCAAATAATTTTTTTTCACTCATAAGTGTATCAATGAAAATATTTTTTATTTTATTTGTTGTAAGAATGACCTGTAAAAAAAGCTGCTGTTTGGTGAGCGAGTGTTGTATCTTCTCTTTCTGTACAGGTGCAGTTGGTTGGCCTGGATGAAGAAAGCTCAGAGTTTATCTGCAGGAACACCTTTGATCACCCATACCCCACCACAAAGCTTATGTGGATTCCTGACACCAAGGGGGTATACCCGGATCTGCTGGCTACAAGTGGGGATTATCTGCGTGTCTGGAGGGTAATTAAATCTGACATCGTTTTTTTTTAATTGGAAAATTTTAAAGAATTGCGAAATTATGCATTTAAGAAATTTTTTTATTTGGTGCAGGTCGGAGAGACAGAGACCCGTCTGGAATGCTTGCTAAACAATAACAAAAACTCAGATTTCTGTGCCCCCCTAACTTCTTTTGATTGGAATGAGGTGGACCCCAATTTATTGGGTAAGAGTTCTATAGGTTTTCGCAACTGCATAAGAATGAATTTGTTGTGTTGTGTAAAATGAATCTAACAATGGACAAAAGGCCCAAACAAAAAATCTCACCATATCAGTAAGCTTGCTGTAATATCACTGAAATGTTTATTCAGACCAGACAGCAAGCCTTGTGTTCACTCTGAGCAAGGTATAGAAACTTTTCCCTCCTAATATGGTAACATGCTGTATAGAGGAGATGGGGCAATGCATACCATGGGTCTGTTTAGGGAAGTATGAACAGTTCAGCCTTTTAGGGTATTTTATGACATATTCATATTAAAAAGTTGTATTACCGGGTTTTTAGAGGGACTTTATTTTATTTAACTGACATCAGCAGCTTTTTAGTTTTGATTTTTGCACGCTTTTGATGTTATCTGTTTGTGATGGAGTCTGATGATAATACTCCAGCACACTGTAGTATTTAGTAGAGCTGAAGTAAAGGTTACTTTTTACTAAAATGTGTTTTTCCTGTTCACAGGAACTTCCAGCATTGACACAACTTGCACCATTTGGGGTCTGGAGACCGGTCAAGTCCTGGGCAGGGTGAACTTGGTATCTGGTCATGTGAAAACACAGCTTATTGCACATGACAAAGAGGTGAGAAGCCCTTGCTGTTAATGTAGAAATGATGCAATCAGGGTATATATGAGTGGATCCTAATAGAA